>OW804095.1:83219739-84419739 GCA_942159475.1 Sthenelais limicola
TATTGCAAGTCCCGTTGGATTCATAATAGGAAGCTCGTGGCAGTGAGCAGACGATACATATGTATCGCAACCCTCCACGAGACCGTCTACTTGTAACCCTACATCTGACTCCATGATATAGCCCACGTCGTTCTCGGGTAGGGACACGTCCACAGACGCGACCTTTACCTCGAACGCGGCCAACCGCACATCCTCTCGTAGGAATGCAGTCGATATCGCTCCTTTCCGTCGACAGAATACGTGATTCTTGCCTCCTTCCAAGAGCATCTTCCCAGGCCCCGTCATGCTAGTATCATAGCGCCACATGAAGTCTTGGCCCAGTACGGCCTCCTCCCCGCCGCCTAGACCATCGACTACGAGACAGGCATTCGGATACGAACGCCCTGCGATCTCAAAGTCAAAGACCGCATACCCCATCGTCACTGGAGTACCACCCGCAAGTGGTTTTACCCGAACCCGCGAAGCGAGCAGGTCGGGCTTGCGAGCTAGCGATTCATAGAATTGTTTAGACACTAGTGAGGTAGTTGCACCCGTGTCGTATAAAAATTCTCCTCGCCTAGTACCCACTGTGACGGGTACGTACCATCTATCCACTATCGCTACCACGTCGATAGGAATAGAGAGATCCCGGCTGGCCGCAGAACTAGTCAAATTCTTGACACAGCGTTCCCCACCCACGGTAGAGCTAACCGCGAGCAGCGCCGTGCCAGCGTCAGTATAGCGGCCGTCCAAACACATTCCACGATCGCGTGGAATGGCTCGAACGCTACTAACCGACTCCTTAGACCAAGGTTTCGTGTCTGCGGGCTTTGTCGGGTCCTCACCCTCCATCACCCCAGTTTCCTCCTTGTTTCGTTCTGCCTGCCTACCTGACCTCCCCAGATTGTACGACCCTTCTGGAGGTGTTTTGCCCGAGCGGGCTACGGAAGGGTTCCCCCTCCCGTCACGAGTTCCGTCGAACTTGCGGGTCTCGTCACCGCTTCCTTGCGAGACCCACGTCAATTTCCCTTAGTTGATTTATCTTCCCGGGAATTTGAGTCGTCACCATTTTCTTTCGCGACGAATGCGCGAAACTTTTTCAGGTATTGACAACTGGCTTGCAGGTGGGTAGTTTTCCCACAAAGCCAACAAGCTGGCTCTGGACGAGTCGCTTTCGTGTCCTTCTTCCTGTAGTCAGTTTTCGTGACTATCTTCTTGGAAGATTTGGACAAAGTCTTGGTTTTATCCCAAGCCTTTTTGGTGCTACTGTCTGACTTTTTACTGTCATCCTTTCGCACGTCCTTCCGCATAGCCTGGAAGGCCGCGAAATCGGCTATTAACTCCGATTCCGAATCAGAATTCGGGACTTCGGTCCCTGTAGACGCCCCCGAAGTCTCGTCCGCTGACGAGTCAGAGTCGGACTGCGCTTCTGCTTCCGCAGCCGCGTAAGAAGCCTTCCGCTCCTTGTCCTTTCTCTGTCCGTAGAACTTATATCCCCTAGCTTTAAATTTAGAGGACTGTCCCGGCGTGGAACCCAAGACGCGCTGATATGCTTCTGGGCCACCTGCTCGCACGAAATCTGTTGCGAGATCTACGCAATCTTGCATAGACTTTGGGCGATTAGTTTGCACCCACATGCCCAGAAATTTGTCTTCTAAGCCCGTGCAGAAGATTCGGATAGACTCCTTCTTCATATGTTCAAGGTATTGTCCCTCGTACGCACGTTTGCACAAGGTCAGCAGAGCCTCACCATAGTGTTGAAGTGATTCGCCAGGTTGTTGAACACGCTTGCGGTATTCCTCCTGGCGTTGTTCTTCGGTCTTTGTGTCCAATATGACACGAAGCCTCGTCACAACGTCACTTAACGTTAGGGACCTAGAATTTCCCCAAGTAGACTGGTTCACATGTCGTGAAGTCGCCATAATGAGTTCGCGCATCAGCGTTTCCTCCTGCCAACCGCAAAGTTCGGCATAGTTTATCGCAGATGCGAGATACTCTTCCCAATCCTCCCCATTGCGAAAAGGTTTGAGATTTTTAGGTTTAGGATTTTCTCCCTTGCCCGTTGATCCGTATAAACGAACTTCCGCAGGGCGGTCTTCGTTATACACAACACTAGCTTCCATTTCGGGCATCATCGAACGCCTACACTTAGTAGTGGCCGTTGGTCCCGTCGAACGGTAGTCTGGTTCGTGACCAGTTGACAAACCCTGTTTGGCCTGTACATCGTTGTCCAACAATGGAATCGAAACATTAGTCAACGAGTAGTTGAGGCCATTGTCCGAAGGAGACGACTCTACGAAGTCGACTCTTCTTCCTGCAGTCTTAAAACCTGCCGGAGTGCTAGGCAAGCCCTGGGCTCGCATTTCCGTGCTGTCCGTATTCTGCGAAGGCTGTTGCACTCGCGGATCCGGGCTACCTTGAGGCAGAATCGCAGGATATCTCCGATCCAACATATCGATCAGATATTGAGGGCAAACCGCATGTTCGTGTAGACCACGATACAGCCGCTGCACACGCTTCAACGGAAGTTGTTCGTGCATTACCCACAGTAAGTCGAGTGTTCCTCGAATTTCACCTTCAACGATTTCGCCTGGTGGTTCTCCCGTCTTGTCGTAAGAACAAAGAACGGTAGTCAACTGGTCCATCATGACCTTCGCGTCATCGCTCTGTCCCAGCGGGACTGCTGTATTGACGGTTTCCGGCGGCTTAACATCGGAAAGCTCCGACCCATCCGCCTCGCCTGTTTCGACGCTGAAACCCGCACGCTCTACGAGCTTGCGAAGATTGTCCTCGTTGTAACACGAGCGCAACCCTAAAACAATAGCTATTAGTTTCTCAACCAAGCTTTGTGTGTCCGGATTAACAATCAATCCGTCGGCACGCATATTGTCTATGTGTGCAACTACTTGCTCTAGTTGAGCAAATGAGTCGTTCGCAAAATCTTGCGCATCGCCCTGACGTCTCGTTAACATCTGAGCGAGAGCCTCGCATGCTCGCTGCTCGGCTTCAGCCTTGGCCACGGCCTTGGCTGCTTCCTCGTCGCCAGGAGTCATCGTCTGACTCTCAGCATCGGGGATCCTTTCGGGAACTTCCCTACTCGGCCCTAGGCTCACGGCACCAATGTAGTGAACCGCAGATTCGTGGGCGCGAGGTTACGAAATTCCGTAAAGAATCACGAATACGAGGAGATTCGTTTGAACCTGGTTTATTTCCCAAAGGTATACAGTTACAAAGGTTTTGTTACTGAAGCAAGGGTGCTTAATTTGAACAACAGAAGTATCTCGGTCCGCGGCGCGGCTCGAGTCCGTAGTGTTAAGCGAAGCCTGGATCCCCTTGCGGAGGTAGTAGTATCCTCCGCCTACCGTCCGTCGGAGGGTGTCTGCAGTGTCGTCTGCACGGTGGTCGTATGTCGCCCCCTGACGGAACTGGCCGGAACTGGTGGTAGTCGTCTCCGGCGCTGGTAGAAGTGCCCCCGCTGTCGTAGCCTGGATAGTGATTGGCGATAGTCGACAGCCTCGCTGTATTCCGGGTGGCGGACCCACTACAAAGAGATAAACCACAGTTCAACAGTTCAACATATCCATTTTCCCCACATACTTCAATACTAAACTTTGATGGTCTCTAGAATGAAAAAAAAATATGCTGAGATCCATTGTTTTTGCTTTTTGTTATCCCCCAACCACCTTCTTTCTCAAGACGAAGTTTGAAAAAATTATTGCCACTCCTTATTTTTCATGCATTAGTTCCTTGAACTCCCGCATGCAGCAGTGCATATGACAGTGGTTTATCTCTTTAACTCTAAACCATGCATTATTATAACACTATGGTCGTCTAGGAATCTCCTCCCATCATATAGATGAAAAGATATTCGAAAAATGAGGTTGAGCGCCTCTGCTGGAAGTAGCACACTGGGAACCATTTGTTATATAGCTTACATAAACGCTCTGTGTGTAATTATTATTTGTGCGTAATTATCTATTGGTAATTTTGTATGATTATTTCGACTTTGTACAGTATGTTACACCACAATGTAGCATACTTCTTTAACCTAATATTTCTTTCATTAGCTATAACGAATATAGGTTTTTTAATATATTTGTAGTGGGTCCGCCACCCGGAATACAGCGAGGCTGTCGACTATCGCCAATCACTATCCAGGCTACGACAGCGGGGGCACTTCTACCAGCGCCGGAGACGACTACCACCAGTTCCGGCCAGTTCCGTCAGGGGGCGACATACGACCACCGTGCAGACGACACTGCAGACACCCTCCGACGGACGGTAGGCGGAGGATACTACTACCTCCGCAAGGGGATCCAGGCTTCGCTTAACACTACGGACTCGAGCCGCGCCGCGGACCGAGATACTTCTGTTGTTCAAATTAAGCACCCTTGCTTCAGTAACAAAACCTTTGTAACTGTATACCTTTGGGAAATAAACCAGGTTCAAACGAATCTCCTCGTATTCGTGATTCTTTACGGAATTTCGTAACCTCGCGCCCACGAATCTGCGGTTCACTACATTGGTGCCGTGAGCCTAGGGCCGAGTAGGGAAGTTCCCGAAAGGATCCCCGATGCTGAGAGTCAGACGATGACTCCTGGCGACGAGGAAGCAGCCAAGGCCGTGGCCAAGGCTGAAGCCGAGCAGCGAGCATGCGAGGCTCTCGCTCAGATGTTAACGAGACGTCAGGGCGATGCGCAAGATTTTGCGAACGACTCATTTGCTCAACTAGAGCAAGTAGTTGCACACATAGACAATATGCGTGCCGACGGATTGATTGTTAATCCGGACACACAAAGCTTGGTTGAGAAACTAATAGCTATTGTTTTAGGGTTGCGCTCGTGTTACAACGAGGACAATCTTCGCAAGCTCGTAGAGCGTGCGGGTTTCAGCGTCGAAACAGGCGAGGCGGATGGGTCGGAGCTTTCCGATGTTAAGCCGCCGGAAACCGTCAATACAGCAGTCCCGCTGGGACAGAGCGATGACGCGAAGGTCATGATGGACCAGTTGACTACCGTTCTTTGTTCTTACGACAAGACGGGAGAACCACCAGGCGAAATCGTTGAAGGTGAAATTCGAGGAACACTCGACTTACTGTGGGTAATGCACGAACAACTTCCGTTGAAGCGTGTGCAGCGGCTGTATCGTGGTCTACACGAACATGCGGTTTGCCCTCAATATCTGATCGATATGTTGGATCGGAGATATCCTGCGATTCTGCCTCAAGGTAGCCCGGATCCGCGAGTGCAACAGCCTTCGCAGAATACGGACAGCACGGAAATGCGAGCCCAGGGCTTGCCTAGCACTCCGGCAGGTTTTAAGACTGCAGGAAGAAGAGTCGACTTCGTAGAGTCGTCTCCTTCGGACAATGGCCTCAACTACTCGTTGACTAATGTTTCGATTCCATTGTTGGACAACGATGTACAGGCCAAACAGGGTTTGTCAACTGGTCACGAACCAGACTACCGTTCGACGGGACCAACGGCCACTACTAAGTGTAGGCGTTCGATGATGCCCGAAATGGAAGCTAGTGTTGTGTATAACGAAGACCGCCCTGCGGAAGTTCGTTTATACGGATCAACGGGCAAGGGAGAAAATCCTAAACCTAAAAATCTCAAACCTTTTCGCAATGGGGAGGATTGGGAAGAGTATCTCGCATCTGCGATAAACTATGCCGAACTTTGCGGTTGGCAGGAGGAAACGCTGATGCGCGAACTCATTATGGCGACTTCACGACATGTGAACCAGTCTACTTGGGGAAATTCTAGGTCCCTAACGTTAAGTGACGTTGTGACGAGGCTTCGTGTCATATTGGACACAAAGACCGAAGAACAACGCCAGGAGGAATACCGCAAGCGTGTTCAACAACCTGGCGAATCACTTCAACACTATGGTGAGGCTCTGCTGACCTTGTGCAAACGTGCGTACGAGGGACAATACCTTGAACATATGAAGAAGGAGTCTATCCGAATCTTCTGCACGGGCTTAGAAGACAAATTTCTGGGCATGTGGGTGCAAACTAATCGCCCAAAGTCTATGCAAGATTGCGTAGATCTCGCAACAGATTTCGTGCGAGCAGGTGGCCCAGAAGCATATCAGCGCGTCTTGGGTTCCACGCCGGGACAGTCCTCTAAATTTAAAGCTAGGGGATATAAGTTCTACGGACAGAGAAAGGACAAGGAGCGGAAGGCTTCTTACGCGGCTGCGGAAGCAGAAGCGCAGTCCGACTCTGACTCGTCAGCGGACGAGACTTCGGGGGCGTCTACAGGGACCGAAGTCCCGGATTCTGATTCGGAATCGGAGTTAATAGCCGATTTCGCGGCCTTCCAGGCTATGCGGAAGGACGTGCGAAAGGATGACAGTAAAAAGTCAGACAGTAGCACCAAAAAGGCTTGGGATAAAACCAAGACTTTGTCCAAATCTTCCAAGAAGATAGTCACGAAAACTGACTACAGGAAGAAGGACACGAAAGCGACTCGTCCAGAGCCAGCTTGTTGGCTTTGTGGGAAAACTACCCACCTGCAAGCCAGTTGTCAATACCTGAAAAAGTTTCGCGCATTCGTCGCGAAAGAAAATGGTGACGACTCAAATTCCCGGGAAGATAAATCAACTAAGGGAAATTGACGTGGGTCTCGCAAGGAAGCGGTGACGAGACCCGCAAGTTCGACGGAACTCGTGACGGGAGGGGGAACCCTTCCGTAGCCCGCTCGGGCAAAACACCTCCAGAAGGGTCGTACAATCTGGGGAGGTCAGGTAGGCAGGCAGAACGAAACAAGGAGGAAACTGGGGTGATGGAGGGTGAGGACCCGACAAAGCCCGCAGACACGAAACCTTGGTCTAAGGAGTCGGTTAGTAGCGTTCGAGCCATTCCACGCGATCGTGGAATGTGTTTGGACGGCCGCTATACTGACGCTGGCACGGCGCTGCTCGCGGTTAGCTCTACCGTGGGTGGGGAACGCTGTGTCAAGAATTTGACTAGTTCTGCGGCCAGCCGGGATCTCTCTATTCCTATCGACGTGGTAGCGATAGTGGATAGATGGTACGTACCCGTCACAGTGGGTACTAGGCGAGGAGAATTTTTATACGACACGGGTGCAACTACCTCACTAGTGTCTAAACAATTCTATGAATCGCTAGCTCGCAAGCCCGACCTGCTCGCTTCGCGGGTTCGGGTAAAACCACTTGCGGGTGGTACTCCAGTGACGATGGGGTATGCGGTCTTTGACTTTGAGATCGCAGGGCGTTCGTATCCGAATGCCTGTCTCGTAGTCGATGGTCTAGGCGGCGGGGAGGAGGCCGTACTGGGCCAAGACTTCATGTGGCGCTATGATACTAGCATGACGGGGCCTGGGAAGATGCTCTTGGAAGGAGGCAAGAATCACGTATTCTGTCGACGGAAAGGAGCGATATCGACTGCATTCCTACGAGAGGATGTGCGGTTGGCCGCGTTCGAGGTAAAGGTCGCGTCTGTGGACGTGTCCCTACCCGAGAACGACGTGGGCTATATCATGGAGTCAGATGTAGGGTTACAAGTAGACGGTCTCGTGGAGGGTTGCGATACATATGTATCGTCTGCTCACTGCCACGAGCTTCCTATTATGAATCCAACGGGACTTGCAATAGTCATGCCACGCGGGACGCCCGTGGCATCCGCTTATGAGGTAGCGGCAAACTTCACGGGTGACTATTCGCATCTGGCGGATGCAAGAGCAGAATCCGTGAACGGGTCCAGCACGGGGGGTAAGCGAAAGCTGACCTCCGATAGCTGTTCAATTACTAGCATCCCTGAACTGGAATCTATCATAGAGGGCGCTGAAGTAGCGGATACTGAAACCTTGAAAAAGGTGCGCGAGTTGGTATACGCGAAAAAGCGGGTGTTCAGATTGCAAGGGGAACAATTGGGGTTTACGAACAGGGTTCTACACTCCATCGACACGGGTGACACTAAGCCTATAAAGTTACCTTTTCGTCGAGTTCCCTTGGCAAAACAGGAGGCTCTGGACTCCCAGGTCAGTAAAATGCTAGCGGAGGATAAGATCGAGGAGGGAAACGGCCCGTGGGCCTTCCCCACGGTTCTTGTTCCGAAACCGGATGGTTCAACTAGGGTTTGCGTTGATTTCAGGAGATTGAACAATGTGACACGAAAAGACTCGTACCCACTACCGCGGATAGACGACTGTCTAGAAGCGCTAGGTGGCAATGCGTGGTTTTGTACCCTAGATCTGGAGAGTGGCTATTGGCAAATAGCCATGGATCCGGACAGTAAAGAGAAAACGGCTTTCACTACTTCCACGGGGTTGTACCAGTTTAAGGTGATGCCGTTTGGTCTTTGCAACGCCCCGGCCACGTTTCAGAAAATGATGACGGAGGTTCTCCGGGGGCTTAATGGCAAGATCTGCGTCGTCTATCTAGACGATGTGATCATTTATGGTGCAACTATCCATGATGCGATTACGAACACGGGGTTAGTGTTTGATAGGTTGATGGCGTACGGCCTTAAGTTGAAGCCGAAAAAGTGTCGCCTCTTTCGTAAAGAGGTACAGTACTTGGGTCGCATCGTATCTAAGGAGGGGATACGGGCGGATCCGGAGAAGACGCGAGCGGTTGTCACTTGGCCTATTCCGTTGACAGTGAAGGACATCAGATCATTTCTGGGCTTCGCTTCATATTACCGTCAGTTCATTCCGAGTTTTAATGATCTCGTGCGGCCATTGCAGGAAACTGCAACAGCCGGGCAAAAGGTACTACGGTATAAGCTTACTTGGAATAGTGAGCTCGATGATGCATTCGAGGCTACGAAGAAAGCCTTGCTGTCCACGTCCGTCTTGGCGTATCCACGAGCGTCTGGCCAGTTTATTCTGGATACGGATGCGAGTGGTACGGCCATGGGGGCGGTCCTATCGCAGGTTCAGGACGAGCAAGAGCGGGTGATCGCATACGCCAGTAATTCGCTCTCGAAATCGCAGAAAAACTACTGTACTACGTACAGGGAGCTGCTAGCGGTCGTATATTATGTGCGGAAATTCAAACATTATTTATACGGCGCAGACTTCATAGTCCGTACGGACCACTCGTCTCTTACGTGGCTTATGACCTTCAAGGAACCAGAAAATATGCTGGCTCGTTGGTTGCTGGACTTACAGCAGTACGGGGTTACTAACAAAGGGGTTATTCAACACCGTCCGGGCAAGAAGCATGAAAATGCGGACGGCCTCTCTCGTAGACCCTACAGTCGTTGTAAACGTACAGATTGCGATGATTGTGGGGCACACGAAGCCGCTATAGCTGGTTTCGTGGGGGAGGGGAAAGGCACGGACGACAATCTCGTATCTGTAAACCAGACTATCCGTGAGCAACAGCGCACGGACGATACTATCAATCGTATCATGGGTTTCCTGGAAAAGAACCGGGAACCCGCAAATCTGACTAGTGAAAGTGATGAATTCAGAACAATCTGGAGTCACAAGACGGATTTGTGTCTAGAAGAAGGGGTACTCACTTTCAAGTGGAGAAAACCTTCGACTGGACATGTTTTCGCAAGGATCGTGTTGCCGTTTGACCAACGCCTATCTATGTTCAGGCGATATCACGGCCCGGCCTCAGCGGGACACTTTGGGCACGCCAGAACAAAAGATGCTTTACGAAGAAGGTTCTTCTGGCCGGCTCAGTCCGGGGACATAAAAAGATGGATTCAGTTATGCCCCGAATGTAATGTGCGAAAAACACGAAAAGGTGTCAATAAATCGCCATTGCAAAAAGAGCTCACGGGAGAGAGGTTCAGTAGAATCTCGATGGATATCCTTAGTGGCTTTAAGACTAGCACGAGAGGAAATACTTGTGTATTGGTCATCGTGGATTACTTTTCAAAGTGGTCGGAAGCATACTGCTTACCGAACCATAAGGCGGCGACAGTCGCCTGGACAGTATTTCGCAATTGGATCCTGCGGTTTGGCGCGCCCCGAGCGATACAAACTGATGGGGGCCCAGAGTTTGATGGAGAATTATTCCGGGAACTCTGCAATCTCTACGACACGAAGAAACAGACAACTCTCCCGTATAGGCCACAGGCAAACGGGCAGGCAGAAAGGTTTAATCGTGTTCTCGTGGAACAGCTCTCGTGTTATGCGGATTATGGCGCGGATGATTGGGACACTTATATCCCATGCATCGCGGCGGCATATAATCATACGATTAACGCAAGTACGGGCTGCACTCCTCATTCCGTGGTTTTCGGCACAGAGGCATATACACCTGCGGATCTAATTCATGGTGTACCTCGAAATGGCCTGGACTTCCCCTCCGGCTCAGGTTTCATCGAGGATCTTCGTAAAAATTTACGGAAGTCGCACGAATATGTGCGTCGTACGTTGAAGAAAACGGCCATCGCTCAGAAACGCCATTTTGATTTGTCCGCAACAAACCGGTCATTTGAAGTGGGGGACTGGATATATAGATATTACCCACCAAAGGCGGCGAACAAATATGGTGCGAAGTGGGATGGTCCGTTTAAAATAACCCGTGCATTAGGAGGCAACTCCTATGTCGTAGATACCGCGGCCGGTGGTGTCAAGTGGAGTGGAGATCTGATGAAATCCGTTCTTGACCCTGATAAGAGGGGAGAGCTCCGCAAAACGACCGGGTTGGAACAAGCTCCTGAGTATAGAAGGCTTGTGGCTGCTGGTAGAGATGTGGTGTCGCTGGAGAAGGGCAAGGCCGTGGCCGGCCAAGAGCTCGCTAAGTCGTTAGAGAAAACACTTCTCCGGAAAGTTAGTCTCGCGAACAGGCGTGGCCGCCCACCAAAACACAAAAAGGGGTGTACGAAGGAGACCGTGTCCCCTCCAAAGCGACTAACTCCTCTACCGAACCAGCAGAACAAGGGTAGGAAACCCTCGGTACCTAAGGCAGACAAGCCCGATAAGCTTGTACAACGGGACTCGGAGGTGCCGAATCCCACGAGGCCGCCCGATGTCGCGACGCGAGGCATTGGCAAACGAGTCTCCAAGCGTCCGGTCAGGCTTGGGATCGGATAGCTCGGAGCGGCCGTTAGAGCCTCTATTTCAAATGACGAACACAAAAGGTCTGTTAACCCGGTCGTGTCTGTCGAAGACATGGGTTAAGAAAAAAGTACACAACGAGAAGTCATTTTGGTCAATACGCTAGGAGAGTGGACGCCTCTGTAACGATCAACCCTATACGGCAATAGCTGTACGAGGCGGATGGGTGGAAACTGCTAGTATGGATCCATGATGTGGACAGTGCCGATATCGGGCTGAAATCAACCATGTTCGCTAACAGTAAGAAACCTGAAGCCAAGTATGTTTCCCTGATCATAAAAAAAAACTGCCATAGTACCTTGGAGCGGCCCGTCTAGGGCTACAGATTAACATATTTAACACGAAGGTGTTACTAACCGTGGTTAAAGACCACGTATTTACATACGTACAACATTCGTATAGATCAACTATACGGAAGTTATCCGGTTTACGGGTAGCAATGTTCGTGGAGGCTGGACCCGACCAGGGCGCCACCTTCAGGCGATCTGTTGATCACATGACTGATCTTAGAGCATCTGCCTCCAAGACAGTCAGTCAAGCGAGAAGCGAGTTGGTGGCCACACGTAAGTGGCTCACATCAACCGCATTTTTGGCTTTTTACACAGAGCAAGGAGAAATCCAGTTCACTGTAAGTAGCAGCAAACGTTAACTTTCATTGTTGGATCATTGTGATATTGAAAATGAAAACATGTCATTATGTTACCATTGATGAATTACGATTGTTGAGTTCTGGCCGCTTCCATATAGCGTGCTAAGACATTACGCCATGTGCATCGTGAGAACAAGAGGAGGCTGGTGCCAATGCCGACCATCTCAATGAAACTCTTTCCGATATGGAATTGGATCGTTGAGAACTATCCTTGATGTTCGCTAAATGTTGCCGTGGTAAAGCGATGAAATAGTAGATGGGAACTTTTGATTCCCGGGGGAAAGCTGTTTCGTTGTTTAAATCTGAGGGTTTCAATTGTCAACTCGAAGGCTGCCATGTGCGTGAAGGTGACCTTTCTGCACTGCCGGTGGTTTCGGTTGCTGACTTTTCTGTCGCCAGGTGGGGCGTGTCTGGTTCAGTTTCGTGTTTTCGTACGGGTACCGGCTACATTGTTAATAAAATGCTGGGCACGGATGAATACACGAATGCTGCCGGATAACGCTTTTCGTGAGTAGTGTCGCTCCCTATGGCGCAGGTGGCTCGTGGGGCCGCCCTAGCGCGCGAACTTTCGCGAGTGGTGTCAACTACGCAACCGGAACGGTTGGACACGGCTCCTGGGAGTTCGCGAGCGATGTCAACACCTCGGGTGCGATTGAGTTGTTTCATTCGGAGGACCCCCTATATAAGAGCCCCGAGTCTAAGAGAGAGGTAATTAACTTCGGCAAACACTCGTGGTTTGCCGTACCCCTCTATCTCGGCGGACTACTGGTTAGGTCGTTCGGGTGCGAGATTTCATTGTGACCCGTGAATTGAGTGTTCCACTTTGTATTACAGGGTACGGACTTCGTGTTCGGGGACGAGACGAGGCGGACGGAAAAGAAACGAGTGGGGACTGTCTCTGAGACGAGCCCCCTTCTACCGTAGGGTAGCATTCCGCAGTCACGCTCATCATGAGCGATGACAGCGGACACTCGGCCGCAGAATCCTTCGAGGAGACTGCAGCCAATCGCAAACGGCGTGTTCGTCGTGAGCGCGACCGCCGCCTCAAACGTGAGGTGGAAGGTCCGGCAAGTCACTCGGATGACTCAGACGCGAGCCCGTCGGATGGCCTAAAAGACCCCGATGCGGCTGCCGGCAAGTACCGCCGGCACAAAGCTCTCAACGCCGCGGCGAAGAAGCTCAAGTGGGGGGATGGAAAGAAGCCGGTTCTTTCTCTACTCCCCGCGAACGAGCGAGAGCGTAAGGAGGCGGTCCGTGACCCATCGGAGGTCGATCGTTTCCCCGACTACCCGGAGTACCACAAAGCGGTCTCCGTGGAGGAGTACAAACGGTTCTTTGAAACCTGTACTAACCCCCGTAAGGTCTTGCGAACGGCAGATCTAGCGTACTCGTTTGAAGCCGACCGTAAGCTTCAAATGGCTATGCTCCTCTACGAAGAGGGTTCGCGGTGCCCGTTCCTGCTCTGCAGAACGGAGGCGCTTGTCGGTAAGCCGCAGATATTTAAGTCGCGGCTTCTCTTCACCAGACACCTGTGTGAAGTGCATACCCCCGTGACACCGGTTTGGCGGTGTCCGATTGGGTATTGTCCCGTAACCGGGGACCGTCGCTCCGACATCGTGGCCCACGGGTCAAAGGAGCCGCATAAGATGGCCCGTAAAAAGGCTGTCGATAAAATTATGCCGGTTCTTGAGCGCGTGGGCGTTTCGTATCTCCCACAGTGGGGATACAAAAGCACGCTCCACCTTGCCTCTGCAACCTCGGAAGCCATTCTGAGGAACGCAAAGGAACAAAACTTCACCTCCAAGTACCCGTTGGAAAAGGACATTACCAAGCCTAAACGAACGGGGAAGACGAAGAGGAAGAAGAAGGGTTCCGATAAGTCGGACAAATCGGACCGTTCCGACACGGAAAAGCGGCCCGAGAAACGTCCGAAACTCGTGGACGCGCCGATTCCCGACAGGAACGCTTGGCTGGACGGATATAAAATTCCGTCCACAAAGGAGAAGGAATTCCCCAACTTGCCCGCGCCTACAGGACTTACGGTCCTACAGAAGTCGCGTCGTCCCGCACCCGCAGCCGCGGAAGGTAGAGCACCTAGTGCCACCGTGCCGGACCCTCAGCCGGGTCCGTCACGACCTACGGCTGCCGCAAGGGCACCCCCACCCGAAGTCGACCGGGCGGGCATCGCCCGTACCCGAAAGGTGGTGGCCGATCGCGCAGCGGTCCTCCGGCTGGCTCTACAAGAGTCGCTGGAAGGCTTCTGTGTCGATATCGCAGAGACCTACAGGCCTCTCGATAACGTGGACCGTTTGGTTGATAGCCAAGCGGAAATCGCGCAGCTCATGGAGGACCTTAACAGGTCCCTCAACGAGCAGGAACTCCTGGTCGAGAGGGTAAACCTTCTCGATACGCAAGTCAACGGACTTCGCCGGGAGAACCAGGAGCTGCATGCGGAGGTCACTCTGCTGCGGGCACAGGCCGCGCAACGGGCTATGCAACCCGCGTCTCCCCCACCACCAAGGGTAGAGACGGCTCCTCCGGTGCAGAATCCGATTCTGCGCCTGGAACAGAGGAAGTTGGAGGTCCGCGAAAAGTTCAATCGAGCTTTGCGCGCGGAGCCGACCATTCCTCCGGGTTTCGGTCCGGGTGATCGTCAGACCGCCAAACCTCTTTTCGGAGGTGTAGGTCGGGGCACTCCCACCCATGCTCAAGCCCGCGCGCCCACCCGCATCGCGAATACGAAGGTGTCCTCTACCGCGGGGGCATCAACGCTCGCTAACGCGACCCCTCTCTGTGGTACGGAGACAGAGATGGAGGTAGACCCGCACGAGGGGTCAACTGCTCAAAAGGAGGAGAAGGCGGCGGCACAGCGTCGTTTCGGGCAGGGTCGGGTTGAGGCAGAGCGGCTCCGTGTCCAACGGGAGACGACTCTAGCCGAGACACGCCTGGTCAAAGAGGCCTTGGAGAGGAAACTCCGGGAAGAGGAAACTCTGCGACAGGCGGAAGACCTACGACTCCAACGGGAGGAGGCTGCTCTACGGGAGGCCGAAGAGCAGCGACTCCGGCAGGAGGAGGCTGCTCTGCGGCAAGCAGAACAGCAACGGCTCCAACAGGAGGAAGCCGTTCGTCTAGCTGAGACGGCCAAGCGGGAAGCTTTCGAGCGACAACGTCTGCTAGACAAGGAGCAGTCGGCCCACGACATGGCATTCTTCCGCGAGGAAGAGGAGAAGGAGGAAGCTGAACGGCAGCAGGCCAAGCTGAATCAGGAGATTCAAGAGCTCCGTGAGACAGAGAGTCGGCTGCGAGTTGAGGCTCTCAATTCGCGCCGGCCGGCCTTTCCACTATCCCATGGGATAGAACCTCCCTCCATCCAGGTAGTGGACCCCGCGGGGATCCCTATGGATACGGGTGGCACGCTCATCGGCGTTACTGACTTAACTCGGCAACGTGAGAATCAGAGCGTGTGTACGGGCACGGGATTAGCTCCGCGGATGTCAGCAGCTAAGTGGGGGCCTAACATGCCCTCGGCTAGCCAATCCGCGGAAGCAGAGGATTCGGTCGAGGTAACTCCGGCTGCTTCCTCCACGCCCCGTTCGTACAGACCGCCCCGAGGGGACGTCTCCTCGGCGACCAAGCGCCTCTCCTTTATAGAGGACAAAACTTTGGTGGCACGGCCGGCACCGCCGCCGAGCGGTGAGGCCTCCCCAAAGTTGGACGAGGCGCTACCTTCGTTGGATACGTTCAGTCTTCCCGTCACCGCGCCCACGGGTACGAGTGTGGAAGGGGTCGAGGGAAATGGTGATGCGATCGCGCTACCATGGCCTCGCACGGACGAAGGTACCACTCCCGTGGACCATCTGGCGGCAGCAGGCTCGGGCTCTGACAAGTCGGTAGAAATATCGGACGGGGAAGAGCACGAGCTGCTGCAGGAGTCGGACTCCGAAACGGCGTTAATATACGACGATCTGGGACAAGAAGACAACGTAGTTGTCGTCCCAGATTCGCGTTTCGACCCGTTCGATGAAGCCCTTATTGGGAATCTCTCGCTTCACGGCATCTCCAAAACGGAGGGGGACGCTGAGGCGAAGGAGGCGGGGGAGTTCGTCTAGAACTCCCCCCCCCCATAGGGATTGGGATCAGCACTGCGATCCCCCGAGGCGGCTGTCTCGTGTGGGTTCATCTCACAGCGAGGGGGGGGCTCTCCTCCTCGCAGGTGGTGGTTTTTATCCGCAAGGCTAGTATGGCTCACTAGCCTCGCTTTTATTAATAAAGCTCGTGCACGAAAATTTTTTATTGCTTCGAATGTACGCTTCCAGTTGTACCGCGCTGCGAGACTGGGACGGACAGGCATGTCCGGTGGCCTCTTTAGGCCTATGAAGGCTACGAACCTTGGGGGCGAGTGCAAGCCTGGCTCTAGGATCCGTGCGGCGGAGTGGCATAACATTTGCCCCGCTGCACACGAGGATCTGGAGCCACGAGGATCTCCTTAGTGCCACGGCGGACCCTACATAACTAGTTATCGTGGACCCCTTCAACTCCAACTAGTGAGGGGGCAGTGTAGTGGGTCCGCCACCCGGAATACAGCGAGGCTGTCGACTATCGCCAATCACTATCCAGGCTACGACAGCGGGGGCACTTCTACCAGCGCCGGAGACGACTACCACCAGTTCCGGCCAGTTCCGTCAGGGGGCGACATACGACCACCGTGCAGACGACACTGCAGACACCCTCCGACGGACGGTAGGCGGAGGATACTACTACCTCCGCAAGGGGATCCAGGCTTCGCTTAACACTACGGACTCGAGCCGCGCCGCGGACCGAGATACTTCTGTTGTTCAAATTAAGCACCCTTGCTTCAGTAACAAAACCTTTGTAACTGTATACCTTTGGGAAATAAACCAGGTTCAAACGAATCTCCTCGTATTCGTGATTCTTTACGGAATTTCGTAACCTCGCGCCCACGAATCTGCGGTTCACTACATATTTCCATATACAGTATGTTGTTTACGTATGATGATATAACTAATCATCGTGGCAAAGGTAAATATCAATGTTGAATGATATGGAGATCGATCAAAGAACAATAGCAACAATAATATAAGTAAAGTCTCACAAATAAATCAGTTTCATCAGTAGAGAACCCTGTATAGCATGAATGCAATCTGAGGTTACCCATTGAGTAGAGTCCAAGAAACATGTTACTTCTAGTACTACTGTACATTGGGTGATATGTCATTCAGTGCAACGGTTTCACTGCAACATGATGGCATTCATAAACAAATGCTAGCCTACATCATTCTTCAAAAATTCTATCCCCCGACGCACTTTATACATTCAAATATCAGTGCTGAAATATGAACTTTGTTTCATGATATTTTGGTGTGCAGGGACAGGCATCTTGTTAGTGGGTACCATGACCTGTTAGCCGGTACTGTGACACACAAGTACCGTGGTTCATACATCGAACACATTCCTTTGTTCGAGAGTCAAAATGGTGGAAATATTAAAGGTTCATTTAGACATTATAAAGGCTGTAGGAACTCTAGGATTAACAGCGATGATTTCAAGTATTTTCTTGTTAATAATATAAATTATTTCTATCGCCGTGCATCAACCAACCAAGCCTGTAGTTGGGGTCTGGTCACAGCTGTCCTACTGTCAAAGCGTCCTGTCCCTAGTCAAAACATCTTAAGTGATGTAGTTTATATGGTATTATACTATCTAATTGTGTAAGGCATATGAATATAGGCAAGATATGGCCAAACATATTTACTAAATATTATAGGCTATTTAATTAAAGGCTATTTAATTAAACCGCTACACTACAGTCCCACCCACCCTCAAGGGTAGGCCTACAGGGGTACCCCTACCGATTTCAAATAATTACAACGAATATATCTTCATACTATATCATTTTGTTTAGGTGTGGAGAGGCCATGTGACAAAGATTATGTATTTGACCGACATTAATTTTGTGTCGAACAGTTTGATTGTGTGTTTCGCCTAATAGCTTCATTTGAGAGATAAATGGTCCTTTCTATGCTTTTTATGAGATTGGTCTACAATGATATATGATTAATAGCTTATTCCTCAGCAGCCATACATATCTATTGGACATAAATATTCGATGGTTAAATATTAAGAGAGATCATTCCAATATTTAGGGACAGCTATGGACACCCGAGTAGCCCCCCTCATTAGCAAATATATACTTGGGTAGATTCGAAGATTCCCTGTAATATGATATGAAGAATATTAGAACTGTCACGAACTGGTATTGGATCTTTAGGAATTGGCCATTTCCACCAATTTGACAACATTTGGGCCCCTAGACACCCCCAGAATACCAAAAAATAATTTATCAACCTCATATATATGCACATTAAACTGTCAAGTTTGGAACCATTCTGATTATTAGTAATTTTTCTACAGGGGGGTCGAAAAATAGATCCCAAATATGAAAAAATGCCAAAAATAGCATGTCGAATAATGGTACATATTTCTACATAAATGAGGATTTAAATTAGAAATAGATAAAACAAATATGCACATAATGCATTGAACTATTTTGTACTTGATAGGTCTCGACATAAGGATCATAACACATTTTATTTGGTGAAAATATTCTAACTAGAAGAAAAGTTACAGCCAAATAACCATTCTGTAATGGTAATGATAATGGCAGCGGCAAGGGTGACAGGTCATTGACCCTCTGCCCACATTATTATGCATGTACATACACATTATATAACTCATTATATTTAGAATATATATAACATTCATTACCCTCATTTACTTTTTTAAGTTAACTTGAATACTTGAATTGATTGTCCCTGTCCTGTTTAAGTATTTAGAGACAATTTCTTTTAGGATAAAATGTTCTAATATTATATATATGTGTTAGGGATATAATTTCTGACATTTAGTGACGGCAGACGTGACGTAGACGACGTGACGAAGACGACAAAAGCGTAACGAAGATTTTTTTAGCATTTTCCCATGAAAATCTTTTAAAAACGACTCGGAAATTCTTAAGTTCAGTCTACATAGATTGCTATTAAGCAAAGTTAATAATAAATGTCAAATTTAAATTTCATTATTAAATTTATGCCTTGTAAGGCTCTAAAAAACCCTATAATAGGTGTGACGAAGACGACATGGGCTAGGGTACCCACCCCCTTTTGCTGCCATGTTATTTCTCTGCTATTATTCAAGAAAAACTCAAATCAGTACATCTGATGTTCTATATCTATGTGATCCCATGCATTCTATCATTATTCATCAAAATTTGATATTTTTTTTATTTTTTTTTATTTATTTATTCCACCTTAGGCACACAGCGTGACGAAGAAGAATTTTGTATGGCTTTTGGCCAAAAAATATTTTTTTTTGTATTTTTTTTTACACAGATCATATTCACGTAACCTACTATCACAACATATAAAAAAAATGTTCAATTTTGAAGATTATTTAGAAATTTAGCAATTCCACTGACTAGTGGCTGTTAGAAAAAACGATTTTTGCCTCCAAAATGGGATTTTGAAATAAAAAAAAAAAAAAAATTGGGCAAAAAATGCCAAAAATGTTGTTCCACAGGTTGGTAGAACCATCCAATCAAAAAAAATATCAAAAAAATGATAATAAACTTGATTTAAGCCCATTTTACCCCTTTCCACGGTTGGGGGCCAAATGTTGTCAAATTGGTGGAATTGGCCAATTAGATTTGTACTGCTAGACGTCTTCTGAGGCATCTGAATGTTATGTAACATGACACAACATTTGATATCTATTATAAGTACTTTTAATTGGCAATTATTGTAGAACTCTTGTTACTCATGATATTGGTTTAATTTTAATTTAATTTCGAACTGAATAATAAAGGAGTAAACTGTATATAATGTAACCATTGTCTTGCCTTCTCTTGCTTCAATTTCGCCGATAATAACTCATCTCTTTTTCATACAGTATAGTACAGTACAGTACAGTAATTGCAATATTATATTGTATATAAACAAACCATAATTAAAGCTAATATTTTCCGTTTTCACCCCTGTGAAATTGACCATCCCCGTCCCCCCTACGAAATTGACCATCCCCGTCCCCCCCTGAAGCCTGGCCCACGACGCTCCCGCTGCGCTAAAAATAGATTTCTGAGTGCAAACAAAGCCCGTTCTATTGCAGTCACATAGCGTTTTCATTGCGCAATGGCTATTGCGGTCACATAGCGCAATAAGTGGTTACACCCATTGCACAATTTTTATAATTTGTGAAATAGTAGGCTTATCTTATGCTATGTATAACAAGCGAGATATAACCTCCCCTGAAGACCAGACCGCTATCAACATGGCAATATATGAGATTAATCAACAAATCCGCAAATACAATAGGAAGAACAAGTTAACCACACCAAGCTTTGAAGGACATACCCATAAGATACGAAAGGGTTTCATCTCACATCGATATAACTCTACAACCTCCGATGGGATCCATTTTACCCACGACACAAATACTAAATTTGTCAAGAAACTTTTCTCTACAATATACAGAAATATCAGACAAACTGTTGACTTTTATCTAAAGGAAACTTCTCACACATAACTGCTCAATCTGTGGCTGGAAATGTTTTCTTAATTAAATCAACACCCTTCCCTTAACATATAACCTATATCTCTTAAATTCTCCAACTCAATTTTCTCAATAGTCTGGTACAAACAGAAAGCATAAAGTATGCCTAGATTCTATGTATATATTGCTAATGCACTCTTATGTATTTAAACCTCGCTCAAATGTTATCCGCCCAGCTATAGCTGTCGCTTCGATTCACTGTTTTTGGACCGTACACTCTAGCTTAATATAAATAGCTTTGCATGAATGTTGTCGCTCGAGCTGCTATTGTTTATGTTCATCAACACAGAGGGCGCCTCGGTTCTCTTCTTTTGAACCGTACACCCCAACCTCCTATAAATAGCTGTGAACGAACGTTGTCCGATCAGTAGCAGGAGAGCTCTCCTACCATCAACGTCTTGAACTATAATGTACATAAACACTCTCACACAATCCTATGACTTGTGATTCGGGTATATGTACAGATTTTTCTATGTCCTTGCTTTTTCCTTGTATGTATTATACTCAAATCACTTAATATGAATTAAAACTGGTCAGCTGATTCTCACCCCACACTCGCCTGCAGTGATTCGGTGATCATCTGATTATTTGATGTATTATATTCCATACTTATGTGTCATTATGCTATTTCTGTTAGTTACTTTTGAATGCTTATGTTTATAATGAATGGCCATGCAGCTAGCCACTAGGCGCGCTGGCAAGCTGTATGTACCTAACACTTTGATTACTTCATCTATTTCAACTGTCTCTTTTATGCAATAGCTACCAAGCTATAAGGATTCTTTATTCCCTTCCTCTTTTAATTCCCTTTTGCTTCCAGCACCTTCCCCCCTCTCACTCTTTCCTCTCCCGTCCGTAATTTTTATTGGTACTGCCTCTTGGCTGTGCACTTAGCAACCGGCCAAGCCCTGCCCGTTAGTTTATACACTTTAATAATGACTCTTAACAATAAGAAAA
The DNA here is from genome assembly GCA_942159475.1 of Sthenelais limicola. Taxonomy (NCBI): domain Eukaryota; kingdom Metazoa; phylum Annelida; class Polychaeta; order Phyllodocida; family Sigalionidae; genus Sthenelais; species Sthenelais limicola. The sequence goes on from OW804095.1 coordinate 83,241,004, forward strand.
ATGGCCTTTTCTTTTATTATCTGAACTGTCAGAGTATCAATAATAAAATTGACCTTATCAAACAAAACCTAATATCAATTAAACCTGATTTTATCTCTCTCTCAGAGACATGGCTCACTGAATCGACACCTGACCAGTTAATTGCTCTATCAGGCTACAATTTAGTTAGGCAAGATAGAAACTATTGCCTTCCCAACTCGACTACAGTAAAAAAGGGTGGCGGATTACTATGTTATATTAAACAAGGTCTGCACTCTGAAATTATTCCTGAACTGAGCACTTCTGCACCTCATCTTGAATCGATTACAATTAAGATTAAGCCTATAAACATCAAACCTTTCTTCATAACCTCTGTTTACAGACCCCCATCAGGCTCTATTGATTCATGCCTTGAATCCCTCACAAATATACTCTCCCAATGCTGCCTAGGTAATACTGTCCCAGCAGAAAGGATAATCCTTGGGGACTTCAATATAAATATGCTAAAAAATAATTGTCCTGATAGAAATAAACTCAAACTTTTCAACCAGCAAAATGGGCTAGCTCAACTTATAATCGAACCAACAAGATATGCCCTAAGAGGTGATACCTCCACATCCAGTCTTATCGATCTGATTCTAACTAATTCAACCAATATCTCTGATAGTGGAACTCTAAATCACAACTTAAGCGATCATGAGGCGATATTCTTTATCAGGAAAAAAGCCAAAATCTCTAGAGTTTACAATATTAAACGCAGGAGGAGCTATAGAAATTTTAATTCTAACCTCTTCCATTATTGAACCTTCGTCAAAATTTTAACTGGCTCAATTTCAGATCAATTACTAATCCTGAAGAGTCATGGGAATTCATCTCAAATGCTATATCAACTACACTTGATAACATGTGCCCAATTAAAAATATACTAATCAGAGAGAATAATGATCCCTGGATCTCCAGAGAAATACTGGATGCTATTAAATGTAAAAATCTAGCAAGGAAGAAAGCCAAGCGCACTGGCTCCTCTGAGGATTTGAATGAAGCAAAAAGACTCAGAAAAAGTGTGAACAAGTTACTTCTAAATGCCAAAAAAAATTACATGCACCAGACCCTCTCAAATGTTAACGACCCTAAGAAATATTGGAAATCAATAAATATGCTTCTTCCCTCTAAAACCACTAGTTCAGAAATAAATCTGAATGATGAGAATGGCTCCCCCATACCAAAGAATAACCTCCCTAGCTATATTAATAACTACTTTGCGCATATTACTTGTAATTTACTAAAAGACATAGCTGATATACCCTGGACCACAACTATACCTAATAGGATCACTGAGATTCACACTATTGCAACCAATGAAATTGAAATGCTTGGCTTAATCTCTAAAATTGATACCTCAAAGTCATCTGCAATTGACAATGTTCCAAATTCAATAGTCAAAGAAGCCTTTGCTTTATTATTACCAGAAATGACTCACTGCATCAACATGTCCTTTTCTAGCTGTATCTTTCCTAAAACATGGAAAACAGCTACTGTTGTACCTTTATTTAAAGGAGGTATATCAACACAAGTTAACAACTTTCGTCCTATCTCTCTACTCCCAACCCCCAGTAAACTTATAGAGAAAATTGTTCATACCAGAGTTCTTACTTACCTTAACACTAATAATATTCTAGACAATAACCAAGCAGGTTTTCTCCCAGGTAAATCCACAATAAACACAATAGCCCACCTGCGCGGACGCCATTTTGCGAAAGGGATTATGGGGTCTGATGTCCTATTGCAGTAGCAAACAATCGTCATGCATGATTTGGCAGACTGCACGGACCTCAAACAATCCCATATTTTAATAGCATCCGGTCATGCGCTCTTTGCAATGCAGGTTGTCTATTAGTCGTCTTACTGATGACATGGCCATTTCAATAGAAAAGAAAACCCCTACCCTCCTTACTTTTATCGATTTTAGGAAAGCCTTTGATATGGTTGATCATCAAATATTACTCCAAAAATTGCTCAACATTGGGATACGTGGCAACCTCCATTCCTGGATAAAGTCTTACCTTTCTAACCGCTTCCAAAAAACAATTGTTAACAACCTACTTTCAGATAAAGCTCAAATAAAATCAGGAGTACCCCAAGGATCTATCCTTGGACCTCTCCTATTTCTTATATTTATAAATGACATTGGTCACCATCTCCACCATACTAACTATCTTTTATACGCTGATGACACAGTTCTATATCAATCTGATCTATCCATTACTAAACTGTATCAAAATATGCAAACTGACCTTGACTCCTTAGCAAACTGGTGTAAAATAAACAAATTCCTAATAAATGCCTCTAAAACCAAACTCATGATAGTCAACAAATCAGCAAATAAAAATATCCCCCCACCAAAAGCTATTACTCTCAACTCTAAACCCCTTGAGACTGTCCACACCTATAAATATCTGGGTGTTCTTTTGGATGACAAACTGACATTCCAGCCTCACATAAAAAACATAATTAAAGTAATATCACACAAAATATTTCTTTTCTTACGCATCAGACACCTACTAACTGACAAATCTGCTCTCCTAGTCTTTAAAAGTAAAATACTACCATTTTTTGATTATGGGGATATACTCTATCATGATACACACCAAGGGAATCTAATGAAGCTGCAAAGGCTACAAAACAAAGCTCTTAGAGCAATTCATAAGGTAGATGCCCTGCATCCCACATATGATCTGCATAGGGACTTGAAAGTACCATTTCTTCAAGATAGAAGAGAATTACATCTAAGATTATGTGGACACTCTAGAACTAAATCTAAATATTATACCTCCCAAAATGACAACAAAAATACCAGAGCTAATGATGCCCCAATTCTTAAAACCTTTTTCTACAAATCTCAATCTGGTAAAAACTCAGTATTTAATAAAGTAGCCAAATCCTGGAACCAACTCCCCCCACGATCAAGAAATATAGGAAACATTGAGACCTTCAAGTCCCTTCAGAAAAAATGGCTGCTTGACACTATTACTTGATATTAACCTTACCTTGAAAATGTGTCCGGTCCAAACAGATGATCAATATTGTGATACTACCAAACATGTTTGAACCGTACACCTCCCTCTTGTCTAGTCGACTATTTAAGGAAATCATTTCTGTGAAAACTTATACGACCAGATATACTCTTAACCTACGGTCGATGAGCAGTAAATCCTAAGAAAACATTGTTATGAAAGGCTTGCAAAATATATGAGGATCACTCTCATAAGATAGAGGTTAATCCCTTTGCAAATCAATTACCTGTATATACACCTTTTATGAATCTAACTATCCTAATCTAATGCTAAAACAACATTTATGGGTCACACTTTACATAAGTGGTTATCCCATCATTAACATTAATATTATTACTATTAATATAATTGAACATTCTCACTAAAATTTCCTTGAATCACTCGACGACTATGTACAAATGTATTTATGTTCTTCAAAAGCTGGGTTACGCCAGAACATCCTACCACCATGGGAGGTGCTGGACCCAGTGGAAATAAAATCTTTAAAAAAAAAAAAAAAAAATCATTGCGCTATGTGAACGCAATAGTGAGTGCAATGATTGCACTCAAATGCCCATAGGGTTAAGGCTCATGTACTATCTTTAGCTGAATACGGTAACTTCTTATATTTCCTTGCTAATATTGTACACATTAACAAATTGCAGAGTGTGTTGAATCTGGCAGTTAGACTGGTTTATTTCAATAATAATAATGACATGTCTACAGAAGAAATGAGACTTGAGGATAGACTGAGGATAGACTCTTAAAAAACGGGGTGATATTTCTCTATTGGGCCTCATGTTTAAATTTAAAGAAAATCAGGAAAAAATCCAGTTAATGCCCAGAGATACAAGACTGGCACAAGGTGTTAATCTCATTCAACCCCCATGTCAGACTGAGAAATTTAACAAATCACCGCATGGTAAAGGCCCGAAACTATGGAATAGACTAGGAAAAATAAACAAAGAAAAATCCTGGCCTGCCCTTAAGGGTTATTTAAAATCTAATGACGGATAGAGAGAATGAGATTATAAAGCTTGACTAGGTCGGTCATTTGTTTGTGTACTTTAATTAATTACACAATATGTAATGAAGGAGAAAAAAGAAATTGAGTAGAGAGTTATTGAGAAAATTAGACTTCTATGAAGTCAGATTGGGACACATTGTGTCAAATTACAGTGAACTATGCTTGCGATTCAGGTTTTTATTGCGACTTATGTATTGTATTTTATTTGCCCACAAAAAAATGTTAGACAATGATGGAATGCCGATTAATTATGTATAATTATTGGTTAATAAAAATAACACCAGATGGGGCCACACGCGCATAAGATTTACATAGGCGGATAGAGAGAGAGATGTAAATTACTACTGATTAATGTGAGATGATTAATGAACTGAAAATTTAAATTATCCTCGATGTATTTCAAGTAATGTTTATTCGGGAATGAGAACTATCCCGGTAATGTGAAACTTTGCCAATAAAATTTATTAAAAAAAAAAATGTATGCATGCATCTAGTTATATTTAACGAGTTTTTCAGTTTTTAGTGTCAAATCAAATAGTTTATCGGATGTCAAAGAGCAGTCCAACATAGATCGAAGCACAAAATTAAGTTTAGTTGACTCAGAGTCACAGACTCTTTGGACATCTTTGGAATTTACCCATTATTAGCAAATTAGTAATGAATTATTGCTAGAATGACTAGAATCAAATTTTAATTAAGCAAACGATGCACGCCTACAGTGTATTTGTTTTAATTGGGAACACCTCTGCAGGTGCGCACTGGATATCTAGCGACTTATGTACTATGCGAGGTACTACCGCGCATGCCTGCAGATGTCGCCTCATGTCTAGACGGTGTATGGGTTGAAGTATTAGCTTTCAAGATGTATTAGATCAATTGATGCTTACTTTGATCAAAATGGAATGAATAATACAAAGATTCATTTATAAAATATGAGGAAATGCGATATAAATTTAAAACCTTTAGTTTACTTTACGTTATTGGGATATATTTTTGAGACAGATACGGCATGGTTGACACTTGGAGGGAAAGCATGTCGAGTGTAAATTGGTTCTTTTTGTTTCTCGCCATTCTATTTGTTTACACAGTGTCAACAGTTTTGTCTTCTGCTATTGACGAGTACGATTGTGGTTCGGTACCAGAAACGTGTTTTTGCACAGATAGGTCAGTTAAATGCAGTGGTATTTCATACCCAAAGACTCTTGCAATCGAACCCGCCAATGTAGAGTACATTCAGTTGCACGGGCGTGAAAATTATCGATTTGCAATTTATGCAAATTCACTTCAAATTCTCTTCCCTTCCATATTCAACCGGCATTAAGATATTTACGGATTGTATCAAAACAACAGTGAAACACATGACTGTATCTTAGAAATTTTTTCCGCCTCCGCCAGTGGATCAGAATCAACGTCTCCGATTGTCCAACCCCCCTGTTCAAATTGAAGGTAACCCAGGTTGCGCGGATGTACTTAGGATGCGCAGCCCTTGCATGGCCATGGACTACATCCGAATTCAGGGAAAAGTGCAGCCAGTGTAAGCCAGCCTTGCTCATCCGGCTGCACTTTGGCTGCACTTGGGCTTGGCTGCACTTTGGTTGCACTTTGGTTGCACATTCGGCTGCACTTTGGTTGCACTTTGGTTGCACATCTGGCTGCACTTTGGTTGCACAACCAGCTGCACATTTTAGTATGCCTAGAGCAGGTAGGGTATTGCGGGTGGGGCTCAGATTACTTGGAATCAACTTAAATATTTGCTAATTGTTATTATGAAAATTTGTTAGTATAAATTTACTCCTCTACCATTCCCATGAAGTACTGTTTGCCAGATATATTCAGTCAGAGTAGCAAACTGAAGGCAACTTTAGATTGAACATCTACAGCCCAGATAGCTTTTAAAGGTACAACTGCATCCTTTTATTCATCATATCATCAGCAATCGCCCTGCATGTTCACAGACCTCTGTATATGAATCATTTTGATGGTTGATGAGTTTAGACACTCCCAGCTGACTAGGCACAATCATATGTACAGTTATATGGGTGGTTTGATCAGGTCAATTCCCAACATCATACATAGAAAAACTCTAGAAGAATATCACTTATGATATTCATAAGTATTTGTTGGACAATATCAATATAAATGTATATGTGTATAAATGCCACATTAGTGTATTAGCGGTACTTTTATTGTTAAAGAAATTATAAATGCAATGCAGTGACCTGTCACGCCACCTAGTGAAAAACAAGTACCGCCACCTGGTGAGAACAAGTCGCACAATAGGGAGCCTATGACAAGAAGTACCATGTATTGAGAATGATTGGTTGTATTATATTCAGGTCTACCAGCGTCCAAGCTGCATAAGTTATTCATAGTTTCATAATGTTATATCAACAGACTGTCACCCTTGCCACTGCCTTTATCATTACCATTACTGGAATGGTTATTTGGCTATAACTTTCCTTCTAATGGGGATATTTTCACAAACTAAAATGTGCTGTCACCCTTATGTCGAGGCCTATCAAATACAAAATAGATTAAAACATTATGTGCATATTTGTTTTATTCATTTTTAATTTAAATCCTCATTTATGTACAAATATGTACCATTATTCGACATGCTATTATTTTTTCATATTTGGAATATATTTTTCGACCTGAGGACTGCCATCCTAGTGCGACGCCCATACAGCTGGGCAGCAGATGTAGTATTTTCGCAAATAGATTATTTAAAAATAGGATACCTCATGGGTTATCAGATTTCTACAAAGAATCCCATTCCATATAAAACTTAATTTAAAAGATAGAAATGAAATGAAAAGCCAGCAACATTATTCAGGTAACAACAAAATGGACGACTAGGATTGACAATAGCCTCTTATGAAGAAATGATTCTTAGACAAATAGTACTCATATATTAGGAGATTTTCCTCCCATATCACAACCTCGCCAAAACGATTCACAGAATATTTACAGAGTTTCGTAATTGTTGTTATGTTTTCACCTAGTTAAATGTATATAATAGAAACGCTGCTTGTGTGAAAGCCACACAGCCACGCTACAGCAGAAAACAAGTGTACATGGGCGCTGTAAGGCATGGAACCAACTCATAGGTGATAATAGTTGTGGTAAACGGTGCCTTTGCAGTGTACAGTCCCTCTCGCGCAGGGGAACATGTAGTACGGATGTACAAAAAAGCCAGCACAGCCGCCGGGCTCACTAGACGGTCGGCACCCCCGCTTCTTCCTTGGAAGAAGTCAGAATGACTCTATTTACAATTTCGAACGGTGCACAGACTACTAGTGTCCAACGAATTTCCTCATACTCCATGTGGTTACTTCTCTGCCTGCATTCAATAATTTCCCTGCTGAGAATGTCTATTGATGCATCGAATACTTAGTTTAGGTTGTTGCCTACAGCCTAGCGTACTTAGATTGTCGATTCAGGTACTCACAATTCCACAATTGGTTTTCGTTTCAACCTCCACACTCAACCAACACAGCTACATCCACGCCATTATCGCGTTGACCATTTCGATCCCTTGTTCCGTTCCGTACGAGCCGGAAGTCACGTTCACTCTAATCAACGTAACCGGCAAATGGGATTCGAAATGGATAGCGCTGTTTATTGACTGAATAAACAGCGCCGAGGCCCGGGTGGGACGTGGGGTGAAGCGACGGGTGGGTGGAGGGTAATTCGTCGGAAATTTAAAATAAAAACAATCTAAAAGCTTTGAAATATAACCCATTTACTTCCTACAAATAAATACCTTGTGCGGATACTTTCTGGACCAGCGGTCCGGTGGTCAGCTGAAAACTGCTGTCTTAGTGCGATGCCCATACAGCTGGGCAGCAGACCGTGTATTTTGGCACCTTTCCCGCATCCAACGGCACGTGCTGTGTGACTCTGGAAGTGGTTCGAGTAAAATGGTTACGTATATAGATGAGTGACTACCTTATACCTATATATGTGTAGGAAAGAATACTCCAAATTCAAATGCAGTACATGTATCTGGGATATGATTAGCTGTAATTAAATAGAACTAGTTGAATGTTAAACGAATGCCAAGTTGATTCTGGTACTTAACCCAACCAGATACCGAAGTTGTGATTATACTTAGTTTTAGCCTATATTATCAAAACCACAGCTATACTATCACTCACCGCATGATGAATGTAACGTTCTAATCCATATACATTTACCTAATGATTATTCATTGTTTGAATTGTTTTGTATTGTTTGTTAACTCCTACTAAATGCAACTGATTTACTTTATACCACTTTGACATTTCTCACAAGATCAATCTCAATCATCCCTTGTGATTGACAGTACACAAATGCAGCAACAGAGTTTGGTATTTCCTTACTAAACCTAGCCGTAATTTGAGTTTGACCTTTTCTAATGAGAGGCACAATTCCATCTTCTCCGCAATAAGACATAGCAATGTCAAACTTCAAAAAAGGGTTACCCTTCTTGTAAGAATTATATCCGCAGAAAGATGCATTGTCACCTACTACCTTTTGTATCGATTTATATGCTTGCATGTAGTTATTTTTTTCAAAATTACATCTGATTGGATCACCGGTTAAGCTTTGACCATTAAGAAAAAATGCTGCCATATCAAAGTGCCCAAATTGATAGGGGTTTTTATTAAATGCTCCTGTTGTTCTATCGGAATCGACAAAAAATACGTAAACAACTTCTGGAACAGTATCCATAAGTATATTGCCTACACTCCATTCCTTAGATCCTGTAGGGATAACGTATGTTCTTACATCTTCCTTAACATAGGGGTATATAGCTGGGTGTTCTTTTAACACTTGTTTGTGAGCCAGCATAACGTAAAATGCCGCTATTGTCACTCTCTATCATGATAGTATCAGTGATACTACTCTACAACTTGGATGGAAGGAATTGTTTCATATGGCCATATTTAAAAAACAAACAAAAAATGTGGTTACTGCATTACGTAACGTTTCCTGGGGGCTCACAAACAGGACCGAATAACGACCGATCACCCTCCACACTGTACCGCTACCAGCAGAGTTGGTCATGGCTCAGCAGAGCATGACCAATGCTTGTCAACAGAAGAATCAACAGCTTTGTGTGGGAGGGGGGGGGGAGGCTAGAAACCCTGAGCACCCTGAGAGGTGACAATAATCTTACTAAACTAACCAGCCAATAGTTTCAATGCACAGCTTGAGGTACAGAAAGCTATCCTTTAAAGAAATATAATCACCAGAATGTCCGCTGATATAAAATTGAATAGGTGATCCATGTGAGATTGCACTTAAGGGGCGATAACTTCTTCTTTCTCTTTCTCGTATTGCAGCATCAGCATTTACTGGAGAAAATATATTTAGATCCTCTCCATGAGCTTCAACAAAGTTTTCTTGCATGTACTCCATTTTATTGAGAGAGAGAGAGAGACCGACTACTTTCTGAATTGAGTTTTTTTGGATCGCGATTTTGATGCTGATTCACTCTTCTTCCTTCCACTGCTTCCTCTCGACTGATCTATTTTCACAGATTTAATTAACTTTATAGCTTTAGCCTTTCCTCCGCTTTTTTGTGGGAGTGGATACATAAGTGAGTCCATGGTTTTCCTCCACATCCTGTTCCTTTGCTAACACTTTTGTCTGCTTTATTTTTTGCTCTGATTCAGTAATTATTCCTGGTTGTCTTGTATTACCGTTTGATTGGGATACATGGGATGATTTAAGCACATATATTCTTTTGCTAGGATTATTTTTATTTTTCTTAAGCAAGTGGGTGTAATGATTTGCCCACTTGGATAAAGAAGGAGTGTACATGGTAAAATAGACAACATTACAATCATACAACAACTTTCAGCTTTTGATTTTGATGTGAAGTGTACAGCAGGCTTTTCCACTCGATAATAATATATTTGCGGAAGCTGCAGGTGCTTTTATACAAATTCTAATTGATTGTACTACCGTTTGAGAGACAGGAATGTAGTATGAATTACGGACATCATTGGATGGGAGAGTATTAAAAATACCCAAAATAGAAGCATAAGTTCCGTCCACATAGCTGGGTCGTACAATACTGCAGTGCACTTCCATTCCAATTCTCTGGATGGATTGTTTTTTCTTTACTTTTTGAACTTTAGCAATCGATTTGCTTTCTTTAAAGCTACTAATTCTTTCAGTAATTTTGTTATTTCACTTTCTTCTTTTTCTTCTATTGCCCTTCGCCCTATCCGTCTTATTGCTTCTTCGCCATCCTTCTCCTCCTCCCCCTGTCTTTCCTGTTCGTGCTCCAGTTTCTCTTCATCCTCTGCACGGGATTGGGTGCTTTTTTTCTTTATTGTCCTGCATTCTATATCCTGTCTTTCTCTTTGTGGAACTGTTAATACGTTTCCAAATTTATCTATCAAGCAAAAGTTTAAAAGACAACATTCCCAAGCCCCATTTACATGAAGAGGTTTCTCTAATGAATTTGTAAAATCAAATGGAGTGTTAGAGGGATATGTCTCAATATTATCTTTTGAGCATGCAAAAATATACATTGTGTTGCTTCAGTTTGATTATATCAAATGAGTCGTTTTTTATGATAGAACAGTTTAAATACCCAAAACATTTCATACTCAAATTATTGTACACATTTTAGGGATTCATATTGTTTTGACGAACCCTGTTTTTAACAGCCCTTTGAGGCATGACACGCCTGTTTCTCTCCCCATTTTCATTTTCATGAGCGATCCTCTCCCTTCTATTACCCCCTCTTCTTCTTTCCCTTCCTTGCCCCCTTTCTGGACCCCTTACTCAAGCTCTATTCTGTTGATGAACCTGTCCTTCAATTTCAGGGAGCCAAGAATTGAATCTGGAATCCCACCCGAGCCATCTTGCTTTTACTTCTCTCTCCCCATTTTCCCTCATCAACAATAACTAACTGAAGTTCCTACTCATAAAATATTCCAGTGACTGGTTCATTATCCCAATTCTTAATAGAGTAGACTGGAACTTGTTGATATACTTCTCTATCTGTTATTATATAGATTTGTTTGGTAAATATTTCATCATAAGCATGCTGAAATAAACTGCGGTTATAACTTAGACACACCTTATCACTGACATCAAATTTTAACACAGATTTAGACCATAAGTACGGTCTTTCATTGTATTGCTTTTTCCACAGAAGTGCCTTATCTGCTTGTAAAGCTTTAGTGGGACTCATTCCAATACTGCGATTTACTGAGTTGTTAATAGCCGATGTCATTTCTTCAAGAATATCTATCCATCTATAAGTATTTTTAGATTTCATGTATCTTTGCAATCGTATCCTGAACGTTTTAATAGCTCTTTCAGCGCAGTTTGCTTTTTTTTCATTATTGGAGGTGACATTAAATGAGGAGGCGAAGAGTAAATTAAAATACATTTTGTTTATTATTTTGGGTAAAAGGGTTATAAAGATCCAGCGATGAACATTTTCATTTGTTGAATAAAATAAATGGTGTATTGTATCACATAAATATCACATTGTCTGTTGAAATTGCTGGGTAATAAATAGTTGAAGATTAAAAGAGATAACCCTTCGTGGGATAGTTTTTGTGTAATCTTTTGATAAAAGATTTAGGGCGGAGGGTGGGCGATTTCGCTTCTGACTAGGGTGCGAGCGAAGGTCCAAGTGGCGTGTGTGACAGACTTGGCCCAGAGTTCAGTTCTAAGTCGTGCAGGTGGCGCCACCCATTCAATGCCCTATAATGACACGTCATTATTAGCCTCATTAAATGAGGAGGCGAAGAGTAAATTAAAATACATTTTGTTTATTATTTTGGGTAAAAGGGTTATAAAGATCCAGCGATGAACATTTTCATTTGTTGAATAAAATAAATGGTGTATTGTATCACATAAATATCACATTGTCTGTTGAAATTGCTGGGTAATAAATAGTTGAAGATTAAAAGAGATAACCAGGGGGATTCGCTAGGCGAGTCGCTTAAGGGCGTGATGAACAGATGTTCTTGTGGAAGAAAAGGGGCGTATATACGACGCCACCGCGTCGGACGCCCACGTCCCGTGAGATTTGACATCTTGGAGAGAGGCTCCGGCAGTGTTGTAAGCGTATGACGCCGACCCTCGGCGAAGGCTGTGTAAGGAGAAAAGGCGTGAATCAAGGTGCGCAGCTTTGAGAAGGCGCTTCCATTGAGTCACTATATAGTTAATGGTCATGTGTCGGGCGTTAGGGAATTGTAGTAGTGGGGAGCTCGACTCTCTTGTCGGCGCCTGTTTGTCGAGGCGTAGAAGGGCTCTGCGGAGGCAGAACACTGGATCATCTGTCGTCGGGACAAATAAGATCGTGGCCTGGCGCGATGATTGCATTGATTTCGACCACTTTATGGAGATATATGAGCCATCCGATGCTATTCTGCAGTCTCCCCGCGTCAGGTGTCTAGTGGCGTCAAAGATGTCACCAGATCTGGGGGCGAGATTGCTCTGACGCAACATGCCCATATACATGACGAGGATAGCAACTCTGATGTGCGTGGGAAAGTCGAGGAGGTGTATATTCAACAGTATTTTCTTCAAGATCTGTGGCGTGACAGGAAGCTTCGGCTTTGGGACATGCCTGAGCGTCAGTTGCAGGCCCCTTATGGCGTAGGCGACCCGCGGATGGTAGAGAGAAGTCGAGGCATACCCCGTCAGCTTGAAGAACGTCCTGACGCCTGTAATAGTGTTTATGATAGTAGCAGGGACTTTGGTATACTTAGCTAAATACTCGATGAACCAGCATATTAGCTCTGGAAAAGGTTGCTTGAAATTATGGCCCACAGCTTTGCAGAATGCGATATACTTCCTGACGGCCGCATGCCTATTTGCGACTGTCCCCGGGCGATGTGCTTGGCGTTGTCTGGCCTGAGCAGCTTCCACGAGGTGCCTAGGTTGCCTGCCTAATAGAACATATGAATGTTGAACATATTATCACGAGCACAGGAAATATAAATGTCATTTTCTTTTGCAATGTCTTTAGCTTTGAATAATTCTTCAGAAGAGAGAGCTGCCCGAGAGAGTGCGTCAGCGATGACCATTTGTACGCCCGGGACATGGACAAACTCATATCGGACCTGAAATTTCATTGAATGATACCAGAGCGCCCTGGCGCAAGCACCTAGAGTCGGGTCTCTAGCTCTACCATCTCTATAAGCAAACACCGCCGCAGTATTGTCACAGTGGATCCTTATTATGCCCCCGGCGTGCCTGGGTCTTGTAAAGAACCGAGCAGCTGCCAGGCAATTGATTGCCTCCAAGTGGTTGATGGATTTCTCAGACAACATTTCAGGCGTGAATGTGTACATATAGGCGTGGTGACCGTTGGTAGCACCTCCTCCCTTTAGACAAGCGTCGGCCCATATGTGTTCCACTACTTGTTGACGCGGAATTATGGCTTTCCCGTTGAAGCTTTCTGTGTATTTTAGAAACCACTTCAAGTCCGACTTTATGTACTGGGAGATGGTGACCTTGTGTCCTGCGGCTGCACGGAGGCCAGCCAGAAGGCGTTGCATAAATAGACGTGCAGGTGCGATAATTTTGGCGACGTGTGCGATCTTACCAACCAGAGATTGCATGGCGCTTGTTGTTATTTGGTGTTGACGCAGTGTATTTGCCAAGCAGGAACTTGTTTCTGCAAGTTTAGAAATAGGTATTGAGAGGCGATTTTCTTTTGTATTAATGTCAATTCCCAGCCACCTTACTGCGTGGCTAGGGCCTTGAAGCTTTTTGCGTGCGACCTGTAATCCCAAATCTGTAAAAAGTTCGATTGTTAATTGCATTTGACATTTTACTACCTCAATAGATTCACCGATTATAAGTAAATCGTCCAAATACTGCTTTGCTGTCACGCCTTTCTTCTGCAAAGCACGCACTATAAACTCCGCCACAGACTGCATTACAAAGGCAGAACTACGAGCCCCGAAGGGGAGCACCTTATCGATGTAATAGGCGTCATCTACCATGATTGCCGTCAGCGGCCAGTCCAACGGGCAGAGAGGAAAGTGTCTATATGCGCGGCTCAAGTCAATCACAGCCATAGCAGGAGCCACGCCCATTTTTCGAATAATCACGACTGCACAGTTTATAGTGGGTAGTTGGTGATATGCTGGCGCACAATTGTATCGATTTTTGTATATTTTGTCATTGACGCCCCCCTCCGGGAAGGAGTAATCCACTATAATCCTCCTGGAGGTTGTATCAGATTTTGGACGAGTCATAAGCGGGCTGACATTTAACCATGGGGTAAAAGGCGGCCGTTTGTACGGTCCGGATATGGCGTTATGTTCCAATTCTTCCTTTACATAATCTCGAACATGCGCCATATGCTGCTGTGCTGACGGATGATTCACCACTGACTGTGCATAGTAGCGAGGCCCGCCGACATATTGCATCGGAAAACCAAAATTCACGCCTTCTAAAACCATTTTGTCACCTTTATGTCCTGTGGCTATGTCTGACCATTTTTCAATATTAAGCGTCGACTCGAGTGGTATTTTTGCACCTTTATAGTTGGGAACATTGTAGATTTTAACCTTTTCATAAATGCCAGCCATTTTAGAGTCCATATAGAGATCAGGGTAGGGCCAGTTTGTATATGCATCAAAGGCAATGTTCTGTGGGCTATCACTGTCACATTTGTTGAGTGAAGTTTGATCTAATTCATACTCACAGACGTCTAAGTCATTGGTCACTAGTTCCTGTTCATTAAACACCTGTTCGTAATGTGGATACTGTACATTTTGAAGAAAGGTAGGCACCTCTCTCGTGGCTTGTTCGCCGTCACTCGCTTGTCTTTTGGAGTCAAGTTCTCGGTCGTGGGCGTGAGTTTCTGCCTGGAATTGTACGAAATTGTCATTAGAAATACACATTGCGCCATCGATTGCTTCACTGTTTCTCCTGTTCACATTTTTAATGGTTTGAATTGACCCAACTTTGTTGATATTAACTCTAGAGATAGATTTGTCTACGGCAGAAAGGCTTCTGTCGGATTGTTCGTGTTTATGTCGGCCATTTTGGTTTTGTTCTCGTTCCTTGCGAGAATCGCGTGGGACACGAGACTTTACACGAGAAGCGGCTGCCATGTTGGCTTGCCCGCTCTCGCTAGTATGGGCGCCGCCATCTTGGATGGGGCGTGGCACATATGATCTGACGCCGACATATTCATTCGATTCAGAGTTAATTACACAGTTTAGATTGTCTTGAAAGTTGGTCAACTCACCGATCGTTTGGGATTGTATGATGGAACAGGAGTTTAAGAGTTTTTTGAAGCCTGAGATGCTGGTTTCTTGTGAAAGGGTTGGTTATTCCTTCGGCCAGCGCCGTCGCCGCTATGTAAATTGGCTTGAGCTGTTCTTTTATTTTGGCAATCCTTGACGGCGTGGGCATTCTCTCTCTCTTTCATTGCGAAAAAACAATAACCACACGCATGTAGAAACCTGGTATTGCCATCCGTGTGGCTGTTCTTGTGGGCACAGTTGTCAAAATTAAAGTCTCTACAGATTGCTTGGTTGTTTGCCTTCGTATTAGTATCCACGCTTTTTGCACCTTGTGTGTCCCAGGCCATTTTAACACGATAATCATTAAATACATCAGTGTGGGACCACTCATTTTGCTCCTCCAGGATAAGATCCAGGCACGCCTGAGACCATGCATGCGCCGAATCCCAAGTGCGGAGAGCTGTATCCTCAGCTAGAGTTGCGAGATGGTGGAGCATAAACCACGATGTCGACCCGTATCTTACATTATTCATGGTCATGCGTGCGAAGCCGCATGTATATTCAGCAAGGGACAACTCTCTCTTCTGTTTTTTGATACGTGCCGCCATATCTGGCGGTAGAGAAGTTTCAGGCGCATTGAAAATTTCAACCCTACCTCGTCTTCCTGTAGACCTGTACTGTGCGTCAAGGGCTCGCTTGACAACCTTCGAAGAGCGATGTCTTGCTGTTAAGCGACGAGGAGAAGGGAGCGAGTCACTATCCGAAGCTGACTCCTCCGAACTGTCTGCGGGCTGGCGTGATCTATAAGAGTATGCCGGGTGCCGGCTGCGTAGAGGCGGGCTGTCACTATAGTCACTATGCTTTTTCTTCCTCCGTCCGTGATGATGACGGTGGCTCTCTCTCGTAAATTGCCTTTCCCGGGGGCGTTTAAATGTCACTATAGTATCGTCCGAGTCCTCAGTTTGGGTTTGCTCAAAGTCAATTTGTGAAACATCCACTCTTGACCGTTTAGGCGTGCGGTATACTTGGTGCGACGCCGGCGGTGACTGCCGCTGCCTCGTGTAGCTGTCACGATGACTGACACTGGCTGACGCAGTCTGAATGGCTGTCGTACAAATCTGCTGTAGCATATCCGACATTTGCTGCATGGGATTCGCACAAACTACTGGGGCGTTCTTTGGCCTTCCACGCCTTTTAGGAGTAACGATAGTCTTTCGTTTGGCACGTAAACCACGTCTGGGCAATACTTTGTTGGGCGTCTGAGGCGGTACATCATCTTCCCCGCCGGCAGAGTCCCGTAAAGCATGCTCGTCCGCGGATTCCGCCATGTTGGCGTGCTCGGCCCTCTCCTCTGGCGTGAAGTCTTGTTCTTCATAAGTTTCCTCCTCGTCTTTACGGTCGTCGACTATTATTTGAGTCTGTTTAAGAAGCCTTTCTTCCTCCTGCTGTCTTAGTTTCTCAGCCTTCTCTGCCTTTTTAGCGGCTTTAGTGGTAGCGGTAGGTTTGGGAGGCATAGCGGAGGTTATCACAACAAGGATTTCGCTTCTGACTAGGGTGCGAGCGAAGGTCCAAGTGGCGTGTGTGACAGACTTGGCCCAGAGTTCAGTTCTAAGTCGTGCAGGTGGCGCCACCCATTCAATGCCCTATAATGACACGTCATTATTAGCCTAATGGTGAATTCGAAAAAACGAATATACGTTTTTGGCATCCAAGTTATTAAATTCTGTTCTCTTGTCAGTTCTAAACACTTTAGGCAAGCAAATCTAATTTAAATATTGAGGTCAGAGCTTTAGCTGCTTCTACACCAGTCAATTGAGTAAGAGCTCGAGTATGAATAAAATGAGTAAATACATCAATTGTAAGCAAAATAAATGCAAAGTTATCATTTTCTTTTCGATAAAAGTCTAAATTTATACAATCTCCATCAAACTGATACAACTTGTCCGATATGACAACCCTTGGGCAGTTAAAATTTAATATTCTCGGAGAAAATAAAGTGTATGCATCTTGTTTAAGCAACCATGATTTAATTTGAGGTTTTGTAAGATTTAAATCCTGTCAATTATTTTTGGCTTCTCTCAAGATATCATTTATCCCACCAGCTAATGCTTGAGATGTTTCAGAATAAAATATTTCATTGAGTTATCCCTCTTGTTCCAAAGATATAGTTGCAGGTTTTTTACTAACCATTTTTTCTTCTTTGACTTTTTTGTGCAATCAGACATTTTTCTGTTGATCCATACCTTGTTTAAACCCATGACATCCACCCAGGCTTCTGTTTAACAACTTCCTTTCTCCTTTTTTTCTTGTCTTGCTTTTTAAAATGTGGGCTTTGAGATGGTTTCCTCTTGAGTGCTTGATTTTGTATGGTTGTCCTCAATCCTTTTCATCGGATCAGATATGTATATTTGACCATTATTTGTTGTATATTGTGAAATGTTTGACTGTATGTACATCGATCATATGTATTGGCGGTAACCCAATGCTAAAACGAATGCGCATAGCGGAGAAAAGGCAAAGGCCTATCGTACACGCTATATAGGCGCTGATCATATCGGAAACTCTTTGATCGATGACAATCTAGGAGAATATCTGCAAATACGGGTTGTATATATATTCTATGCTGAAAGGATAATACTTTTGATTGTGATCTATACGTATAGCTTTGGTTTCACTTGTTTCTTTTATGTAAGAAGTCTAGGGAGCAACGAATGGCTGACTAGAACACTTAGGACCATAACAAAGGGTTCACTCTATGATGTAGATTTCACGTTTGAAAATATTGGAGAATTGCTTTGTGTGTGTGGAGAGTGCTGTTGGTATGACTGTTTAGTTGTTGATATATTGCTGGTATATAATATCACAAACATGGATAAGAATACTTTCGAGTTAGCATTGCAGACGTATGCGACTGAAATGACTAAGATAGGCGCAGATACAACTGAAAAACTAACTAAATTAGCTGATCGGAAGAATGATATTGATAATATTGGTGCCAGACTGCAAATACTAGAGAAGGAAAACTTAAGTAGAAGAATTACAGAGTTGGAGAAAAAACAACAAGAGCTAGAAAGATACACTTCTTATCTAGAAGACTACTGCATTGGGCTTGATTTGAACCAACGTGGGGCAAATATGATACTAACAGGTTTCAAAGAAAAAGCAGGGGAAAATGAGCGAGGAAGCCAGCTTACTATGAACCTAGTTTGCGAACTCCTATCAGAGATAGATGAGTCATTCACAGCAAACAAAATCGAGTATGTCACGAGGATAGGAAAATTAAAAGGCCCAAATGATAAAAGAAATCAGAATATTCTGATAAAATTTGCATCAGTTTCAGTATGTTCGAGAATAGGTAGAAGAAAGTCTAGCTTAAAACAAACCGACAACAACAATAAATGCTTCCTCAACCCTGATCTGCCACCTAAATTAGCACAATCTCAATCGGATATGAGGGCGATTGTTTCTCATGCGAAAGCTAAGCAATTAGACGCCAGAGTAGACGAAGGCCGTATCATTGTAAACAAGCAATCATATGGTCACAAACAGCTGGAACAGATTCCTGGAGGTGTGTCACTGGGGGAAACGAAAACCAGAAGGATTATACAGGGAATTGGATTTCAAGGGGAATTATCGCCCCTCTCTAACTTCTACCCATGCAAGATCAATTTTGATCAAAATGTTTTTGAAAGTGCAGAGCAAGCCTTCCAGTGGTCTAAAGCTAAAATAGTGGGAAACAATCCGATGGCCACATTGATTCTCAAAATGAAGGATCCTAGAAAATGTAAAAGTGAAGGGGAAAAAGTTGGAACAACAGAGGTCTGGGAAAAATCAAAATTGGAAAGAATGAAAGATATTCTTGAGTGTAAATTCGCTCAAAACAAAGAATTGGCTAGCTTCCTGGTATCGACTAAAGGTCACAACTTATTAGAGTGTACAAACGACAACTTCTGGGGAGCTGGGGTGTCCATTTCGTCATACAAGCTCAATACCCCCAAAGCCAAACTATATGGGAAAAACAACCTAGGTCTAATTCTAGCTCAAGTGCGAACCGAGATAATCAGAGAGAACTCAATCCAACCCAATCTAGTTACAGTAGCTAGGTTTGCAGACCCAGTCGCCCCCCCCAAACCCAAAAACTTGAGACCCAATAATAGAGGTGTAGGACGGCGAGGCACCCCATTTGCAGGTGCAGGTGCCTGGGGCAGAGGCAGAGGTCGTGGTGCATATCCAATGTTTGGAGGTGGACCGATTCAATTCCCTGACGAAGAGTATTTAGAAGCAAACGGAGAGGAAAGAGAGGAATTACAAAGAGAAGATCAACTGGATTTGGATGCTACAAACGAAAATGACTGATCTACATACAGATAAGATAGACTTTCTGATTTTTTCTGATTCGAGGGGAAGATACTTAGATCGATATTTGCACATGACCAATGCTATGGTCTATGTATTCCCAGGTGCCCGCATAATAGATCTCTACCTCCAAGTAAAAATCACTCTTATGAACGAGAGAGTTTCTCCCAAAATGATTCTAATAATGGGAGGAATTTGTGATATAACTAAGAAGCGGTTTGATGATAGGAAAGTTATTCTCAGAGACATAAGGGTAGCTAATACAGCAAACTCCGTACTCAACACCATAAGAAATGTGTGGTTGGAAGCTGAGGGTCAATTCCCAGATATCCTATTTTCTTTTGCGGGTATCTGTGGTATGGATGTAGCAAGATATAATAGAGATTGGTACAGATATAGATGGCAATCCAATGTGGATCAGATAGTTAACATGATTAACATGCAACTGCTATCGTGGCATGTACACAAGGGTATCATCTTTCCAACCATTACTAGTCGAGTTCATAGGAGAACTAGGAATAAAGTCAAAGCCTTCTATACCTACTTTACAGACGGACTCCACCCAGGAGAAAGAGTATTACAAGAGTGGGCACACAACATAGCAAGATTCTATGAGAGAAACATTATTATTCTGTAAAATGAAAGATGCACGACTAAACAGAATGGCAAAAGCCAACTGTATTATGAGTCTACATCAAATAAGAGAAAGAAAGAAAGCTGGAAGTATTTTTATGATACCTCTCATATTGGGAAAGGCAAAGGCCTACCCATTACAACGTTACATCAATTGCATATATAAAACAGGAAAACCAACAGCACTGTCTCCTTGTCGTTATAATTGTGTTTTGACTAAGTGTGTATACTATCAAGTGGCAAAGGCCATTCATCCAATTAGACCGATGCAAATGTATAGAGATAAGAGAATTATGACAAAATGACTGAGATTAAATTGAACAAACTTCTAGAAATTAAAGGCAAGAAATTTATTCATATGAATATTAGATCGCTTGTGAGTAAAATACACCTAATTCAAGCAGACTTTGCTAATAGTGATTTCGAAACGATAGTATGTACAGAATCCTGGCTAAATCAGGACATAGAAGATTCAATGATAGTTGTAGAAGGTTTTAATCAAGTAAGATGGGATCGAAGAGTAGATAAAAGAGGTGGTGGGATAGTAAGCTATATTAATAAAAATATAGATTATGAAAACTGCGAAAAATATAATCAGAGTGACAGTAACTTAGAACTACAGGTTATAAGGATAAAGTATGAGAAAATGAATGATATCATTCAAATGAATATTTATAGACCACCCTCAGCTAATACTAAAATTGCTGTGGATAAAATTATTCAAACCTACAGAGAAATTAGTGATGAATTTAAGTCAGCTAATGTTTTCGTGATGGGAGATCTAAACATCAACCTTTTGAAAAATGATGCTAATAGTAAATACTTAAAGGAATGTCTAAGAATAAATGGACTCAGTCAACACATTAAACGACCGACTAGACATAGTGATAATCCTAGTTTAATAGATCATATAATAAGCAATGATAATACAAATTTAAAATCAGTGGGGACTGTAGGTTATGGAATAAGCGACCACCTACCTATATACTTTGTCTATAAGAAATCAAAAGTGAGGCTTAGGAAAACGTTACAAAAAGGCAGATCCTATAGGAGATATTCACCTATAATTTTGAAAGAAAAACTTTTGGAGAAAAACTGGGATAATATCTGGACAGAACAAAGCCCCGATAAGGCCTGGGAAATGATTTACAACAATATTCTAGTGATTCTGAATGACATATGCCCAGTGAAAAGCTTCTATGTAAAGATAAAACCGACTCCTTGGGTGACACAAGAGCTGATAGAACTCAAACATGAAAGAGATTATCATCTAGACAGATATGCTAAATTAAATAGTGAGGAGGACAAACAAAGAGCGAATCAATTGAGAAACATAGTAAATAGAGCATTCAAAAGAGCGAAGAATGACTTTATTAAAGGTAAATTAGAAGAAAATAAGGGAGATCCAAAAAAGTTTTGGAAAGTTGTAAAGGATGTAATTCCTGATAGTGAGAAAAACAAAGGGATTAAACAAGTAATTGATCCAAAGACTCAAAGACTAGCCACTAGAGAGGAAACACCTGACATAATGAATAAGTACTTCACATCAATAGGTTCTGAGATAAATAAGAGTACACCTAAGGAGAGGAATCAGAATACTTTAGAGAATAAAATATCAGAAAAACAGCCTCTAGATCTTCAGATACCAACCTTAGAAGAATTAAAAACATTGATCAGAGAGATAGATCCAAACAAATCATCAGGGTGTCTAAGCATTAACTCAAGAGTATATAAGGATGCACTGATGGCTATACCAGATATATTCCATCATGTAATTGGACTCTCAATCAGAAAAAACATATTTCCTAATGCGTGGAAAGGTGCAATCGTTACACCACTTCCCAAAAAAGGCAATTCTACTCTAGTAGAAAACATTCGTCCTATATCACTAACACACATTTGTGGTAAAATACTAGAGAAGGTCATTAATAAGGCATTAATGACCCATATGGAGGAAGAGTGTTTTATCTCCAATAAACAATATGGATATAGAAAGAAAAAATCTACTACAGCCTGTGTAACTTCCCTTCTTAGTCCCATCCTACAAAATTTTAATAACAAGAAATTTATATCATGTACATTTTTTGATTACAGAAAAGCTTTTGATTGTGTCCCTCATCAACCTTTAATAGATAAAATGAAACTGTACAATATAAGCAGCAACGTGACTGATATAATGACAAGTTATCTGAATGGCAGAAGCCAACAGGTAAGAATAGCAGAACATATCTCAAAAAAAGCCAACTTAGTGACTGGGGTACCACAGGGGTCGATTTTGGGACCATCAATGTTCATCATCTATATCAATGATATTATAAACTTAGAAACAAAAGGTGAGATGAACTTGTATGCCGATGATATAGCTCTAGTCAACATTGAAAATAGTTATGATGAACTGATAAAATCAATACAACATGACTGTGATAAGATTATGAAATGGAGTAATTTTAATAAGTTAAGTGTCAACACTAATAAGACTAAAGCTATGGTAATTGGGAACAGAACCCAACTACAAAGGCATAATAAAGAAACACCTATTAAATTGGACAATGGTGCACAGATAGAGTGGGTATCACACTTTAGGTATTTAGGTATGACCATTCAAGAGGATTTGAAATTTGACAGGAGCTTTAACTCTATGATTGGACAGATATCAGCCAGATTAAAGACAATACGACTAATTAGGGATAGTCTAACAAAAAATTGTGCCATGAAACTTACGAAATCTATGGTTCTGTGTTACTTGGATTATATCAACTTCTGTTTTATGACTCTCAACAAGAATCAACTGGATAAAATCCAGACGATACAAAACAGAGCTTTAAAATTGGCCCTAAGACTACCTAGGTTATACCCCACTATTCAGCTACATAAGAATACCAAAACATTACTCTTCACTAGGAAGATGGATTTCAATCTTTTGAAACAGATCCACTTTGATGTCCACCATAATAATCAAGAGAAGATATTTCAACAGAAAACACCAGGCAATACCAGAAGGCATGATGGTGTTATTCTTGAACAGAAAGTGCCCAAATATGAAATTTACCGAAAGGCATTTCTGTACCAAGGCGCTAGCCTATGGAATAACTTGAATACAAATTTAAGACTAGAAACAGATGCTATAATTTTTAAGAAAAAACTGAAGATGTTGTACCTAGAACAATGAACAGTGAGAGTAATTACAAATAACAACTTTAATATCAAGGTTAGATCCGAAAAGCTTAAATGAACTGAACTATTTCATATATAATCACCATGTATAATCCTCCATCTCATCTCATCTCATTCCACCAAACCATCATATTAATATCATTTTCTTATCCCAACCCTTCCAGAACTTTGTAATGACACTTCAAGCCAGGTGCGAGGTGTAAATCATACTTGTATTATATGAGAATGATCCTCGTTAGAACAGGGGTGGCAAAGGCCAAACCCTTTTGTAATACCTGGAAAAATAAAATAATTAAAAAAAAAAAAATCCTTTTTCAGGTTTATATTTATAAGAGATAGAGGGGTGTGGGTGATTTTCTTCTTCCTGCTCAACCTGAGAAGTAATGGAGATTGGAGAATTGTCTGACTTTCCAGGAGGTGGAAGCATACCTTTGTGAGAAGATAAAGCATGATCTTTCTGGAATGAAGGTGAAAACTTCGACGACGTGTTGATTTTAGGTACATTTTGATCAGTTGATTTATCCATTTGATTATCCATTTGAATATCTCTACTAGCCTTTTCCTCATCTTTTTCTTTCTTCTCTCTTTCCAAAAGTTTATTATACTTTTCTATAGAAACAAGAACCATTTTTCTGGTAGATTTCAAAATTGTTGTTCTACCTCTTTCTTAAAAATTCGTAGAATAGACAGAATTCATTAAGGGGAGAGTATCGGTTTTGAATAAGGATTAGCTGTTTCTTTTTACACTGTCTCCGCATTGCTTATTTCGCCAACAAACTTTTGTGCTTTTTTAACTTCTTCTCGGAATTGGGAGGTGGGGGCATATGACTTATATTTAATGCTATTTCACACATTTCACACAAGTCACTTGACTTGGAGTAGCCGTAAATAATAATGCTTTTGCTTGGAGGCGGCTAGATGTGTTTAGCAATAACAATATAAAGTGTTTTCCTTTTCAAGATGAGTAGGCATTGTTGTATCCTCTCCAATTTCTCAATATGAAATGAACAAATAACGCTTTAAGCTCAATATTTATACAAAGGACCCGATCCTTTTCTACATTTTATTTAATCTAGACATTCTTTAGCGGAGTGTACACGATCATTTCATCTTTAAATATGTCAGATTTAATACTAATATCAGGATTGGTTGATTTGCAATGAGGACTCATCTCCAATAAAAGAAAACCGTATGACTTTGAAAGAACAGCATCAAAATAAGCTTCTTGCAACCTTTTACCAAACCTAGTTTGGTGTGCTAATGTTGATATCTCTTTGATATCTCGCGTATTTTTGGATAGTATAAAGTAGTGAGTGTTTAAGCTTATCGAGCAAGATTTTTTACCTTGTTCAAATAAGTTTTGTAACATGTATATAACTGCAACATTAAAATAGTGGGATGTTCTTGTAAATAGTTTTTCTGCTCCTTCATCTCGAACTAATTCAGAGATTAGATCATCAATAACCACAATTGTGTGCTCGTCTTTTTCCGTAGCAAACTCTCGTACTTCCTGCTCTGACGGTAATCCTTCATGAAATGTTATATCTTTTCCCTCGTTTTCTTCATACTTTTTCTGCCATGCACCATAACAATACATAATTTTGGTCACAGGTTGAGAAAATAATTGGTCTTTTTTTATCTAAAAGTTTAAAGACAATACTAGTTTTTCCGCTCCCCGACATTCTAATCAAACCAATACTTGTTGGGCTAATAAAAGTTGGAGGGACATCGATTTCCATACTTTGTAAAAACTCAAGTTGACTCACCAACTACCAGCATACAAATAGGACAAATTAAGGAGCATATGCATCTTTTATTTGTTCTATGCTCTCACCCCTA
Source organism: Sthenelais limicola (assembly GCA_942159475.1). NCBI lineage: Eukaryota > Metazoa > Annelida > Polychaeta > Phyllodocida > Sigalionidae > Sthenelais > Sthenelais limicola. The sequence goes on from OW804095.1 coordinate 83,266,293, forward strand.
ATTCAGATACACTAATTCCTCTAACAATGTACAAATATTTATTTATCAACAATTGAACTTAATATTTCTCCCCACATCATCAATCCCACCTTGTTCATTCCAGGATGGAATGGGAGGTTCACAGCCCGTGCTATGCGATATGTCAATCCGCATGTCCAGTAACTATTATTTAAGCTCCCGGCTACGATAATGTTTTTAGTATTAACATTGGAGCTTTGTCTTTGAATTCATTTTTGTATGTATCACATTTCAACTTAAGTATTGATCGCATGACATCATCACGGCGCATTACCCACTGAAAAGTAACTTTACAAAAATTCTTTTTTTCAAGTGAATAGCAGGGAAGCATTGAAGTGGATAAGCTTTGGTATACTTCTGTATTGTTATGAAAACAAGCTTTTTCATATTGAAATTAGTGTTCAATAGATGAAAAGATGATTCCATACCGCTCAATATCACATCTATTATCTAAAGAAAAAAAACATGTGGAAGAGCTCGGATTCCGATTCTGAATCTGAGGTAATATCCGATTTTGCAGCCTTCCAAGCAATGAGGAAGGACGTACGAAAGAGGGACAAAGTCCAACAAGAGTACTAAGAAGTCATGGGATAAGACCAAGACGTCTAAATCTTCTAAGAGGACTGTTACAACAGCAGCTCTGCAAGCCGCTAAAACAAACTATTGGAAGAAGGATAGCAAGGTGACTTGTCCAGAGCGCGCTTGTTGGTTGTGTGGAAAGATGACACACCTACAAGCTGATTACAATCACCTAAAGACTTTCCGCGATTTCCTCGCAAAAGAGAAGGGTGCAGAGGTCAAGGCCCCAGACCTGAGTAAATCTGCTCAGGGAAATTGAGATGGGTCTCGCCAGGAAGAGGTGTTGGGACCCATGAGTTTGAAGTAACTCGAGATGGGGAGGGAAGCTTTCCCATAGCCCACTGGGGCACAAATGACACTCCTGAAAAGTTGTACCATCAGGGGAGATCAAGCAGGCAGGTGGAATGCAATGGGTGGATACTGTTGATGCTGAGGGCAGTGGCCCGGAGACGCCAACGGAGAACACAAAACCCCGGTCAGATAGTTTGGTAAGCAATGTTCGGGCAGTTCCTCGTGATCAGGGAGAAGGTTTGTATGCTTGTAAGACTGACAGTTGCCGGAAGGGCGCGATATCAACTGCATTCCTACGGGAGGACGTTAGGTTGGCCGCGTTCGAGATGAAGGTTGCGTCAGTGGACGTATCCCTACCCGAGAACAGCATAGGTTACATCATGGAGCTGGACAAGGGGTTACTGATGGATGGATTCATGGAGGATTGCGATACATATGTATCGTCTGCTTATTGTCACAGACTTCCTATCATGAACTCTACTGGACTTAGACAATACTCATGCCATGGGGGACACCAGTGGCATCCGCATACGAGGTTGCGGCTAATTTCACGGGAGATTACTCTCACTTGGCGAAAGTGGAGTGCAAACCTGTGGACAAACATGAGCCGGGGGAGTTGGGGCATCCAACACCTGCTGTGATACGAGTACTAGCATTCATGAGTTGGAATCTATCATTGAGGGTGCAGATGTTGCAGATACTGAAACCCTGCTGAGGGTGCGCGAGTTGGTATATGCAAAGAAGCGTGTGTTCAGGCTGCAGGGTGAACAATTGGGGTTTACGAACAGGGTTCTGCACTCCATTGACACGGGTGACACTAAGCCTATAAAGTTGCCATTCCATCGAGTTCCTCTCGTGAAACAGGAGGCTCTGGACTCCCTAGTCAGTAAGATGCTAGTGTTGCGATTATAGCCTATGTTCTTTCCATTGAGGTGATGAGCCAGCGTTGCACTTCTGTGATATCACCTGTGGATCTCTTCCGGGCTTAAACACTACCGATATTCATTAAATGTGATCGTATAGGATACTTCCGCGAGAATATATTATGAATATATTATGAATATAATAAGGATAGTGGAGGAAGAACTAATCTCCGAGTCAAAGGCAAAGGGAAGAAAATATTCAATGTTTTAACATCGCTCCGAGTTAAATAAGAATATGAAGAAAGTACATCTACAATTCCAGCTTTATTCCTGCAATCCTTTTTGGTGAGGTTTGAGAGGTGTTCCCAAAGCTAACCGTACACAGGTCTGACAGAGACCTTATCATATCATTACATAATACATCAAGGTATTTGAAACATGATAAAAATGGAATAATCAAGAACATGTAATATATTCAGACAATACAATACTAAAGTTGATCATTAAAGATGGTTGATGCAAGAAGAGAAATCATTTAGCGGATATTCGTCGATAATTAAATAATTATAATATCTCTGGAAATCAGCTGCTCTGGATCTGAAGACACTAATGGTGGCCGGAGGAACTACTCTTCTTCCTGGGAGTATTCCGGAGGTATCCCGGAGGCACTCCATGACTCCTTTATAGGCTTTTAAAGATACTTTATATGATTGTAACACTAGCAGAGGATAAGATCGAGGAGGGTAATGGCCCATTGGCCTTCCCGACTGTTCTTCCGGATGACTCAACTAGGGTGTGTGTTGATTTCAGAAAACGGCTTTCACAACTTTGACAGGTTTATACCAGTTTAAGGTCATGCCGCTTGGTATTTGCAACGCCCCAGCCACGTTTCAGAAGATGATAACAGAGGTTCTCCAAGGGCTGAATGGCAAGATCTGTGTGGTTTATTTGGATGACATGATCATTTATGGCGCGAATGTCCAAGAAGCTATAATGAACATGGGATTGGTGTTTGATAGGTTAATGGCGTATGGCTTAAAGTTGAAACCGAAAAAGTGTTGTCTTTTTCGTAAAGAGGTGCAGTACCTGGGATGTATCGTATCTAAGGAGGGGACCTGGAGAGGACACAGTAACAGTGAAGGATATCCGGTCTTTTCTGGGTTTCACTTCATATTACCATCAGTTCATTCCAAGTTTTAATGATCTTGTGCGGCCACTGCAGGAAACTGCAACGGCAGGACAAAAGGTACTATGGTATAAGCTTACATGGAATGATAAGATCAATGATGCTTTCGAGGCCACGAAAAAGGCATTGCTGTCCACGTCCGTATTGGCGTATCCCCGAGCAACCGGCCAGTTCATTCTGGACACGGATGCCAGTGGTATGGCCATGGGGGTGGTCCTGTCTCAGGTTCAGGATGAGCAGGAACGGGTGATCGCATATGTGAGTAACTCTCTTATTTTGTGAACTTTGCAACCTATATGACACAAAGAAACAGACCTATCGTGTTACGCTCATTATGGGGCAGATGATTGGGATACTTATATCCCATGCATCGTGGCGGCCTACAATAATAGAGTAAATGCAAGTACAGGCTGTACCCCGCACTCTGTACTTTTCGGGACGAAAGCGTATGTACACCAGCGGATTTGATACGCGGTGTACCTCGTGGTGGCTTGGACTTCCCCTCCGGTTCAGGCTTCATAGAGGATCTTCGTAAAAACTTACGTTGAAGACAACGGCCATTGCCCCAAAACGCAATTTTGATCTGACAGCTAGAAACTGGTCATTTGAAGTGGGGGACTGGATATATCGATATAACCCACCAAAAGCTGCGAACTAATATGGCGCGAAATGGGATGGTCCGTTTAAAATAACCCGAGTATTGGGAGGAAACTCCTACATCGTGGACACCACCGCAGGAGGTGTCAAGTGGAGTGGAGATTTGATGAAATCTGTCCTAGACCCTGACAAGAGGGGAGAGCTTCGCAACACAACCGGGTTGGGACAAGCCCCAGAGTATCTGAGGCTTGCGGCTGCTGGTAGAGATGTGGTGTCACTGGAGAAGGGCAACGTTGTGGCAGGCCAAGAGCTTGCTAAGTTGTTAGAGAAAACACTTTTCTGGAAAGTTAATCTCGCAAACAGGCATGGTCGACCACCATAACACAAAAAGGGGTGTCATGGGGTGACTAAGCCCCCTTCAGACGGACAAACCTCTCTACCAACAGAGCAAACCAAAGGGAAGGCGAAACCTTTGACTAAAGCCCTGGACAGACAAGCCCAGTAAGCTTGTACAGGTGCCCAACCCCACGAGACCACCCGACGTCACAACGCAAGGCGTTGGGAAACGAGTCTCCAGGAAGCCCATCAGGCTTGGGCTTGGATAACCCAGTTGTGTCTGTCAAAGGCATGGGTTACGAAAAAAGTACATAATGAGAAGTCATTTGGTCAATACAAAAGGAGAGTGGACACCTCCGTAATGACCAACCCTTTACGGCAATAGCTGTACGAGGCTGAGAGATGGATCTGAGCTAGTATGGATCCATGATGTGGACAGTACCTTGATAGGGTTGAAATCAACCATATACGCTGGTATGCACCAACACTCGTAGTTGGTTGCTTCATACTGTCTCTCTCGGCGGTTTACTAGTTAGGTCGTTTGTGCGTGGGTTATTACTAGACTGTGATTTGGGTGCTTTCTCTTGTGTTGCAGGTTGGAAAATCATGCAGGTTGGATCGTGCCACGAATGGGCACCACAAGTGGGTACGAAAGGGACTGTTCCATGTCAATCCCCCTACTGTACGAGTGACGACGAGGGAAACCATGCGGCGGACACCTCAAACTTTGAGGAGACCACCGCCGATCGCAAATGATGCGTGCATTGTGAGAACGCCAGTCAACTGAAATGAGAGGTGGATGGCCCATCCAGTCATTCTGAATTAGATGGCAGTTCTGTGACGGAGAGTCATAAAGACCCCGACGCAGCTGCCGGCAAATACCATCAGCACAAAGCGCTTAATGCCACAGGGAAGAAGCTCAAGTGGGGGGAGGATAGGAAGCCCGTTCTACCTGGCCACTGAGCGAGAGCGAAAAGAGGTGGTTTAGGACCCACCGGAGACCAACCACTTCTATGACTGTCCCGATTATCATAAGACATTTTCATTGATAGAGCATTGTGAACTCTTTGTGCAGTGCACCGATCCGTGGAAAACCCTGCGAAATGCTGATCTACAGTATTCGTATGAGGCAGACCGCAAGTTACAGATGGCTATGCTACTGTACGAGGCGGGTTCTCGCTGCCCGTTTCTGCTGTTCAGAACCGAAGCCCTGGTGGGTACGCCGCAGACCTTTAAGTCTTGGCTACTCATCACAAGGCATCTGTGCAAGGTACACACTCCGGTCACCCCTACTTGGGTGTATCCGGTAAAACTGGGTACCGTTGCTGCGGATCGTCGCTCCGACTTGGTGGCCCACAAAATGGAGTCCCACAAAATGTCACGCCACAAAATGTCGCGCAATCGACAGGAGCTCAATCGAGAGGAGCGCAATCGAGAGGATCATGCCGGCTCTCGCGAAGAACGGGGTGTCTTTTGTTCCTTTGTGGGGATACAAGGGCACCCTGCATCTTCCACCTGCGACCTCGACAGCCGTAGTTTGTAATGTGAGGGAACAAAATTTCACGTCTCGCTATCCCCTAGAGATCTTAGAGAAGCCTAAACGCTCTAGCAAGGGAAAACGTAAGAAGAAGGCCTCGGAAAAATCCGACTCTGAGAAACCTTCTGGGAAGAAAGTGAAGAAGGAATTCGTTCCTGCCCGCTTCCTTCTAAGAATGCCTGGTCGCAGGGGTTCGTGATTCCATCTGCGTCTAACGCGAAGACGGAATACCCCTCATTGCTGGGGATGTCTGGGGGCCTTATGGTTCTCCAGAAGTCCTGTCGTACTCCTCCTGCAGCGGCAGAAGGAAAACGACCGGCCGTTACAACCAGAGCCGGACCGACAGGTCCGTGCCACAACGGGAAAGTTGGCGGTCACAACTCAGGCACCTCCTCGCCCAGTAGACAGAGCTAACATCTTGCGAGCTCGTCAACTGGTCGCAGATCGCACGGCAGTCCTCCGGTTAGCCCTTCAAGAGGCACTGAAATGATTCTGCGTGGATATCACAGAGACCTATAGGCCTCTCGATAACGTGGACCGCCTGGTTGACAGTCAGGCGGAAATCGCCCAGCTCATGGAGGATGTGAATCATTCACTGCCCGAGCAGGAACTCCTGGTTGAGAGGATTAATCTCCTTGATATGCAAGTCCACTGATTTCGCCAGGAAAATCAAGAGCTTCATGCGGAGGTAACTCTGCTACGAGCTCAGGCGTTGCAACGGCTAGCGAAGCCTCCGTCTCCCAGCCCTCATAAGGTGGAGACTGCCCCTTTGGCTGAGAACCCAGTTCTGCAGCTTCAGCAACAGAAGAAGGAAATCCGCAAGAAGGCGGAGAAAGCTTTAAAGGGGCACCCTCCCCCAGGGTATCTTCCGTCCGACCCCCAGGGACCGAGACCTTAGTTTGGGGGAATCAGCCGTGGCGGTCCTTCTAATGACATTGTTCCGACGGTCGCTTGCGCTACGTCTGCTGCGCAAGATGAGTACAACGCTCATATGAAAGCGCATGAGACGGACCGTTGTCTCGCATATGAGCGTTCACAGGCTCTAGACTATGTGCACATCCGTAAGGAGTGTGAGGTAGAACTCTATGAGAAGCGTCTGGCAAAGGAAGCTTTGGAGCGGAAACTCTGTGAAGAAGAGGCCACTCGCCAGAAAGCCAAGGTGGACGAACAGCGTTGGCAGGCTCTCCTCCAGAAGCAAGCTGTGGAAGAGGTGCGACAGAAGGCAGCGGCCCTAGCTAAGGAGCAGGCTGTTGAAGAGGAAAGGCAATCACGCCGAACACGCCGAACACGCCAAACACACCAAACACGCCAAACACGCCAAACATGCCAAACACACCAAACACGCCGTCACGCCAAACAACAGGTTCGTGACATGAATTACTTCCAGGAGCTGGAGGAGATCGATGCTCGGAAAGCTCAGGAGGCTGCCCTGGAGGAAGTCGAGCAGGTGATGCAACAACTTCGGAACATCTAGGCTCTCGATTTACGACCCCCAGGGACAAAGTGGCGGCACGGTCAGAACCTGAGTCTGCGGATTTGGGCAAGGACAGTGCTTGGAATGGAGCATGGGTGGATCCGGTGCCTCGCCCTCCAGAAAGGGCGATCACCCCGAAGAGGATCCGGGTGCTGTAGGGGCCGGCTCGGACAAGTCTGGTGAAATATCTGACTCAACCCACACAACCTCTTGCAGGATTCGGATTCAGACACAACGGCGATCTACGATTCCCTGGGACAGGAAGACAACATGGTCCCCGTCCCCGAACGCTTTGACGCATTCAATGAAGCTCTCATTGGGGCCTTGTCTTTGCTCAGTATTTCGAGGGCGGAAGCTGAGGCAAGGTAGATGGGTCTATCTGAGACCTTTCATGAGGGCTGAGTCTTGTGTGGGTTCATCCCACAGCAGGAAGGGTACGTACGAATGCTTCGCGGTTGGAGGTTTTTACCTGTGAGATCGGTTTCGTTCACTGATCTTGCTTTTAATAATAAAGCTCATGCAATGAAATTTTTTATGCTTTAGTGGGTGCTTCCGATCGAATCGCGCTGTGGGATTGGAAGAGACAGGCATGTCTGCCGGCCTCTTTAGGCCATTAAAGGCTGTGACCCTGGGGGCGAGCGCAGGCCTGGCTCTAGGACCCGTGCGGTGGAGTGGCAAAACCTGTGCCCGCTGCACACGAAGGTCTAGAGCCGAAGAGATCTCCTTGGTGCCCGGAATACATCAAAACAAAGCTGCCATCCAATACCACCTACAACCAGGCAGCAGGGGCACTTCTACTGGAGCCAGAGACGACCACCAGCTCGGCCGCTTCCGTCAGAGGGCGACATACAACAGCACTGCAGACACCCTCCAACGAGCACTAGGGGGAGGATACTACTACCTCCACAAGGGGATCCAGTCTTCACTTAACACTTCTTCACTTAACACTACGGACTGGAGCTGCGCCATGGACCCAGATACTTCTGTTGTTCAAATTAAGCACCCGCATTCAGAGACAATACCTTTGTAACTGTATACCTTTGGTAATAAACCGCTGTTCAAACGAATTCCTCTTGTATTCGTGATTCTTTCCTGAATTTCGTAAACTCATGCCCACAAAAAATCAGCAATATATGAACAATTCTATTTTTGTTGTTTTTTCAACTGGGTCAGGTCGCCTAGAAACGTACAATTGGCCCCGAATTTCATGAATCTGGTTTTTGAGGTTATATTATAGAAAAATTGTGGGCTTATAGCTATATGAATATATAGGAATATATGTGGCGGAACCTGATTACCTTCAGCCAGTGACTGTCACCTGACTATTCTGGTCATTCCTCACGCCAACTTCGGACTGACCACACGGCTACTTTCTTTTACTTTTCTCATACCTGATATTTTCAGCATTTCAATAAAGAGATGTTCTTTATTAGTTTAGATAGAAATAACTTTCTTAGAGTCAAGTTAAACTATTATTAAAAACTCTCAAGTGTGTCCTAAATGAATCTAAGAAAACGGGAGGTCTGCACAAATTTGTCTCGGGCCCAGGAGGTTTTATACAAATATTATCACTGTTGGGACATGGGGCCAAAAACGATAAGAAGGGCATGAAAAATGATTCAATTGATATAAAAGTGGCTAACTTTTCCTTATTTAATCTCAAGCCAGTACAACCTCACACTTTGCTTTCACACCTCATTTCGCTCACCCATACAATGGGGGTGTGGGCTCAGTTGTAAAGCTAAATGTGAACCCCAAATAGTGGTTAGTGAATTCACAAAGCGGTATACATGTAAGAAGGTGGGTGTCATTAACAAAAATAATACACTTGGTATTTTACTATAAGTTCAAAGCCCTTTGGTCCAGGTCCAAACATATGAGAAAGGCCCTTTTGCTGTATTTTCACACAATCTAGTTACTGAAAAAAAAAATCAACTATAGATATTGGTTGTTATGACAATAAATACTCATAAACATTCTAGACAATATGAATTTCTTATCAATTCATGCTTTTAGAGATGAAACAAATGTAATTAAGGTATTTTGAGGATCACTGTTGGGACATAAGTGATTCTAGCTTTAAAAAACGTGTTGCGAAAAATTATTTTTTATTACCACATTTTCCCCTGTTATAGATTTAACAAAAATATAGGTTTTTATGTGATTAAAAGGTCATTAATGCTTCAAATGAAAGGAAACTTTGCATTCTGGTATCTGCCCATATAAACATTGTATGGTCATATTTTTTATTATATTTTCTTGTCATTCCAACACTGAACAGAGTAAAAATGGAAATATATAGCCCTGGCCCTGACCCTATGGCCCTTTTTAAAAAGCTCTATGGGAAGAGAAGGAAGGGGCCATGTATTAAAAAAAACAGCCTGGACGCTACCTTAATGCATCAGTGCATGGCAGATTAATGTATTAATGCTTGTAGTACTATATTATGCATACAGTAAATATTTGTTATTTATTTATTTGAATAAAATCAGTTTTTTTACCTTGACCAAAGTTCAGATGTGAAATACACGCACAAGGGAAGTGCCTATGACTATAAACTTTATTATGATATCTTACTGGGTAATAAAACATACTTTAGCACATATCCAAGTAAAATCACTGGACTTGTTTGGACTGGAATACAGTGTGAAAAAAACATGAACCCCTCAGACTATTTTAGTATAATTTATATCCACTTAAAATTCAAGATGTCCTCTATGAATTAGGATCAGATAATATGCTAATTAACCAGCTTTTTAAATTTGCCATTCTGACAGCAATTGTACATTTCTGGGAGACCTGACCTATCTGCATTTCGTGCAAATGACTACTTTTCATGAAAATTGGTCACATATGCCCCAATTTCAATTATAATATGTTTTATCCATGTAAATTGAAATCGAAATAAATATATAAAAAAAAATTAAAACAAATTAAAAAAAAATTAAAAAATAGGGGTACATTCACCTTTCGGTGAAGTTGGTACTTCACCTAGCCACCCTCCATACTCCACCTGGAGGATATAAATGTACTAAAGTACAGTCTAAAACTCTATGGTAATATCCTATAGATAAAAAAGAAACGAATGGTTCATAAAAAAAAAGTTTTGGAACATAAAAAAAAGAGTACCACTAGCGCCACCAGCTCACTATGGGAGCTCTCATAGCGGCCAATATGGTACTAAAGTATGTTCAAAAGCGACCCGTATTACTACTATCCTATCCCGTTTAAATATACTTGCTTCAGTAAGGAATCTTTAGTAACAATTAAGCCTTCTATCGGGCAGTTACAAGCCCTATTAATTTTGCATCCACATGTTATGGCCATTGTCTTTAACTGATGGATTGGTCCCTAACACCGATGTTTTAATCATTTATTTAAATACAAGCAAACCCTAAACTGATAGGCTTCTAGAACTTGGCTGAGATGCATATCAGATCAATCTTTTCTCAAATCAATATTCTTTGCAGGAATACCGGCCATGATATAAAGGTAGGAAAACCTAATATTTATATTAAGGCTATAATGCATGTATTCCCATATTACATGTATGCTATGCAATGTGGCTTCTGGGCGATCAATCGCTCTAGCGGATTCCTCTGTCATCATACTGAAATGTGATTGCAGGGAAGACACTTCACTTGATACGTTCTGACAGGTAACAGGTCTTGGCCGGCTTTGACGACTTTGTAAGACTTAACTTCCTGAAGAGCATTTCCACCAATTTGGATGCAGAGATTAAGTAAGTTTCGTTCTCTTTTGCACCTCCAAAAGCTTTGATTATGTTATTATTATTACAATTGTATGTTTTTTTCTTATTGATTTTCCACCTAAAAGAGTCAAGGAAGGAATAGAAGTGTAGAGAGTTTTCTCACATAGGCTTTTGAAAGATGACCTCTCTGGGTTTGGCCAAGTAAACATGGTATTGAGCCATAGATGAACTATTTTCTAATTGGGACTAGACGTCAGGCTACCAACTGCTCATTCCTCCAAGTTTATTCTTTGGGAAGAACCACACCCAGGACTATTGGCAAATCAGCCTCTCATCAAGTTCTCAGATTCTGAGGCAAATAATCTAAGAAAATTAAGGTGCCTAAACACATCAACATCGATTTATATACCTCTTATCATAGCTTGTTGATAGTGTAGTTGATCCTCAAAAGTAAAGTATATAATTATTCAAGATTCGATTGTTTTGGCCTTTACGTTTGTTACTTTTACAGCTCGTTGCTTTGTTTCCATCATCTTTCTTACAGATTAATACAATGTAGTTGGGACCTATTCATGATCTACAATGTTCAATCAAAATAGAAATTGAAATGCTGTGATCAATATATTTTCTACCGTAGACCCCCAGTTTTCTCCCAGTTTTGAAAGCCCTGACTAAAGAAACGCATTAGCTTCTCTGCATTCGCATTGTCTAGGGCGAATTGTCAATATTATCATTTTCCATTAGACTTTAAGTGTTTGGTTTTCATTTGCTGAATTCAAAAGTGGTTAGCAACATTTAACTACGTTTTTGAATCTAAGAATCATTACCCCCTGGTAATTGATGAATATTATTTATGCTAAATGTAATTACACCCGTAATTCCCACTGTAAATTCTTTTCATATTTGACTCGGGTAGCCTACATATAGTTATATTATGCCATGATAGCTGTGCGTATCCACAAAAACATGGCCAGATTAGCCCATGGCATATGCAAGCAGAGATTATATGCATGCAGAGATTTCACTAGCAGAATCCGCTTTTCGAATGCAGCCAATTTACTCCCGCTATTTTGATTGGTTACGTAAATCTCGCTGCGCCAATCAATGTTGCAAAGTAGGTGCTTGTTTTTGCCGAGTCAGAGGGTTGCGAGACATGAAATGAAGGTATATAATGATTAAATAACTCTTAAATATATATCATGGCATAAAAATAGAACTAAACTTGAGCTGCATATGCAACAACGCATTTACAAAACGCTTGTGGCTTTTGGTGAATGTCTTTCCCGCGTGCCTTCGGCACTTGTGAAAGACATTCACCAAAAGCCACTCGCGTTTTGTGAATACGTTGTCGCATATGCCGCTCGTGTTAAGTTATATCTTATTATATTACAGTAAAACTATATTCCTACTAAAACCTTAATCTAATCGATGCCTCACCTGGAACATGAAGCTTGTTAAGTTTGATTGTATTGTACTTCTATATTTATTACTGTCAACTTAAATAGCGTTTTATAAATTTGTATTAAAGCTGCATTTCCGACAGATAGACACTATTACCAGCTGATTCCAGTCAACAAACGCTATTCTACATCTTATAGAATCGTTCCCAACCCATCTGAAATTCACCACAATAGGATATTAAAGGAATTCAGCCGGTTTGTCAATCATCTTTCAAATTATGTATTTCTTTGTATAACAGAATCCAACTTTATACCACGATCAGGGGTTGTACACGCTGCAAATGAGTGGATACCTGCTATTGTGTTTTGTTGAATGGATCCACGCGTGAAAATATTACCCTTTTTTAGCCTAAATGTAAGAAGCATCCTCATTGGTTGACGTTTCGCTCGCTCATGACGTCATGCCCATTTGTGACGTCATATGCCACCGTGCCGTCGTTGATTAGCCAATAAGTTATACGCTTGTTTAGTGATTTGGCATAAACCAAATCAATATGGCGGATCATTGGAGAGAGGCGAGGTAAATAAATAGTTTGTTTCTTCAATTTATTTTAAAATATGGGATTGTGGTATAAAAATAGGATGTAACTCGGTTAGTTTCTGACTTACTGTACGTACACAATGCCTACTCGTTTTTTTCGAACAGGCATCTCACTCGAAGCCTGTGGCTTCTCGTGAAAAACTTGTGGGCATTGTGTACAGTAAGTCAGAAACCAACCTCGTTACATCCTATCATAATATCCCACTGTACCTTCTTAGACTTTGGGGATTCCTCGATGAAATGGAAATTTTATGATAGGGCTACCTATATAAGTATATCTACTTCTACTTTTTATTCAAAGATCATATCACTATCCTCAAATATTCACATATACCTATATAACAGTAAGATAAAACTGGGGAATTGCTTGGGATAGGGGGTGAACATGGGACCTATCCCTGAAATATAAAAGAAGACCAGCATATTCTGGACATATTATGGGACATTATTATTGTGTTTCGCCAGTCAAAATAAAGAAGTTAAAAAGAGGCAAAACTGTTTAACCATCCAATACACTTTTTAACCACGAATTGTCACTGTAGAACAAAAAAATCCCCACAAAAATAATGAAAATTTCGAGAAAAGGTCATTACTTCACGACAAACAGAGGAAATAACAATGTTTCTTCACCATCAGTATAAAATATTCCATTGTAAATACGGATCAAAGAAAGAATTTAAACAAGACATTTTGGCTATGACCAATGAAAGAAATGTTTCCCCCGAATCCCGTTTCTATTATAGGGCCTAGGCCTTAAAATAAATAGACCCCCAGCCCACACCCACCATTGATCCCCACTCCCGTACTCACTCCATGTGGGAAAAGGTGTAAGCCCTATTTCTGTGAAAATTATGGAAATAACAACATATACATTCCGGTATTCAATAAACATAATAATGTACGTAGTGTCTTCATATAGATAAAGCGTTGTCAATGATTCCAATCATCAATGTGCATTACTAGCATTGCGTAAATTAGAAGACATTATTACGTCGTAGCTGGCAATGGCATCAATATACTTTCCCGATGCTTTCCCTCCAATCTTCCTAATATGTATCCACATGACCTGCCACCGAGGCTCTTACAATTCTAATAGCAAGTTTGCTGCGTCCCTTTGTATTTTTTGTTTTTTTTATTTTTCAATTTTCTTTCACACTTCTACCATCGACTACTATGTTAAGTCGGAACACGAATCTGGTATTACAGTATCAAAAATAAAGGTTTTCACTCTCGCTGCTCATCACCGTCCATTTCTCTCAGCATTTTTCCCCATACGTTCTTTCTGTTCTTACCTTTCCCTTGGTCAAAATTGTTGTATTCTACAACTCTTGCGTTCATTTTCATTTCATTAACAAAGGCCCGAAATGTAATTCATTATTATGGAAAATTCTTTGTCTATAATTATACATAAACCATTGCTGCTATCACAACCCAATTAATAAGGTTTTTCTGGCTGCATTCACCACTATATCCTAATAAAATATTTGTCATGTTAAAATCATTCTCATGAAATCGAGACAAAACCTCGCTATTTCTGGCCCATTTTTGAAATCTTTCCCATAGCAGACTGGGTTTTACACAACTATGATATAATATATATAATAAGGTATGGAAACCTCCATCACGTTTTTTGAAGTACTTAGTTTATTCATATACCCAACGCGTTTCGGCCCAACTCGGGCCTTCACAACTAATAAAAAAAGTGATCGATCGTGTTTAACCCTTCACAATAATTGCAGTATGCTGGCTGTTTGACTCTGACTTGCTTTAAATACTTAATACAACCGATTGTTCTATGTAGAAGTCTATATTGCAATGCCTGCCATCTGGCAATTCTATTACATTTAAAAGGAATAATAATTTGTTCTTTTCACAACTCTTCTGTTCCTTTAACATTTTCGTCTTCTAGTAATCCCTTTAATTTTTTATAGTCGGGGTTAGATAGTTTGACTAGTTCAGAATACACCTCTTTAGTCTTAAAATCTTTAATATTAATTAGTTTCTCGTTTACCTGAAATAGTGTTTTCTTTTCTTTCGGTATAACATAAGTTTCTTTTTTTTGTTTTTACAAACGACTTTATTCATTAACACCTGCCATCTGGGCTTTTACAATTCTAAAGACATTGATATAAGAATATTAACCGGTTTAACATCAAGGGTATTTGACCGCCGAGAGGCAAATATTATTATTGAGTTTTCAACAATTCAATATATTCCGATATACTTTCGGCTGTTCGCCTCCATACAACCTTTTCTTCCTTGCTTGTGTTACTGAAATTAAAAGTGTGGATTACCACACTACATCTCATACGTAGCTCATACATTGCAGATAGAGTATCTACAAAGCCGTTCGCGAACAGCTTTTGTCTGTAAATAAATGATTTTATTTGTAGGATAATCCAATTAATTATCTTGGAATTTGTATTTGTTAATTCCACTCCAAATATAATATCGATGGGTTTTATGATTACATTGTTACCCCTTCTGTTGAATATCATTTTTCCACCTATATTTTTGTTCATGAAACCACTGTCATATATCCATCTAAGTATATTCAGCCATAGGTTTTTTGTTCTTTGACATAAAACTAGAAAATGAACGATATCGTCTGTCTTATTACAGAAGGAGCATGTATCCTTCTTTAATACATCAATCTGCTTAAGATATCCGTTACACGTTAGTACACCATGGAGGACTTTGAATTGAAACACATGTAACCTTGCCTCTGTAGAGGTCTTGTATGGCAAAGAGAAAATATTTTCCCATTTGATTTCGTCATACTTTTCTTTGGTCATATTTAATTTTTGTTGCCATTTCTGGAACTTTTGCCATTTTGGTTTCAGTTTAGCTATGAATTGCTCATATACCATTTTTGCATTACATTCGACAATATTTAGGATTTTGTCCTCAACGACAAAATTTACAGAGTTATTTATAATATAATTTCTTTCCCTCTTTATGGTATTTATCCATTCCTTAGGTATAGCTTTTTTTAGGAGCTGTCTAGAGAAAACAGAAGGGTAAAAATCATAATTTGAAGCAAGCTCGTTGGTGGTCATCATATTTCCGTTTTCATTGAAAATGTCCCCCACAGCTGTTATGCCCCTTTGTTTCCACGTGGACCAATATAACATCTGACCTTTATCCTTTATATACCGATTCGCCCATATTCTTTCTTTAAGAATCTGCTCAATGCTCTCTGGTTTTATTTTAAAATAACATTTATTCCATATTTCGAACAGCTCCTTATAGAAACCATTTATCGCTATCGAGGGCTTAAACCTGCACAAGAATATTTCGTCTATGTCCCTTTGATGGTAAGCTTCAAGGATCTTGAACCAGGACTTTTCTCTGTTTAAAAGAATTCGTCTTACCCACATTATCCTATTTGTAAGATATATTTCTTTGATTAGCCTCAAATTGAGTCCACCTTTCCCTGCTTTTTGTGCTAAGAAGTTTATTCCTATATTGTGATGGTCGCTTTTGTACACAAATTTTAGAACAATTTTTTCTATTTCTTTCAAAAGCGGTTCACTAAAGTGAATGCATGATAAAGCGTGCTGGAAGACAGGCAACAAAAACACATTGCAGATCATGACTCTACCCTTGATGGTAAGGAAGCGATTTCCCCATGCATTAATAGTATCTTTAATCTTGTTTAATAACTCCTCACTGTTTATTTTGAACATTTCGCTCTCGTTTCTGGGGTTAAGAAGATTTATTCCCAGGATTTTCATTCTGTCAGTCCAATCTATACGGAGCAAGGTTCTATTTGTAATGTTTATATTTCCGATTATGAAGCCTTTGGACTTACTAGGGTTCAAGGACAAACCTGATGCTAAAGAAAAATCTTCAATGACACGAACAGCTTGGACCAGTGAGAATTCATCTTTGACTAACAAAGTCATATCGTCTGCAAATTGTACCAGCTTAGTTTCGATATTTGCATATGATATTCCCTTTACATTTTCATTTCTCCTTATTTGTTCAGACAATTTTTCTGCTACGATTATGAAGAGAATCGAGGATATGGGGTCCCCTTGCTTTACACCTTTCTCTATCCTGAACCAGTTTGAGCTAAAGCCATTGTTCATAAAGGTAGCTTTAGACTCTTTTAACAATGTTTTTATCCAAGAAATAAACAGTTCATCAATGTCATGAGCTCTCAAGGCTTTTTCGATAAAAACCCAATCTATAGAGTCGTAAGCTTTTGAGAAGTCGACTGATGTGATTAATGCAGATTCATTTTGATCTTCCAACCATGAGTGTATATCGTCAATCTTTCTTATGGCAGATCCTATAAATCTACCCTTTATGAAACCGAATTGATCGTCTGCTATGATATTAGGTATGAAGAATGCTAATCTGTTCGCTAAGACTTTTGAAATGATTTTATAATCCACATTCAACAGTGTTATTGGTCTCCAATTTTTTAATAGTGTTAAATCGTTGTCTTTTTTTGGAATTACACAGATTAAACCACGCTTTTGGTTCTCAGACATTTCACCCTCAACTAAGCATGTATCTAACATAGCCATAAAAAGATCACTTATACAATACCAAAAGAACTGGTAGAACTCAGCCCCAAAACCATCACAGCCAGGGGACTTATGCTTCTTAAAACCTTTTATCACCTTTTCTACCTCTTCTGGAGTAATTTCACGACATAGTAAATTATTGTCAGCTTCGTCCAGTTTTATATAATGCTCTGGGTTAACAAAGTTATTCATGTCTCTAACATCAATGGAATCCTTGCTATACAGTTTTTCATAATATTTCTGACCCTCGTTAATTATATCCTTTTTTTCATTTTTTATCACACCGTCAATATTTAAAACATTGATAACTTTCTTTTCTGATCGATACTTCTCTAATGAGCAGAAATATCTTGAGGGCTTTTCTCCTTCGGCCGCCCACTTGGCCTTGGATCTTAGTAAAGCACCTTCTGCTTTTTCCATCTCGAATTCTCTAATATTTTGTACAATTTTCTTTCGTACATTTACCTCTTCTAAATTCAACCGTTTCTTGGTATCTAAAGACATCAAGATTTTTCTATTCTCTTCGATTTGGCTTCTTTTTAACTTTGCCTTTTCACTACTTAGTTTTATCGCGAGTTCTCTGACCTTTAGTTTAAAAAATTCCCAAGATAGTTTTGGATTCAATTTGTCCTCCTGGGCTTTTTCACATAATTTTTCTACTTCGTATGCAAATTTAGCATCGTTTAACAGAATATTATTCAGTTTCCAGTAACCTCTTCCCCTGTCGGGTCTGGACACCACAATATCAGCGTGTAGCTCTCTGTGATCAGATTGTGTGTTATAAATCGTAGAACATTTAGTAACTTTACTGGCAATATTGTTTGATACAAATACATAATCCAACCTAGAGTTTTGTTCTAGTCTCGACCACGTGAAAGGGGGTAAACCCAGTTCTTTGGAATCAATAACATCATTTAAATCCAGGTCACTTATCATATCTCTTAATTTGACCCCTTGGACACTAGTTGGTTTGTATGACACATCAGCGTTAAAATCTCCCAACATAATCAGGTTATCGTGGTCACACTCTTGTATTTTCTCTTTTATCGATTTAATTAATAATGATTGCTCTTCAGGCTTATCAGCTGTTGGGGCATATATATTAAATACACAAGAAATACTTCCATTAATTTTCATCATTAACAGTAACCATCTTCCCTTCTTATCTCTATGTGTAGATAAAACCATTTTCTTTAAATCGTTCGGTATCAGGAAAAGCACACCCTTGGACGCAGAGGTTCCGTGCGAATAATATATTTGTCCTCTCCATTGAGAGTTCCAAATAATTTCTTTAGCTTCACTAGAATGTGACTCTTGAAGGGCTACTATCGTATTACTATATGTACTAAAATGTGTAAAAACAGCTTTCCTCTTAACCACATTGTTCAGGCCATTAATGTTTAACGAAATAAATTTTATCGAGGCTGTATTGTTCGTTGTAGACTTGGAAGACATTTTAAGGATGGTTCATTCTTCAAGATTACCTATCACACTTCAGTACAAATTATGTAGATGGGGTGTCATCCATCTGCGTTTCGGGGGGTTGCTGGTTCTTCATGTCGTCAGCGATCTCTTTCCTCACTTTCATCCACGTTTTGCCTAGCAAATTTCCATTCGGTGGCCATGATTCCTGATCCAGTACATTTGGGTGATCTAAACCCATTCCTATGCCCCATAATTTGCTAGTGGGCGAGGCTTCTCCTATGACTTTGTCTTCAGTAAGGATTAGGTAATTCCTCACCAAGTCATTCTGTCGTGCTTTTGCTCTGAGTGCCTGAAGGATCAGCTCCTCTCGATGGTCTTTCCAACGATTCTTAGGGTCCTCCACGTTGGCCATAAACCTTTTGCATTCTACTGGGTTTCTCGTTGCCATTGCCATGTCCTGTTTGATTGGATCTCCAACTACCTTTGCCTTCTGGAAGAACAGGTATTGTTCCACATGTTCATACCTAACCCCATTTCTGTTGCTGCCATGCAAAACCATTCCCTAGGGACTGCTGCTACCAGTTTAAGCCTATCCGTCACATCACATCTGATATCATATTTCATTATTAATTCTCTGGTTGACATAATGTTATTGTCTTCATTGTTATTGTCTTCATTAAGCAGATCGCCGATAACCTCAATACCATTTTCTAACCATTTTTCATTCTTGAGATATTTTCCATTTTTCTTTATCCACTGATTGCCCCATATTTTTTCAAGGCTTACCTCTAGACCAGATTCTGGTTGTCTGGTATAAAACACTTCATTCCATGTTTTTAATATCTCTGTGTAGAAGTTACTCAACGATTTCTGGGGCATACATTTGTTTGTTAAAATACTCTTTATATTTTCCTGATAGAAGGCTTCAGTTATTCCAGACCATTTCGAATGAGTGTTATAAAGCAACCTCTGCACCCATTTAATCCTATTCGTCTTGACAATTTCATCAATACACCTAACATTCAAACCACCATTTTCATAACTCTGCTTCAGAAAATCAAACTTCCGGAAGCTGGCACCTCTGGTGCCACCCCAGCCCTCCAGCCTCATTCCGGTTCCTCCAGTCATTCGTCCTTCGGACCTTTCTCGCTCCCCACATCATTTTTTTTGTGAGGATATTTATTTCTTTTTTAACACTTTCATCAAGCTGGACGCATGATAAAACATGTTTTATACTACAACTGAATGGGTTATTCACTTCGGGTGGGAACAATACGTCCATTTAATAGTGTTGCTGATTCTGTATGAATTGTATAAAGAGATGGAATGACCGCGATGTAAGCTCGTCTGTGATTGGTCGATATCCCCATCATTGATGACGTCAGACCCATTAGAGATGAGCTTACTCAGCCGCAAGGCACATTCATGGCCGTCATGAACTGCCTCTGCCAGCCTATTATAAGTGTAAGAATGACGATTTTCCATTATTTTCAAGTCGTAGTATAAAGGAGGAACTGTACTCGAAGTTAGAAACTACTCGAGAACTTACTCGTGTAATTCAATGGCTCTTGTTTACACTTTATTTTTTATCCAACACGTTCTTGTTTAGTTCCATCTAAGTAAAATAGGCAGAATATACATGTTATTTATTGTTGCCTTTCCTCTCATGGACAGATTTCTCTAACTCCAAATACCGACTACACCAATCATCTTTGACAAAACTATTTCATAATTTGCTGCCACTTCTTTTTTTCTGTTATATGGATTGAAAATACAAATGGGGGAGAAATGATCACAACTGGAAGTAGTAGTTATAAACCCGCACAGGCGACCTTTTTGGAGTAATCCAAGATGGCTGCCAAGCCCCTAGCCCTAGCCCCTGCTAAACCCGCACAGGCGACCTTTTTTGAGTAATGGCTGCCTAGCGCCTATCCCCTTGCCTGTGCTTATCAGTGTTTTGACCTACTTGCTCCTTTTCTGTGTCCTGTGTTCGAAGTGTGTGTCCTGTTATGTCGAAGTGGTGATAAGGGTGGGGGGCCCCTTGGTTATTATTATGTGTCCCTGGTTATGATTATTATTATTATTATTATTATGATTATGGGGGGCGCCTGGTTGTTGGTTATGATTATTATGGGGGGCGCCTGGTTGTTGGTTATGATTATTATGGGGGGCGCCTGGTTGTTGGTTATGATTATTATGATGATGATGATGGGGGGCGCCTGGTTGTTGGAAGGAGGAGGAACAGGTGTGCAGGAGAGAGAGAGAGAGAGATAATGTTATTTATCAAAGTGGTACAATGACAACTTGGTGAGGTATAAGTAGCGTTGTGAGTTTCATTAGTTCATTGTTTGGTTGAAATTTGACAGGACAATACGAAGTGTAAGTATTTCGGTATCTTGTATAAACCGTTGAGTGTCTATGGGATGAACAGGTGAAGTTGGCCCGCGAGCGCAAAGTCCGCCATAGATAGGCACGCGAGCTCGGCTATAGATGGGGATATCATATCAGTTCAGCCAGCGTTTCCTTAGGCCTTAGGCCTTAGGCCTCCTTTCGCCATTGAGCTGTATAGCGTTGTAAGGTCTATAGTTTTGGTGATAGTATCTCTTATGGGAGGGGGACATAAAGATTTAGCTTTGACTTGTCTATGTCACAGCAGTGGCATCTTATGCAGATGGCGTATTCGTTGAGGTAGGTATCTTCGAGACCTATGAATATATGGTTTAAATCCTGGTCCCCACAGCATTTTGGCGCACCGCTACGCGGTGTTCCATTCCAAAACTCGGTTTGGTTTATGGGGATTTGTTTCCCGCAGTAGCATGAGATAAAGTCGTTGCGTATTTCGTTTCTACAGTGTATGTGCGTTGGTTGATATGTGATGTAGTTGTCCGGGTACAATTTGTAGTTTTGGTTGTACATAATCATAAATCTGCTGTGAGAGCATGTATTGGACTCTGTGAGAACGGGTAGAACAGAGACGGCGTTGAAAGTAATGGTTTTGGTGCTTACTTTTTTGATTTTTGTGGTGAATATAATGGCTGAAGAGAATGGGCACTCTGAAGTGAAGGCGGTATATTCCAAATAGGTGTTGGCTGGGATGAGCACATTAGCCGTTTGCCTGTAGAGTTTTTCGGTGAGAAGACGTTTGTAGTGCCTGGCAAAGTCTGTGTATGCTTTTTCCTTGATGAAGGAGACTTGTTTTCTAATGAATAGAAATTGTAGATGAGCGCGTTGTCCCATGGTATGCCAGTTTTGATCAGAAGCATAGCGCTGAGTTTCTGTGCAAATTTTGAATTGTGCATTATTTTGCTGTAGGAATAGTTGAAGTATGTCGAGCATTTGAACTGGGTTGTTTTCTGCTGATTTTTTCCTTTCGACCCTGTTGCGTTGTCTATAGCGCCGGCTGTAACTGGATCTAGACATACTTGAGACGATAGCGATGATGGTTAGGTATGATTAGATCGGGGGGTTTATCTTATATATATATACATGATGCTGCGTTGGTCC
This sequence comes from Sthenelais limicola, assembly GCA_942159475.1. NCBI lineage: Eukaryota > Metazoa > Annelida > Polychaeta > Phyllodocida > Sigalionidae > Sthenelais > Sthenelais limicola. Next base: position 83,288,354 of record OW804095.1, read on the forward strand.
GAGGGAGGACGCTGGTAGCAGATTGGTAGCAGTACCTCTTATCAGCGTATAAATTAAAAAATCGCGCCCTTTTTTGGATCATTATTACAAATTTTGACAATGAAGGAGGTGTTGGAGTTTACGAACGCCTTAGGGCTTTATTTCTGGGCATTGGAATGAGGCCTGACTGATAGCCCCTATGTTAGGGGTCAGATGGAGTATTTGCAAACCGTAAGTGCAGGATTGTGACCTATGGATTTTTGGAAATTTTTGGAAATTTACACACACACACACACACACAGGTGGAATATTGTGATATTTAGGAGGTTTTGTTTTTCAGTTAGAGAACGCTGCAGCGACACGTTCAGCCCGGTTTTCCGGGGTAGAAACAGAGAGCGAGGCAGCAGGCGCTGCATTAACCGAGTTGGGGCGAGAGCTAGAAGAGCTTTTAGCGGGCCCTGTGACAGCTGAGGAGGAGGAGGAGGTGGTGGAGGAGGAGGTGGTGGTGGAGGAGAAGAAGACGCCGACGACCCCGTCGCCTGTGCGGTGTGATTCACCACATCAACAACAACCTCAGGAGGAGGTGGAGGAGGAGGAGGAGGAGGTAGGACTTGTCAAATTTTATAAGTAGGTGGATGAATTGAGCGAAGATGTATGTATATGAGTATTTTTTATTTTTTAATTATGGAGCTGAACAGTTGACAGAAAGTAATTTTTTTTTTTTCTTCTAGATCGTTTGCTTTTTGGAACAGGTCATGGACGGTGGATATAGTCCGATCTCCTCATGTGATGGAGAGCCGATGCAATCCGATCCTGAAGCAGCTGCGCCTGTGGTGCCTGTGGAAACTGTGGAACTAGTAGGTATTCTGAAAATATAAAATTTAATAATATTTTATGAAAAAATAACATGAGCTCAGCTTTTGCGTGAAATTCACATGTTTTTTCACAATTTTAGGAGTTGTGTCCTAGTTGTGGAGCCGTTGTGGAACGAGGGACGAAATTAGGGGCAATGCACCGATTGGCGTTGTGTTGCCCGTTGGAGGAGGAGGAGGAGGAGACCTGTGTGTCGGAGGAGACCTGTGTGTCGGAGGAGACCTGTGTGTCGGAGGAGACCTGTGTGTCGGAGGAGACCTGTGTGTCGGAGGAGACCTGTGTGTTGGAGGAGACCTGTGTGTCGGAGGTCTTGTCACCACACCAATTTGCAAAAGACTGCTGTTTGCAGGAGGAGGAAGAGATGATGGATACAGAAGTAATTATAAGCTATTTGTAAAAGTGTGTAAATTAGTGTATATTCAGTATATAAAGTATGGTGCTAAATTCTTTCTTGTTGTTGTTGTTAGGAAAAACCGAAACAAGTTCTGTCCTGTCGCCATTGTGAGAAGGTGTTTACGCGCAAGTTCAATCACGCTCGTCACAAAGCCATCTGCAAACACCGACTGAAGCCCTGTGGCGTGTGCCAACGCGTGCCTGTATCGAAAGTGGACGCGCTTCGCCACAAGGCTTCTCACAACAAAAGGAGTTACAAGTGCCGCTCGTGTGAGGAGAGATTCGATTCGAGGCGTGCTCTTTATTTACATTGAGGTCAGCTTCACGGACGAGGAGACGGCCTTCAGGCAGAGCCTTGGGACACCCGCCCGTTTGACGACGAGGCTATGGAAGAAGTATTCAATGCGAATAGAGGTCATGTTTTGCGAAATCACACCAGAGGGGATCTGTCTGTCATGTTTAACTTTCCTGTGAAAGATTGGACACCTGACGTGTTTGAAGAACAGGTGGAAAGAATGGCTAGCAAGCTGGACCAGACTTTCAAAATTGGCCTGTCTTTGGGAATCCTGTTGAGACACAGCGAAACGGGGGAATACCGGTATTTCGTTCCCTATTCGAACGCCTCGTTGTTTGACAAGCCCATGTACATTTCCAAGCGAAATGACTTGGCCAAGTTGAAGCAGCGTCTAAGGGATTTGGACGTGGACGAGGCTGTTAGGCAGACGAGACCCAATTCCAAATGGAAACCTGTCATGGTCTGGAACGTCAACTACTTTGTGACGTTGACCAATTGGCCGTTGGGAAGCGGGCTTTGTCCGGATTACCTTAAAAATAGAAAGAGCGTTATCGCTTTGGATACGAAAGCCCGCTCCAGACATGTGATCAGAGACAGACTGTGTTCCTTCAGAGCTTTGGCTTTGCACATGGGTGCCGACCTGGAAAGTATGGATCCGTACGCCGAAAGGTTGTATCGCGACTGGCGTCAGTACAATGAAACCGTGTTGAACGTAGCACTGCCGCTAGAGCCTGGGGAGTACATGGGCTTGCTGTCGGAGGAGTTTCCCGATTTTGAGCAGTGTTTCGAGGTGTCTTTATAAGTTTATGATTTACAGCCCAACGGAGCTGTGGTTGTGAGGTATCTGTTGCACGAAAAGTTCAACTCTGTGCTGTATTTAAACCTTCACGAGGATCACCTCAGCTACATTTCGGATTTCAAAAGCTTTGCCAGAAAGTTTGAGTGCGAAACATGTGCGCGTATATTTGATCACAAAAGCAACTTGACACGGCATCGCTTGTGTTGCTTGGCCCAAACCAAATGGCAGCTTTGCAGCGGTGTGTACTCTCCGGCCAAGACCATTTTCGAAGAGCTGGAAGATGTTGGCATTAGCACGGAGAAGATTACGTACGGGTGGTTTGCCGCATTCGATTTCGAATCGATATAGGTGCCAATGCATGAACAGAATTCCGAGAAGCTGGTTTGGGAGCAAAACCACCAGGCCATTTCTGTGAGCGTGTGCTCGAACATCGAGGGCTACACAGAGCCGGAGTGTTTTGACGACGAGGACATGGACAAGCTCCTGCAAGCTATGTTTACCCGTTTGCACGAAATGCAAGACAAATCGTATGCTTTGGCTCGAGAAAAATGGGAGGTGAGTTGGAGGCCAAGCTGGAATTCTGGCGCGATGACAACGACGATTGTGGGCCGCGGGAGGATCATGATGATGATGATGGTGATGATTGCGGAGGCAACAACGCCGACGACGACGACGAGCTAGAAGAAGCTGTCTTTATGTGCCGGGAAAACCAGGAAAACCGGTCCAAGACAATCATGTACAAATACCTGGTGCGGATGAAAGAAAAATTCGAGGACTACATGAAGGTGTTGCCTGTGTTCGGGTTCAATTCGTCGGACTACGACATTAATTTGGTGAAGGAGCTGTTTTTCAAGCACATGAACTTTGGTGATAGAAAGAATTTCGTGGCCAAGCAAAATAACAGCTATCTTGTGCAGAACGACCGCCTTCGATTCATGGACATTGCCAACTTCCTGGCCCCTGGGTATTTGTACGCACAGTTTCTGAAAGCCTACGGTGTCGATGGGGACCTTTCGAAGAAATACTTTCCCTACGAGTACCTGACGAGCGCCGACAAATTGAACGAGACCAAGCTGCCTCCTCACGAGGCTTTCTATTCGAGCCTGAAAAAGTCGAACATCAGCGAGGAGGAATACGCGGAAATGCAGCAGGTGTGGAAAGAGAAGGACATGAAGACGCTGCGCGACTATCTGGTGTACTACAACAACAATGATACGTTGCCTTTCTGTCTCGCCACCGAGAAGCTGCAGCAATTCTACCACGCCAAAGGAATCGATGTTTTTAAAACGTCGATCAGTTGCCCGGGAAGCACGCGAAGGATGCTGCACGACGCAGGCACCAAGCATGGTAGTTTCTTTTGCAAGATTCCGCCGGAGCACAGAGACCTGTACGCGGTGATCGGGAAAAATATCATCGGAGGCCCCTCGATAATTTTCAACCGAAGGCAGATTGCCGGCGAGACCGCATTGAGAACGGGATCCAAGGTTGAAACCAAGGTTGAAACCAAGGTTGAAACCAAGGTTGAAACCAAGGTTGTCAAGAAAATCATCGGACTGGATTGCAACACTTTGTATTTGTTGGGGATCGGTCAAGCCATGCCTACCGGGTTTTACATTCGCCGAGAGAGGGAGTACGGTTTCAAACCCGAGAAGATCCAGAGGCACTTGCTGATGTATGCCTGGATGGATTGGCTAAATTTCCAAGATCCGTCTCTGGGAATTAAGCACATGTGCAATTACGGCAAGGAAGTTCGCATTGGTTCCTTTTCGGTGGACGGGATTTCGCGGAGGGCGAACGGCAAGAAGACGTTGGTCGTCGAGGTGGCGGGTTGCTACTTTCACGGGCATGCTTGCATGAAGGGGAAAATGGACGAGAAAGAAAGACTGAAAAGGTTGAAGCGCACGGAGGATCGCGAGGCTCTGTTCCAAGAGTGGGGCTACGAGGTGCGCAACTACTGGGAGTGTGCGATTCGACGGGAAATGCTATGCAACGAGACCTTCGAGGCCTTTACGAAAAGCTACCTTCCTTCCTTTTACTGGAAGCACCGCGGGAAAGTGATCGAGGAGGAGATTCTAGAGGCTGTGCGAGCCAAGGAGCTCTTCGGCCTGGTCGAAGTAGACATCGAGATAGAAGAGGAGGCCGTGCGGTACTTTGAAGAGATGTGTCCCTTGTTCTGTACGACGGAGGTGCCTTCCAAGGCCATCGGAAAACACATGCAGGAACACTGCGAGCGGTTCAACATTTCGAAGAAACCGCGGGGGCTGTTGGTTTCGGGCACGCGGGCCAAGCACCTATTGCTCGCCACTCCCTTGCTCAAGTGGTACTTGGACACGGACTTGAAAGTGACGCATATCTACCAAGTGGTGGAATTCTGCAAAGAGGCGTGCTTCAAGGAATTTGTCGACGACGTGACCGAGGCTCGCTTGAGAGGTGACAGTGACCCTTCCCAGGCCATCGTGGCCGATACTATGAAATTGCTCGGGAATTCTGCGTATGGCGGGCTCATCCAGAACAAAAAGAAGCACAAGTCTGTCATCTATTCCAACGACAAGAACAAGGTCATGATGAAAGTGAACAGTCCTTTGTACCGGAAAATGACTGAGCTGAGCCAGAAGTACTGCGAGGTGGAACTGGCAAAGCGCAAGATCGTATTGGACCTGCCCATATACTTGGGTTTCTTCATCTTGCAGTACGCCAAGAAAAGAATGTTGGAATTCTACTACGAGTGCATCGATCACTACTTGGGGAGAGAGGCGTTTGCCATGACCGAGATGGATACGGACGCGCTGTACTTTTCGATAGGCACGGACACGCGGAAGGAATCGGTCGGACCCCACCTGAAGGAGCGGTTCCTCAGTGAAATTTACAATCGCTGTTCGGACGATTTGGACCCTGTTTGGTTTCCCCGAGAGTGCTGCGAGCGTCACGCGAAAAGAGACAAGAGAAAACCTGGAGCCTTCAAACTGGAGGCCGAGGGGGAGGAAATGATTTGTCTGGTGAGTAAAACGTACATTTTGAAGAGCGGCGATAAATTCAAGTTCAGCTCGAAAGGCATTAGCAAAAGGGCGTTAGAGAACGTGTTCGACCTTTACGCCTCTGTGCTGAGAACTGAGGAATCTCGCTCTGCGACGAATCGCGGATTCAGAGCTCGGAACAACACAATCAACACGTACACGCAGGCCCAAGCTGGATTCGCCTACGCGTACTGGAAGCGTGAAGTGCTGTCCGACGGAGTGACAACGAGGTGTTTGCAGGACCTGGTATTGAGTCCTTGGAGTCTGACGGAGGACGTTTGCTGGTTCGACAAAGGGGATCCCCTCTCGTTGGAGTACCCGTGTACTTTACACTGGAAGGACAACGTGTTTTCGAATGCGGAGCATCTGTATTCCTATGCGCTTAGCGCGTTTCACAAGGACTCGGAAAGATGCGAAAAGATCCTGTATTACTGCGAGAGGCGGAGGACTGCCGAAGGGCGTTGCTCGGTCTGAAGGTGAAAAGCAACTGGTACGAGGAAATGAGCAAAGTAATGTGTGACATTTGCCTAGTGAAAGCGAAGACGAACAAAGAAGTGAGAGCATTTCTTCTTCAGACGAGTGGGCCGTTGGTGTACTGTCAGTCGAACGAGCGCACCTGGTCTTGCGGGTTCAATAAAAAGAGTGCTCGCTTCGTCGACTCGAAACACCACGTGGGCAACAACCTTTTGGGTTCGCTGTGGGAGGGTATAAGGAAAGACCACAGTCACCTGCTGAAAATAGATTTACCGCAATGAAGACGACGACGACTGTGTCCAAGACTATAGTGGACGTAGCTGAGGCGTTTTTCCAGACTCCGACCTCTGTCTGTGTGAGTGGGTCGACGGGCTCTGGAAAGTCCTTTTTCGTGAAAAGGCTTCTGAAAAACAGAGCGACCATGTTTAGCGACCCTCCAGAGAGAGTGCTTTACTTTTACGGCATTTGGCAAGCGGGATTTAACGACATACCGAACGTTGAATTTGTGCAGGGTCTGCCTAATGAACTGATGAGCTATGCTGATGGAAACCCTGCTGTTTGGGTGATAGATGATTTGATGCACGACGTTGTGAACAACAAGGAAGCGGAGCGATTGTTTACTCAAGGGAGCCACCACAAAAACATTACTGTGATTTACTTGAGTCAAAATATATTCTGTCAAGGAAAATCGAGCAGGACCATCAATTTGAACACGCATTACAACGTACTGTTAAAAAATGCAAGGGACGTATTACAGATATCTCGCCTGGATTCCCAAACAGGCATGAAGGGTTTGTTACGGGCTGCTTATAAAGACGCCATGAGCCGTCCTTGGGGGTATATAATCGTGGACCTGTCTCCCCGAAATCATTCCGAGTTGAAACTTTGGACGGACGTGTTTCCCGAGGAAAAGCCTGTGGTTTACATTGCCTGAAGAGGAGCAGCAGACATGTCACGCCGTTCTTACCGCTTTCCTTCATTCACCGACTACGAAAATCGCCTGGTTACGTATAGTCGGAATTGGACTAATTCGTACCCAAGCAAGTATACATTGTGCAGTAACAGGTTCTTCTATTTGGGAGCTGGAGATTGTGTGCAGTGCTTTGACTGCGGCGTGCAACTTCAGTCCTGGACAAAGGACGACATTCCCACCGTAGAACACGCCATACAGTCGCCTAAATGCGAGTCTGCTAAAAGAAAGCTTTTGGACGCGAGTTACTCAGTCGATGCCATAGTGAAGCTAGCCACTGAGGTTCGAGAGCAGAAAAAAGAGATATCGCATCTAATGTTGAGAATCGAGGGCTTGCATAGACATGTAATGTACAGCAGTGCCCGGGTTGGCAGACAGAGCGCAGCCACCGTTAGCACCGCACGTCCTACTGTTGCTCCCGGTGTAGCATTTTTGTTTGATGTGTGTGACGGCCCTGACGGCTACGAGGACGAGGACGAGGAGGACGAGGAGGAGGACGAGAGCCTGCTGATGCAATGACCGGTCTTAGAGAAGAAGCCTATTTGACTTTGTTTTTGTCGACTCCGAGCAAACGTCAAGCCGAGGCGTTACTTTCCACAGCTACTAAGGAGCAAGTGCAAACCTTGAGTGAAATTGCATGGAACTTGTTGCATTTGCCTTTGGATCTTAAGGCTGCAAAGGCGGTGGAAACGAACAAGAGTTTACTTGGAAAGCTGAGCGATAAAAATCGAAGTATAAAGCTAAGAGCTCGATTGATCGGGAAAAATAAGAATCGGATTATCGACACATTACATCCTGTAAAAGAGCAGCTTCTAACCCTCACAGGATGAGGAAAATGGTTCTCATCCCGTACGAACTTTACAAAGCCAATCAAAAGGGTACGGGGGCACCAGTACTGGCAGTACCGCAGCCACCCCAGCCACCGACATCTCCTCCTTCTCCTTCTCCTTCTCCTCATCCAGCTGCTGAACCCGCTGCTGCTGCTGAACCTGCTGCTGCTGCTGAACCTGCCGCTGAACCCGATCCGCTCGTAGTGCAAAAACCCGCTGCTGAACCTTTTTCCGTCAAAAGCCGAAAGCCTAACGCTTTCGCACACGGAACAGGCAGTAGTAGTAGTAGTAGTAGCAGGCGTACAAAAAGCAAGCTGAAAAGCAAGCTGAAAAGCAAGCTGAAAAGCAAGCTGAAAAGCAAGCTGAAAAGCAAGCTGAAAAGCAAGCTGAAAAGCAAGCTGAAAAGCGACGACCCCTCCTCCTCCACTGGCGTTCCTCCTCCTCCTGGAATTTCTATACAGAAAAAGAAGAGAAAAATTGAACCGAATTGGAAAGTGCTATGGCAACACCGCGAAGTACTTCACGCTATCTAAAGAAAATATACTATGATCCGTCTGACCCTGCCGGGTATGGAACGGCGAAAGAACTATTCAACGCAGCCAAATACAGATTGAAGGGATTGACAATTGAGGAAGTGGAACGGTTTCTAGAGGGAGAAGAAACGTATACACTGTTCAAGGAAGTATCGACTCCCAAGCGCAAATTAAAGATTATAGCCCCGTTTAAACTGTATCAGTATGATTCCGATACCGCTCACATGAAGAACTATGACGCCGATAGCAACGATTCCTATTGGTATTTTCTCGTCGCCGTGGACGTTTTCAGTCGCTATGGCTATACGCATGTGTTAAAAACGCTGAAAGGAGTGGAAATGGTTTCAGCACTGAAAACAGTATTCAAAGACACGAAACCTAAAGTGTTTCGATCCGACGGGGGCACAGAATTCAACAACAAGTGGGTGCATGAGTATCTGAGTGACGAAGGCGTGAAACAGGTGACCACACGGAACAAGAGCCAGGCGGCCGTAGCCGAAAGATTCATAGCCACGATCAAGTTCAAACTGAAAAAATATATGTAAAAAAAGCAAACCGACCGTTGGATCGATGTGCTGCCTGAATTTACCCAAGCTTACAATCGGTCCATGCACCGTAGCATCAGGCGCACTCCTCAAGAGGCGGTGGAAAGGTCGAGCAACGCGCAGTACGCCCCTAAAAAGAAGAAGAGGCGAAAACAAGCAAATACGCACCTCCCTTTAAATCCATATTCAAATTCGCGGTGGGCGACACTGTGAGAATTTCCAAGTGGAGGCACGCCTTTACTCGTAAATACGACGAGAAATTCACTCACGAGCTGTTTAACATAACGGGCAGACATGCGAAGGAAGGCATTCCACAGTACACACTGAAAGACTGGCACAGCCAGGAGATTGACGGGCGATTTTTCGAGCACGAGTTGCAGAAAGTGTGAGTCGAGGAAAACATGCTCTACAACGTGGAGAAAGTCATTAAAAAGCAAAAGCGCCAAGGCAAAGACGGATTCATTGTGAAGTGGCAAGGGTGGAATTCCACGCACAACAGTTGGGTCTCCGCAAAGGACCTGAAAGACATTAAAAAACTCTCGTGAAAGATGTATTTGTTTCTGTCCTCGAACGACTCGAAAAACGAAATGCCCGGCAACTCGGTGTGGGACTTTACGCTCGAGCTGAGGAGCCCGACCAATTTCGAGGAAAAGAGCTGGGAGTGTGCTCTGATGGAACTGTACATAAAGGGAGTAGACAATCTAAAAGAAGATCTGTTTGTTTACTGCAGCCTTTTGGAGTACAGCTCGTTGTCGCAGGATCGCTTTAGGAACTTGCTCAAAATCATCAGGTCACCGGGGGAAATAGCACTGCCTTATTAGATGCCTGTAAAGCTGGAAAGTACTTGCGATAAGATTCGGATATATATAAAAACAGCAAGCGGAGCACCTCCGTCCTCAGTCACAATGGAGGAAGTATGGTGCACACTGGAATTAAAAGTGCGAGAATGAGCTTTGTGCCGTACGTTCACAACAAAGGAAAGTGGGAGAACATTGGCAAAACGAAAAAAACATTCGGAAAAGGAGCAGGTTCTATTGTAGAGGACCCGGAGCAGGAAGTTTTGGAGCGAGCCAAGGCTGCTTTATTAGAGGAAAAGAAAAAAATGAAGCCTCATTCTTCCAGTCAAAGAAAAAAAGGCAGACGAGGCAAGGTGTGCAGAAAAGAAGAAAAAAAACGAAAAAGAGCAAGAAAACACCGTTGGGCAAAAGAAAGTTTAGGCGATAAATATGTCTACGGCGACGTTTGTGTTGAACAACGCCGACGAGGGCATGACAAAGCGCTTGGACATTTTCAATTTACCTCCGGTAGACACGTCGGTCAGAGAAGTGGACATTGTGGAATTCAAGCCTACGAGCGCACTAACTGACGAGGCGCCCATCACCTTTACCATCCCCAACAACTCGGGGGACTCGATAGATTTGCAGAAAATCAGAATATGCACGACTTTGGAAATTCACGACTCGGAGGGAAAAACCTGGTGAATAACATTTCGGTGTTGATGTTTTCTAGACTGGCCGTCCGTTTGCAGCAAACTCAGGTCAACTCGGCCGTATCGACTAACTGGGCCTATAAATCCTACATCGACAGGCTCTTGAGCTACGGTATCTCGGACCCTTTGAACTGGTTCTCTGCCACCGGCTTTACAAAGGATTTGGCCGGAGCCCTAGATGATCACAAAGCAAAGGCGGCGTTCAATTCAGGCTTGACCGAGCGCTACGCGTGGACTAAGAATGGTCAATCTGTTCAATTCATGACGTCCCTGTGCTGCGACGTCAGTCATCAGAACCGCCTGCTAGTAAACGGAGTTCCCATCAATATTACCTTGTACCAGTCGACCGATGCCTTTAGGCTGCTCTACTCCCCTACTCAACCCGCCCCTTCGCCCGCTCCTCCTTCTCCTCCTCCTACTCGGCCCGCCCCTTCGCCCTTGGTGAAGAAAAAAAAGACAAAGAAGCGTAAAATCAGCGAGGAGGAAGAGGAGGAGGAGGAGGCTGCTGCTGCTGCTGCTGCTGCTGCTGCTGCTGCTGCTGGAACGATCCCACCAGCTACAACAGTCACCAAAAGCTATTCGCTTCACATCAAGGACATTACACTGCTCGTGCCTTATGTGAAAGTGAACGAGGGACTGGTCCAAGTGCAAAGCGAGCGAATCGCGAAATCGCCAGCTCTCTACCCGATAGAGCGCTCTGAGATCCGCACATTCAACATTCCGGCGGGAAACCTGTCCTTTTCAGAAGGCCAGCTGTTTGGCGATTTAATACCTTCGGAGTTGATTGTAGGCTTTGTGAGTGGAAAGGCGTAATACGGCGACACAACCAAAAATCCTTTCAACTTTCAGGGATTTGACTTGAGTCGAAGCAGCCTGGAAGTCAATGGAAAGTCAGTGCCTGGCCAGCCGTTGGACCTGGACTTTGCAAACAAGCACGTGACGAGAGCCTACGCCCAATTATTCGAGAGCCGCGATCCCACTCAGCACGAAAGGCCTAATTTGTTGATGACAGATTTCTTAGGAGGTTTCGCTCTGTATGTGTTTAATATTAAACACTTTAGAGGAGAAGCGCTTCTGTCGGCCATCAACAGGGGTAACACAAGCTTGGTTGTGACGTTCGCCAAGAAACTGACAGAGTCCATCTCGTGCATTGTTTATGGAAAGTCTCCTGCCCTGATCAAAATCGACGCCACCCGACAGGTCTATTACGAAAGCTAAGAAGAAGGATAAAAGAAAAAATGGATCGCAGCAAGGGAATGAGCTCTGTGGATATAGACCAATGTCTACGATTTGTACCAGGCTACCAAGGCGCAATGTCTTTCGAAGAGCTGCCCAGGAAAAGATTAATTAACAGTGCAGGTCTTTATGTCGTGAACACAGCTAGGATGTCGGAAAGGAACGGACACTGGATCGCTATATACACGTCCCCGCTCTACTCTGCCAATTCCACAGAGTTTTTCGATTCTCTGGGTAAAGACCTGGGGTATTACAGCGCCGAAATGTTACAATTTTGCATCCTGCATGCTAAAAAATACAAGTACAGCTCTAAACAGATTCAATGTAGCGATTCTGCGCTGTGCGGACAGTTTTCAACGGTCTACTGCTTTTTAAGAGGCGAAAAAAACATGTCAATAGACAGTTTCATTACATTGTTTACCGATGACTGTCAAGAGAATGAAAAAAGAATTGAATTTTGGAATAAGTGTGGCTAATAAAGACTCGTTGTTTCTCACTGTTATATGCTAGACTCCCTCTCATAGAGCACAATCTCGTCCATCTGCGGGGAATAGCGTACTGATGACTGCAAGGCAGTGGAGGAGGTGGAGGGGGAAGTGGAGGAGGAGGATTTCTTTTTTTTCTTTATAATTAGAATTACTATTAGTACAATAAATAATACTAGCAGTACGCTAGAGCTTACAATTCCGACTATAGCGCCAGTGGCTAGTACAGCTGGCTGTGGTGGTGGTGGTGGTGGTGCTAGGGACGTTATGCTGGTGGGAAGGACAGAGGAGGAGGAGGAGGAGGAGGTAGTGGCTGTAGTAGCGGCCAAGGACGGGCTGCTTTCTGCTGCAGATCTGGTAGAGGCACTGGTAGAGGCACTGGTAGAGGCACTGGTAGAGGCACTGGTAGAGGCACTTGTGGTAGCTCTTGCGGTAGTAGTCCTGGAGGCGGTGCTGCTGCTGCTGCTGGTGGTCTCAGTGGTGGTGGTCTCGGTGGTGGTTGTGGTGGTGGTAGAAAATAAGAAAGGGCAGTCACTCATTAATATGTAATTTGGAGACTCTGCTGGTAAACTATCGCAATCAAATTTTAATCTCGACTGGCTTATGTCCAATGTTTTTATGTAGTGATAGCCGTCTACAAAGTCCTGGTTAAATCTTTCAATATCACAGTTCTTGAATATGAAATGTTCGTAGCCAGGTGAAAAATACGATTTGCATTGGATCAAGGAATTGATCTGTCCAGTACAGGACACAAGTTTTTGCTGCGGCGAACAGAAGCACAACTGCCAGCAGATATCATCGACTGAACCTCCACATTTCACATTCCCTTGAGCAAGACAGCACAAGACACGAAAAATAAATAAAAGAATGACAATTGACGTTCTCATGTTGTTGGTTTTTCTGAAAATCTTGTCTCAATCCCCCCCAAAAAAATAGTCAGTCGATGAGCTATAATACGCAGCTATTTTATACTAGACCGGTTGCCGGAATGCATAATACAATGCATAATACAATCAATACAATAGTACAACTGTATTGTAACGACAACAAAGCATCGAGTACAATGCATTACTCTGTTCATAACGATCATTTGATAATTAATCAATTGGTAGCAACACGGTAACACAGGGCGAGAAAACATTGGATACTTGACCCTCGCTTCTATGCCGCCTCCGAAGAAGGACTTGCCACAGACTTGTCGTAGCAGACTTGTTGCAGCAGACTTGTCGCTCACTTCATTTAGCAACTGCCTTAGGGTGTAACACGCTCCATGTCCATGTCTCCGTGTCCATGTCCGCCTGCCTTGAGGCTGTAAACATACTGTCAGGACCCATTTCAATTCGAGTAAACATTCTGCCAATGCACATGGGTGGACAAAATGGCGACGGGGGCGGAAGTAGATACGGAGCAAATGAATTTACGCTATAAATACAAACTATGAACTATGAACTATGAACAGCAACCGCAGCAACAGTACACAACAGTAGAATTGAGATGGGAAATTGGTACATTTTTTAAATAAAACTAGGTGGTCGAAAGAAAAATCGAGCGGCGGCAGCAGCAGCAGCAGCAGCAGGCGAGGCAGCAGCGTGCTCCTCCCTCTGGTGTCGCCAGATGACAACGGGTTCCTCAGGACGGGTTCCCGCGCTAGCAGGTTACACAATACCCATGCTATTTTCCCCTCTGAACTAGACCGATAGGGCAACATATGACATCTAGTTTGCATTGCATTCCATTTGCATTGCATTTGTATTCCATTTGCATTGCATTTGCATTGCATTCACTCCAAAATAACCTTTTTTTTTTAAAAAAAAATCTATTGACCCTAGGGTTATCCGTCGGCCTTGGTGACTGGAAAACACATTAAAGTGGCATGACACTCGATCTGCCAGTCAGTCATCGCCTCTGTTCTTTTTACATCGCTGCAAATCTAAACGGCTTGAGATAAAATTACAATAGCACCGTGAAAAATCAATAATGTTAACAAGCAGTGAGATCCAGGTCAAGAAGTTTGTGATTTGTTAATATCGCGAATAATATTAACACGAAAAGTACCGCACTCGTCAACCGCCAAGATCCAAGCGTCTCTCTCTCTCTCTCTCTCTCTCTCTCTCTCTCTACCTTCTCTTAGCATGGGAAGCAGTGGCACCCTTGCCTTGGTTCTCGTGTTCGCGGCCACAGTTTTTTTTGCTGAGGGAAATATCTGCACCTATTGCTCCTGCAACCTCAGCAGAAAAACTGTGGCCTGCACAAAACCGCTTCGAAGTGATTTTCTCATGGATTTGGATCAGATACTGGATTGGACTGTCAATTTGAGGATTGGACGGATGGTTGGAAGGGCCTTAGACAGGGAAACATTCGACGCCATTGAAAAAACCTTTCCTGACCTGTCTAAGGTCACTTTCACCAACCGCCCTTCAATCCTCTGCGAGGACCTAAAGCACTTAAACACAACAACAGTGATTTCAAAATGCCCTAAGGTAATTGTGTTTAATTATTTGACTTTTTTTGTTATTTCTTGTTCCGTGTGCTCTCCTTATTGCTCTCCTTATTGCTCTTTAATGTTTTATTGCTCACTCTAACCGTCCTTACCAAACCATAGGCACTAACTAATTGGTAAAAGCGGGATCTCAATGCTTCATATTGTGTAATTAATGCAGCTGTTTAGGCAGTATGTCCCGCAGGACGAAGGGCCTCTATCAGAGAGTGTCACCTCCTCGTGTAAGTTTGTATCGTATGACATGGTGCTGTGGAGCATACCCATAGGTTTGTGATTTGTGACCTGAACTATCCATTTGAGGATTGGACGGGTGGTGTAAGGTCTAAGGTTGTGCACAGACACACACATGAATGATAGCTTGTCACAGAACACAGTGCTACCGAGGTAGAACAGAGGAAGAAATGCATGCTACTTCGAGCACCGTGGGGTTGCTATGGCGTGATAGGAGTGAGTGTATGTGTAAGGGAAGGGCTCTTGACAAGGCAATCACGAGTTATCACATGTTATCAGTGTAAGACTACCCCAAATTTGCGGGTGCCGTTTGAGGTGATCGGCAAGCACATAGAGCACGTAGAGCACCGTGCTAGGTAAGAAGGCTTATATGCCTGTGTTATATATATGAATCAACCGAAGCCAGTAGGCTGATGTCCTATCATCGTGACATCACAACTCAAGGGAGAAGGAGAAGATCATCCTAATTATCTCACTGAGTTGTGAGTCGTGTAAGACAGGTCGGAGGTCTGCGACGCTTTGTATTTGTATGCGATCGCTGTAAGCAGCGTGCAGTCCCTCTGTCCTATAGCATTGAATGCATTGTAATCAGGCTGCTGATTACAACGTGTAAGATATGTACAGATATACAGCTAGGAGCTGTGAGCTGAGGGAGAGGAAATTCTCTGCCCGCTGTGGGTTTCGAACCGTGTACTCAGGCATGTGAAAGAACTTTCCACGATAACTGCCCTGCACGCTAAGATTTGTAGCATTGAGATCCCACAATGACCCATGTAAAAATAAGGCTCTATATGTCTAACTATCTATTTTAACTATGTCAACCCATTCATGAGAGCGTCTGTTATCAGTTACAAGTATACCATAGCGTCCCTTCACAGGCCAACTCCCTCGCACCGCAGGTTGCCCTACATATTGTCATTGCAGGCCTGATTTATTTTTATAATTCATAATTCATAATTTATAATTTATAATTCATAATTTATAATTTATAATTTATTTCACAGATCCAAGTTCCTGAGAAAGAAGAAGAAGAAGAAGAAGAAGAAGAGACCGCCACCACCGCTGAAAGCACTACCGATGCTGAAACACTCATTGATCCCACCACCACTGAACCGACCACCACCACCACCACCACCACCCCCGATCCTGTCACCGCCGCTGACACCCCCGTTGAAATCGACACAGCCCTTGGAAACGATGGAGAACGAAAGCCTAAGAGTCGGGGTGAAAATAGACGAGGACTACTCCGTCACCCCGACTCGCTACACGATACATATGAAGGTGAGGAGAAGGTCGATCCTCCCCGATGGGACAACACTAACAAGTCACTGGTTCATACAGTTGATGACAACCTTCGAGGAGGACGTGGAGATGGAAAAGGTATACCAACCAGACCCGACAGGCTACCAAACCGTGCATCTACACATCAGACAGACGCACAACCATCTTCAGGTCAAGGTGGGACATCCCCAGAATCATCAACTTCAATTCTAGTGGTCCTTAAAAATCTGGTAAGCTGCAGCTTATTTTATATTTATTTATTTTATTTCCAGGGCTAATCTGGGATTTTTTTCAGGCAAACACACAGAAAAAAATAAAATATCCACTACATGATACCTTCTTCTTTCAGACCGACAAACTGTCCTCGTGGGGAGAAAAGGGGAGCCGCATTTTCTACAAGGCCAAAGACAAACTGATGAAGGTAATTTCTTCTTATTCTTGTTTATCAAATGCATTGTCATAAGTTATCTTTGAATTCTCCTTCTGCTAATATACATATTATTATTATTATAATTGCTTATGAATACTTTCTGTACTCTCTGCTCTTTTATGGTATTTTTCCTTTTCTTCTAGTCCAACCTTTTATCTCTTGCAGAAAGACGGACCCACCATGGCTGACATACAAGATCTGATGCAAGAACTGAAGGAAGAGGTCGACGACGACGGCTTTTGGAACATCCTAGCTAAAATTGGTCACTTTCTCTCTTTGTTACTATCCATTTTGGGAATAGTTATAGTAATTAAAAGGAAAATCCAAAAGAAAAACAAGAAAAAAAGTAAAAAAGCTAAATTTAACCAATCCCTTAAAAGAACCCTTTCGGACCCCGCCCTTTACACAACCACTACCCCTCTTTTCGACCACAACTTTAGGAACGTGGCTATTTCGGCCGTTAAAAACACAGTAAAAAACACAGTCTTAAAAAAATTATTCCCGGGACGCTTCGCCAACACCTCCGACTACGACCCCAAATTCGCCAGACAAAGACCTCAACCTCCTTTTCTACTAAATCATGGAGCGTCCCATATCGAAACTTTAAATTTCGACGATGTCGCGGATGACTATGAGATCCCAGCTCCTTCTTTTTCGGCACCCCTACTTTCTACCTCCGCCACCCCTACCACTGACCCTACCACCACCACCCCTAGCACCGCCCCTAGCACCACCACCGCCTCCCCAGCCCCAACGACAACTGCTCAAGTCCATCATCACATAGAGTCCCCCTTGTATGAAAATGTTTCTGCAGCTGCTTTAGCGCCAGCCATACTACCAGCTGCTGCTGACTCTCCTCCTGCTGTCTCTCATGCTGGCGCTAAAGCAGCTGCCTCCCACCTTTTGCCCCTGTTAAAACTTCCACACCTATAGCCAACAAAAGTTTCCAGCTCCCCACCCCTAGAACAACCCTTATGGAATTTTTAGAAACAGAGGCGGAAACAAAAGTCTAATAACACAATATTTCTTTGCAGTCATCTTTATTTCATCCAGCTCCTCCTCCTCCTCCTCTCTTTTTTCCTCATCCATGACATTGTTTTGTTTTGACATATTCCAAATTAACAGTCTTTTGGATTTTCCTTCCTTCTAAATTTCAAAATTACATCACCGTCGTCGACCTCTTCCTTCAAAAATAATTTATACATTGATGAAGAAAAGTCACTACTACTACTGTTGCATTTGACACTACTGTGGCTGCTGGTAGTGCTGCTGTTGTTGTTGTTGTTGTTGTTAGATTTGCACCAGGTTACATTTACTTGTACATTATACATTAGTCTGTTTTATCTCAGCCATGACAGTATCTGATTACTTGGCTCTTGGCTCTGCGCCATTCACAGCCTTATTACCATTGTTTTTTTGTACATCCTTACATTGTGTATATACATTACCACTGATTGGATTAAGACGATGAAGTCGAACAGCTCCTCCTGTATTGCCATTGAAAAATTGTCTCCTCCGCGCCATTACCTTAGCCGACATTTACTCGATTGTACATACCAAAAGAACATTAGTATTATTATTTCCATTTTTTATTTTTTTACGCGTCAGGAATACTGTTTCAATAAAAGTGCTGGTTCTTATATAATTGTCAATTGTTCATTCACGCAAGCATTTTAATTTCCTCAGGAATGGAAAGTTCACTGAAATAGTCCATATCAACAATTTCAGCCCATCTTCTTTTAAGCACGTTCTCCACCGCAGTCACAGAGGGTCCTTCCCTCAAGTCATAGTACTCTGCCATTCTTCGCACAGCCTCCGTCAACTCACCTGAGTCAATGGAAAAATAGGCAGCACATACGTCCAGTTTGGACACTGGGCCCGAAAATGTGTCAATGCAACCCCCTTCGTGTGCGAGCTGCGCCTCTGCTTCTTCAATGCAACCCTTGCAATTACTTTGACGTATCTCATCGTAGCATTTCTTTAAAACAATGCCATACATTGTTTCGGCCAACTCCTCGTAACTCAGGCAAGGCACCTTCTCGCTCTTAATCTCCACACGAACGACAGGGCAGTAAGCGATTACTCCAGCCGTAAATTCCTCAGAGGATTTTGTTACATCATGTTACGTAAGAATAACGTAACAATGAGTAATCACTTTAATGATCATAATTAACATTTATTGTTATGATGTAATTTAATAATTGGACCAAACATCCTGCACTCAAATTATAAGGTAATAAGAACCAGAAATTTATTGCTCTAAATACGGTAACATGTAGAGGAGTGGGTAACACCCACCCCTCATTAGATATTCCTCCAATGGGCTATAGGCACATGTATCAACAATGTAACTGTATACCGGTTCTACAATAAAGACCATTCTAGATCTTAGGATCTGAGCCTTAGGACTTCTTTCTATACACTGTAGTTCTTTCCAATATTTTAGACATAATTCTTTATAGCCATATAGACTCATTATTCATATAACACTGGTGGATTAGAACCCGGATCATCCTAGAGTATCTAGAAGCTCCCACTTTTAGTCAAGGAAGTAGTTAGGAAAGATGGCAGCGAAAGAGAAGGAAAAGAACAAGGCGCTTTTTGAACGGTTACTGGATTCGGTTGAAAGACTTGCCAAGTTGCCTCAAAGAACAACTAGAAGAGAGAGACAGGCTATTAATGCTGTCACAAGGATGCGCACTCCGGAGCCGGACCAAGTAAGAACGGTTTTAGATTTTGACAACGGGGTGGAAGAAGAGAATCACTATGAAGAACCAATACAGGTGGTGGCACAGGTAGAGGAGAACGTTCCAGAACGACAAGAACAGGTAGATGGGAACCCTGGCGTGATGCCAATGAGGGAGGTTCCAGAACTGCAGCCAGAACAAGCACCCATGCCCCCAAATGTACTGGGAAATGGACAACGGCCGGAGTTACCCCCTCCCTATGCACCTGATGACATTCGACACACAGTTCTTCCTCATCAGAAATTTGCTTTTATTCTCAGAAACAACCCTATAGCCAGTCCATGTAAATAGCTCGATCGTTTTCACAGGTAACTTGACTTTCTTTGAACTGGAAGAAAAGTCACTACTACTACTGTTGCATTTGACACTACTGTGGCTGCTGGTAGTGCTGCTGTTGTTGTTGTTGTTGTTAGATTTGCACCAGGTTGCAAAAGCAGGCAGTGAGGCAATAAGCTCATTTGACTCTTCCAATGTAAAGTTAAACCACGACCAGGGGTAATATCCACTTCCATCTTCATTTCTCTTACTAATGGTAATATAGTCACAACCATTAAACTGTTTGTGTATAGCCGTCCAGTCGTTCTGACACTCTACAAGCTCACTCGTAATCCCCTTTTTCATAGATCCGGCAATAAGCTCAAGAGCGGGCAGACTCATAAAAAGATGTCGCACAACACCGTCCGTTCTAGTCCTGGAAAGTTTCACAGACTTCCCACTCTGTTTAGCGATACTGACTTTGTCGCTAAGCACAAGCAGTAAGGTGGAGCTGGTAAAGGTATCCATGTTGTCTCTTCAAAGTCTGTCGACCGAGTGACCGACCAAGGAGGCACACATACTTATAGCTCGGCCAGGAGATCAGTTCGCCTTATCATGATTAATCCTGCCTTCAGCTCTTCCAACCTCTCCGCGTCAGAGCGCGACTCAGTCTGTTTTATCCATGCTCCCAGTAGCTGCTCTCCGCTTGAAGAGTCATTTATCCGCTCTTTCATGCAATCTTCTATAGTCTCAATCTGACTATAGCTTAAACCCAATGTCATCCCCAAACGCCGCCAACATCCAGCAATCATAGTCGACAGCCTTTCTAAAATGACAAATTCTAAAGTTCGGTCTGCTCTCGAAAATTCTTGCTCCAGCATTTCACTCAAGTCCATGTGCTCACAATCACATAAGGCGCGGTAAAGCTGGCAGTAGCCTTCAAAATCAGACTCACTCGAAGCCCTTCTCCACTCCAGTAACATAAGCAACGGGCTCTCTGTGAAAAATCTCAGAAATCCGCTGGAACAATGCAGTCGAGGGGCTAGCAACATCCAATCTCGACCCAATTGCCTAAACACCTTCTCAAACTTGCTTGCAATAGCTGGGTCGCTCATTTTTATTTTTTTTCCCTACGATATTAGTAGTCGCTTTCTACTCAGTCCAAAACAACATTGACAGCACATACAGCGATTCACAGAGCCGACTGAACCGCTAAACACATGCTCAACTCCTAAAATGTTGCAACAACTCGCTGGGTCGGGTGGACTTTTTGCAAATGTGTTTGCTCCGCACAAACATTTCAGCCAGTTCTTTTTGCTCTTGAAGTCACAGTCCACATACGTTAATCCAAGAAAGTCGTTATTCTCTAGATGCACCGCCAGGGATGTGTGAGCGCACTGAAGACCTGTCTTGTCAAAATATGGCAAGAGGCACAAGCTCACATGAGAGGAGGAGGATGGATAAAGTTGCTTGTCTTTTTTCAAATAGAAAAATGCCCTATAAACAACTTCCTCAGAGGAAAATTCCATACATTAAAAAATAACACCTCCTGGTATTAAATCGCCTCGGCTGGCTCTGACCAAACGTTCTTCAAATTGATGCACTAAATGGGTGGTTACTGCATTTCTCCCCTTTTTCGGGAATGGCTGCTTGTAAACTAAACAAACACCCAGGTAAGGCGAAGGAAAGTACCATCCAGTTCCCTCAGCTAGTTGATCAATCGCATCTGCACTTAAAGAGGAGAAATACAGCGGTAATCCACTCTTCTCTATGTTATGTAAAAAGCCGTCGCTTCCAATGTCATTGATTGTTATCCGCCGCATCAAGCATCAAGCGATATAAAAGCAAACACATAGAAAAAATAAAAAAAAGGACACAACAAAGCACAAACATTTCACAAACCTTTCTACATTATTCGAATTATTTACAACACGTAGTATTTACAACACGTAGTATTTACAACACATAGTATTTACAAAAAAACACACAGGACACACAGCTTTACAAGTTACACACAGCTTTACAAGTTACACACAGCACCCACACACACAGCCCATACATACACACACAGCACACAGCACACACATATTATATACAGCACACACATTATATACATTATTATATACAGTCCTTAAATAATAACTTATATCTAAGCGGTAAGCAGGGCAGGGGCGAAGGAAAGAAAAGAGCAAAGAAAAGAAAAAAGAATAGAAAATCAGAAAAAAGATAAAGAGGATTCAAGAGGCGAAGCTTAAGCATTGCGTTGCAAGCAGCAAAAAGTCTATGTACACAGCAGGCCTCAGGGCCTCAGGGTCTCAGCGGACCTCAGCAGTGGTCCTCAGGGCGCTCAGGAGCGGCCGGTGGCGTATGGCGCATGGCGCAGGTGGCACCGGTGGTGGCGGTGGTGGTCCTCTGCTCTGCTGGTGGCGGCACTGAGAGTGGAGGCAGTGGTGCTCCTCCTCATCCTCCTCATCCTCCTGTTGGGGGGCTTTCCCTCGAGGATCCCTCTAAGCCAGCTACACTGAAAGTAAAAAACATTTTTCAAAGTCTACCCTCGTAAAATATTTTTCAGTCATAATCATAAATTCATAACGATATTCAGTCTTCCATATTCATAATAATATTTTATATAATAATACTGGTTCTTTTATATAATAATACTGGTACTTTCCATTCATACACCGCATTCTTAAATTCATAATGCACAACACACAGGCTTCCATATTCATGATAATATTTTATATAATAATAATTAATAATTCAACTTACACTCAGGAACCACTGCTAGGAACGTCAAATCGGGAACTCCTTCCATCACACAGGTTGCTACGAGTTGCGGCCCCACAAATCGAAGAGAAAAGGCAGTCTCCCCCGTTTCAGGGGAGAGAACTGCCATCGACCATCCGGGGCAGGGGGGCATAGTCATGCACCATAATCTCACTTCTTCAAACCACGCTTCTATGCGGATCGTCAAAGGATCTGATGTGATGTAAACGGCCTTGAGCCTCCATCCTGAGAGGGTTTCAACATCCATTCTCTAAAATATAAAATCAAAAACTTAACATCAAGCCCTATATTCGTAATAATATTCATAATAATATTAAGATCCTACATCGATCCACGGTCACACACACACACACACACACACACACAACAAGCGCCCTGCCTCACAAGCTCCTTGCTCGGGGTGTGCTTACATGCAGAATCAAATTCACTTGATTTCAACATTTCACATCGATTCACCTACACACCGGTTCAATATAAATATAAAATACTTAACATCAAGCCGTATATTCGTAATAATATTCAACACAATAACATTCATACATTCATCCTACATAGATCCCACACACACACACACAACCACTAGCCCTACCCCCGAGCACCGCCCTCCTTGCTCGATTCAAATGGCGGTGTGCTTACGTGCACGAAAACATTAGAATCAAATTCACTCGATTTCAACATTTCACATCGAATCTACAACCCTACACACCAGTAAAACAGTTATTACAGGTTTCTTTACATGCTATACAACACATACTAACGTAATAACCATAAATCAAGCAATATAAACCAATACTTACTCTGTAATTCGAGGTATTCAACGTAAAAATTATCCTGTCTGGAAAGCTAGCTTTCCAAATGACTCCAAAATGGCGGCATCGTAAAAATTCGTAGAAATCTTGGCACAGATCGGAAGAAAACATAACCCTCTTTCATTCCAGTTCATTCCAGTCATTCAATCAACCTAACCGACCCGGGCGCCTCTTCTAACCTCTGACCCCGCGCTCGACGCTCGATCCCACACCGAGCCCCGGCGCCGGGGCGATGCTCTGACAACTGATAAGCGACCGACACATGCAAAACTCGTATATGAATAAAGTTAAATGAAACACCTGGACCTGGACATCCAGCAATGTCTCCATATTTCAAGAAGGAAAAAAACAACTATATTAGTAACATGTAAAACATGTAGATCCCTCAAGATTCAAGATTCCTACATGATTTTCCCATGTGATCCCTACACAATAGCCCACTTCACGAATAGGTAGATGACAGACTTAGTAGTGGTGACTATGCCCTGAGGGCAGGCTTAGGTGCGGGCACCTTCTCCATCAGCTAATACCTTCACTATAGGTGTCAAACTTTGCCTCCTTATTCTCCAAATACAATTTGCTCTTTGGCTGGATAGCTGTTCCAGGATTATCAAATCACATGTTGAGAGTAGTTTTGCCTAAACTCAGTATAGTTGGCATCACAACGCCCATACTGCGACCCACGTGGATATGTTTACCTCCGACTATGACGTCACTCGGAGTTCCCCGCGCGCTCAACCAATAGGAGCGCATGGAAGCTTTCCTCATCAAGTGCCACGCCCACGTTCGCCAGTTCAAATGTTTCACTCGACTAGTGAAGAACTATATATTCTCGCTTGAAATTTTTTCAAGTATTTGAACTCATTGGACATCATGTCGCCTTCTAAAGTCAAGCATTGCGATGTATGTGAAGAATCGCACAAGGGCACGGTTGGTGAATCGTGTACGAGATCCATGAACAATCGTATGGCAAAATTAGAGGGACTAGTGTCAACTTTGGTACGTACCGTGGAGGACAAGGTGGTGAACAAGCTGCCATCTCCGTTGGATGTTCAAGCTTCAACAAGTAAAACTGATAGTGATCCTGAAATCGGTTTTACTGGGCGTCAATCGAGGGCATCGAGTGTCGAAAGTTCTATTTATAATGTTCGTGGGTCTGGTCATCGTGCAAGACATCGTTCCAGATCTACGTCCAGGGCTCGTACCAAGCCTTTTGATCATGCCAGCCAACTCGACAAGGGTGAGGATATTGAATCATTTGAGTCATTGCTCTTGTTGAACTTGCGTCTAATTGCTAAATTGGTGGTGGATGAACGCCCCTACGCCGAGATTGCTGGTGTCGTAAATCATTCAGTCACTATGTGCGAGAAGGCCAAATCGCAGGTGTATAATCTAAAGGCTAGTGTTCTTTACGATAAATGTGTGAGAACCAGGGCGAACAAGGAAGGTCTAGACGCATTTAGCAATGTAAAACAGGAAGAAATCTTGAGATTTTATGCCTTTGAGAATTCAAAAAAGGCTGTCGAAGCGGCTACTCGTAAGAAGGTAAACAAAGACGTCAAGGTGTGTTTCACCTTCAACTCGACTGCCGGCTGCACGAAATCGCCGTGTGGATTTCCACACAAATGCTCCAACTGCCTGTCATCGGACCATTCAGCGAGAAACTGCCATGTCGGAAAGAGTATTAAATAGGAGTTATTTAGTGATCGGGGTAATTTCAACAATATTTCTCATAATTCGTCGGAAAATTGTGTTGATATGAATTTTGTTGATTCGAACATTTCACTTGGAGACACCGGAAGTGGTGAATCCAAGATGGCGGAGGAGGTTGTCAAGGTGGACTTTTCAACCCTTCGTGAAAGTGAAAATTCTTCTAATATTCCCTCGATTACTTCTCATCTTCCGGAATTTGTCACCGAATGTATGTACAATGACATTTTCTCTGATATTTCCGATTTTGTTGTTGCTGGGTCACCCGATAGTGGTGATTTCCTAATTTTTAACGCTCCGATTTCTCCGGGAGGCTGTATCGTCCCCGTTTACGGTAGCTGTGCATATGGGACATGTAGTTGTTCTCATCTTCTTGCTGAGGTTAGTACTCAGTTAAAACCTTGTAGGTTTGCATATCTTTTATTCGCACAGGGTAATACTATGGTTGATAAATATATTCAAGTGTATTTCGGTATTTGTGACGGTTTTGACATTGTCGATTCTCCCATAGAAGGTTATGACTGTGAAAATTACGCCTCTATTTTAGAGCCTGAAGCCAAAGAAAAAATGGATAGAATAGTTTGTAATGAATTGAACGAAGGTTTCATATCAATATCTAATGTTAAACCTGTATGTATTCATTCGTTGGGAGCTGTACATAAGCCTGATGGGGGTATACGACCTATCACGGACTGTTCTCGACCATTAGGTGTATGTGTAAACGAGCATTGCTCGAGTCTGGTACGTACTTTCTCTTACAAATCTATCGAAAATGCCATAGAATTGGTAGAAAATAATTTTTTCATGTCGGTTGTAGACATTAAGTCAGCATATCGTGCAGTGCCTATCAACCCTGCTCACAGGATATATTGTGGGTTCAGATGGACTTTAAATGGCCAAGAGAAATATTTTTACGATAATAGACTTTGCTTCGGCCTTCGAACAGGTCCTTGCTATTTTGATGATATTTCAAACTTTATCACTGACTCTATACTTAATGTATTCCATGTTCCTGTGATAAATTACCTTGACGATTTTTTTACATGTGCAAATTCTATTGAGATGTGTAGAAATGCTCGTGATATTGTTGTCAAAACCCTAAGATATTTAGGTTTCTACGTGGCGTGGCACAAGGTTACTTCCCCGAGTTCTTCATGCCGTTACCTAGGCTTCACCATCGACTCAATGGAGATGACTCTGTCGATGCCTCAGGAAAAAATTGCCAAACTCTACAAAATTCTAAAATCGTTAGAAAACAAGTCATCAATCTCCAAATCCCAGCTTGAAAGTATATGTGGCTATGTCAGCCATTGTGCTTGTGTCTTCAAGGGAGGAAAAACATTCTGTCGGCGCATGTTCGACCTATACAAGCTTATGATTGCTAAGAAGCTAAAGCAATCAAATATCTCTACAGCCTTTCGTCAAGATCTTCAGTGGTGGAAATCGTTTGCAGCATCTTTCAATGGCAGGCGTCTAATCGAGAAACCATGTTGTGATATTCCCATGGTATCTGACGCCTCTTCAAAGGGTTTCGGCGTATTTTGTGGCATCGACTGGGTTGCTGGAGTCTGGGATGACTCTAAATTACCTTTTTCCTTCCCTGAATGTGTTCACCTTGTCTCACGCCCGAGTGAAGATGGGATTGCAGTAAATATAAACATCCAGGAGCTGTATCCCATCTTGGTAGGCGTGAGGAGATGGTGTAAATTTTTCAGAGGAAAAGCTGTAATATGTTTCATTGACAATACACAAGTTATAGCAATGCTCACGAATGGCTCTAGCTCTAGCCCACTAGCCATGCAGTGGTTATACGAATTATATTGGCTGACATTTATATTTGACATGGAATTAATTCCTAAGTATATTAACACAAAAAATAATCTTATTGCGGATACTCTATCTAGACTGCCATATATTTATAATTCACCTGGAAGCTTGTTGTGTCTTTCCCAAGCCAGGTTGTGTTGTTCTGAAAGATTTTTATCTGATATTCCTAGGGCTCAGCAAATGGAGGGAAAGAGTCAACTACCTACAAACCCTATCTGTGACATCGTCGACTCTCACACAAAGAACTAGACAGTGGTCGGTTTTTTCTGATTTTTTATCAGAAAATGACATTATATGCCAGAGTATTTCTACAGACATTTTGTGCATGTATGCAGCATATTTATCGACAATAATGAAACATTCTTCTGTGATAACCTACCTATGTGGTGTATCATTTGGGGCCAAGATTCGAGGTATTACCTGTGCTTCGATTTCTCATACTGTGATAAAATCTTTGCTGAGGGGCATCGCCAAACTACCAGGGGCGGCAGTCTCCCCAGCATCGCCTCTTCTACCTATGCATCTCATAAAAATCCGTGATTATGTGAACTTGAAGGACATTGAGCAATTTTTTGCTTGGTCAATTTTTATTTTTTTATTCCGCACAATGCTGAGAGTGGGTCATGTCATCATTTCTGACCATTCAATATTGAGGAAAGATATTACTTTCCATAGTTGGGGTATGGCGTGTGTGATTAGGTCTACCAAGACATCGTCTACCCCCTTTGTGATCCCAGTAGCCAAATCTTCTTCTAAGGAGCTCTGTGCGGTTTATTATATGAAAAAGATATTTTCATACTCATCGATTCCGGCATCGTCATGTGCATTTACCTTACCAGATGGATCTGTACTTTCATATGCCTATATGTGATGTGTTTCAGGATAATGAGTCATATGTCGCAAAAAATATATTTCTAAAAGTATTTTTTTACAAGATTGCCTTATTGGAATGTTCTGATTTTTGGTGAGTATATCACTTATGGTTGTATCAACCGATGTATCAAATTTCAGGACAATGTATATAATATATCTTTTCGTTTTAAAGATCCACATATGGAGTATATTCAGTTACTATACTGGTTATTGCCTCCCAGAAATATTACAAACTTTTTAGTCAAAAATGAAAATATCAAACTTAAAAACTAGAAATACTTATTGGATTATTAGACTGTTTACTATCATTGGAATCGGCTTGATCTCATCTTTTCAAATATAATGGAATCTCAAAAACCATTTTTTGCGACTTATGACTCATTTTCCTGAAACACATCACATATTAACAATTTATTATCAGATTTGTGCTCAAGAGCTGGACTATCTGGGCGTATATCTATGCACTCCCTGAGGCGTGGTTCCGCGACATATATGGCTTCAAAAGGGGCGTGCCTATCTGACATAAAAAACCGAGGTAAATGGCGTAGTTCTTGTGTGGAAAAATACATTTCTCCTTCGTTGGATCATGAACTGAAAGTGGATGCTTTGATCTCATCGTCATTGTAGTGTGTTTGGGCCTTTGGTGTTTATTAAACTGCTCTGCACGCCCAAACGGCACTACTGCTTTCCTCTCTTCATTACACGCCGTCGCACGTATGTATAGTTGGCATCACAACGCCCATACTGCGACCCACGTGGATATGTTTACCTCCGACTATGACGTCACTCGGAGTTCCCCGCGCGCTCAACCAATAGGAGCGCATGGAAGCTTTCCTCATCAAGTGCCACGCCCACGTTCGCCAGTTCAAATGTTTCACTCGACTAGTGAAGAACTATATATTCTTGCTTGAAATTTTTTCTTATGTATTATATGTATTTGTTAGGGTGTTTATTAAACTGCTCTGCACGCCCAAACGGCACTACTGCTTTCCTCTCTTCATTACACGCCGTCGCACTTATATTAGATTTTATCCACTAGATCTTATAATATAACAACTTTTGTCAAGAGAATCCATCAAAACATAGGGTGAGAAGAAGCATGCACACAGGGATAGGTGTGCAGGCAGAGACACGGGACACAGAGACCATGCATAGACTTGCAGTATGCCTCTAGGGCTTCAGAACTAGTGTGAGTGTACAGTGCATTGTACATATACAGAGAGGGACTGTGCAAGTCTGGTGACCAGCTGGTAGACTGGTGTGGTCTGCCCCGGTCCCCCTGGCAGGGCCTGTCCCGCTGCCCCTGCCTCAGTGTACGGTGCCCGCATTCCAGCCACCGCTGGCCAGTAATGACCTGCGTAGTGAGAGTATCTTAGCACGTCCGGTTACCTATACAGTAATATGTGAAGTGGGCTATTCCACCGCTCAGCTAGTAGCAGCAGTACTGGTAGCTAGTAGTATATCAAAATTGGGGCACACACACAATTGCGCTCTTTTACGCATGCCTAACGCTCCTCCAACCAAACTCTCCTCAAACTCTCCTCAAACTCTCCACCATCCTCCCATTCCTCCCATTCCACCATTCCACCATCTCTCTCCCCATTCCACCCAAACAATGAACTAATAAAACTCACAACGCTACTTATACCTCACCAAGTTGTCATTGTACCACTTTAATAAATAACATTATCTCTCTCTCTCTCTCTCCTGCACACCTGTTCCTCCTCCTTCCAACAACCAGGCGCCCCGCATCATCATCATCATCATAATAATCATAACCAACAACCAGGCGCCCCCCATAATAATCATAACCAACAACCAGGCGCCCCCCATAATCATAATAATAATAATAATAATAATAATCATAACCAGGGACACATAATAATAACCAAGGGGCCCCCCACCCTTATCACCACTCCGACATAACAGGACACACACTTCGAACACAGGACACAGAAAAGGAGCAAGTAGGTCAAAACACTGATAAGCACAGGCAAGGGGATAGGCGCTTGGCAGCCATTACTCAAAAAAGGTCGCCTGTGCGGGTTTAGCAGGGGCTAGGGCTAGGGGCTTGGCAGCCATCTTGGATTACTCCAAAAAGGTCGCCTGTGCGGGTTTATAACTACTACTACTGGATAATTTCCCGTCATTAAACTAGAGGAACATTGAGTGCGGGCCTTCCAGAAGCTGGCACCTCTGGTGCCACCCCAGCCCTCCAGCCTCATTCCGGTTCCTCCAGTCCTTCGTCCATTCTCTCACTGCCTCCAGTCGAAGACACACGGAGGTTTTTAAAATAGGAGAGGCCCATCCTGTGATGGCTAGCAGTAAGACCAGGAAAGGTCCCAGAATAGATTACAGAAAGTTGGCAGGCGCTGACCAAGAACTAATAACACCTGTGAAGTACACAAACAAGAGAAACTCAAAAAGAAAGGCCAGAGACCTCTCCGACCACATGGACAAAGAGCCCATCGACTCCACGGAGGAGAGCCCGGACCATGAGGGTAACCATGAGGGTGACCATGAGGGTGACCACGAGGGTGACCACGAGGGTGACCACGAGGGTGACCAACGGGAGGAATCGCCATCTCAGCATAAGGCTAAACAGGCAGTTCAGAAAAACAAGGCCAGAAACATAACTACTAAAGTGGTGGACAAATTCTGCGATACAATACTGGAGATGTCTAAGGACCAGTCCACACCTAATACTCACAGACAGACAGACAGCCGCAGAGAGCAATGCTCCTCCAGACCACATGGAACCAAGCGTCCCAGACACAAAAGCACGCACAAGCATACGCGCTACTTCTCCCCGGAGTCGGGTGGCAGACAACAGTCCAGTGATACCACCTCAGACACGGGTGAAACTTCCTCCTCCACTGACTATACTCCACCTAATAAGAAGAGGAGAGGAATGAAAAGGCATAAAAAGTCACACAAGAAATCCCTGGATGAGCTACGCCACCCATTTCGCCACTATTCTTCAGACACAGATTCCTTGTCTGCAGACTCAGACAGATTACCATCGCCTAAACACATGAAGAGCGCTCATAAACATCAGCGGCTGACAGCAAAAGCACTGGAGCGACAGTATGGTAGAAGGGCCAAAGTGAAAGGTAAAAAAGCTATGATCCATACCCCTGAGAATTCCCTCCCCACCGACCTTGCCACCCACCTGAGGGACGAGAAACGGGATATTACGATCGACGAATATTACTGCGGCTTTGCCGCCATGTGTGCGCTTAAAGCAGATGATGGATCTACCTTACAGTGTATGCTAAAGCATCTGTCAGATCTGGGGGAGGACGTAGCTGTCCATAGCTGGAGAGGCTGTGTCTTCATATAACAAGGCCCCCTCCCCTGGTCCCAGACGGTAGTAGACAACGTCCTGGATCGCAAGGCCAAGTGGAGAGATATACACTATATTCAGCAACAAAGGGCAAAGATAAGTTGGAATCACCGACCCTCCACCCTGATCAAGCCTAAGGAAAAGAAAGGCTCGATCTCAGTACCTTGCCCATTCTACAATTCAGAAGAGTGCTCTATATCAGAAACACATGCAGAAGGAATAATAACACTTCTACATTGCTGTGGCTATTGCTACTATAATACACACCACAAGCAATACTTCCACACAGCAAAGAGCTGCAATAACTGCAGGGCTAATACAACCAGAGACGGGAGCACCAGTCAAAACAACAACAACGATCGCTACAACAAAAACAAGCGAGACTGGCAGGGCTCGTACAAGCCCAGGGATACGTCTATGCCTGCCCCAGCTCAAGCAGGTCCAAAAAAAACTACAACGCCTGACCGTCCTATGGTCAGAAAATAACAGTGAGTTGAATTTCCAAGCTTTATTGCTTCCAAACCTACCTTCATCGATTCTACCAAAACAACATCAGCTAAAACTGCCTCCACTGGGACTGGCAGCCATACTGCTTCCGCTCTGGAAGTAAACATCCAACATGGCCGCCTTACTTCCGCCCAGCTCAAAAGTGAGCCCTCGTACTTAACCAAGTTTATGAATCTTACTAACTGTGAACTAATACGGCCCCACACGGCCCCCATCAACCTTCCAAAACAAACCACCAGTCTATATGCGAGTCATAACTCATAAGTCATAAGTCATAACTTAAGAACTGACACTACAATTATCTGAAGGTAACCCAATTATAGACTCACTTATTCACATAAACGAAGTAGTGTCCACTGATAATCCACCACCTAACTACAAGTTTGACAACTACGCCCAATGGCCATTTCCATTGCTCTCCCTTCCACCAGAAATGGCTAAAATATACAAGGCCGTGCGCGGAGCAGGCCTCCCAAACTGGCAAGGTGCAAAGTACATCTTACCTTCTAAAATGTCAATAGCTGCCTGGAGAAAAATGTCCACTGGCTATGCAGACGACGAGACGATCTTCAATGGTATCCTATACGTTATGGTATCCTATATTGGCCATTACTGACCATCCAACACGAAGGAAATACCTACATAGACAGAGCCCTACCTTATCAGCATACATAATGCAAATGGTAGCCTCATTTATAGTGCGAGCACTAGCATCTGAAGGGGTGGTGTCACTAATGTATCTAGATGACATAATTCTGTTGGCCCACGACAAGGAAACAATGGAAAACAACTTCACCCGCACTGGGTCCCTATTAACATCACTAGACCTTAAAATCGTCGAAGAAAAAACACAACACCCATCGACACGAGTACAGTGGCTAGATATCGTGCTGGACACTAAGTCCAACACCATGTCCATCCCAACCAACAAACTCACCGAGATTAAAACGTGCTTGGAGAAAGCGGCCAGTATGAAAGTTGTGACCACCAGACACATGCAAATCATTGTGGAAAAAATAACCCACCTTGCAAAAGCAGTATGACCAGCGACCTTATTCATGCAGCGCCTCCTCTCTGCACTCAGGGAGGCAAAAGGGGGTCCCATCTTCATATCCAAGTCCATAAGGACCGACTAGGCCTGATTCAACAAATTCACCCCCGAGTACAATGGAGTCTCCATCATCCCCTCTAATGTCATATCTAAAACGATATGGGCTGATGCATGTCTCACAGGAGCAGGAGCAACAAATGGTACCTACTACTACTCCCATGTACTCTCACCACCAGTCATTGAAGGAAGAAACATCAACCACCTAGAAGCCCTAAACTGTCTCGCAGCAGCAAGGACACTGACATCTGAGGCAGACAGGGGGCTAACCGTCCGCATATGTTGTGACAACCAAGCTTCAGTAGAAGCATACAAGGGAGGGAAGCCCAGGGACCAGACACTAGCTGCCTGTGCTAGAGCCTTCTGGTTCCTGTCCGCACAGCGAGAAATTACATTCCGATTTGCCCACATCCCAGGCAGCCTCATGGAGCTGCCCGATGCTCTATTTAGGGCCCATACCTCCCATAAATTTAAGCTTAAGGCCGATAATATCATAAAACAACTAGAATTACAACCAACAATGTGTACTACAACTGCCTTTAACATCTCTGATTTCTTCTAGGGAGAATACAGGCAGACCTGGAGGAGAAGGCAAGACGAAGGAGGGTGCAGGCCCACAGACCAGGAACCAACGCCAACAGAGAGTTGGCAGTCTGCCTGTGCGTCTCCTTCTGCCTGTCCCTCGGGCTAGACTACACAGCCCCTACTTCAGCACACCTCTGCTGGTACCTGGAGTACCTAGCGGATAACCAACTAAAAATAGGGACCATTGTTAACAATCTGTCCTCACTGAGGACATTCTTCCGCATGGCGAAACTGCATGTGTCTCCACTGTGTGACTATGATGTCACTCAACTGGTGGGGTGTGTAATAGGTAACATATGTTTGCAAAAGTTAGAGAGTAAAATGTGAAAGAGAATACTTCACGCGAGAGACTAAAGGATCTTAGTTAGATACAGATACATTTTTTTTAAAAAAAATGTATCTGTAACTAAATTTAATTTATTTATGTTTTTTTAAACACCCATGTGCACACATCTCTACCCTCTGAGTAGCACCATCCTACTCCGAGCCAGGCGTAGGTACATCCTACCCCAAACAACACTATATAAAGGTCATACCATGTTTTAAGATTCATTCTCCTGATGAAGGTACACTGTACCGAAACGTTGAGACACATGAAATAAAACAAGAAAGCAACTCACCGCGAGCTGGTCGTTTTGTCGGTTTTTCACCATCAATTTTAAATATTTTATTGGCTGAAACAGTTTAACAATTATTGTTGGTATAAAGAAAGACGCATGACTGACAAGATATATTGACTGACAAGTTATATTTTGTGCGTTGCCATGACCAAGTAAATAAGATTCTACAAAAAATTATCATCATTGCATGTGCTATATGGTTCACATTCACTATAAAGAAAAATTCCAAATTATACATTCTTACAAATAGATGTTATTATTCGTCAAGCTTTTTTCTATATTTCCATCTCATCTATACCTTAGACCCTTTAGATTAGATCATAGGAATCACCTACAGATTTTTCAAGGTTGTGTTCTATCATTGCCGCAATACAATCATAAAAACAGTCAGACATTTAAAAACAAGAGAGCAAATTTCAAGTCAGCAATTCCTTTCTAAATAAGTTGTTAAGAGCTAGTTTCAGTTGGCAACTCTCCTCTATCGTTTTCAAATTGTTGTCCATGTTATTCTAAAGTTTTCTCCCATTATATAGAATGCAGTTTTTGTCCCTTTCTGACATTGGTCTATTTAGATTAAAGTGTTCCTACCCATCTGATCTTAGACCAAGTCCTCTGTCTTGATCAGCCCTATTGTCTTTTCTATTCTTATGGACTAATTGTAATACCACAGACTTTCTCCTCATATGCAACGGCAACATTTTGGCTCTCTGGTACTTTTCCACCAAGGTTAGATTACTACCGTATGCCATTCATAATATATTATTGAGGGAACAATCCAGTTTATTCAACAAACCCTTATTTGCTGTGCCCATAAATTGCACAAACGTATTCCGCAATTGGTAGAACATGGCCAATTCCACCAATTTGACAACATTTGGCCCCCAACCGTGGAAAGGGGTAAAATGGGCTTAAATCAAGTTTATTATCATTATTTTGATATTTTTTTTTGATTGGATGGTTCTACTAACCTGTAGAACAACATCTTTGGCATTTTTTGCCCATTTTTTTTTTTTTTTTAAATTTCAAAATGCCATTTTGGAGGCAAAAATCGTTTTTTTTAACAGCCATTAGTCCGTAAAATTGCTAAATTTCTAAATAATCTTCAAAATTGAACATTTTTTTTTATATGTTGTGATAGTAGGTTACGTGAATATGATCTGTGTAAAAAAAAAATGCAAAAAAAAATATTTTTTGGCCAAAAGCCATCAAAAATCAAAAAAAATAATTGTGGGTACCCCCCCATGTCGTCTTCGTCACGCTGTGTGCCTAAGGTGGAATAAATAAATAAAAAAAAATAAAAAATATCAAATTTTGATGAATAATGATAGAATGCATGGGATTACATAGATATAGAACATCAGATGTATTGATTTGAGTTTTTCTTGAATAATAGCAGAGAAATAACATGGGGGCAAAAGGGGGTGGGTACTGTAGCTCATGTCGTCTTTGTCACATCAATTTTACGATTTTTAGAGCCTTACAAGGCATGAATTTAATAATAAACTTTAAATTTGACATTTATCATTAACTTTGCTTAATAGCAATCATATATACATATATATATAATATTAGAACATTTATCCTAAAAGAAATTGTCTTTAAATACTTAAACAGGACAGGAACAATCAATTCAAGTATTCAAGTTAACTTAAAAAAGTAAACTAGGGTAATGAATGTTATATATATTCTAAATATAATGAGTTATATAATGTGTATACATGCATAATAATGTGGGCAGAGGGTCAATGACCTGTCACCCTTGCCGCTGCCATTATCATTACCATTACAGAATGGTTATTTGGCTGTAACTTTTCTTCTAGTTAGAATATTTTCACCAAATAAAAGGTGTTATGATCCTTATGTCTAGACCTATCAAGTACAAAATAGTTCAATGCATTATGTGCATATTTGTTTTATCTATTTCTAATTTAAATGCTCATTTATGTAGAAATATGTACCATTATTCGACATGCTATTTTTGGCATTTTTTCATATTTGGGATCTATTTTTCGACCCCCCTGTAGAAAAATTACTAATAATCAGAATGGTTCCAAACTTGACAGTTTAATGTGCATATATATGAGGTAGTAGTTGTTAGATGACATTCTGAAACGTACCTTAGGTCGAGGCTGAACCCGACCCTGACCCCTAGAAGATCTAAGGGGATCAAAGGGAACCCAATACCCTGCCGCACCTGTCTAATGGGTTTTGACTTCTGGGACTAGACTGTCTGGCGCCATTATGACATATGGAAACATATAAATTATTATTAAGTACCTTAATAGGTTAAATCCCACCATAACCTTTAACCTGATAGGTATTATAATGGTAAAAACCCTAACCCTTAACCCCAGAACCCTGACCCCAACCCTGACCTTTATCTCTTAATCCTGATCCCGACCCTGACCTTTAACACCAGGCACCTGCACATCTGGATGTAACACATTAGACCCTGACCTTAGACCTTAGAGATTTACATGAACTTAAGACATATGTTGGATTGATTGATTGATTGATTGATTGATGGACTGATACGATTATCCTTGTTAGACACATGCAAGCCTGACCTTAGACCTTAACAGATTTACATGTATCGGTACATATGTTTGATTGATTGATGGAGTGATCCTTGTTAGACACATGCATTATGTATATGTAATATATCCAATCCTGACCTTAGACCTTAACAGATTTACATGTGTCGGTACTTTGAGCTACTAAGGGATTATACACCTTAGGGGGTGGAGTTATATGTCAAAGGTGAGCTTATCGGTGATTCTTTAGATGTAACATGGTGCAGTATATATAGAGTGGATGCAGGGGCGTTACTCAGTCACTTGATTGTTTCACTGCTTGACAGTCAGACAGTCAGACAAACGTTGGATAGTGAATATTGCTTGTTATTATGAATGTGAATTCATCATGACTTGGCAATACGTTACAGGTGATTTGTGTGTTAGAAAGGTTGGGGCGGATACCATTAGACTGTGTCGACTTAAAGATCCAGGAGTTAAAGATCGCACGGTGAATGTTCCATTAAGGATACTAAGAGCGGCTATTACAAAGAAACATGCATTGGACAGTGATCAAGAAGTTACACGAAAGTGCACGGAGACGGATGGCATGTGGCGACTAAAGAAGCAGACCTTTAAAGAGAAGGACTACTACGGGTTTTGTTTCTATGATACATACCACAACCGAGTAGGGTAAGTTATTGATTCATTGAATAAATATTAATGTTAAGTTGTTTTAATCATGAAAGCCGATATTTCTGTAGTCCTTTTGGTTCTCTCATTGATGTCGCCATTGATGATATTGTTCCATTTGTCCTGCTGCTGCTGCTGCTGTTGATAAGTTTTATTTATCCTGCTGCTATTGATATGTTCTATTTGTTCTGATGTTGTTGTTGTTGATATGATCTATGATTAGCGCCTTGTCATGATATTCATATAGATAGAACATATGGCATAATTTGATAATTGATTTATTTTTAATTATAAACAGCTAAACTGTATATCACTTAAATACTGATTAAATTAGATATGATAACAGCTGTAATATTAAACATGATTTGTAGATTGGTATATATATATATATAGAGGGAGAGAGACAGATAGATAGATAGATAGATAGATAGATAGATAGATAGATAGATAGATAGATAGATAGCATGCGCGAGAAGACGTCTACGCGTGACTCAGCGACATGTGATATGATAATGTTGAGCATGTGTTGAGTAAGTGTTGACATAGTTTGTATATAATCATGGTTATTTCTGATGCTGGTATCATAAGGAGATGAGAGTGAGAGATAAGGACCTATAAAATAGATACTGTCATTAACATTTGCGCATACACTAAAACGCTGTTTATTGTTTTAATTGTAGATGGAGATCATTTAACCTATCTTCAGCTGAGATTCATAAGATTTCAAACTGGATGAAGATTTCATTTCCATTCGACAAGGAAGATGGCACCCTTGAGAATGCAAATAGCGACACTAGTAGTGCTAACAAGGAAGATACTCGGGCATCTGTGCTGCCGGAAAGAAATGAAAAGAAGAGGAAGGCTGAGCATAGCGCTGCTATGGCATCGGCTACAAAAGCTTCTAAGGAGATAGATGAGCCGTTAGATTTGAGTAAGCGAAGCCAAGATATTCACGAGGTTAGAACGGCCACAATGGACTTCATAAATGATTTAAGTTCATCACCAGAAGACGCATCGGAACCTTGCTTTAAGAGACAGAAAATGGAAAGGATGCAAGAGGAGAAGGAAGAGAGGGACGAGGAGGAGACGGATACTGATAATGATACGCAGGAGATTAAGGAAGACAAGGAGGAAAAGAAGGAAGAAAAGGAAGGAGATGTATTAAGTACTCCATTG
The DNA here is from genome assembly GCA_942159475.1 of Sthenelais limicola. Lineage (NCBI taxonomy): Eukaryota > Metazoa > Annelida > Polychaeta > Phyllodocida > Sigalionidae > Sthenelais > Sthenelais limicola. Next base: position 83,326,267 of record OW804095.1, read on the forward strand.
AATGAGAAGGAATACAATACACCAAAAGCTCCCACAAAGAGGAAGTTAACAGCTCAGGAGATGAGATACCTGTTTTACCACCATGCTAAACAACTGAACCACCATGCTAATCAACTAAATGAAGCTACACAACAGCTAAATCCCAAAAAGAAGATTGCATTTGCCTTATCACCCAACCAGGCTCATGTTCATTGTCATATTCATTCTCATCCTCCTCCTAAGACTCATGCTGTTGATGTTGCGCTCACTAAACCGGTCAATAGTCTACCTCCTGATTGTGCTCCAGCTCCAACTCTGGCTCCAGCTTCAACTGCGGCTCCAGTTTCAACTCCGGCTCTGCCTTCACATTCACCTTCAGCTGGTGCTTTGCTTGATATAACACCCACGAATCAAGGCTCACAATTACCCTCTACATCGATACCTAATGCAAACGAATCCGCTCTCACTCCCCTCATTACGAAGGCGCCGCCACCGCAAATACCATTAGAGCCGCCTTCTAAGTGTTACATTAGCAGGTATAGATATACAATCTATGACATGAGGACCTGCAAATCCGGCGAGGAGGATGTTACGGAAATGAGTGATGGATGCTCAGATATTGATGAAAAGGAAAATAGGCCTCCTATTAGAACACCAGAAAAAGTAGCACTTTCTGGGTATTTCTTCGACAAAGGTGCATGTGTCGAAGAAAAAGATAAGCAAATAGGACTAACAAAGGGAGTCCTTAAGGATTGTGACGCTTTTGGTGAGGTATCCCCAAGCACGGAGGAACAGCCTAGTATGGAGGAATTCATACTTAAGTGTTATATGTTTTTGGTTAAAAAAGAGGTTATTCAAATCAAAGAAAAAGTCTGCAAGGCATGCATTAACCATGTTGTTACTCAGGACGGGCACGAGCGAGAAACATGCCCAGATCGTATACCCAGACGAGAGTCTACTCAGCGCAAATTTATCGCAATGGCTCAGAAACGGATTACGGCAGAACGTCTGAACGAGGCAAGCATTATCATGGCTCCTTACTACGGATATGGAAAGTCTGTGGGCATTGATACAAACCCTTCATGCTACTCATGGGTTTGCATTCTACAAGTTTTGACAAGCTTTGTAACGGCCAAAGATTTGTATAAAGTGAAGTTTGAAAATGAGTTTAAACTTCTTGAAAACATGTAGAAGAAGAAGAAGACAGAAAGACAGAAAGACAGAAAGAAAGAAAGAACAATAACATTATTCATATATTGCGCCAATAGCGATTATATTTTGATTTATTAAATTTTAAAACACTTACAATTTGAACTGATTAGTGTCACACGAATGTACTTTATAATCTGAAATGAGATAAAAATAAAACAGACAATTAGAAATATGGTATTTCTTGTGTTTAATATATTATTATTATTATTATGAATCACGATCAAGTTTTTACAATTAAATGTAATGTAATGTAATTTAGAGCTGTAGTTTTTAGAAAATGTATCTTCCAAAGGGATTGAACGTACATCATTTTTATGCAGAATTTACTAATGTATACAGCTAATAATTGTACATTTCCTAAGATTTAATAGTATACTTACATTTTTTAACACTCATTGAAGTTCAGAGTTCTTCTCGAGTAAAATCCGATTCTCTCAGGACTTCGCTTTACAAACTCAATTGAGCTTGTTGGTGTCGTACTAGGACATGTGACAGATGAAGATGTTGATGCAGAGAATGCATTATGGGGAATATAAACACTATTATCCGGTAAGGGGGAAAAAGTTATTATATCTGGCGAGTCCAGGGTAAAGTCAGTAATATCCGAGTACACAGGGGAATTCACAGGTAATGAGAGAGGCATATCAGACAAAAAGTCCTCTAAATCCGCATTTGTATATCCTATTGTAGATCCAGGCGATGATACGTAATGAATCCCACTATTGCCGGCAGTGGCAATGTTACTATCACCTACACTAGAGATAGGACTGTTGGAAACAGTGGAGATACCAGAGGCGCTGTTACTGGCGTTATCACAGTCTTTTTCGTTGGTAGTAGCATCGGGGCTAGGATTGATACCGACATCAGCGTTAGCATCTTTCTATAAATATTAACAATGTTTAATTAGTAACGTAAACAAACAAACAAACAATATTTAACAATTTTATATAATGAATAATTTAAATATTAACAAGATTAAGTTAAAGTAATTAACAGAAACATACCCTTATGTCGTTCTCCACTAAGGTAGTCAGCAGGAGATTTGTCCTGGCCTGTTTCGATTCAATAGCCACCATTCGTTCCTCGACTCTTTCCAGCAGCAAGATAATCGAAGCAATTGTACTAAATAATAATAATAAAAAACAAATATGAAGTAAAACATTACGTAATAATAATAATACACATCTATCTATCTATCTATCTATCTATCTACTATCTATCTACTATCTATCTATCTATCTATATTGATTAGTAATATAAAAAGGTGTTACCTTATTTCCATTTTGAAAGTACAGAGAGATGTTAGGTAGCTATGTGCAAAGATCGATATGCGTCCTTAGGGTTTTCTTGAAGATACAAGACTAACTCAAAATACCAAGACCTGACTATATATATAGAGGATGTGATATCCAATTAGCTTAATAACATTTCTTTGATATTCATATTTGAAATAAGACGAGATCAATATACCTTTGATATTTCCTATTAGAAATAAGATATGTCATGAATATAGCCTTGATCCTTAATTTATGATTAATAGATTTAACATTTATAATCTCAGCAACGATGTCATAGAGAGAGAGAAAGAAAGAAAGAGACAGAAAGATGAAACATGTGTGATTCTCATTAAAATATTTAACACTTTACATTCAAGTGCACATCTGTTAGTACATAGAACACAGGTCTGAGAACATAAACTAAACTAAACATAATAAGCTATTTCTAACTTTGTTAGTTTATGTTCATGTTTTGAATAAGGTTAACATATTTTAAACGTCGTTAGAATTTTTAAATTACAAAACAAGAATAAAATTAAAACGCTGCATCCATTGATGTTCAGTCAGCTCTCAGAGGGTGATCGCTTAGAATGACATTTTACACTTACCTGATAAGGCACAAACTGTTGTCTGACAACTTTATATGGTGATAAATGGTGTATGTTGACATGTTAAGGTATTGAAAAACAACACCCGTAGCGATAGAGACGTTTAACATGTGTCTTCTATAATGGTGATGATCACATGACAAATATGTACATATACTAGTATCTTAGAACTTGAAAGTTACTTACGCTCCAGCATTTGGAGTGAACAGTTGTGCGATTAGGAAAGGAGTACGAAAAACAAATGAACAACCAGCAGGACGAGGACCCTGTCGCATGTCAGCACCATCTTGTGTTTCAAAAAAACACAGTTGGAATTGTTGTTGCGATGGAGTTGGGTTTGTTCTTTGGAACATTTACCTTAAACCTATACGCTGAAATGCAAACCAACGGAAGCACAGAAAGAGTATTTGATCTGTTCCAGGAACCTGAAAATGAAGGCGATTTAAGCCTTAATTTCAATCTGAGTCGTGAAGAAATTGTTCGCTTAGCAAGAATTCTCTGTATGCAGTACCCACCAAGAAAGCTGATATCAGCCCGATATCAGAATCTGATATCAGATCTGATATCAGATAGGTATGTCATTCTGATATCAGGCTGATATCAGATTCCAATGAGCAAGACATTTTTACATACTAAAAAATATGCATGTAAAAAGGGGGTTTCAAGCTCTTCTGTTCAAAGTTTGCTGAAATAGGAATTTTTAAAGATTTTAGAATTTTTTTTATATCAGATTCTGATATCAGGCTGATATCAGGATGATATCAATTTCTGATAAGAATGAAAGTATTTGCAGATGCTTTGATTGTCCTCTCATGTACCTAATTCAAGCTCTCCTTAAATATATTTCCCAAAATTCTTGCTGAAATAGGAATTTTTAAAGATTTTAGAATTTTTACCATATCAGATCTGATATCAGATTGATATCATTCTGATATCAATTTCTGATGAAAATGAAAGTATTTGCAGATGCTTTGATTGTCCTCTCATGTACCTAATTCAAGCTCTCCTTAAATATATTTCCCAAAATTCTTGCTGAAATAGGAATTTTTAAAGATTTTAGAATTTTTACCATATCAGATCTGATATCAGATTGATATCATTCTGATATCAATTTCTGATGAAAATGAAAGTATTTGCAGATGCTTTGATTGTCCTCTTATGTACCTAATTCAAGCTCTCCTTAAATATATTTCCCAAAATTCTTGCTGAAATAGGAATTTTTAAAGATTTTAGAATTTTTACCATATCAGATCTGATATCAGATTGATATCATTCTGATATCAATTTCTGATGAAAATGAAAGTATTTGCAGATGCTTTGATTGTCCTCTTATGTACCTAATTCAAGCTCTCCTTAAATATATTTCCCAAAATTCTTGCTGAAATAGGAATTTTTAAAGATTTTAGAATTTTTACCATATCAGATCTGATATCAGATTGATATCATTCTGATATCAATTTCTGATGAAAATGAAAGTATTTGCAGATGCTTTGATTGTCCTCTTATGTACCTAATTCAAGCTCTCCTTAAATATATTTCCCAAATTTTTTTGGTGAAATAGGAATTTTTAAAGATTTTAGAATTTTTACCATATCAGATCTGATATCAGATGGATATCATTCTGATATCAATTTCTGATGAAAATGAAAGTATTTGCGGATGCTTTGATTGTCCCCTTATGTACTTAATTCAAGCTCTCCTTAAGTTTATTTCCCAAAATTCTTTGAATTTTCGATCGGCCCTATATCAGATCTGATATTGAGCCGATATCATACTGATATCAGTTCTGATATCAGTTTCTGATATTGAGCCGATATCGTACCAATACCATTTCTGATATCAGTTTCTGATATTGAGCCGATATTGGACCAATACTACTTCTGATATCAGTTTCTGATATTGAGCCGATATCATATCAATACTATTTCTGATATCAGATATCAGTTCTGATATTGAGCCGATATCAGACCGATATAATTTTCCGATATCAGTTCTGATATTGAGCCGATATCAGACAGATATAATTTTCCGATATCAGTTCTGATATTGAGCCGATATCAGACCGATATAATTTTCCGATATCAGTTTCTGATATTGAGCCGATATCAGACAAATATTATTTCTGATATCAGTTCTGATATTGAGGCGATATCATACCAATACTATTTCTGATTTCGATCGTCAAAATAGAAAAAGTCAAAATAGTCGATCTATAAAGCCAATCGTAGTCAGAATAATCTATTGTAAAGTCAGAAAAGCCTATTGTAAAGTTGAAATAGTCAATTGTTAAGTTGAAATAGTGAATCGTTAAGTCAGAAAAGTCTATCGTAAAGTTGAAAGAGTCAATTGTTAAGTCGAAATAGTGAATCGTTAAGTCAGAAATGTCAATCTAAAAGTCAAAATAGTCAATCGAAAAGTCTGAAAAGTTTATCGTAAAGTTGAAATAGTCAATTGTTAAGTCGAAATAGTCAATCGTAAAATCAGAAATGTTTATTGTCAAGTAGTAATAGTCAATTGTTAAGTCAAAAAAGTCAATCGTAAAATTAGAAAAGTCAATCGTAAAGTCGGAAAAGTCAATCATAAAGTCGAAATAGTCAATTGTAAAGTCAGAAAAGTTGATCATAACGTCAAAATAGTTGATCGTAAAGTCAAAAATTTAATATTGTACCTAATTCATACAATTTATTTGTGTAAATAAAATTGCTAACTCTAACAGTCTTCAGTCTTGGTTTCTTGGACCATGGATTTCAATTATTTAATCAAACAATCCCACATACAACAATTCATGCTCTCCTTTAAAGAAAATCAGGAAAATGCTATTACAAAAGTTAGTCAGCTCAACATCAGAACCCGAATTTTTCGATCGGCCCTATATCAGTTCTGATATTGAGCCGATATCATACCGATACTATTTGATATCAGTTTCTGATATTGAGCTGATATCGTACCTATACTATTTCTGATATCAGATCTGATATCGAGCTGATATCAGACCAATACTATTTCTGATATCAGTTTCTGATATTGAGCCGATATCAGGCCGATACTATTTCTGATATCAGATCTGATATCGAGCCGATATCAGGCCGATACTATTTCTGATATCAGTTTCTGATATTGAGCCGATATCATACCAATACTATTTCTGATAGGGTGGGGTGTTGTGTTCGGGGACAGGGGTGTTATGTTTGGGTACATATGTGATGTGTTTCAGGGAAATGAGTCACAAGTCGCAAAAATGGTATTTTTACCATAGATATTTGGTATCTAGGTTTGGTATCTAGATTTGGTTATTAGACTGTTTACTACCATTAGAATCCGCTTGATCTCAACTTTTCAAATATAATTGTATCTCAAAATCTATTTTTTGCAACTCATGAGTCATTTTCCTGAAACACATCACATATATATATGCTATGACCAAAAAATGATAAAATAATAATAAAATGGGGTGCCATTAGAAATCTCGTATCACATATGTATGTGATTCGGACCATACTACTTTCGGTATGTCCACAAGATCGATGGAAACCAAGGTAAAATGTCATTAAAATCGCCTTCTCTTGTTGATTTAGTATGAAATAAATATCTAATAGCCCTCTATTCGGTTTTAAATCGGTCTTGACATCGAGTCAAATCGCACTCCACCCCTTGGGGGTGTTGGGCAATTTGACCCTCTGTCTCGACCGATTTGTAACCTCTGTCGGGCTATTAGATATATGTATGTAATTCTGAACAAAATCATTGGTTATATTCCAAGTGACTTCTTACTTTCCCTTAAAGCTGTTGTGTTCAGGGCCAGAGTGGGGTGTTGTGTTTGGGGACAGGGGTGTTGTGTTCGGATAAAAATATGCCATGACCAAAAAATGATAAAATTGGACAAAAATGAAAAAGTAAAGTATGCTACGGTATTCAATTGTGTATGTAATTCTGAACATAAATTTTTGGTAATATATTTGTTGAGGTCTGAACTTTTATTAAATATATGGGTTGTTGTGTTCGGGAACAGGGGCCTGAAAACTGCATCAGAAAATCGGGAATTAAAGAGAAAATTAAAATAGAATAACTTAGATGGAATAGAAATAGGCTATCCCCGTCAGTATAAAATGGACACCAAGGTTGACAAGGGCAAAATAACTAATATTCATATGCATCTTTGCAATATTTGTTCATGTGTTGTGTTCGGGGACAACCAAGAAAATACAATATTTATTATAAAATCGTAATTTGTAATTTTTGTATCCATGGGGAAATTGGAGTAAATATAGATTGAGCAACAATGACATATCGAAATCCGAAATCCGATCTCTATTAGTAACCCATATAGGCGGTTAAATTAATAATATAGCACCTTAGGCTTAGAAATATGTGTTTATTAGGTTTTCTAATGCAATAATGCCTACAGTCACTACAACTAAAAAATTGGTGTTTTTATTGGATCCAAAACTGCCTTTTGATGTCTGTTCTCCTGATGATTTTTTTTTGTTATGATCTGTTTTTTCTGATTGAGGGGCTCAGCCAAAGGCTCTTGTAAACTATTATACGCCCTATCATCGAACTAGAAAGACACCCTATGTGGACTACACGACATTGCCGCCATCTAGCGGCACATACCTGAGTAAATCCTCAGCCGCCATATTCGAACTGAGACTGTGAGAGGGAAGGTCGTTTGGATTTTGCATTGTAGGATATTTCCAGTGGTGAGTACGTTTCAGTTGACAAATTTCAGTATTTCTAGACCCATACATGTTTAGTGACCCATGATGACTAAACAATAAGTTGTATATATTTCGATATACTGAGAGAAATAAGATATCCAATGTCTTTCCCTATTATCGCCCATACTACGGCCCAAATCACGGCAACGCAAGGGTCTAATAATGATTCTAATAAACTGTCCGCTGTAAAACTGATAAATATAGTGTAGATAGTACACACTTCTATTGTAGTAGAAGTTAGGAATATTACAGGGGTCGTAGTAAGTGCTTTGTACTCGTTAATAACGAGTATATTTTGCTGTGGACGAGTACCATTGCTGGTGCACTCGTCCACACTTATGAGTACCAACACAGGGCAAATTAAAAGATTGTAAATTCTCACACAAGGTTTCATTGAAATAAAATCGGGAAGTGCCATTAAGGGCAAATGACTTACATGGGGTTTTACATGGGGTCTCTCTCACTCTCTCCCTCACTCTCTCCTCCCCCCTGCCGCCTTCTCTGTCTGCCTACTCCTACACCTCTCATGGGGTGGATCCATGATTTTCAAAAGGAGGGGGCGCACTTTTAAATTTTATTTTAAAGAACATATGTATGATATAATCATATATATAACTAACAGCTTAGCTTTCAGACCCTTCAACCTATACGTTAATTTTCCAACCCTTGAATTTATTTGGCCAAATTCTAGGCTTTTCCAAGCCCCATTATTGGAATACAATTGAGAAAGTGTACATAACGTATATCCTATTTATAGTTATTGTTACATGAATTCTTTTCATGTCTCTTTTGCACCACAAATGCCCTTGCTTGATTTAGAAAAGGAGGGGGCACATGCCTCGCGTCCCCCCCCCCCTAATTCTGCCCCTGACTCTCACCTCCCCCTCTTTCCTTCTCTCTCTCATATCTCTTTCCCACTCTCTCTATTTTCTCTCTCCTTACTCCCTCCTCATTCTGATTCTCTGTGACCCCTCCTCCTTATGCACGCTTACATGATTACATTCGATTAAATATTTGAATATCTTATTTAATGATCTGCTAATATGCATTCTACAATAAATACAATTATCAATTATGTTTCAAACATTTTCGAAAGCTTTTCTAACAAACCTCTCCCTCTCCTGTCCCTCCCTCTATACCCTGCCCCTCCCCCTGAGGTTATTCACTACTGTTGATACAATGTAATTGTATACTTATTTCAAATATCCTGTACAGTTTCAAGTTATTTACAAAATACCAGTCAAGTTATACATACAATCAAACAAATGTTCTTTGTTCAGTCGTTGCTCTTTTTCTTGTCTCCTATATGTTACATTTATGGAACTCCATCCTATATTATGCATTAATATAAAGACTCTATCTTGATTTTACTTCTACATTTCTTACATACAGCTCTTTTAATACGAATATTTTTTAGAGGGCTATTGCTACATATATTTCTGTGTGAAATTCGGAGGTCACAATATTATTATTTCTAATTCAAAGAAATAAGGGTAGTAAGGCAGTAAAGTTGGAGTTGTAAAAATGACTCGATGTAGTATTACTAGGGGTAGAGATGAGGCGGGTCCTCTGTTAAATTGGATATTATGTATTAGATCAATATATTTTCATTCTATCCAGTAGGAGCAAAATAATGTTAATCATTAATGTCTGGAACATATGTTACACGTTTGATATCATGGTTAATAGTTTTTATTAGAAAAAAAAGGAATGAACGAGCGGGATGAGAGGGATCAAATGGCACTCAGATCATGAGGCAAAATAGCAAACTTGAAAAAACTGACCCCAATACCTTTCAATTTTTTAAAAAATGAATTATATATATTGAAATCGGGCATAGTACTTCCATATGTCTTAGCAATATTTGCTCAGTTCATATTATATATGTAGGGGTAGGGGTAGAGGTAGGGGTAAAAAAAATTGTAGTCATCATTTACCATTAAACCCTAGGACTTAGGATTATTTTTATTTCGATTCTGATGGTTGATTGATGATTATCTAATGAGTAATTCTCCCAATAGGGTGTCATTTGGTTTTCCAGCCTAGTTTGTCTACAACCTGTATTTGGGATCATCAGGCATGAATATAACCATTTTATTTGAATTCCTCGGCCAAAATAAGACTGTGGGAACCCTACTTTCAAAGTTCTTTTGTCACAATCTTCGCCGTTATTGCGATTATATGTGCTTTTTCAGGCTAGAAAATAAGTATCATAATGGAATGAATATAATACACAGGCGCATTAAATAAATATATTACTTCTGCTGAAAAAAATGTTTTCTACACCTGCACACATGTTCATTATTATGAAAAAACACAAATTTTTTCTAGTCACTAATTTTAACTGATCTAGAACATTGTTTTGCAATATCTGTGTCGCTGTTATGACATGTATTGGCTTTAAAACAATCAAATAGCCCAAGAGTAACTATTAATATCAAATTGCACTTAGTTTTCAGTGGAGGGAAGATGTATAAGTATGTATACTTTGATAAAAAGAAAGGTTAATAGTCCACAACATGCCTAAAACCTTTTATCACCACATATAAAATTCCTTGAACTGGTGTGGCAATATTTTATGTCGTGTTACGACATGTGAAATATCTCCCATATTTTTTTTTAAAAAATATTTTCATGTAATTTTGCCCTTACTAATAATTAATCAAGCCTGCTTGAAAATGGGGAAAATATAAATATGATTGAATATTGATGTTGTTCAATTCAGGAGAGTTTGTGTACCAATGTCGCCGTTACGCCATAATTATTAAAAATAAAGGAGACCCTCCTGTTCCAACACAATGATTTTGTAGTAATAAAATGAATATTTTTACAAAATGAAGTCAAATGTCTGGTTACAACCAGGCCCTCATTTGCCAGCAAACATCCATTATCTAACTGCTAACTGTGAGCGGGACGCCCCCATAACCCTCCAGCGAGAGGGGAGAGCCTTGAGTTGTCTAGTCTATATATATTAACGACACACCCATGTGTTTTCGCCACAGTGACCCACCAACACATCTGAATTGAAATTTAGCCCAGTAATATAGGCCTACATAATTGTCTCATCTAATAAGTGTGAGGGTCAGTGAACCTCTGAACCAAACCTGCTTCGATATGAATTTAGAGTGTAAAACAGACTACTGTGGTTAGGAGCTATTTCTGTTTATACAATGATGCATGTTTTGTTTTGATTAGGAAATCGCTGGGGGAGCATAGGCCTACAAAACAAAATGGTGAAAGTGATGAGAAGAAAAATAGGATTGCGACTATGGGGACTTGGAAGGCAGCAAATTTGGGCTTTGGCCGACTTGACCTGCTTGGTTTTTGAAGACAAGTAAGTCTATGGCAATGCTTCTATTCCATCAATAAGGTAACCCAAGTATTTAGCATGAGAGCTGAGATATTGACAAATTGTGTGTGTCTCACACAGAATGCGTGAGACTTGGGAGCCCTGGGTGAAGTCATTTTGGTCACATGTGGGATTTAGAGGGGGTTGGGGAAACTTATGGATTGATCTTCTAGTTTACCTGCCCGATTCAATAGATATTTGTATGTCAAGTACAGTGGAACCTTGCATAAAGACCACCTCTCCATTGAGACCAACCCTCTATTAAGACAAGTTTCTCTCAGTCCCGAATTGCTTTCCTCATATTAGATTAGCCCCTCTAATGAGACCACCTTGCTATGAGACCACAAATCTTTCAGTCCCAAGGGTGGTCGCAATAGAGAGGTTCCACTGTACATACTATATTCAGGGGTGGACACCCTAGTATAGGGGTTCCAGTGAAACACAATGTTAAAATTGATGTATCAAGTAATAATGTATTTTATTACGTACGGTCTCATTTGTTTACTTTCCTGTATTTATTGGGAATATCTGACTGCTCTTTCAAGTACTACATATAAATGATTTGTAGTATCAGATTGTATCGTACTGTACTGTATGAACGACTTACAAATCTTGCCATAGTTATTATTTTCTATTATAACCTGTGATACCCCCTAGATGTACAGTTGTGCTGTACTGCTCGACTAACTACTCTTTAGTTATTTACATACTTATATTTTATTATATCTCTAAGTCATCTAGTCTAGTTTTTTACTCTTATATTCAAAATTTATGGTAACAGCTGGAAGAAATGTACTCTAGTTAGTTGATAAAGGTATGTTGACCCTTTTGTCTATATAATACTCGTTTGGTACTCATTTGTACTCACCAAAGAGACAAATAAAAAACATCTTATCTCATCTTATCTCATCTTCAAACACATCAGCTCGAAAATTCAGCAACATGAAAGTAATTAAAGGAACAGTAACTGTTGTATATTCAAAATTTTACATCACTTGACTGTGATGGAAGAAAATTAAAAATTCTAACTGTTTGCAGGTTCAAATGCACAGGGCTAGCTAGAGACTGGCCAAGGTAACCATAGTTTCACCACCTGGAGCCCTTACCCATGAAGAGCAATTGACTGGTATGTTTATTGGTGACTTTTCACATTAAAGTAAAAAGAAATGATTTTCATATAAATAGAATTAGAATGTCGCCGATATTCATTTGTATATACCATATTATTAACACATAACATAGAGCCTACTGTTGTGTAAGATAGATTTACAATTTGACTCCACCCAATCATTTATACTGTAATTGTAGAGCATGATGCATCTATACATGTGCTGATGATCATCTTTACTAATGCCGCCCACAGAAAATTAAAATTTCATTGAAGTTCTGGGTGATAGTGAATGACCATATAAGTATGTAACATAAACATGCTTGTGTTAATATTTCATTAATTTTTTTTAAATTATAAACTACGATTGACAAATACAATTACCATATTAATTATACAAAAATCATAACTTATAAAATATTGACGATTGTTTGACTTTTACACAAAATCTTCCCCAACATTTGTGGGTTAACATCTGGCTTACAAAAACATGCCTGATTAATAGAGTTGCGACATGGTGTATGAATAGACAGAACTATCTGGGAGTAGGCAGGAGTGGATATTTACCAATGTTGGTCAAGGGCCGGTAGGCATGCGCCGGACATTGGTGAATATTCACAATGCCGAGAATCCAAGGGTTGTTCTGTGTTTATTTGACCTATCCCACAGAACTTATGTTAGATTAACTTTCCTAGTTAAATAATCATGTCTTTAGCTTGATTTGCTCAGAAAACATAGCCCCAATATTAATGAAGAGCTGGAACTATGGAAGATCAGAAAGCATACGCACAGTGTACCAAAAACTAGGTCAGCCGTGTATTACCAACTAGTAATATTGCTTCAGTTACTGACCAGCTAAACAATATATAGAGCCTATGTTATGTCTATGGGCTGAGCATATCAAGAAATAAATAAGTGTAGTCCCTTATTGCTGAAAAAATATCTACTTATATGAACTGGAAAATATAGTGATCTGTTTAATTGATAAATACATTGTTTTCTTTCAGATATTAGTGGACAGTATGCCCAACCATTTCTTGCTAGCTGCGGACAGATGGATTCTGTGTAGTGAACTGCTAAGTCCTGGCCACAGGCCCTGCTACCATGGATTTGTTCCAAAGGTATGCTATAAATTAAATTATCTACAGGAGTTTGATACCATTTAAACTGTAAGTGACATAGTGTGGGTGCATAATTACCTGCAACTCAGTAATTAATTGTAAGCATCAAATATACAAAAAATTCAAATATACAAAAAAACTAATTTTTGTAATTCTTGCAACTAACTCTATTCCAACTCTTATTTCCAAGATATTTGCAAATCCAGCATGAAGAAAATTAAGTACTGTAAATTAACATCCCAATGATATGATATGACATGTACTTTTGATTAGACATGCAGTGTGAGAAATTATTTTCCCACCAATTTGGCTGCTGAAAACAGACATTTACCAGCCTGCACAGAAATTTACTGTCCTTCTCAAATGGAACAGAGTTATTTTCTTTTTTCTATTCCATGATTTGCAAATAGTTTCCATCTGTAATATTATGCATATAAACTTAACAAACCAACCTTAGATGTACAAATGTTGTATACCTTATACAATGGTTTCTGATTTTATTACAAGCGCTGGGTAGATGATGTCAAGTATTCAATTGATAACTATGTCCCTTATTAATGATGTTTAATTCATGACCTGGCCTTATTTATAGGATGCTTTCCAAAGCTGCTGGAAACAAATGAACTAATCGTGGAGGAGCTGCAGGCATCACAAACACTTGTTTGGACTTGGTCAGAGTTTGATCAGCAATGGCAATATACTCAGGAATATGCTCATATGAACCTACTTGGCATGGCCATTTGAGTAGAGAAACTGGACAATCAGGACTTACCAGCCTTAAATCCTGAGGACGTATGACAACTATTTCATGAGAAAGACCTGTTACGTAATACCACTGCCCAATGGCACAGGATCCCAACTTCACCAGCTCAGGATCAGACAGCACCAATACACCAGCGAGCTGTACAGTGGTTGTCTCATCCATGAGCAGAAGCTCACCTAATCAAGGCCTCAACCTAAGATGATCAACACCTAAACTTAAAGCAAGAGTACTAAAAAATGACAATTACCTGGAGAAATTGGATATACGGATCCCAGACAACTACAGTGTTCCCAGAAAATACACCTTAAATAGGAAAATCTTGCTATAAACTGGCAATTCAAGAAATTAACTCTGAACCATGCATTATTATAATACTTTTGTTTCCTTATGGTGGCGTCTCAACAGGTTTTTGTATGAGAAATTGATGATCCTGAGATTTTGGTTTTAAATGATATTACTGTATGTATCTGGTACAAGCTTTAAAAATTATGTTATCCGTAGGTTAACCTCGATTTTCCGTTCAGTCATAGATCTGGATGATATTGCATTATATTTTTGTTCAATCCTATATAGACAGGTGAGGGATTCTATATAATGCTGTAATGATATATAATTTTACAGTGAGTATTTTAAGCGTTTTTGGCGTCAGGTTTGTAAATGCCTATATAAGAGGGTTAAGGTGAAACAATTTACTTCATATTAAGGATATATTCATATGGTATTCAACGCCAGGTATATGTGGGCATTTTATGTCATTATGGGCATCAATTCATGGTGTTTTTGTGACATGTTGTTAACACCAGAAAACAGCGGAGACTTTTCTAATTAATTTTTGGTGTTTTTTACCCACATGATTAGACATGTTTTCTGAGACTGGTCGGACAAAATTTATGCATCATATTTGGGTCAAAAATAGGTTAACACCATCCAGGTTTTAGGACTATAGGACAAATTTTGTCAAATCAGGTATTTTTACACTCAATATTGGTATTTTAAGGGATGTCCAGGCGGTCTAGGAAATGGCATTTTTTAGATCAAAGTTTTAAGAGATTTTGGGATCAGATTTCATGTATCTGGATGACCAAATATAGGTTATTATAGCGTTTTGATGACACAAAGACAGCATATTTCTATCTTCTAGGTACCGGTAGTCAGGTTCAAATATATTCAGCTGACATTTATTTCTTAGGGCCAATTATATCAATGTTTATCAAAATTTTGTAATACAAGGTTTCTTTCAAATATTTCTGGTGAACTTCCAGCAGTGGACCATCAGCTAATAATGTGCCATTATTTGTAACCATAATGTGTCATTATCATTTGCAACCATATTCCCTTGTCTTTTGTAGACTTTCATGTAATCACAGGAAATAAAGAACCTAATAACCAAATGAAAGACGCTCATGTGCACTTCCTAGTAAGAATGAAGCTATTATGTAATAAAAACTGCAAGATTATCAGTCTAATATCTTCATTATTTTGTCTTATATTGGTTGATGATATCAGAAGTTGTACTTGTTTAACATAAGCTGGATATCATAGATCCCCGGACAGCAGCTAAATATCAGATCCCTGGACATCAGCAATCTACCAGATTCTGATGTTCTTGATATCAGGAACAATACTCCTATGACATCAGTTTGATTTCAGTTCCTGATATCGGAAATGGTATTGGTATGATATCGGGTCAATATCAGAACTGATATCACAAATGGTATCGGTCTGATATCGGGTCAATATCAGAACTGATATCAGAAATAATATTGGTGTGATATCGGCTCAATATCAGAACTGATATCAGAAATAATATTGGTGTGATATCGGCTCAATATCAGAACTGATATCAGAAATAATATCGGTCTGATATCGGCTCAATATCAGAACTGATATCGGAAATGATATCGGCTCGATATCAGAACTGATATCGGAAATAATATCGGTCTGATATCGGCTCAATATCAGAACTGATATCGGAAATGATATCGGTCTGATATCGGCTCAATATCAGAACTGATATCGGAAAATTATATCGGTCTGATATCGGCTCAATATCAGAATTGATATCAGAAATAATATCGGTATGATATCGGCTCAATATCAGAAACTGATATCAGAAATAGTATTGGTCTGATATCGGCCCGATATCAGATCTGATATCAGATCTGATATCGGGCCGACCGAATTTGAGGGTGCAGTCTGATATCGATCGATATCAGATCTGATATCGGGCCGATGGAGTGTCTGATATCGGGCCGATATCAAGGTGATATCGGGTTTCTTGGTGGGTATCCGCATGTTGTGATTGAGAAAAATGATCGCATAGACATAGGACCGAATGCCCAACTGTACTGTGACCAGTACAGAGATCTATACATTGTCACAACGACAGGATTTTGTATTATTGTCAAAACGGCTGCAATAATAAGAATGAGGCGATTTATGACAATCATTAAAACATGGTCGTCTCCAGCCGAACAACTGGAAAATCACCTATTTTCATATTTGTAAGTATATTTGTATGTCACCAAAAATCAGTTATTTTATTAGATTATAAATGAAACTAAGAAATACTTAATATACATATGAGTTTTATTAATGATTTTGATCAATTTTCCTGCCGAACATGAATCAATTTATCGTTAATGATGATCACTACTCAATATACATACATGTTTTATTACAGGTTTCGCTCTACATTGATGGCAAATTTAAGTCAATGCATGCCGAACGGTGACTTCCTCTGCATACAGAGCAAAGTAAGTATATCAATGATAATTTGCAATACAGTTAAAAATGGATATGTATGTCTAGCAATATATATAATAAAAGCACACGTTTAATCTTAATTTATCATAAGCAGTTACCTAATATCCCCATATAATAAATGTATTCCATTCTTTAATAGGCTATCATTGAGGATGACGAGTCTGTATCATCAGATTCAGGAGTGGAAGCAGAGGCTGAGCTAATCGGTATGTATATATATATATATGCATGTATGTATGTATTTAAGTATCAACTCCGTAAAACACCGTATTATATCTTTCCCTTGCGGAGCGGCGCAACTCAAATAATGAGTCGTCCACATCGTCCACATTGTCCACATTGTCCACATCATTTAGTTGTTTCTTCCCAATCTTGATCTTCTTCTGGTCGTCGGCTGCAGCAACAGACCCAGAACCCATTTCAGATACACATTTATCTTTGTCCTTGGATGCATTTTCCTTACCAACATTAGAGTCAGATGCATTTTCCTTACCAACATTAGAGTCAGATGTAGCCATTGAATGTTTAATAGGACTGGTCTTCTTCTTCTTCTTAGAAGGACTAGATGGATTACTTTAATAGAGAGAAGAGAGAGAGAGAGAGAGAGAGAGAGACTTTTAGTTGTAATTTAAAGTTATTAATAAATATCATGTTTATGAGTGAAATCACATGTTGAATTTTTATCTGACGTAGACAGTTGATCAATAATTCAAACAGATAAAAACGTATATTTTATTTTTTATAAAGGATAGATAGATAGATAGATAGATAGATAGATAGATAATTTATATAACTTACAGATGGATGTCAGCTGTAGTTGTTATCTCGTCCATCTCAACGTCATCATGATCATCCGAAAGGGGGACCTTTTCAAACTTGTGCTCATCCTTCTTTCTTAGTTTCTCTTGTTTGAGTCCAGCATCGATTCTCGCTTGTTCTTCCTTGCGTTTCCGCTTCTCTTCACGTTTCTTGATCTTTGCTGCTTTCATCATTTCTTCCCTATGCTTTGGATTTATGAGGCCATATCCATCCCATGTAAATCCCTCGTCATCTGGGGTAGTACTAGTACTAGGAGTTGCTTTTTTCTGATTCATTTTTGCAGCATCACGTTCTTCCTTTCTTTTTTGGGCTTCAATTGCTTCCTCATCATCATTAAGATTGCCATATCGTGTATATGAGATGTCACCATTCTGCCTTCTTATTTTCTCAATTAAAATTGCTCGAGCGATATAGGCAACATAGCATAGCGCACAGACTCCTCCAAACCCCAGTACAGACAAACAACCGATGATAAGGGATCTTGTTGATACTCCCTTAATGTCGCTAGATACTGACGATGATGTTACAGTTTTGTTCGAAGTAATTTGAGTGGCTCTGGTCGTTGTTTCCATGGTTGTCGTCGTTGTTTGACTAGTCTTCAAAGTGTCTATAGGAGTAGAATGATATCGATTGTTTAAATTAAGTAAGCTCATTGATGTCATTGATACATCCGTAGAATACAGAACATCCAATATTATGGAATGTGCAATGCTCATAGAATCGTTTGGAACATCAGTAGAATCAGAAAGAAAATACTCAATGCTCATAGAATCAGAAGGAGAATGCGCAATACTCATAGAATCAGTTGGAACATCAGTAGAATCAGAAGGAGAATGCGCAATACTCATAGAATCAGTTGGAACATCAGTAGAATCAGAAGGAGAATGCGCAATACTCATAGAATCAGTTGGAACATTAGTAGAATCAGAAGGAAAATGCTCAATGCTCATAGAATCAGAAGGAATCCTTATAGAATCAGTTGGAATATCAGATGAATACAAGTAATGCTGAGTGTTTGTAGAATACACATTAGCGGAAATAAAAACAGAATCAAAATCAGAATTAGAGGACTTACGAGATGTATACGATATTTCTGACGTTGCTTCTACAACCTGAGAACTTGTTGTCACGATCGAGGTTGTAGATCTGATCTTTTTCACAGCACTAGAAGTAGTACGCACAGTTGAACTTGATGTTCTGGCTAGTATTATTCGTTCTGCAACGCATGAACCTTCCAACGTAATGCTTTTCTTTTCTGTTTCACTGAGCATGTGATATTGGCTGCAGATTTTGGCATCCTTAAAATATCCTTTCGCGTTTATAATAATCAGCTTGGAAAGTGCAGGGAATAGTTCACAAATATCATTCAGTCCAATGTCAGCGTTAAATCGTGTGTTTTCCAGGGTAAGTTGTGTCGTTTCGGGAAATACATATCCCTTTCCAAAAGGTAGCTGGGTAATGTAGATTGAACTACAGTACGTTGACGACTCTTCACAATCACATAGTATGCAATGTGATACTCCTGTTATACCCGTAATGTACATAAGAAGCAGAGCAAAACTGCGGAGAAGGAAAGCCATGTTGACTGTCCGATGTCCAAACTTCTTGTGACTCTTTTTGATTATAATTGCTTCCCAAATTAACCTCAGCTGACCCGTTAAGAAGATTTACGCGGCAAAGTTGCTAAGAGCGGCTTACCCCATTACAAATTATTAACGTCTATGATGTTAGAACCACATGTTTTAAGATAGACCTAATTGGTTGTATCTTATCGTACATTACACTTATCGTTTCCTGCGCGTCAGTTGACTCGTTAAGATCTGGAAAATGAACTAGTAAAGTGTATACTAAGTCAAAATATAAAGTACAACGAGAATTCTTGACATTTTTCTATTTTATTTCTATAGGTTAAACCAGACAAATACAGAAAGCAGAAGAAAGGAACAAAGATGGATGGATGGATGGATGGATGGATGGATGGATGGATGGATGGATCTTTAATGTTCTACCCAAACAGACACACACACATGTCGACAGACTTAACAAGAAGAACACCGACAAATATATATATTGATTTTACAATTTGATATAAATAAATACATACATAAAACATGCGTATAAATAATGTTGTTTTATTTTAGAAATATACAAGGGTATCATTTTTATGTAGTTCGTCTCCAAACATGTTAACAAAGTATTGAAATGATTTTTTATCATGTATTCGCATATATACATACAACAAACAAAATTGCCCGCAAACAATGCTATCTGAAGATTGAATTTGTCTTGAGTTGTACTTATATTTTGAATAACTTTTAAATATAAATTCTTCTATGGCTACATTATATTCATTGGCTCTTCGCCCTAAGCTATCAAAGAACTCAGGAACAGATTCATTCTTAGGAGTTGGAAATAAAGCAACTGTCCAATGCAAACCGCTAGACCATGAGGGTCTAGTATTAATTATGTACACAGCTGGACAAACTGGATACATTGGTAAAAGATCATAGGGTAAAACATATATTTTATAATTCAGACGCAACACATCAATATTCAAAAGAGCTTTATGAATTTCAAATTCATTCATTATGATCAAAGATGCAAGATTATATTTCTCGCTGAATCTATATTCATGACAGAGTCAAATGTTCCATAACAGATCACAGTGACCGGTTCTGGAAGTGGTTCTTTGAACTTTAACGAAAGTCTTGTATTTCCAGACTTCTTTGGGTTTTGATAAAACTGCGATTTAGTATGCTCTAAATTTAACGTTATTAATAGATATCCTTTCCCATATTCCGCATAGTCAATATTTGGTATGCTTGATTGTCCGATCCCTCTGGACTCTATCATAGAGCTGTAGGCAGAAATATACTTCCCCTCTTCAAAATCTAACTCATAAGGTCTTCCAGGAACGCTTATCCCTCCAACTTCAAACGACACGTGACGTAACGAATAATGTCTGAAGTTAAATGGATTTAAATTACACCGTCCACTGAAGGCAGATGAAGAAACAAGACCCAATACAAGCTTCTTGGGAATATTGCTTTGAAATAGGTTTTCAGTTGAAAAGTCATAACTGTTTACTGGGATGTTGAATGACTTTATATCCGAACGAGTAAATGGGTATATAGCCGGTTCCTTTTCAAGTTTTTTCCCATGAGATAAAAGTAATCCAGGGTGAACCTTTACAAATGGGACTTTTAAAACGGCCTGTTTTATCTGTAATGAGTAATGCCTGCTCGTTCTAACAGGTGTCTGGGATTCAGAGTCAGACTCGCCGCCGCTATCGGTGGCGGCTGATTTAGGGGTTTCAGATGGCGGGGGTGTATAGGGAGCATACATTAGCCTGAAATCATCCGTACAGGGGAAAAACTTGATATTTATTGGGACGCCATTTATAATGCACTTATCAACTTGGGCGATATCCATAAGAAGAGGGGTAGATACTGTCATTATTTTCCCTTCTTCTGTTTGGACAGCTCTCTTAGTTGCTCCGATGTTGCCCGACCTTGGTAAAGTATCCATATAACCGGGTTCATCTTTTGTGAATCCACTAACAAACAGTTCAGTGTTCTGTTCAAAATAACCACTATTTAATAAAACGTCAAAAAGAACTTTATAAGGAAAATGAGATCCAACGGTTGTCGTAATTGTAGTCTGTTGCAAATTTATCTCCATCTGGTTAAAGATCGTACATGAAGGAACGTTGATTAATCCTACGTTGTCTACTTTTTTAGTCGGTAGTCCATCATCCCCTACTATTTGTAATGATAAATAGAGTTTGGCTTCTTTTAAATATATGTATTCACTAGAATTATTAGGAATATCAAATTCAAGAACGTTTTTACCAGCAAGTTGTCCAACTGGGTAATAATCGCGGTAATTCATTTCCAAAATCCCCGTTTCCACAGGAGGCACTGAAAAAAGCGCTAGCCTCTCTTCATATCCCTCTACGGCTTCATTAAGGATCATAGACATTTTATTTTAGTTTCGCCTGTATTTCCTAATTGAATCGTTGGACTTTTTCTTTTTTGGAATATTTGGCTTCCTTTTGGTCTGGGTAGTTTTCTTTTTCTTTTTGCTAGTAGTTGTGCTTCTCGGCCGTGCAACTTGCTTCCTTCTTCTCTTGACGGGAACTGACGGCTTACTCACAGGGTTTGAATTAAATATTGTCTGAGGAGAAGCATCCTCAGCGATGCTGCGCTTAAGATTAGACTTGGCTCTATCTAAGGCCTGCTGCGACGATGTCACCATTTTAACAGGCGGTCCGTCACTGTCTGTTCCTCCTCCTTTCTGAATAGGATAAAATATCCTTCTTTGCTTCTCATTTATGTGTTGAAATGATAAAGTACTAGGAACATAGTGTATATAGCCAGTCATTTTACTTTCTTTATATGAAGCGTACACCTCACTGCCTCTGTGTCAATGCTAGGAATGGCGTTCTGAGCTGTTCTTATATATATCCTAACTTGTCTCAGATACTCACTCGATACATTCATATAGTATGAGCAAATATATGGAACCCTATAGTCACGCAGTTCGGCAGCATCTACAGCGCCCGATGATTCAATTGAATGTTTATTTATGTCAACAATTCTTAGGATTGGTTGGTTTGAATTCAACACATATGATTCGTGCTCTATAATATTGCTATATATGTAAATGTCATCATTTTTAGCAATTTTAGTGCAAGAAATAAGTTTAAAATCAATTAGTGCAACTTTCCACTTGCCTTCATTTAAAGGAATCGGTAATGGAAGATCAACTGTAAAATCCCAAGGAGTATTAAACTGTTGACTGTTTTGAGAGTCAGATGAATTTAAGAAAAGATACATATCAAGTATTTTTCTCTACGTATTCACCCGTCTGTTCTGTTGTTTTATTAACACTAGAATGTAATGTATATTTCCACGTGTGTCTCTTTATATGGCTCTGATATCTTTAATCTCGCGATCACTCACCCAACTGTCATAAATACGAGGCCAACCCCGCCAAGAGACGATCCGACCTGGAATGCCATTTCGTCTGATAGTTTTCTTTCCTACTTTGGATATTTTATATACAGTATCATCGTCGACAATTGTCTTTACCAATTCCTCATTGTAAAATATTCCATCAATTGGTTGATTTGCCCAGCTTTTTATTCTGTAATGAGCAATTCCTGCCTTATTAAATGCTTCTGTTACAACAAACAGCTCATAGCTATTTTGAACATCATATTGTCTAGAAAATGCTCTTTTCATCCAAACTACTCTAACAACGTCATTGACTTTAAATTTGAAAATTGATCTGGGGCGAGATGCTTTGTTTTTCGTTACAGATGTGTATTTCGTTCTCTTACTAATTGCTAATTTTTTCTTAGTTTCTTTGTCATCTAACTTTGGTGTATATTGTATATTCCATAATTTAACTTTGTCAGCTTTCAATGCTTCGAATGGGGTCATGCGTATTGATCTATGGAAAGAAGTATTATACGCTCTATTAACTTTATCAAGGATGTCTATCCATCTAAGAGAATCATTGTGATGTAATATTTTCACAATTCGTGTTTTTAATGTTTTAATTAATCTTTCTGCATAATTAGCTTTTATAAGAGTATTTCTAGTTACCCAATGTCTAATTCCTTCATCGATAAATAGCTGCTTTACCAAGGAATTATTAAATTCTGTCCCACCGTCTGTTCTTGCTACTTTAGGTTTTGATATTTGAAATTGTTTTTCTAGTACATCCTTTATTTCTTTACCACCTAATGTGTACAAAGGATACACATATGACACCCTTCTAAAAATATCAATAATTACAAGAACAAATGCAAATTTATCATTATATTTGGACCACTTTTTCATATTCATAGTATCCATATCATATTCATAGTGCTTGTCTGACACTATGACATTTGTTGACTTAGGTCTTAGTCGAGAACGTTTAAATAATGTATATGTTTCCTGTTCATCTAACCAATTTTCTACATCTTTAATTCTCCATTGATAACCATCTTTTTTAGCTCTTTTGTAAAGTTTATATGGTCCTCCGAATGAATCGGGGTCGGATGGATTATAGAATACATTTGTTAGATATTGATTCATTGTGAAATGATTTACAAAAAAATACGTTTGTTAAATACTTAATTCATTTATTTATTGCCATATATTCTTCCAGGTTTTACCACTTTTCGCACTGTCAGTTTGTTTAGATTTCTTTTTCTTGGTCAATGGTATTCCCGGTGGAGGTGGAATAGACCTTAAAGGTGCCTTTCTTTTTTCTTTGCTTTTTAATTGGAATTTTTGATCCATAACCAACCAATGTTTCCTGTAGAAGCTCTAAAAGCTGTCTCTTCTTTTCCTCCGAAGACAGCTTGTTAGTGAGCATAGGAAGTACATCTTCACATTCTTCTGTATCCTTTGAGTTCTTTTGAATTTCTCTCGAATCATAAGCAGATAGTTCTTCTTCGTATCTTCCATGATCTTGTTCAATTGATTTTGCTATAGAATCTGTATTATTTGGTGTGCTGTTTAAATCAGGTTGACTTCCATCTCCTTTACCAGTAATCCTACTTTTTTGAGAAGAGGCTTGTTTTAAAAATAGTTGATATCTCTCATACGGAATCAATATCATTCGCCTCATTATCAATAGTTAAACTTTTACTCGTATTTGGTCTTACTTCGCCTTTGTTTTCCTTCTTGTGCTTGGCTTCGTCCTCGCCACTCTCTTCCTGGTCGTCGTCGTCGTTGTCCTCTGATGATGATGATTCGGTTTCAGATGTTCTTAGTAATCTATCCTGATATTCTTCTCGTTCCCAAAGATACAATAGTTTCAATATAGGCTTTTCAACTGCTGATAATACCTCAAGTATAAGTCTATAATGTTTACTTATAAGGGCGGCTTTTGACTTCTTTGATAGTTTAGACTTTGGAGATAACTTCTCTAATAAAGATTTCCTTTTCACAACAACGATCCTAGATTTAGGAGGTAGTGGTAAACTTAACAAGTTCATAAAAATATTTCCCAAGGCTTCAATTTGTCCATTTGTGCATGTATCCAACAAAGCAACTGTTTGACATCTACTTGAACAACTAAATAGAAGTCTCAAGTAATCTTTGTGTTTCATAAGTATTTTAGACATTGTCTATTGTCTGTTTCTCTCCATCAAATATTCCCATCTTATGCACTCTGTGGTCGTTACAGCTATGACACACATTCCAACAAATACTCAGTTTTCACATAGGCACGTATGCGCCCTCTCGATGCGTCGCTCATATGTATACAATAATAGCTGGCTCACGATCGTTCGTCATTTCAGCTTCATGTTTGTCTTTATCGTCAGCCATTTGCAATTTATTTTCCTTTGGTAGTACATTGCTCTTTAACTTATATTGAGTGCTGTTATGAGGTGACAAATCCACAAGTAAACAACCAAATTGTTCTGATGTGGCGCTTTTATAAGACTCAACTAAAAGCTTTCCTAAACCTAGCTGTTTTCCTAGCGTTGCAATTTAATGAATATCTCTGGGATTTCTAAACAAAACCAAATAGTGGCAATTCAAACTTATTGTTCGAGCATATCGACCTTGACAAAACATATTTTGATTCAAATATATAACCGT
Source organism: Sthenelais limicola (assembly GCA_942159475.1). Classification (NCBI taxonomy): domain Eukaryota; kingdom Metazoa; phylum Annelida; class Polychaeta; order Phyllodocida; family Sigalionidae; genus Sthenelais; species Sthenelais limicola. The sequence goes on from OW804095.1 coordinate 83,351,594, forward strand.
AATATTTCTATGATGAGATCCTCGAATGAATAGTTGTTGAACTTTAGGATCTTCCACAACTAATTGCATTAAATCATCTAATATCAACAGTGTATGATTATGTCCATCTCCTATGCTATCTATATCATCAGGTAAACCATTTTGAAACGTAACCCCTGGCATATCTTCAAACATTTTTTGCCATGCGCCATAGCAATATATCACTTCTGTAGGAGGTATTTGAAAAGCTGTACTTTTGTGTTCAATCAGTCGTTTAGTCCACCAGGATTTACCTGAGCTTGTACACCCTGTGATATTTATTGTAGCTGGAGAATAGAATATGAAGCTGGGAATTTCAACTTCCATGACAGTATTTATATTTCCTCTGTTTTCAATTCCTAAATGTCTTGTTGAGCATCAACATAAAGTAGCATTCGAATTTCCTCCCATATTTTACCTAGTTGGTTTCTCCCTTTTAGCTCTGACTCTGTAGTAAGCAATAGCACCCTGCTACATACTCCAGCTCCCCAGTATCTTTCTCTTTTGCAAGCATAGACTAGAGGTCTATTGGCTGAAGCATTTAGGGTATCTGATACGTCCGCGCATGATTCTATTTTTAGAATAGCTATGTCCTCCATCACATCATCCATCACAGCATTCCACTTTGTGCTTTTCTTAATTCTCTTGTGAATAGCTTGTATATCGCACAATGATATAAACTGTTTGGTTAACTCTTGAGATGCATCTGTATCTCCCAAATATATGGCTTTTCTAAAAACATACAAATGTTCTGCTGATGAGAATGTAAAGCCTCTATATATCAGATCGCATGGATATTCAGGAGAGAGTGGATTTGATTTGCCAGAGAATGCATACCAGTCTGGAACTAAAGACCAAGGACATAAATCTATCATGAGCGGAGTAGTAGATATTCCATCTTGACTAACAATACGCTTGCAATAAAAATATGAAAATGCATTTCGTTGTTGCGTATACGTAAAAACTGTGTTATTCACAGCTCTAAAACCTCTAATACTTCCTTCTCTAATCAATCGATGATCCAGTACCGATTTGTAAAGGTCGATTGGATTTAATACACGACATTTGTTCACACCCTTACAACTCAGTTTTGTATCACATCCATTGCTTATCACATATGTTTTGCTTCCTAATGCTACTATCTCATCACCTGTAGCTTCTTCTTTCATTATTCCGGGAGCTCTACGATCATAATTCTTGTGTTTCTCACAGCACTGTCGTATAAACCATTTTGCATTCATACTATCTGAGCATCGATTGTATATTGCCTCCAAATATTCAGCTTTTCTACTGGGTATGACTGCTGATTCAAAGTTTGATTTAGACAGGGTTAAGTATGCACTGTCTGTATCCATGGTATTATATTGGAACGTATTTCTGTGTAAATAAACATCCACACAATCATAATAAAATTGCAACATTTTAAGCTTGGCATACTGTAATATTGTAAAACCTAGATATATGGGGAGATCTAAAACGATCCTCTTCTTTGCAGACTCAATCTCCCAGAAATCAGGCGCTAGTTCTGTTAGTTTTCTAAACTGCGGAGCGTTAACCTTTTTGGAAACTTTCATTATATCCTTGGAATATGAAACATTTTTATGGTTTTGGCGGTCGAGAATGACCCCTCCATAGGCACTGTTCCCTACGAGCTTAAATAATTCTGCTATAACTGCCTGAGATTCATCCCTATCTCCTTTTCGTCTTGCGTTAGTTATTTCCTTTTCAAACGAAGCAAAACAATTCTGAGGAACAAACTCAACAACTTGATAAATGCGAGTTACAACAAGCCCAATATCGAGATACCATTTGAGCAATGGTGTGCAGATAAGAATTTTTGTAGCTGACAAACCACCTACAAGTAATCTTCTAGATTTAGTAGATAAATTGTTTTCATTCATGTATTGAATCATGTGTTCTCCTATTTCGTCCATAGGAATGTCAGTTGTGCAAAATAATGGAGACATCTCCCCAAAGTATTCCATAGGAGGTAAATGTTTCTCCTTATTTCTTGCCCATTCCGAAGGAATACGAATATCCACTTCCACCGAAGCAAATAGTTCCTCATTTTGTACAGCTTCTAGAATTTCATTAGTGGATACTTCCTTAGGATGATTTCGATAAAACAGAGGGAATAATCTGTTCGAAAATTCCTTTATTTCCGAGTTGGATTTCATATCAAGTCTAAATTCACATTCCCACATTTCTACTACCTTTATGCCTTGACTTTGAATGTACTCTCTCCGAGTTTTAGTTCTATTAAAACTTTTTACTCTGCGAGCTTCATCCATTTGACCCTTCATACAATCATGGCCATGGTAATAACACCCATAAAACTCATACGCAATTCTATCTCCATTTGATAAGTTTGAAAAACCGTCTAAAAGATATGCATTAACTCTTACTTCATTGGAATTGTTCAATGCATGATGTATTTTAACCCCAGATATGTACTGCATCCACTCCAACCAAACATACATTATAGTATTTGTAGAATGCTTTTCTGGTTTAAAGTCTTTTTCTGCATCTCTACGCACAAAAAATCCTGTAGGCATTTTCTGAGCTATGCACCATAAATACAGTGCATTGCTGTCATATCCAATAACTTTTTGAGCTAGCTCTTGTCCTCCTCTTATGTATGTTTCATTTGCTTTGTGATGTCTCTGAAACACAATAGAAGGTCCTCCAACTATGTTCTTCTTATATGTCATGTATAAATCTTCATTGGCATTACCCATTCTTGGGAAATATGCCCCGTCATTCAAAGCTGATTGAAATAGAAGCCTTCTGGCTATTCCAGGGACAGATAATGATATCTTAAACATATCAATGTTGCGATCGAAATAAAATTTCTGCATTCTAATAACAGCAGTCACAAATGGACGAATGTCTGTAAGATTATAATGCACAAGTAAATCTCTAACAGTTAGCATTCCTTCGTCGATCCAAAGCTCTTTCACCTGTTTATATTCATCTTCAGAAATGTTTTTCCCTTTCAACTCTGAGTAAAATGCTTCATAAGGTGGTAGTTCTGTTTCATCTAATTTCATCGGATCATCTAGATATTCATAAGGAAAAAAACCTTTCTTTTCTTCGACATGATATGCAGCTAGAAACTTTGAATAACTAGTACCAGGTGCAAGATATTGACAGATATCTAAGAACCTAAGTTTTTCATTACATATTGACATGTAAGCATTGTTTCGTTTTACAACAAACGAGTTCTTATTATCTCCCAAGTTCAGACTTTCAAAAATTTCAGACTTGAATAAGTTTATATCATAGTTTGAAGAGTTAAATCCTAACACAGGAAGAACGGAAATATACTCTGTAAATCTCTGATAAAGACAATTAACAGCTCGTGACATTATTTTAGAACAATCGCTTTGAATCGGTATTTTCAATGTTTCAATGCTGTTCTCTTTCTCTTTCTCTTTCTCTTTCTCTTGCTCTTTCTCTTCATCCTCCTCCTCCTCCTCCTCCTCCTCCTCCTCCCCTTCCTCCTCCCCTTCCCCCTCCTCATCCTCCTGCACTTGATCTTCCTCTTTTCCTTCCTCCTTTTTCTTGCCATTCTCCTCCTCCTCCTCTCCTTCCTCCTTATCTTTATCTGTCTCTTTATCTATAGTCCATTTGTTTTTCAAATCTTCCAACTGAATAAGGACATTATGCCATTTCTGTTTACATAGTTCCTGAGATTTCGATTGAATTTCATATAAATAATCTATCAAAGAGTTGGTTAGCATTTTAAGATCTGGATTAACAAAGCAAATTGGATCTGTATACCCAGGAACATTGCTACATACAGCTACGGATATCGCTCTGTGAGCTTGCTTCCATTTTAATTTGTCAGCGCATCCTTCGTCAATTTTCTCAAGAACCGCTTCTGCATCAAAGACCGAAAAATATTCAAATATCCTATCATTAGGCGGAACAACAATACCATACTCTTCCATCTGTTCGAAAATGGTCTTTGGATTTGTATGAAACCCATTCTTGTAGTGTAACTGAGTAATGTTTCCACATACTTTGGAATGCTTCTTGTAGTACTCATTCTTTTTAAACAATCGATTGCATGTTAAACATTGAAATTTATGAGCGTACACTTCAAATTTAATAACATAAGACAGGTGGTGTTCATGTACATTCAAATACATCACAGATTCATATTCAGAGGTGGATAGATGTTTATCGAGACACTAAAGCATCTTTCTAACTCTGGAAGAAATGTGAAATCTAAACCTTTGTATGCCTTGGGATCATTAGGAATTGATATGTCCAGTCGTTCCCCTAAATATCTCCGCCAGTCATGATAATAGTTAACAGATGTCTCTTCCATAGATCTATCATCCTTCCCAGCATGAGCGGATAAACATCTAAAGATACATAGGTTATCTTTGATAGAAGTTCCGCTTCTATGGATGTCTAGTCCCCTAATTGATGGGTCATTTCTTATGTGATCAGGAAGGTTGCCTTTCCCTAAGGGATAGTATGTATTGGTAACATAAATTAAGATATTTGTTACCATGTACAATTCCCATTTTGTATTCGGTCTATTGACTGCATAATAGTTCATCCAATCCATCTGACGTAATGTCTCAATAACATTCTGTAAATCTCTTCTTGATGAGACTTGGATTGGTTCATTAAAAAATGTATTATTATTATGACCAACAAAGTATCTGAACTCATCCCTTTCTCTGTGCCTTAATACCAATCCTAAAGATAGGTTTATCTTAAACGTATTTGTTTGTTGTTCAAATACTGTTTCTAAATGTCTAATTAATTCTTCAATTCCTCCGGAAATATCATCTGTTGGGAAATTATAAATCGATGCTAAGTTACCGCGTCTGTGATTTGCTAGAATATGACCTCTGTTTGCTCTAAAAATATAATCCAAATCATCGTTTATTCTATTCTCTTCATCAATCCAGGGTTGTCTAGCCCAAGGTTCATCTTGTAATGCCTGACCATTGTCTGCTCCTCCATGCATAACTGATCGGTGATATATCAAATCTCTCCTGTTTGCAAATTTTTGGAAGCATTTCCTACATGTAAATCTAGCTCTTTCCTTAGCATGTTGCCTGTCGTGTGCAATTCTATCTTTAGCGGTCTTGCTTTTATGACCGCAAACGCTACAGGGAGTCCGAGCAGGACATTTTCCTTCATGAAGTGTTGCAGCCTTCTCAGACTTAAACGTTTTACGATTGCAGTATTTACATTGAATTTTCTTCAAACATGTTTTCATGTGAATATTTAACGCTTGAGAACAATTAAACAGTTTGTTGCATGTCGTGCATTTATGAGATGGAGAATTGTTTTGCTTATTAAGACAGCTTTTCATGTGATTGTTCAAGCTTTGAGAAGAATTAAACAGTCGGTTGCATTTTTTACACTTATGAAAACCTTTATCCGAACGACAATGTCTTCTGTGTAATCTCAGTGCTACATTAGATGCAAATGTTCTCTTGCAGTTATCACATGTGTAATTACTATCTAACGTATTCTGTCTTCTTTTTGAACATGTAGTCTGATGATTTTCACAATCATTCCTAGTTCTAAACTGAACATTACAAAATGGGCAGTTGTAGATCCGTACTTCACACCCATTAGCACCTCTGTTATTGTTATTATAGCCTGAAGATGAGGGACGCGGATGTTTCCCTATATCGCCCTTATCTCTACGTCTTGCTGTGTTGTCATTTATGGAGGTGTCAGGTGTTGCACCAGTAAAGTACTGACATGTCGTACGCCTGTGGTGTTCACCGAATAAACCAAAGTGGTGTGAGTTATGTTGTTGATTCACGTCGCGTGTGTGTATCGTGTTAAAGCAATTAGTTGAAGGTTGCCCTCTCGCTTGCACCTATCATAAATAGATAAAATAAGACTTGTTTACATACGCGGGTCAATCTTTACTCATATAGTTAGTTAGTTAGTCGCTAATCCACTCACTCGCTCACTCACTCACTCACTCACTCATTCACTCAGTCATTCACTCAGTCACTCATATACTCATTCATTTGTTAATTTTATAAATAGATTAAATAAAACTTGTTTACATACGCGGTTAATCTTGACTCATATATTTAGTCGCTAATCCAGTCACTCGCTCACTCACTCACTCGCTCACTCACTCATTCACTCATTCATTTGTTAATTTTGATTAATCTTAATGTGTATACTAGTGTATTGTAATTTAAAACAATTATTAAACTTACCTGTTCTGGTGTAGATTCTAAGGTCCTAAGTCTTTCTTGTACAATGCGATGAGAAAGAACACAGTTCTCCAAAGCCCATATCACCAATGATAGTCGATCGTAAAATCCTCGAGTAATTAATTGCAATTCCCAATCCGAAAATGCCATATTCATTCAATTATGTATGTATATCCTTTTTGCATATCACAAATGTATTTATATTGCAACTAAATATCACACTATCAATATATCACAATATCAGCATATCACAATGTTGTCAATCAATTAAAAGTAATTCCAATTCTAATTGATTATAGGTGAATGTTCATGTATCCCTTACTGCTCTCTCAAAATATCACGGTCGTAATGAAAATAAGACCTGCTCTATTCCTCTATATATACCTATAAACCTCCCACCTTCAATCTCGCTGACTCCTTCCTATGTATGTGTATTAAATATCTCAAAGTTATGATTAACGATCAAAATTTACACAACTCAATGTCTTAGGTGAATGTCTAAGGTCTAAGGTCTAAGGTCTAAGGTCATATGCGAGGGGGTAGGTTTTTATCCATTATAATAAGGTATATGCTTACAGCTCACTTCAAAGCTAAAACCGATATCTGCAGCTAACTGTTATCTACTGATTTCTTTCTTTCATCCTTTAATAGTTCCACCAATCTCCACTTCATGACACCTGTAACCTATCATCTCTCATGTCTCATCTCCCCTGTGCATCAATCCATCATATCTCCTGACTTCATGTAAATCTCTAAGGTCTAAGGTCAGGGTCTAATGTGTTACATCCAGATGTGCAGGTGCCTGGAGTTAAAGGTCAGGGTCGGGATCAGGATTAAGAGTTAAAGGTCAGGGTTGGGGTCAGGGTTGGGGTCAGGGTTCTGGGGTTAAGGGTTAGGGTTTTTACCATTATAATACCTATCAGGTTAAAGGTTATGGTGGGATTTAACCCATTAAGGTACTTAATAATAATTTATATGTTTCCATATGTCATAATGGCGCCAGACAGTCTAGTCCCAGAAGTCAAAACCCATTAGACAGGTGCGGCAGGGTATTGGGTTCCCTTTGATCCCCTTAGATCTTCTAGGGGTCAGGGTCGGGTTCAGCCTCGACCTAAGGTACGTTTCAGAATGTCATCTAACAACTACTTGAGGTTGATAGAAAATAACAAATCAACTGATAAAAGTAAAAATTATTTGTTGGTATTCTGGGGGTGTCTAGGGGCCCAAATGTTGTCAAATTGGTGGAAATGGCCACATATGTTTTAAAAATCTTAACACATATATTAGCATTCATATATTTGCGACGTCTTTGAATCTCACCGATCTTCCAGTATACAACTTTAACTATATTCCTTACATGGTGGTTTAGGCTCAGTTGATCGTCAATTAGACAGCCCAGGTATTTAAATTGGCTTGAAGAAATGCGGGCCATTCTTCGTAATAATTCAGGGTCAGTAGTTGGGCGAGAAATTAATCAACGCAACACACAGAGATGTATGCTTCGAATCAGTACCAGCCTTACAAGAGACCGATTCCAATCTTTTTCTTTATTCTTATACTAGACAGATTAGAACAAATACACTGGTCCTGCGCTGATTGGCTTTGGTCCCGTTGGTCCAATTAATTGACAGGTTAGATTAGAGATCCAATCAGCCACAGGATAACAATGATAGACAAATATTAAAACGAGGCTCAGAGTGACCACTGCCACTCTGACCAATCTCTTTGGGTGGTGACCAGGTCACGGGGTTATCTCCCCTCCCCTCTCCCTCCCACTCTTTAATCAGTATTCCCCCCCCCCCTCCCCTGACCTGGTGGTCAGCCCCTCCCCTCCTTTCCCATGTGATCGACTTTGAGATAACGGTCAGACCTGGACCTCACCTGTACCTTTGGACTTTGGGATGATAAGAAATCCGCGAGCGTTGTGGCGGTAAGAAAGTGTGGGTAGCCTTCTGGCCGGTAGGGGCGCGACGAATGTCTGGCTGAATGAGACAACTTTAACTCAAAATTAGACAATTTAGGCTTGTCAATTTTACATACGTCCCAATCTCATTTGGTTCGGAGAACTGTGTACAACATAGTTCTCCGAACCACTCTAAGGAGCAGACAACACATCGACGCAACCCTCATTTTAGTTTCTGGCCGACAATCCCCGAGCAACCCCGAGTATCACCGAGCGGCGACCCCCTTGGCTGACCGAGTTCTGCCGAACCGGAACCCCCGACCTAGAACCATAAGTGGGCTTCACTTTTCTTCCACTCACGAATCCACTGCCATCCTCAGTCAAATTCTACACTCATGCTTCATTAGATTTGGAAGTTTTGATGCTCGATATCTAATTCCACATGAGAGACCTTTATTTACGTTGGGGCACCTCGATCCGGCATTTTTAACCACTGGATTTTTAACCTTTGACCCACCGGACGAATTCACGGCGGCCATCCCTATGTGGATCGAGGCTCCCTTTCTCCCGTAAGTACCTTCATGTTTATACAATTGAAAAATGCAAAAATAAGACAATCTAGAGAAGTACAGAGGAAAAATCAACTCCCCTAAATCAAAATAATAGCTAAAGATTTTACAATGCCTTAGCGTAAAATTATTACTGAAGCACGGCGAACCCGCCTCGGATAATTTGTAAACACAGTCTCTTAAGAGTTTTCACTAGGTGGCGTATTACCGCACTGTCTTTTGAGTTTAATGTATTGTTCATCAATATCTCTGCTTTTCTTGTCTATGGGTTCTCCCCGTAGAAATGTCTCAGGCATTTTCACGCAGTCTTTGAATATTGCTTTATATTTTTACTCGTTTTTGGGCTGCCTATCACTACTTAACGTCCGTAAGGTGGCAGCATGTATCTTATACACTTTCTAGGTACCTGTCGCCGTGAACATCCTCAAGGTGGCGACACTGGTACATACTTATACATTTCATTTGGGAGCCTGGCTCCTCTGGTCTAGAAGACTGACAAGATTCCTTTATATTTTCAGCCCTTCTTTCGACCCAAAAATGGCCCGCTGAGGTGTACACATCGGTCTAGCGACTACCGACCATTCCTAGGCTGGTCTTCTTGGTATCACTACTCCATCAACAACGTGACCACCTCCCATCTTTGCTTCACCCTACTTTCAGAGAACGGGTCCTTCATCGTCCTCTCTCAAGTGGTGGCTTATTCCTTCACATAACAGCTAGCTTTCTCACCCTAACTTGAGCAGAAGAGTGCGTCCCACTGCAAGCTAACACCGGGCGTACTTACTAGGTAGGAATTGGTGACTAGACCAATTAATTAAATTCTACGAAAGGGGTGAGGACCTTGTCCACAGTCCAGCACTAGGCCTGCTTTAGAGTAAACTAAACAGCTTTCGTGACAACACCTCCTTTGTAATTATTACCATTAGATTCCAATTAAATTAGCACTACAAAACATTTTAAAATCAGAATCTGCTCACATTTGCACTTAAGACTAACATTATATCGGCTTACTTTTATCATTCTTCGTAATAATTCAGGGTCAGTAGTTGGGCGAGAAATTAATCAACGCAACACACAGAGATGTATGCTTCGAATCAGTACCAGCCTTACAAGAGACCTATTCCAATCTTTTTCTTTATTCTTATACTAGACAGATTAGAACGAATACACTGGTCCTGCGCTGATTGGCTTTGGTCCCGTTGGTCCAATTAATTGACAGGTTAGATTAGAGATCCAATCAGCCACAGGATAACAATGACAGACAAATATTAAAACGAGGCTCAGAGTGACCACTGCCACTCTGACCAATCTCTTTGGGTGGTGACCAGGTCACGGGGTTATCTCCCCTCCCCTCTCCCTCCCACTCTTTAATCAGTATTCCCCCCCCTCCCCTGACCTGGCGGTCAGCCCCTCCCTCCTTTCCCATGTGATCGACTTTGAGATAACGGTCAGACCTGGACCTCACCTGTACCTTTGGACTTTGGGATGATAAGAAATCCGCGAGCGTTGTGGCAGTAAGAAAGTGTGGGTAGCCTTCTGGCCGGTAGGGGCGCGACGAATGTCTGGCTGAATGAGACAACTTTAACTCAAAATTAGACAATTTAGGCTTGTCAATTTTACAAGCTGACACGCTGGACAGAACTGTTGTTACATGTTACATTAAAATCTACTTTGTCCTTCTTAGAGAAACCAAATAGTTGTAACTTGGTCTTTTTTCATTTACTAGCAGGTTGTTATCATTGCACCATTTGGTATAACACTCAATGTCCGCTTGCGTTTTTCGCTTGAGCTCTATCAAGTTACTACCAGATATAGCTAACACAGCATCATCTGCATACATGGTTAATCTCCCATTGAAATTAACATCTGCCAGGTCGTTTATAAATAAAATAAACAATAATGGGCCAATTATACTGCCTTGAGGAACGCCGGCAAATAGTTCACAATCGTCGCTGATCCCACAATTAGATTTAACAAATTGCATCCTGTTTATCGTGAAGAAGCACAAACCACTTTGCAGAGCTAGTTTAATCGTTGAATTATTCACCCCTTCTATCCCTGAGGCTTTGCTATCCTTCAGTTTCTCTATTTCAGTTCTGACCTCACCTTCTCCTACTTCATAAATCATGTCGAGGTCCCCAAAAACTCTATTCTCATATGTGAAAACTTCCACACCGCCTCTTCCTATGTTCGCAAAATAATTGTTGCCGAAATTTAGAGCATCTTTGCCTGTAACCACTCCATCCTCTGTATCGAATGTCTCTAAATTTTTCTCAACCAAATCCTCTTTATTACTGAATATCTGTCCTAGACTCTTCCAGAATTGTTGAGGTTTGGAGGAATTTTCCTCAACATTTTCAATTAGGATATTCCTTCTTTCTCTAAGCAAAATTAATTTAACTTCTTTCCCCAGACCTTTAGCGATTCTCATATCATCACTATTTTTAGTCTCTCTTGCCCGAGCAAATGCCTGATCTCTCTCCTTTATCATTCTATTGGCCTCCTCTGAAACATACATCACATCCTTCCTTTTTCTTCGCCTGACACAAGTGAATACTCTTTTGTCTACAGAAATGACCATGTCAATGAACTCAGACCACACTTTATCTGGAGGTGAAGTTTCGTCCACCATAATTCTACCAGAATTGTACATTATTTCTCTCTTTAACTTGGTTATATTACCCTTCTTCATGGATTTAGTCCATATGTATTCCCTATTAACAATAGCTGGTTTGCTCTTATTATACACATAGCCAATTATTATTATTATCAACTTTTATTATGACACAATGTATACATAATCGGGCGAGACCCTCTAAGAATAGCTCTTCCTGGGTACCCTTGAAAAACAATTGAAATCAGTTAATAAATACATTTAGCAAATACATGTGATTTGTCGTTCCGATTATTTATAGTCCTTAAGATCTAATGTCCTGTATAAAGTCTATTTCATTGGTTTGTTCCTATCTCATGTGTGTGCTCCGGCTTGCTTGGACGATGATGCTGTCTTGTCTGCTGGAAATAATTTTAATTATGAGTGAACAGCTAACAGTATTTGTTCTCTATTTCATTTCAATTTAAAATGTTATGTTTACCTCAGACAATCTTTGTTGGACTTACCCTACCTATACTGGTAGGATGAGCTAATGCTAAATAAATATCGTAATAGTATGTTTATTTGGGAATTGAAAAAACAATAGTAATTTATCCCCTTAACCTGTACTGGCGATCTTAGGGTAAAAGATAAAAATAGCTACAAGGGTTCTCCTGAAAGCCACTTCAAGTGTATGACTCTGTCTTCTTGTTGAGAGGGCAGGCATATTGACTTTGTTATGAATTTCAATTGTACTAGCATATTTTGGGAGTTTGAGTGCAATCTTAATTGTGGAATTTTGCAGGGACTGTAGACAGTCTAGGTAATTTTGGGGTGCAGATTGATAGAATATATCTCTGTAATCTAAATGTGGAATTATAGTAGTTTCGAAGATTAAAAGTAGGGTCCTTTGGTCACAAATCCCATATAATTTTGAGAGTGAATTAAGTTTTGCCCTGATAATGTTGATCTTACGATCCAGAAATACTTTAAAACTCATTCTCCTATCTATCTCTACCCCCAGAAATTTATAATATTCAACTTCCTCTAGATTGCTTTTACCTATACAATATTTTGACACATTTTCCTTCGGTAACCGAAGGCTTATATTGAGAGAGTTACATTCTTTTGTGTTTAATGAGATCTTATTGTTCTCACACCATCCAATAACCTTATCGAGGTCCTCTTGCAATCCGCAGATTTTATCGTGTTTTTTACTTCTTGTACCATATAATACAGTGTCATCTGCGAAATGCTGGATCTGACAGTTTTGAATAACCTTATGTAAGTCATTTATATAAATAACAAACAGGAGAGGGCCAAGTGATGTCCCTTGGGGTACACCACATGTAACCCCTTTATAAGTAGACAGGTTACCATCAATGACCACCCTTTGGTTCACGGTGTTGAATGCTTTTTTGAAGTCTAAAAATATTAAGTCTGTAGATTTTCTATTATTTATATTATCATAGGTATATTTAAAGAGATGGTCTAGGGCGTCATTTATGGATTTCCCCTCTCTGAAACCATATTGTATGTCACATAGTAACTTTTCAGATTCAAGATGTGATGCTAGCTGTTTTTGAATGCAGCTTTCAAGAATTTTCGCTGGCAGTATTATGCAAGATATCGATCTATAGTTATTTGAGCAAATCCACCATTTGGTCGTCATTTGACCCTAAAATCTTTTTCTGCCTATTTGAATGAGAAAAAATGATGGCAGACATTTTCTGATAGTTTTATCGTGTCCGCCACCCCAAAATACATCAGAAATATCCCCTATTTACATAGTTTTTCCTAAGAATTTAGGTATTGGAGTGAAAAAACTGGATTTTAGGGCCTTTAAAATGAAGAAAAATCAGGCAAAGCACAATAAAATGCTGGAAATAAATAAAAATATTTAGTTGAACATTTTTTCGAACTCATTTAACCATTGAGCCTTGACTCTGGGTAATGCATGATCTGTTTTTTATCTGTTTTCTAGGGATCTTTAGTATAGTAAAAATGAAAACATATGTTGGGAACTCTAAATGTCAGCGTCACGTGTGGAAAATAAAATCCACACCTAGAAAAAAATAAAAAACATGGGTGAATAATATATACTTATTTGGACAATTCTACATGCACCTGATATATTTAGAATGAATCTGTTCGGATATATGTTCATACTGTGGAATACTAGGGATCAGAGTATAATTTGGGCAGCTATGCTGTCAGCGTCACGTGAGTATTGTTACTCTGCCACATTTAATAAATATTGATAATTAATCATTAATAACATCCATATACATGAGATGTCGGACATACTTCATCTTAAATATCATAAATCCACTCAGGATCTTCTTGTTAGGAAGGTAGGGGGGGAAATGTGTCAGCGTCACGTGTGTTTTCCACACGTGACGCTGACATGGAGCTGAAACTGACGCTGACATATATATTATGGAAAACCTTTTTGGGACATACAGAAAATCTTTATCCTTAAAAATGTTGCCTCTAATTACTTGAACAGAACTTAAATTCACCTTTATGAACAACCAATACAAGTATTAATGTCAACTTAAAAAGAGAACAAGGAGGATTGAATTTTATATATCTTAATATATATTCTAAGTATAATGGGGTATATAAGTGTGTATGAACAGAGAGTCAATGACCTGTCACCCTTGCTGCTGCCATTATCATTACCATTACTAAATGGTTATGTGGCTGTAACTTTTCTCCTAGTTGGAATATTTTCACAAACTAAAAAGCGTTATGACCCCTATGTCGATACCTGTGAGGTACACTCTAATTTAAAACATTATGTCCATATATTCTTTATTCATTTGTAATTTAAATAGTCATTTATGTTAAAATATGTACCATTCTGCTGTGCCCTTATCAGCAGAATTCCAATCACAGTCGCTCCCAAGCTGCCCCGAATGAAATATTCATTATTAACTTTCCCAATTTCGTCTATATTAGCAGCAATATATCTAGTTTATGCACGAAAAATAATAAACCAATAGAACCAATTTGAAAAAAATAAAAAATTTCAGTCCTGGATGGCCAAATGACGACCAATTGGTGGAATTGCTCATTTGTACTAGTTTTATCACCATCCTTGAATATTGGTGTTACAGTTGCTCTCTTGAACTCGGTTGGGACTTTAGAAGTCTGTATCGAGAGATTATACAGATACGCAAACTGTTTGCTAAGGGCCAGCATACATGGCTTTAAAATATGAGTGGGCATGAGATTAATACCGGAGGCTTTATGGTTACCTATTTTCTTAATGGATAACCCAACAGCAATGTCGGTTATAGTTTCAAATTGAAATTCCTTAACCTCGCTTTCCTCCTCTTTCTCAATACCATTTCCATTAATAGGAATATTTTTGGCCAACTCAGGACCTACGTTTACAAAGTATTTGTTAAATTCTTCGGCGGCTTCCCCACCTTTCAGTTTACCACCTGTCTCTCCTTTTACACAAATTTCCCTGTCATTATTCTTAGACTTCTGTTTGGATACGATTGGTTTGATTATTTCCCAGAATTTATGTGGGTTGGATTTATTGAGTGATATTTGGTTCTCCAGAAAGTTATTTTTGGACTTCTTAATTTCTTCATTCAGTATACACCTTTTCTTTCTAGCTTCTGTCCAATCTCTTTCCTTATCAGTTCTCTTGGCTTTTCTAAAAGCCTTATCCCTATCTTTTGACATTTGTATTAGCGTTCTGGTATACCATTTAGGGGTTCTGTTTTACTTTATTGAATGTCTTTACGGGGCACATTCTGTCCACATATAATTCTATTGTGGAATACAGCATGGTCCACGCTTCGTCGACCTCCCTTGACTGGTAGAACTTTGTCCAATCTAAATCTCTAAGTATCTCCTTAAGGATCTTTATATCTAGATTTTTTGTATTTCTCGCTTCAAATGTTTCTTTTACATATTCATTCCTAACTTTCTTGATTTGTAGAAAGACAGGCAAATGGTCACTTAGGTTCAGATTTATCGATCCGCTATCATTAGTATTATGAGCGTTCGTGTAAATGTGGTCAATTTTTTAGCGTGACTTTCTGCTGATTCTTGAGTGTACTTTAATAGTCTGATGTAAATTACATTTGTTTAACAGGGAGCTAAATCTATCTGCATTCTTCGTTTTTCCTTCTTTGATAATGTCTGAATCGTAATTAAAATCACCCATTCTTACTACTTCCTTAGTGGAGTCAATAGAATTTAGAACTTTATCTAGGCATTCCACTGCCTCCGACATTCCTCCCTGCGGTGGTTTGTACACGTTAAGAACTATCTTTGTTTTCATAAACTTCTTGGAAATTTCAAACACTTGTACCTCTATATCCTTGTTGGATATAGCGGAAAAGCCCCCCTCAATCTCCCATTCCCTAACTTCGAGTGACTTATGTACATAGGTGGCCAAACCCCCTCCCCTCTTTTTCCTCTTCCTATCTGCCCTAATAAGTTCATAGTCAGGAATTGATAGTTCGCTGTCTAGTGTATTCTTATTTAGCCAAGTTTCTTGGATAGAGAGAACCTGGGGAGCCATTTCTTTTACTATGACTCTGAGCTGGTCAATTTTTTGGCCTATACTTCGTATGTTCCATGATACAAATTTTAGTCCTTGAAGTTTTACAAATGTTTCTATGTCATACTCCATTATTTGACTGTTTTGTTTTATACCTCTTTGCCCTTTGCCCTTTGCCCTTTCCATTTCCATTTCACCTTTCTCGTAGTTTTCCCTACGCCCCCCATTCTCCCTTCAATCATTGTAACTACACATATCAATCTTAATTTACATGGTTTTAACACGGTAGGTGGGAAAATCATTGTTTCAGTAAGATTCCGCCTTAAGAAGCAGCGGGCTCTAATTCTAACAACATCTTGGCATGGAACATTGTAACATAAAACAGAAACATGAACCATAATGTTTCCATGCCTTTTTGATGACCTTTTCATTGGGGTCTCCTCCATCTTTTTCACTCTAGGTATTTCTAGAATGTGGATAGGGGGATGGGGAGTGCTGAGAAGGAAGGAGTGCCAATTTCGGCTATATAATTCAATTTACACTAATTTTCTCTATTTCGATAAAAGACTATATTTGCGTCCAAAATGATACCTTTCGTTAGGTATTTAAATTTGTTATTATAGTTTCATCTATCTTTTCATTTCTCCAATAACCTTTGAGTCATGTTACAAGCAAGGTAGGGTTCTAGAAAACACACGGTTTTACCTACAATAGTCACTTTAGTTTTGGAGTTTTATTTTTAAACCCTTTTCGGA
The DNA here is from genome assembly GCA_942159475.1 of Sthenelais limicola. Lineage (NCBI taxonomy): Eukaryota > Metazoa > Annelida > Polychaeta > Phyllodocida > Sigalionidae > Sthenelais > Sthenelais limicola. The sequence continues at coordinate 83,368,172 of OW804095.1, forward strand.
CAATAGTCCAACTGTAACAGTAGCCTCTGAGTACATACAATTTTTCTTATCTACCTAGATTATACATTGACAATCTATTATTACATCCGGTTTCAGAGGTGACACCTATCCCCTTATGGGATTTACATTCTCTACTACAAGAATCAATCACCCTTAAACGTACCTTTAATCTTATCAGTGATACATATATTCTTCAGATGGATCCATATTTGATATTAAATTCAGTAAATTTAGTAAGTTCAATCTACGAAACTCTCACTAGTTTACAGAATTAACATTATCCGAGTTTTAGGTTGTGATGTTGGGTTCTAGAAAACACATGTTCTCCTTCCTAACCTCGATTCTTACCTTATCTTTAAACCATAATGTCTTTCAATATCTGTTTAACGACTCTGATATAATATATCCATAGTCAGTTTCTCCTTCTTTCTCGTCGGATGTATTTGTCAGGTCGGCAGGAAGCGATTTTTACAGGTGGCGCTGTGATCGGCCGCACTGGCCGCCATATTGTATGGTGACCATGAATGCCGCGCGTCTAGGTTACCTATAGTAAATTGCTCAATTTAACATGCTCAGAAAACAGTCAGAAACTGGGTAAAAATTTATAGATTCTTCCTAGAAATGTACACTATTGCCAAGAAAATACTCACAGAGGGTTGATAATGTTTAAAACTTGAACTGTAGAATTTAAGAAATCCTGGATGGAAATTAGCGATTTTAAGCTTGCTTCCTATGAGTTGCTATGGGATGTATTCACCATACTCATAGTCCAGGGGGTCGAGTAGTAAACAATGAGCTGAATCTTATCATTATAGCCCTGTTATCAAGAGGAATTTCTTCGGGAATGGTGACAATACTTATGATGAGTAGATTTCATGATAGAATATATTTTTCCTGTGCATATTAATTTCAAAATATAACAAAATGTGATGGTTGCTAGACCCAAATCGCTACCAGTTACAACGTGACACGTGACCTGCAATCGCCGACCCGACCTGACGAATTGGTACTTCCAGGGTGTTGGTTTCTCATGGTGAAATGATATATATATTTCGGATTTTATGTTTATACTTATAATTTCATTGGGTAGTTGTGCAATGAAGTCGGGTTCGAGAAAACACACTGTCTCACCGCACAACTCCCTAACCCTTTAACTATTGTTGTCATTGATATATGAAATATAGAATATTCGGATTGTAGTTGGTGATGTTTTATTGGTCAGTGGACGAGTGATGAAATCTTCAAATCTTCCTGTAGGCCTTGATCATTTGGTTCACCACTCCCTCTCTCAGTTGGTCGGTGAAGTGGCACCCATCCTCTGCCATTTTGGAGTAATCCGCATAGTATATTGGTTGGTTCGATTGTACGATGAAGGCGCCCCGGGACCGAGGCGACCTGAGACCGAGGCGCCCTTGCTGAGACCCAAGCTCCCCGACCTAAGATCGAGGCGCCCACCCCATACATCGAAGCGCCCCGCCAGTGTTTAGATCGAAGTGCCTGAATGTTTAACAGAAATCAATACTAAAACTAACCCTAAACCTAACCATTAAATTGGTTGTCCTAAATCCGTAAATTGGTTGTCCTAAGTCCGTAAATTGGTTGTCCTAAGTCCGTAAAGGGAATCTTTGGCGCTTCGATGTAAGAGGTGGGCGCCTCGATCTTAGCCCGGGGCGCCTCGGTCCCGGCGCTTGACGCTTCGATCTGGCCGCCTCGATCTGGCCGCCTCGATCTCGGGGCGCCTTCGTCTCAACCCCGTTGGTTCGTCGTCATGCGTCGCCTGGATTTATTCCGGTGGACCAGTTGGCTAATGTATGGGGTTGGGACATGGTGATTCACATTGTTAAGCTTGATTATATTGTTGTAGCTTATAACCAATCTATTCATTAAGTCCTGGTCCTCTGCGATAGCTCCTATTTTAGATGGTGTCAAGATTTCATTTAGACGCCACAATGTCTGGGAATTATGGACGTTGTTTTTTACTAAGTCCACTCCTTTAGTCGTGCAGAAGATAATTGTTGGAGGGGGTAGGTTTTGTGGGGCCTTTTGACAGATGTCCTGCCTGGCTCTTTCAATAGCCTCCTCAGTATCAGCAGCTAACAGTGTTGGGCAGGAGTATTTAAGCCCAACTTCTTTGGTTTGATCATCCCTAAACGTGATATTACAGATGCCTGAGGCTACCATGATAACCCTTGGTCTTTCAGACATCCTTAGGTAGTTGGATCGTTGAATGAGTGTAGCAGTATCCGCCCCTCTACAAACAAACACACTTACGTCTAGTCCCGGCTCCATTCTCTCGAACACAGGCTTGAGTCCGGAGGCTCTATAGTCGCCTAAAATCATTAATTCCTTTCTAGCCATAAACATTTCAGTCCTTGGATTAATCCAGTGGATACACACGATTAGTCCGCTGTTTAACGATATATTATTGTTGGAACTCCGTCTTTAGGTCGTTGAGTATATTACCGAAGACATTTTTGTCCTTGAATGACTGAGACTTTAGAGGCACCCGTCCGCCATTACTGATGAGTACGCCTCTTGGGTTCCAGCCCACTCCCCATTAGTGGTTTGGTGTTATTTCGTACAGACCCTTTATTTTGGGGTCCAACAATTGTTCCAGTAGTTGTGGGTGTTGCCGGAATTTTTCCCTGGCTAAATCCTTGAGTACCTGTACTTCTACCTTTTCCCACGCCAGCATCTGTTGCGAGGTAACTTTTGAGTCGAGTTTACCTACGATCCGCTTGGCGTGGATCGGATTTTTTTTTTTTCGACAAAATCTTTATTCAGTGGTATTTACAAAGCAACCGGACAAACAGTCTCGTCCCTGAGGTCGGTTTTCCTCATGTCCTGATATAGATGTCTAATATATTAGCCGAAATTTTAAGGTGGGTGATAGAGCATCTCTCTTTTGTACAATCGATCATTTTGTTTTACAATTACACTTTATGTGGATGAGATGAAATAGTTATTATGATTCTTAGTGAGTTGTGATGAGAGGAATAATGAAATGGATGATGAGTTACACATTGACTTAGATGAAAGCGTGACTATTAGTGGTGGGTGAGTGAGTGGTATCAGGACTTTTTGGAACAAAAGGATGATCTCAGTATGAATTTATATACAGGTTTCACTCTCTTTGGGTTACTGAATAGAGAGTACTGCTAACATGTTACAACATTACTAGTGCATATTGGGTAAAGTACCCCTTATGATTCTTGATTTTAATGCAGCACTAAATTCCTTAGGGGTTGTTAATCTCCTTAATGCAGGATCTAACCTGTTCCATTCCCTAGCGCACTGGTATGCCAACGAGTTTTTATCTTTTTCAGTTTTGGGGATGAATGTTGGAAGGGTGGGGGCAGCATTTTGACGGGTATTTCTTTGATCTTGATTTGTAGCATCATTTTGTGCATTATAAATCTTGCCATGAGCTAATTTCAGGTTGTTATAAATCATTCTGTTTCTTATCAACATGGTTTTTGTCTCAGCATGCAAAGCAAGTATAGGTGTTCTGATATCAGAATTAGTTGCACTTCTAAGGATTCGGTTCTGAAGTTTTTGCAGTCTGCTTATATTGCCCTGGTTAAGGCAGGACAGTACTGACAGACTGTAGTCAAAAATGGAAATGATTTTGGACTTGCATAGCATAATCGCAGTTTTAGTATCTAAATTTTTTCTAATCTTGTTAAAAGTATATAGTTTGTAGTTGATTTGCCTGATCAGGGTGTTAAATTGCCCTATCATTGTAAGATGCGAATCCAATTTGATACCCAAGTACTCGTATGATTCTACCTGTTGGAGGACCGATCCACCCACCCTTATATCCACATTCGGTGTATTGGTTTTTGTGCTTAGTGTTGAATACCAGGAGCTTGGTTTTGGCAACATTTAGTGACAATCTGCTGCATCTACACCATTCACAGAATTTGACAATATCAGAGGCGACAGTCTGCTCACATGTATTAATATCGATGTTTGTTTGTTTGTTTTAAGATGTTTATTCAGCAAAAGCAAAAATTATGTAGTATGTACACTATTCTCATTTTGAGCTGATTTTTAGAAAAATGTTACAAAAATTATTCAGTCGGCACAGCGACAGATTAACAAGTAGAGCCGATTAGGCATGAATTATCATGCGAAAAAAAACTAAGTTATACAAAAGAGATAGAAGATCGAGAAAAAAAATAAAAACCATCACCTAGGGCAGCATCCTTTAACAACATTCCTAGGAGCATCGTTTCACCCTCAAATATCAATCAAAATACAAAGGAGCAAAATAAGTTTCAAGTAATAATCTGATATTAGCCATCAGGACTGAAAGGGCGATTTCATACAGGCATAAACCTTCAACAACGTACTAATAATTCAAACAGTTTTGGGCACATTTGTAGACATTCATATCAAGCCATCAGGATTTGGAATCTCCCATACATTTTGGGTGTTTGAGAAGGCATTTTTACATATGTTCTTTATTTGATTTTTAAAAAAGGTAAGATCGTTATTCACCTTTACTTCTCTAGGAAGTGAGTTCCAGAAACTTAGGATTTTGCCAAAAAGACTCTTACGAATCCTCTCTTTGTGCCAGGGAGTTAATATCACTCTATTTTCCCTCATGTTATAGTCATGTTGTGGGAGATTCTCCGCAAAGTTATGACAATTCCAGAAGACTCCAAAGAATTTTTGCAATCTTCTGTAACATAACGGAATAATTCCTAGACTATTATGTAATTCTACGTTATTAACCCTATAAGCCCCTCTTCTCGTTTTAACACCAATGCACAACCGAAGACAATTATTTTGAGCTACCTGGAGTCTTTTTAGGTCCTTTTGACTACCAAAGTCCATAGTTAGAGTACTTGATTCTAGCACTGGAAGTATATATGTCTTAAATATTAGGAGTGCAATATCTCTACTAATATAGTGTCTTATTCTCGCAAGCCTTTTGTACAATAAGTTAGTTCTTACACAGACATTGTTTATGTGACAAGACATCGTTAATCCACTATCAAGGAGATATCCGAGATACCTAAAACTTTGGACATTATCAATCTGGACACCATTATTATATATGATATAGTCATCATGGTTTTTTTTTCCTTGTGCCGTAAAAGGTTTGCAATTTGGTTTTAGAGTTGTTAATAGTCAAACCATTTTTTTCTGTCCAGGTCTTAAATTTGTTCACATCGTCTTGGACATCAACCAAATCTCTATTGGATCTTATACAATGGAGAAGAACACAATCATCGGCATATAAGATTATCTTCCCAGCAAAATTTATATCAACCACATCGTTAATGTACAAAACAAACAGTAAAGGTCCCAAGATACTGCCTTGGGCCACGCCAGCATGTAGGAAGCGCCTATCAGACATATTGCCATTCAGACATACCAACTGTTCCCGGTTCGTCGAGTAGGAATTCAAAAGAGAAATCAGCCGTGGACCAAAGCCTAGTTTTTTCAATTTATGCATCAAAATTTTAATATTTATTGAATTGAAAGCTTTAGAGAGATCAAAATATGTTGCGACTGTATCTAAGCTATTGTCTTTATTTTCAACGACTAATTCATAGATGGCGGTGTCCACGCTTTTTCCTACCCGAAAACCATGCTGGGATGGGGCAAGAATGTTTCGATCAAGAAGGTAGTTGGAAATCTTTTCTGACAGAATCTTCTCAAATATCTTACTGGTCATAGGGGCTATCGAGATGGGCCTAATATCATTTATATCTCTTGAATTTTTCTTTTTTGGAATCAGGGTGCAAAGCGAGATCTTCCATGACTGTGGGAAGGATCCAGAAAGTCTAATTTTGTCAAGCAGGGAGGTAAATTTGGTTGCACACGATAACAAGGCAAGTTTCAGAAAGGATGTATTTACATCTAAGATTCCACTAGATTTAGTTTCATCGATATTCTGAATATGCTTTACAACATCGTCCCTGGAAATTTCCCCGTCCCACTCAAAGACATCAAGGTTATTCTCCATGTCTTCATTAGCTGAGAAAACTTCAACAGAGGATTTAGGCATTATATCACAGAAGAACCTATTGCTGTAATTTGCAGCATCAAGACCCATCAATTTGTTCCCATCAACATCAATAACATGATCGATCGACGTCTGAGAAGCCCCTTTAATACCGTATAAGGTTGAAATATGATTCCAGAATTTTTTGTCATTTCGACTAAAACGCTGACATATATCATTCAAACATTCCCTTTTTAATCTGATAATCAAACGCTGTACTTCTATACGTAGGGCCCTGGCCTGTCTGAAATCCTCAACATTTTTGCTTTTTGTAGCTTTCTTAAATTGTCTATTTTTTCTCATTACAAGCTGTCGTAGGTCTCTATTATGTAGAAGTTGGCCATTTTTTATCTTAAAGGTTTGCACTGGATATAGATCTTCCTGAATTTTTTTAAATTCACCCATTAAGTTGTTACCTAACACTTCAAGATCTGGCTCAGACCAAAGTTCTTCATCAATATTAGATACGTGTTCGTTAACAGCTTCATACGACATTCTCGAGGTTGGTCTACATTTGAAGGTGGCACCACTGTTAGGTAAACTATTTGTCTTACCTTTCTTTAGAATTACAAAAACAGGGACATGGTCACTTATATTTTCATAGATGTTTCCTGTATCCGCAACATTCTTACAATTAGTGGCAATGAAGTCGATCAGAGTACACGAATCAGAAGTAATACGTGTGGGTTCTGAGATATGCTGTATTAATCCAAACGAGTCTAATAAATTTATAAAACGTCTGGTAGATACATTTTGCTTTAGCAAATTGATGTTGGCATCACCACCTAAGATTAAGTTAGAATTTCTATAACGATTGTTCACAGTACCCAATAAAGTTTGGTTCAACGCTGTGAAGAAACTCTCAACAGAGCTACTTGGAGGTCTGTAAATAACAGATAACACAATTGATTTGTTCATACCAGCCTTCAATTTGCATCCAAGAATTTCACAGTCGTTGCTGTTTACACACAGGGCCTCTTCTAAACTAACATTGAATGTGCTTCTAAAATACACTAGTAGACCGCCACCACGTTTACCATTGACCCGGTCCTGTCTGACAAAGCTATATCCATTTATATCTAGCATTGAGTCAGGGATATCGACAGACAACCAACTTTCCACAATGCATATAACATCGTAGAAACCATTCACGAATTCATTTCTTAGGTAGTTTAGCTTGTGAAATAGACTGCATACATTAAAAAACACAATCTTCAGCCCTTTCTTAGTCGAGACATCAATGTTCTGGTAACAATACATTATGTAAATCAGTCGACAGTAAAGTTGCCCATATTAAAACGAGAGAACAAAGGTTGAATAAACAACCAAAAGAAACCCAGACAAACGTATTATTCATGCCTGAGATCGGGGTTTCAGAAATATGTAATCCCAGATAGACAATTATATGGGTAGAGACAGCAGCAACACAAATTTATACATTAAAACATACCGGAGCAGGAGTCGACGTACATGATCCGCCATCTTTGTTATTTACATAGCCCGAACCCCGTTACGATAGATTAACGACAGTTACATGGCATTAAGGAAACAACAAAAACACTATAAATTTCCATCACAAATCAACCAATCATTTAGATCTTGTCTAGGAACTAAGATTAATCGCGGATAGGAGACATCACATCATTGTATAGAGGCAGCACTTCGAAATACAGTTTACGACATTTAGAACCTGTGGTCGGTATTCAAAATGGTCGCCATCAACACATGTTGGTCGAAATCAGGCTAGCGACAACTAAAAATAATGGATTATACAGTGACATCGTACGTAATGAAGCCAAAAAAGGTATACAAATACACACTCAAGTATCCTCGGGGTCTCCTACCTCCATAACAGACTCTGACAAATCCGCAATGTTCTTTGAGATGTCGAAACGTAAGGGTTTGAGCTGTCGACGAGATCTGTTTGCCGTACGCGTGGAAATGTCTATATCGGCAGTGGTATAAAGCTGGGACTTATCACTACGCTTCAGGAGGGGAGGTAGCGGACTTCTTCGTGAGCTATCTCCATCATGGCCCGATGTAGAAGCTAATGGACCATATTTGTTGGATACAGGAACAGTTGGAGAAGAAACCTGGGCGTTGACAATCGATGTCGACACTCTGGGCCTTGTATAGCCAGCTTTATCAACGGTGACCGTGTGTTTGGACGATGCAAGTCTTAGCCTCTTGCATTGAAGATTTTCGAAACTTCCGTCTGCTAGAGCTTTAATTATCTCCTGTCTCACAATCATTAGGATTTTACCTAGCTCATTCTTTCCACTCCAAGAGTCGTCATCCAGGCGCCTATCACCCAAATAACAACCCGCACCCCAGAAGGAGTTATTGGTAGCCTCGATCAGGCGCACCGTACCTGTCTTGGACAGTTTCTCAGCTAGTTTGCGGTTCTGGAAGTACTTGCATCTAGTTATATCCATCATTACTTCCTTTTCCAGATTCCTCCATTTAGGTGAAGTTTCAACATGGTCCCCGAAAGATTTAATCTCGCGAGGGTCTTCGTTCTCCATTATAGCACTGGCCGTTTCAATGTTACCCAACACGGAACATTTCTTGAACTGAAACGCCTGCTCAGATGATATAAAGAAGTTACCTTGATATTGAAAATCACAGGGAAAGAAGTTCGACATATAGGCCCGCTCCCCCTGGAAGGCAAGGCCATTCTGCACTCGTACGATCTTTACTTTCTCCACACTGTATTTATCCTTCAAGGTGTGTAGCTGACGAGAATTATAAAGGTTACCGTCTATTAACACTTGGTCTCCCTTTGGCCTCGTGTAATCTCGATCAGCTCCAGATGCGATGGCGTTTGTAGCTAGAAGTTTCATCAGACTTTTCTTTTGGCGAATTTCGACAGAGTCAAAGTCGTGAAAATACATATGCTCCTTCTCAGGCCACTGATCAGGAGGGAATATTTCGTCAGAGGCAAAAGGATTTCTCCTTCTAACTAACTGCTCCTTCATACTGCGGTGTAAAAGGCGTATAACCATTGGACTGGGTCCTCTACGATTATTTTGCTTGATTTCTCTGTATGCCAGATCGACGATCCCATCCCAGGCAGTAGGGAACAACGTATGGATTAATTTCTTGGCCAGATTAAATGTGTGCTCATCGTGAAACATGGGGCAGTTCTCCAAGACAACATATGTTTCTCGCTGTTGTTGTCGCAATATTTCCATGTCATCTTTCGCCCTAAGAACATTGGATGCAATATATTTAGACTTTCGTGTCTGTGCTTCAACCTTCAGATTGAGATTCTCCATATCACTAGAGACCTGAGTCGCCAAATCATGTAAGTCTCCCTTTTGTACCATTTGTTGTTGAAGAAGGTCAACTTTCTTTGTTAAGTGCTCCTGATTTTTCAAGATCTTCTGTAGGAGTAAGCCCTGATCCTCAGATGTGGTGGTTAGGAGGTCGGCACGACTGAAAAGTGTTTCGAGATCATCGTCCATGTTCTGATTATGCTCTTTAAGCGAATTAATCTCATCAAGATCGGTCATGATACGTCTAGGCTTTTTTTTATCATCCCTTAGTACAGGTGAAAGCACCTCACTACTTCTCTTATTAGCGAACGGCGTACTTGCTGAAGCAGGTTTGTGCGGGAAGGCAGCACTGGCTTTCTCCATGTTGGCAGCCATTATTGTTTATATGTGATCAGTGGGTAAACACCCCAGATATCGCTCACCTTTCAAACTGCACAGGAGCAAAATCGTCAAAGTTCAGTAATTAGTCAAATTAAGAGGCCAAACTCAACGGCCAGGTGTGTAGAATCAACAACTACACCACACAAGTTAAAAGTCCGGTATTGATTCTATCCAGGATCGTTGATATTCCCGAAAAGATGCGAATTACTCGGAGCGAAGCACAAAGTGGTCTGTCATTTTGAATTTCGCGCGTTAAAACCGATGATAGAGTATGGTGTCGTCGGCATATTGTATATATTTACAGGTCATATTTAGATCTTTGATGTCGTTTACGTATACCAAAAAGAGTAGTGGGCCAAGGACGGATCCCTGGGGTACCCCTATTGGTATTACCCCTTCGGAAGAAGTGTAGCCTTGGATTTTCACCATTTGCGTCCTATTTTTCAGATATGAGTCAAACCAAGCCAAAAATAATTCATTGATTCCTAGGTCCGAGAGCTTCATTAATTTGGCGCTTCATAGATCATCTGGGCCATGTATGGAATGCGGTAGAACTTGGCCTTCTCGTGTTGGTATGCGTGCTCGGCTGTGGGGTAAGTACTCCCATTAAATCTAAATTCAGCAATCTAAATTTTAGAAGATGGCATATATATGTGTAGTGATAGCACCTGAACAACTCATGTTCTGAATACAGATCTTGGAGCATCAAACACAAGGTTAAAGACTAGGTATGATAATAACCATGAGATTACCAAAGATGTATCTTAGCACCAGGATAAACAATTCATCATATGACTTAGAAATGTTTGTGAGACATGTCAGGTATCGTATGTCAAGTGTGCCCGTTGTGTAAAGTATGCAGATGCGCAGTATGAGTTTAGATTTCTAAAGGTTTGGGATTATGGAACATAGTCCTTCATCCAGGCTGGGCTCCTTTTTACTCTGCTTGGTCTGTTGGGTGGTGGAGCAGCGTGTGCTGGAGGAGGTGGCGGCTTTGGTGCCGGTGCTGGTGGCTTCTGTGTTGGACCTGGCTGGTTTAAAGTTTCCTCAGGTGGGTTGACTAGAGCTGGCGGGTTAGGTGTTTGGATTTGCCCTGGTCTAGTTTGGAGTGCCGGTGGCATGTGTGGCCCTGGAGTCCTGATAGTGTGAGGTCTCTCTCCAGTTATCAAGAGGTCTCTTCGGTTTCGCCTGTACAGTCGTCCTTGCTCTCCAGCCTTGATTATGTGGGAGTTTGGCGCGGTGTCATGGCGAATATATTCAGCTGGCTTCCAGCCTTGTGGAGTCCATACCCTAAGTCCTTTGTCTTCATCTATAGGCTTTAGAGATTGTGCACCTCTATCGTGATATATTTTCTGCTGTCTCCGGTACCCCATCATTCTTTCATGTACTTGGTTTGGTTCTGGGACTGCTGGTCTGAGTTTGCTGTCGGCTATAGGAAGACTGGTTTGGGCTTGTCGCCCTTGGAGTTGCTGCATGGGCGATCCTAAGATCTCGTCGCGCGGTGTGTTTCTCAGGTCCAGTAGTGCTAAGAAGAAATCGTCGCTGGATTGCTTACATTTCTTCATCAGGTCTTTTACCTGCCTCACCCCTTCTTCAGCAAGACCATTCGATTGCGGGTATGTTGGCGATGAGGTAATATGGTTGATTCCATATACTTCTGTGAATTCCTTGAACGGGGTGCTGCTAAACTGGGGTCCGTTATCTGTCACTAGTATCTCCATAATACCATATCGGGCTATGTTATCTTTGATGTTACGGATTACTGTTGGAGATCTTGTGTCTTGGCGGAGTGGCGCCACTTCTATGAAATTGGAATAGTAATCAACCATGAGGATATAGTGAGCACCGTCTAGCTCAAATAGGTCTGCTCCAACCTTGTTCCACGGGAGTGCTGGAATCGGGTGAACAGTTAGAGGTTCTTTTTGCTGTTTGGTCTGATTCTCTAGACACGCAGGGCATTGGCTTGCCATTTCCTTGATCTGCGCATTTAGACCTGGCCAATACACCATGTCTCGAGCCCGCTGCTTGGTTTTCACGATGCCCGTGTGTGACTGATTTAAGGTCTTGAGGATTTTGCCTCGAAGCTTTTGTGGTATGATTATCCTTTCCCCCTTGAACACGATCCCATTGTAGGTGCTCAACTGGTCTCTCATGCTCCAATATGGGGCTACGCTGGTCGGTAGTTCTTGCTTGTTGGCTGGCCATCCGTTGAATATAACCCTCTTCAACGCCAACATCTCCTCATCACTCCTTGTTGCTTCCTCCTTGTTGCTTCCTCAATTTGTTCATGCCATTTATGAGCCAGGGTATCGATCTTACATACCATTAAGTCCTCGTCCATCATGACGTCGCTTGATTCCCCAGTTATCGGAAGTCTGCTGAGACAATCAGCAAGTCCAATTGATTTTCCGCTGACATGGATGAGCTTGAAGGAATACGGCTCAAGCTTTAGTCTCATTCTCTGGATTCTCATTGTGTTGGCACTCATTGGCTTCTTCATCAGCGCTTCCAGAGGTTTGTGGTCACTCTCCACTGTGATATCGTCTTTCCCGTATGCTAGCTTATGAAACTTGGTGCAACCATACACCACAGCTAACATTTCCTTTTCGATCTGTGCATAGCGCTGCTCAGTTGGCATTATAGTTCTTGAGGCATAGGCGACTACGGCTCCATCTTGGATTGCGGCTGCCCCTAGTCCCTTGCAGCTTGCGTCCACTGAGATCAGTAATGGCTTCCGGACATCGAAGTATCTGAGAACTCTGTTTGATGACAGTTCTTGCTTTATCCTGCTGAACGCTGTCTGCTGCTCTAGTCCCCAGTGCCATTCATCTTGTGTTTTCAGCTCTCGTAGTGGCGCTGTCAGTTCGCTTAGTCGAGGGATGAATTTCGCGACATAAGCTACCATCCCAAGTACTGTCTCCAGCTCTTTAATGTCTCTGGGAGGTCTCCTGCTTGTTATTGCCTTTACTCTGTCCTCTGTTGGTTGGAGGCCCTCTCCGGTCAGCTTGTGGCCTATGTAGTCGACTTCCGACTTCCCAACTTGACACTTTTTCTTGTTGAGTTTCAGGTTGATGCTTCTGCATTTCTCAAGCACTTTCTCGAGTCGGTTGTTGTGCTCAGTCATCGCTTTCCCTGGATGAGGATGTCGTCCTGGTAGATTTCCACTCCGGGAATCTCCTCGAAAGCTCCTACCAGTGCTGACTGAAATTTATCCGCCGAACACTTTGCCCCCATGGGCATTCTCAGGTTACGGTACCGACCAAACGGTGTATTAAAGGTCTTTAGGTACGAGCTCTTCTCTGTCAACATAATATGGAAGTAGCCCATGTTGGCATCGAGGGTGGTAAAGTGCTTGCTTCCATGAAGTCTTTTCACAATATCGTCAATATTGCTCATCGGGAAGTGTTCGCGGCGAATGGCTTTGTTCAGATCTGTGGGGTCTATGCATATGCGCACCTTGTCTTTGTCCTTCTTACTGACGACAACCATGCTGCTGACCCACGGCGTTGGCTCTGTCACCTTCTTTATGATTCCGAGCGCCTCCAGCCGGTGGAGTTCTGCTTTGACTTTCTCTCGGAGAGCGCAAGGCACGGACCGCGGTGGATGAATTGTGGGGGGATGGTCTCGTCTATCTTAATGTCATATTCCCCTGGGAGGCACCCAAGTTGGTCCCCAAATACATCTGCGTACTTAGACACAACTGACTCACAAGCATCATTAACAGTAACCTTATTGGTACGGGCGACCAGACCAAATCTAACACAGTCGGTCCTTCCAAGTAAATTGACATTTATCTTACCATCCAATACCTGGAATTCAACATGTCTCATCATGTTCTTGTATGTACAAGGTAGAATTACAGAACCTACAGCTTGGTTGCTGATACCGTGAATACCTGTAATAACAGTAGCACTTTGCTTCAAATCATTTACATTCAGTTTCTCCAAAGATTTTAAACTCAGAATGTTACACTTGGCCCCTGTATCTAACTCGACCTGAAATGAATCATTTTTAACCTTCAACATTGCATAGAAATCCCCGTCAATACAATCATCCCCAACATTGTAAACATTGACATGCATGGAATCAAAATTATCAAACATCTCATTCATTCCATCGTGACCCTCAGAGGTTTCTTCATATTCATGTTCATAGTGCACCCTTTGTCCTTGGTTCCTGTACACATAACTACCATGGTTGTAGTTGCTACGGCTACTACCCCTACCACGGCCATTATATGAGTTTCCACGACCTCTGGAATTACCTGAACCTTGAGGTTTGGCTTGACACAGAGATGATTTGCAAAAATGCCCCTTTGACCCACAAGCCCCACAGAACTCATTATCAGCTTTACAATAACCTGGGTTGTGATTTCTACAACACTTGTTGCACTTAGAGCACCACTGTTGTTGTATCCTGTACCACCGTTGTAGTATCCTGTACCACCGTTGTGGTATCCTGTACCACTGTTGTGGTATCCTGTACCACGTCCTCTTCCCCTTCCTTGACTTCTGTTACCTGAGTAGTGGACCTGTGCTTCCCCTTGGTTTTGGCTTTCTATAGGTTCTTAACATGAGCTTGTGTTAATTCAACCTGTCTGCATATCCTAGTGACATTGTTCATACTCAGCTGATCATCTGCAAGTTCCATTAGCTTTTCAGTACACTTAGACTCATTGACCCTATTTATTATCATGTCAATGATAAGGCTGTCTTCCAAGGCCCCATAGTTGCAATGTTGGGCTTTAGCCCTCAAGTCAGAAATGAAACCCATGATGGTTTGAGTCTTAACGTTTCTAGTTGTGCCAAGGAACTCCTGCCTTTTAATACTACGGTATCTGTGTACTCCAAAATATGCGTCAAACTTAGCAAATACAGTGTCTAGGTTATACCTGTCTTCTGCAGCAACTCCTACTACTCCTAGGATGCCATTATCTGGGTCAGCTTCAACTGCATCAATGGCTAGAGCCCAAACAAAACTATCATATATTTTCACATGCTCCTGACCCATGTGTTTTAGTAGCTGTCCTACCAACCTTCTACCAGCGGCATCATGTAGTCCTTTAGAGTCTAGGTGGATTTCAAACTGTCTCTTATATGACTCCCATTCACTAGCACATAATTCGATGTCTGATGGCTTGAATCTACCAAGTTTCACTCCATTGTCGTCGTCCACCATCTTGAGTGCGGGAAACGGGAGTCACGCTGGGTCTAGCTGATATAAACAAGTCCAAAGCAGCTTAAATGTAGCTTAACAGCTTGCTACAGACCTTTCTATAGTATCCCTAGTGGGTTATCAACAAATCCTGATTGTTTCGAATGGCTTGCATCGTTCTTACACAGGAAATTCAACCACTTCTGACACCATGAAATAAACGTGAATCAACACGGAGAATAGCGTGCTAACTCTGATCTTTATTGCGCCTGCGCGGGCGGAAGTGACGTCGTCGATGTACACAAGCCAAACATTACAGGGTAGAAATTGGAAAAGTGGCTATGCCTCCCGTGGAAGCCTACTCCCCCGTTATCTATTGGTATGTGTGAGACATTGATAGGCCGGCAGCCTGGGGGTAGCAGGTTTAAATCGGTGGAGGCAAATGATTTACGTTCCTTTCCCCTGACTAATATGTGCCCTAACACTACATCAGAATGAAATTTGTTGTGGCATTGAACAACCATTTGGTAGTTTTGGGGGTCTGGCTGATATCTATTGAACCAAAGGCCCAACCCTGTTTTACGTCTTAGTTTGTTAGCTTGGTTTAATATTTTCTTCTTAGATTGCGCAGATTCCATTTCAATATAAATTGCCTGAGTCAGTTTTTCTTTGGGAACCCCTACTCTGTAGGCAATTATTTCTGCATCACTTTTTAGGTTGAAAAGGTCTTTGATCATCCTATTAGTATCTTCGTAAATTGATGATAGAGAACCAGTTCCTCTGGCACATGGCTTTGGCGCACCATGCTGCCATCTTTCGGGTAGCCCTTCTAACAGTAGATGGGCCGAACATTCAAGCTTTGTACCGTTGGTTACGCGAGGCGCTTGTTTCTCGAACTCTTTCTCCGTTATTTCAGATTTTAGTGATGAAATCGATGATCCTACATTCTCTAGTTTTGATCCCATCTCTTCAATCTTATCCAAGTTGTCAGAAATTGTTAATCTGAGGTCTAAAATTGATTTATTTATATCTTCGTCAAGAGTTGAGATAGCATTCATAGCAACCGTGTCAACAAACATGTCACCGTCCTCCGGCTCAATTCTGCATTTGGATCATAAAGATCAACCCTCATGTACGATTTCTCTATGACTCTTAGTCTTCTGTTCATATTCTTGTAGTTTAACTCTACCCAATGCAATTTATTGACAAGTTTTCGCGAAATCATGTCGGTCCTAACGATTGGAATAAATGGATCAAAATATAAGTTTTTTTTAGCTCAAACCTCTGCTCATGTGGTTCATCAGCTTGCTATATCTCTTGAAAAACAATCTTGACATTTTGTCCCACTCTGTAATATCTGAGATCTTTTGGAACTGGCATGTTCGCCCCCTTGCACAAAGATAGCTTCTAATACAATTGGCATAAATAGTTTGTCCTCATCCACTGTTTTCTTGTATTCCTTCAAGAACGAAACAATTTCTCAAAACCTCCATATCTCTCTGCAGTCTGTCGTTCTCTGCCTTTTCTGCTTGATCTGCAATTTGTAAAAATGCCTTGTCTTCCTTGAGGACCATAGACTTCTTCATTTTCGCTAGGTCGCCCTCTTGTTTTTGTACCTGCTTGTTCAATGCATCAAAGTCGGCCCTCATCTTCCTTCCACCTTCTTGAACTTTTTTAATCGCTCCAGACTGGGCCTTCACAGTTGCGTCTTTTTTAAGTGTCTTTGTGTTTTTTTAGTGTCATGCAATGCCCCCAGGCACTGGCTTACCTTGGCAATCATGTTGAGCATAAGTTGTCTCATCGACATGGTACCATCGTCACTTACTTGTTCCTCATCTATCTCATCTTATGTGATCATTTTCCCCTTCCTCTTGGGAGTCACTAGAGTCCAATAGGTCTAAAGGGTCTCTATTGGCTTCAGCCATTTTCTTCTTTGTTACCTGTTCCTGCTTGTTATTCCCTTCTTTTTCAGAGAGTAGCCGCTTTGAGCGGGGTTTCACTATGTACATAGTGTACAACCGAATGTTGTGGTGTCAAGGCCGTTCTAGCAATTCAAGACATGTCCCAGACATCTAACGTGGGTATACAATAATATTTCAGTCAATAGAGTCACTTTCTACACTTTTAATTTGTTGAAATAAAATCGTTTTCAGTCGTTTTCACCTTCTGAAGATATTTTCCCGCTGTCGTACTGCCACCATAAACTGGCACTGAGCTATAATTAGAGCTTTCCTCTATTCAACTGCTCTAAATAATTTGACACTATCCTCCTACAAGATATCTTTTTAATTATTCTTAGTGTTCACTTTATCCATTTAGCAGACTGTAATCTCCAAGCTCCAATCTCTTTTCTGCTTTCTACCTCTACTTTATGTCTATTCCATGCATCGATGAGGTATGTACTAAGTTAATGGCGGATCCTCCTGGGTCTCTCCAGCATTTTTCTAAGTACAGATAAACCGTACCTAGCTCCTTGCTGATCACTTAAGGCCTAAATCCATTGTCGCCTAAAAAGATGAGCGACTGTACACAAATCTAGAAATCTTTTAATATCTTTTTAATTGAGCGACATACATTAATGTGTGGCAACTTGGCACATTGTGGTAGTCAGGATGAGCAACAACATGCAGGTCCCCCCGTCAAATTGGGGTCCACTAGTGATTTATGTGTGGCTACATGGTTGTGTTGCCAAGTTTTCAGAGGTGAAATAAAAATAATCCTGTCACCCAAACAATTCCAACTACTTGGAGATTGAGTGACTTCACCGCTTTCCAGGCCTAAAACACATCAAGTTGCTGGAAGGTGTTTCTCTGACTGGAATCCACCAGTGTCGGTCACTTTTTGAGTGACTGAAATGAAAATGTTTAATCTAGTTGCTCATGTTGTGTCGCCTGTGCAAGTTGCCAAGGTAATTAGTGATGTCGCCAGAAGACATTCTTGTTTTCGGAATCCACACAGCAGCCAACATGGGCGACAAGACCGGTGACAGAAAGCGAATGAAAACTTGAGCGACTTGGGTGGAAAACATGAGCGACTGATGAGCGACTTGGCTCCGAAGTCGCTGTGTGGATTCCCGGCTTAACACATGATAACCTAATGTCCAACTCAATATTTCCTGCACATGGCTTGTTCTTATCACTTATGAAATTTGTTAGACACTTAATCTCCGAGAATTCTCCAGGGTCCTGCTCCAGGTTAGATGGCTGACCACTAATCCCAACGTGTTATGGCGAGACCACCATGCTAGCTATTTCAATCTAATTTTCCTGAGTACATTTGTCCTGAATGTTTACTATTTTTGTCTCTCCAGAGTCTCTTTGGTTTTATAAGGCCCCTTGGCTATTTTGGCGACTGTAATCATCCGGAATCTGAAAGAAAAAGAAGAAATGTGTCGGAGCTAACTGCACCCTAGTTCCTCTCTCTGTCTCTTAACCAGAAGAGAATAAATATCATATGGAAGGAAGGGATGTTCTTTCTGAATAACGACTTTACATGTTTATTGTAAACTGGAATGTGAGACACTAATATTCCCCACAAATAATTAAAGTAGATATCACTGGGATTGTGCCTACGAGTGTGAAAAAAATGTGTGCGGCTGCCAACAAAACAAAGTTTGCATTAGTCTCTCAAGTCATCAATAAAAGTGATACATAAATATAATTCCGACCAAATCCAAGCCTTAATTCACGATTAATACAGGCATTTTAGCATGGAACCCGGAATAAAATAATGTAAAGCTGATTTTTGGATATATTCAATTGGTGTACATATTGATGAAGATAGGTTTGATATTGATTTATATATTTATATATTGATTTATAGGATCAAGAGTTTGAGGAATCCATATTTTTTTTCACTTTTTGCTTTGTAGGTCATTTTGAAGGTCATGATTCAATATGGCTGACAGATTCCTCACACCTTTGATCCTAACAAAAATGTTCTTAGTAATGAATATCTACACCCATAGAATGCATACAGGCCTTCAACGAGAACTGAGATAACATTCTTGATACTCAGTAGTGGCCATATTCGATTTTGACCTTGAAAATGACCTTGGAACATAAAATGACCTGGCTGGCCACCAGAGGTGTCTACCAACTTGTAGCTGGTGCTTTCTGAAAATTTCAGGCCTCATTTAACACCATGCCAAATTTCAAAAGCATGTCACAACATGCACAATGTACACAATTAGGTCCCCAAATATTATGACCTGATCTGAAAAAATGCTTTTTTCACCAAAATCTGACCGTTGCCATGGCGACAAAATTTTAAAAAATATATATTTTGTTGAAATAATATTTTTGGAATCTCCATACGTACTTGTTTACTATGGTACCCCAACCTGTACAGTATATTTTATATATGTTATATTCCCTGAAAATAACAATGTGTAATGTCTGCTTATTTACTTGTACGGCGATTCGGGTAAATAACAACAAGAATAGAACAACACAGATCTCCGAGTCCTTGCAAGCACTTTAGTCTTTATTGCCGACTAAAAACCCTTCAACCACAGTGAAAAAGGTTCTCCCTCCGCTTCACAGAAGAGAGGGATTAGAACAAAAAAGTTATAGTAAAGAAAGGGTAGTTTAAGACAAGAATTGACATCAGACATATGCTAACAGTAAAATATTAAAATAAGAGAGACAAAACCCCCACACGACATCTGGTGGCAAACCATCCCTGCAACAGATAGAACAGCCAGCCCGAATCCAGTCCGGCCGGCCGCACCCGGATAACCGGGCGACTAGACCGGGAGTTCGGGATACTGGCTAGCAGCGCCGGGCCAGAGCGGGGATAACCGCTCCGACCCGGCACCACCACACTCAGCACCACAATACCCCCCTCCCCCCCTTTTTCTGGAGGGAGGACCGACTAGACACAAACTGGCTAGAACTAAACAGGTCCTAAGTAAGACGTATAATACATTAAATCGTAATGACACATACAGTGGAAATAGAACATAAGGACATAGAAGAACGACATGTGAAAAAGTAAAGTGAAGGAATATTAAAAGCCTACACACGCGCGGTGTAAGTAAAAACAATATATTCCTATAACAACACAATACAATATGAAACATACCTTTAACTTGGGAGAATAATAATGCAGAAAAACTCTAACCCGAGGTATAATCACAATCACTGGTAGGATAAATCCGGTATATAAAATCACAGAGGTCCATATGCTTTAGCATAAAATAATGTCCATGTAAATAGAGTAGATGTCCACGTAGTGTCTGTTGCAGGGAATCAGGGGGTTGTTGTCTCGGAGAGGACTGGAAATATCCGCGAACGACTGCATCCGGCCCGGTTGACTTCGGCGTAGCCAGATGCCAATGATACTGGCGCTCCCACGCCGCCGTCCATCCGGAAAACAACAAATAAACACACAATCATCATCACACTACAAAAAACAGTGGAAGAGCACTAATACTCATCCATCACTGTGCCCTTCTCACCCCGAAGCAACCGATTCTCCTCCTCAACAGACATCTCCATCTCAGGACTTTCCTCAGCTGCATCGGAATCCACAACTCCACCCTCACCCGTATCCTGGGTCAAGTTTTCTTCCAGCTTCTTCATCTCCAACGCCAGTCTTGCGGGACTATCCAAAGCCTTATCGGGAACTAGCACAGCGGTTCTCTCCGGGCTAGCAACCGGAGTGGAAGTAGTCCTCGCAGCGCTAGGCCTAGGAGTCAGCGTCACCATAGTGCGGGGTTTCGGCAACAGAGCGGGTTTTCCCCCCCGTACCATCCCCGGCTTGACAGCATGTGGCACCGACCCACCGGATGGCGGTGGGTTTTCCCCGAAACCAACTCCACCAGCCACCGCAGTACTATAGAGAGGCACTTGCGGTGATTGCCGAACTCTAGACACAGCGGGTGGACTAAACAAAGGCGGAGCCATGCGCATAGCCATCTGCGCATTCGGATCCGCGAAAGTACTCATATTAGGGTCCGTGGCAGTATATTGCGGCAAATTTTGTCCAAAAGATTGGAAAAAGGCATCCCAGGAGGGAAAGGTCGGCATAGTCATAGCAACAGGTGGTGGAGGCGGCAATTGTTGAACAGCAGGCTGAGGCAAGTGTTCCTCAAACATTTCCTTGAAGAGACCCGACATCACTTCCCGCATATCCGAAATGCTAACCGTACCACCAACAGCTCCGGTTTTCTCCGACTTTTCCTCCTCCTCCATAACTTGATCCTCCGGCTTACCCTGCACTTCAGTTTCCACCTTATCTTTCTCCGTCTTTTTCCGCTTAGAATCCGGACCACCTTGCTGCTCATAGCGGGACAACTTACGACGCAACTCCATATTTACTTCACGCGAACGGTTATCCTCCTCTTTATAAAACCTCAACTGATCCTGCAAGTCCAGATTTTCCTGTTCTAGATTTGGAATCAGTTTCACCTGTTCCCGCAACTCCTGGATTCCTTCCAACGGATCAAAAGCTTCACCAATTAAGTTGCGAATATCTGCCATGACAGCTGAAGCAGTCGACTGAATGGCCGAAACTCCGGCGTCCATACATGCAGTTATCCTCTCCAAAGACCTAGAAACATGATCATAGGTGGCATCAACATTCGGGATCCGACTTCCCATAGGCCGAATACGTTCCGAACGCTCCGAACGCTCTGCACCAGACAGCATAGAACTCTGGTCTACCACCGATGATTCAATGGAGGAGTTCATGTGATCAGCGCTCCCGTAACTGCTACTCGGAGGCTTCTTCCAAACACTCGCAGGAGCCGGGCCTGAACCATGAGAGGACGGGTGTTTGGGGATCACAAACCGCCTAGAACCACCAGACCTCCTGAGAACAGACACGGTCTCCCAATCCCCTCTGGTCATTCTCGCAAACTTTTGACACCCGTAATTTGGGAACTCCTTCTGGAACACCCGAAAACTTATGCACATATCAAGTGCAGTGTCCCTCTTCTCATGGTGCTGCGTCATACAGTGTCTCACTAATTCTGATCGGCGATCCAATCTCACCAAACAAGACGAAGCATGTGGGCAGGTCAGCTGGTAACTAGCCGGACAATGCTCCTCCACCAGATGCCGATAAAACCTTTCTCTCGTTCTGTAAGAACGAACCCCATCCGGATTGATGGCCGGGTCCAAATGCCGGCAATACACAAAAGGACACCTCTGCCCCGGGCTCCACAAACGCTCCACACTATTCAGTTTCACAAGCACCGTCGGGTTAATCACCACCTCTCGGGTTGATTCCGGCTGCCGCCCGGTACGACTCTTCAAGAAATGAAATTCCATCTCGTACTTAGACATCAAAGTCCCGTTTGAGTATTCGGCCATGGCCTCATCCTCATCCTCGGACTCAGGACAGACAGGGAAGGTATCCTCCACACTTGGTACAACAGGGGCAATATCCTCCTCCAGCACTACAAAAGTGTCAAGCTTTTTCTGCAAAGCGTTCCACCGGGTTATATTTCTCACAGCAAAGTCAGGGTCTTCACGTTTCTTAGCAAACTTCCCCGACCTGTAACGAGAAATCCTGTGTTGTCGTTCAATCGCTTGGACCTCCTTCTCCGAACCCACTTTCACAGAACTAGCTTTAGGCTTCTTCTTTTTGGACTTCACCTCCACAAAACCAGCATCATCCTCAGGTTTTTCGGCTACAACATCAACAACAGGAGTGGTATCCATTTCCTCCGCCTCCTGTGTTTTTTCCACACCCACAGCGGTAAGCTGAGCAGTGTCCGGGGTGACACCTTCCGTGCCCGGGTCTCCAACAGCAGCCGTAGCACCATCCTCCACTATCTCTCCCTCTTCGGCTCGGGGAGCCGGGGTAGACTCGGGACTGTCCACAACCACCACGTCAGAGGCCGCGGGAGAAGGAGCTCTCTCCGTCTGCCCCGCTGCAGCAAGCTGAGCTTCGGGAAGCTGAGTATCAGCTAATACAACTCCGGGATTAGCCCTCCGGGGACTGGTCCTTTCCACCACCTTAGTAGCCGGCTTCTCAGTTAACTTCTTCCCGGGTTTCTTCACCTTAGTAGCTTTTACCACAGCCGATTTCTTTAACAGCGCCTGCTTAGCCACAGTTGCCTTCTTCATTGCAGCAAGCCGGGACTGCTCCCGAGCTTTCCGCTCAGCCTTCCTCTGTTCACTCAGCTTTTTCTTCACAGCAAGTTCAGGGTTCGGGGCAGGAACTTTCGCCATCTCAGGGAAATCAGCAGCATAACCCTGTGAGCCGCCCGGCTTCTCCTCGTCGGCCATAACACGGCCACTGACAGGATCACAACCTGATCCTATCCAACTTCAAAACCGGGTCACACTTCCTGCACAGTTACGACAACTGAAACTTCAATGAAATGCAAAGGAATATTCGACAATTCGACTACTTTATTCCACGTGGGGCAATAGCATACAGTGGGACACAACCGACCAAGTCGACCGAATGCAACTGACTGACTGGTTCACACCAGCCACCTCTCGTTCCTTCACGCGAGAACGAGGTCACCGGGTCTAAAAATAGCAACACCAGTCAAGTAACCAGCCGCAGACGACTCATGACCCGGCCTCAATTGGTCATACCCCCAAATGAGCAATGCCCCCAACCCCTACCTGTAGACACAACAACTGATAATGCCCCCGAGCCAGACATACATACAACAAAAACACGACCATATCAATGATTTAAGCCAAAAGGTTATAGACTGGTACTCCCCACTTTATTTCCCAATGGGTCCGGCAACCCGAGGAGGTCAACTGGCCAGTTAAACCGATCGGAGCAAAAATTAACACAGCCAACCAATATGGGTCGGTTTTTTCAAGTGTGCTGTTTTGCCACATGAGGGTGTGGGATAGGGGCAAATTTGGAAAGTCTCTCAAACTGTTCCTAGGCACTGTTATTGTAATATATGGGTTTTACGCTTTCAGGAAATCTTTATTCCAACAAAATCGGATAGGGGATTCTGTCTTTTTGGGCCTTTTGAATATTTTTCCATACTTACTGTGACGTAAGTATATCCTTCATTGTTGGAATTTATTGGAAACTTTAAATTTCCATTAAGGATATGACCTATGACTATTATATTTTGTTCAACGAGTCGTTATATCAGTTATGATAAGTATGTATAGTCTCAATATCTGATGATCAATATGTACAATGTGGCCATCAACTGATTTTAATCATTTTTTCTTGATTTGGGGGTTCTTTTCTGATATTAAAAATAATTCTCTTTCTAATTCCTCCTCCACTTTCAGTAAACGGCTGACTATTAAGTTTTTCTAAGTACTGTTTATTGATATAATTTCTTCTATAATCGATGTTCTCAATTAAGACCACAAAGATGTCAAATTTGTCTGAGGGCTTTTTAAAATAGCTTCAAATGGGCTATACTTACGTCACTATAATGGCAAAGACGCTAACACATTAGTTGGACGAAATTCATAAGATTAGAATGATTAATGATATTTATGTAACATTAGAATAAATTCCCAGCGACAAAAGGCAACATATCAACATAAAAGGCTGGTTGAAAAATCATCTTGGGTTACAGTGAGGCCCTATTCAACCTGGAAATTTATCAGAATTTGGGCAAAATTTAAACTTCCAAATGAAAATCACATGAATAATTGATTTATTTCGAATTAATAACAAGATGGGCCACACCCTATACACCATTCAATATCTTATATTCACCTGAGAACATTATCTCAACTATTTATGCATGTCAAAATGGCCACATCCCATGACAAGTAAGGGATATACTTACGTCACAAACTAAGAACGAATTATGTCACATAAAGTGAAAACAATAATCTTTAGATTGCAATAGCCTTATGTGACTTTATATACCTTATATGTACACCATTCAACACCCCATATAAAGTTGAAACGATTATTTCAACTATTCTAACTTTACAAAAGGGTCTGATCCAATGGCCAGCAAGGGATATACTTACGTCACATGATAGAAAGTGAATTACTTCACATCAGGTGAATTACTATTTTTCTTGAAATAACAACGCTATAGGGCGCACCCTATACACCATTGGATCCCCATATCCACTTAAAATCATTTTACGAACTATTTACAGATGATAAAAGGGTCAGATCCTATGCTAAGGAAGGGCTATACTTACGTCACACACATACATGTATTCAACATACATGAAAACAATATTTTAAAAATATATTATAGCCTAATTTCATCTGTTACTTTTTCTAATCAATTGAAAACTGTTTGACGAATAGATTCCACTAGATTCCACTCAGAAAAACCAGTTGAAAAATAATCATTTGCATAATGGCACCCTTTTTAGCATTAAAAAAATCAGATAAAATTTAAAATTTTTATTTAAAATTTGCATGAATATTTATTTTATTTCGGAATGAAATATAATCTGCAGCCTATACACCATTAACTATCTAATATTCACTTGAAATCATTATCACAACTTATAGCATACAACAAAAGTGCCATATCTGATGGCCAGCAAGGGATATACTTACGTCACATAATATAAATGAAGAAAAATTTCACATAAGGTGAAAATAATATTCATAACATTATAATAGCCAAATTTTACTTCATGTAATTTCAAATGTATGAGAACTCTTAGAGTAAGAATGGATTTTACAGAGAAAACTGGTTAAAAATCCCGTTTGGTGACAATGAGGCACCTTTTAACCTAGAAAATCATCAGAATTCCTTTTTTAAAAAATCCACTTAAATGTAACTGAAATGGCATGAAAAATTATTTCACTTCAAAATAAAAGCTGTTTGGGGTACACCTTATAGAACATTCAATATCCAATATCAACTTCAAACCATTATTAGAACTATTTAGACATGATAGGCAGATGAGATGCTGTGGCAATGGATATACTTACGTCACAAAATATCAGTAAAGACTTATATGAGGTGAAAACAATAATTATTTGATAAGAATAGCCTAATTTCAATTCTTAGAATATAAAATGGACTGACAACTGTGTGACGATATGGTTCCACTCAGAAAAGCAGTTGAAAAATTATCATGACTCCCATTGGGGCCCTTTTTAACATGGAAATGAATATAAATTTGTACAAAATTCCAGGTTGTCATCCAAAATCTCATTAATAATTATTTTCTGTCGAAATAAAAACTATATGAGGCACATCCTGTACACCATTCAATATCATATATCTACCTGAAACTATTATCACACCTATTTACATATGGCAAAAGGGTCAGATCTAATGGTCAGCCAGGGCTATACTTACGTCACACAATATGGCTTAAGTACTTCACATGAGGTGAAAACAATAATTGTTAGATTATAATAACCTAAAGTAGGTTTTATTAGTTCATGGGATTAACCGAATTCACCATTTGATATCCTCTATCTACTATTATTCGTAATTTTAAGTATTTATGTGTGACTGGAGGGTTAGATTTCATGGCCAGCAAGGGCTATACTTACGTCACAAACTATAAATCTCCATATCTACAAATACTGCTATTACAGGATATGCATATGCTGTCCACATGATACATGTGTAGGGAAGGTTTGCATCCAAGTACGAAAAAGGGATTGAACTTCATCTGCTAGACTTATTGAAACTGTATTGTCTAATGATTTAGGAGGATATACTTACGTCACAAATAGGCATTTTGAAGAATATTTGCCCTTATGATGTACTAAATATGTATATTTGAAAAAAACGAACATTCTCTCATTATGAGAGGTAAAAATGCAACCAGGAAATATGTAATTTAATTCTTAATATGTTAATGCCTATTCTGTGGAGTTGATTTGATGATGGTGACGTAAGTATAGCAAAAAAGTTGGAAAATAGGGTTATAAAACTTAAATTGATCTCACAGGACACATTTTCAAGTTATGCATTGAATTCTTGTTCATGATGAAGAGAATGTATAAGACTCAATATTAATATGGTTTTTCGGTATGTGCTTGAAAAATAATAACTTAGGAATGGCCTTCATAGAAGGGATATACTTACGTCACAAAATTGGTTTTTAAAAGTTGGAAAAATATGGAAGGCCCTGGGGAGTAGTGTTGGGATCTAGACAAGCTCAAACATATAATTTATAAATAGTTCAGACCTAGGTAAGCGAGGTAAAACCCAAATATTATACATTTATAGGCCTATGTCTATATGAAAGTTGTTATGGATAATATGGTTTGTATTTATTCAACGAAAACTAAGGTAAAATAACAGTTTTTGGCACCTTTAGATACTTGATATTGATTTGAGATATAGCAAAGTATATGTGGAATGAAAGAGCTCGCCAAGGGGAACAGCATGACAGAGAAATAATGAGCATTCAAGCCATATTGTCGTTAATAGTCCTGGAAAACATACAGAAATTCAAAACAGCACACATGAAAAAACTGACCCATATAGTGATATCTTCCAAGGTCGGACCGGAGCTCTACACACAAGCTTCCGCGCCCGGCCCGACTCTACTGCAGTACTTCTCGTTGTGTAATTTGTTTTCTACTTCGCACCAATACATCTAACCACATTAATTAATCCCCATCCCATATCTATCCGGAGGCCTAACAGTTCGGCGGGGCCTCTCAGACAGATACTCGGACTGCAACAAATTATCCATTGTTTCAGCCAAGGGTAACTCATCTTCCTCCAATACTGCAACTGCTTCATCCTCTTCACCCGACTCGACAGAATTCGCACCCGAGTCCCCCGAAACCTCTGACTGTGGCAAGACAGTAGTTTTAGGAGGAGCACGCGGCGGTCTGCCTCTTTTCCTAACATGATGAACAATTTTCTTAGCTGGCTTAGGAACTGGTGCCTCCGACCCGGGCAATAACTTGCCAACAGGAGAGACCCGAAGAATGTCCCGGCCCTTAGCCACCTGCTTCTGGTATTCAGGGGCCCGATGAAGGTTAGTAGCCTGAACCGGTT
This sequence comes from Sthenelais limicola, assembly GCA_942159475.1. NCBI lineage: Eukaryota > Metazoa > Annelida > Polychaeta > Phyllodocida > Sigalionidae > Sthenelais > Sthenelais limicola. The sequence goes on from OW804095.1 coordinate 83,395,908, forward strand.
GTCCATCAGCATCAAAAGCCAGCTTCAACAAATTGCCATTCCACCTCAAGAGACCATCCGCAGTTTGCAGTTCATAGGTAGAACCCTGCACCCTCCGAACCACCAGAAAGGGTCCATCCCATTTAGGCCCAAACTTCTTCTGAGCCATGGGAGTGGCATATCTCCACACTAGGTCCCCCTCCTTGAATTCCTTAGGCCGAGCTCTCCTATCAAAATACCTCTTTTGAAACACAGCCGAATGGCCCAATTGCTCTCTCACAAATTGATGTCCCTTCCTCAATAAAGAACGAATCTCCTCCACAAATACAGTTGGGCAAGGAAAATCCACATCACCACTTAGAGTTCCATAAATAATGTCAGCTGGTACCGTCACCTCAGAACCAAATACCACCATATTTGGTGTACAATGTGTACTCTTATGGACAGCACCCCGATAAGCATGAGCAATGCAAGGAACTAATAAATCCCAATTTACATCCTCATACTCTGTCAGACAAGACAATTGCTCGACCAAAACCCTATTAAAACGTTCTACCTGTCCATTACATTCGGGTCTATAGGGCAAGGTCATTAGCTTTTCAATGTCTAACATTCCCAGCAAATTCTTCATCAAACTTGACCGGAACTCCGGAGCCCCGTCCGTCTGCAAAGAGACTGGCGGGCCATAGCGCAATATCCACTCAGTGAATAACACCATCGCACACGTTGCAGCAGTATGGTCGGGCAAGGGGTAAGCCTCGGCCCATTTGCTGAAATAATCCGTCACCACCATAACACATACATTCCCTCTAGGTGTTTTCCGAAAAGGACCAATAATATCTAGGGCCACACGACTCCATCTCACTCCCTGTAACTCCTTTTTCAAAGGAGAGACACCCCGGCCTCCCCGGCTCTTGCACGAAGCACAAATTTCACACCCACGCACCCAGTCGGCTATATCAGAGCGCATCCGGGGCCAAATAAATTTATGTAATGCCGCTTGATAAGTCTTAAATTCGCCGAAATGGGCCGCCAATTTGTTTCCATGCAAAGTATGGAACAGCTCCTTACGCAAACCAGATGGTACAGCTGCACGATAATAGATTACACCATTATCACTCTCCCATTCCAAACACAACAAATTATCCTTCATAACCAAAGTTGACAGTAACCGGGCATAGAAACAATATTCATCACCTTCCGGCAACATGACAGCCTTAGTGAGAGTTTTGACTCCCTCCTCTACCAAAGTGATTATGCGAGAAAGCACATCATCCTCATGCTGGGACGATGACAACCGATCACCCGCCAGAGATGAAAATAGCTGGTAATCTATTGTCATAACAGCAACCACAGCCTCATGTGCCCCACAGTCCGGACAGTCCTCCCGGGGACACTTCCGAATGGGAAGTCGTGAAAGCGCATCCACATTCAGATGATGCTTCCCCGGACGGTGAACTATCTGATTCTCCGAAACCCCGTAATGCTGAAGGGTGGTCAACCACCTCGCCAACATATTGGTCGGGTCTTTGAAATTCATAAGCCACCGCAAAGACGCGTGGTCTGTTCTCAGCATAAAATCACTCCTACCAATGACATAATGTTGAAACTTACTGAGATAAGTCAAAACCGCCAAAAGTTCACGTTTGGTGGTACAATAATTACGCTGTGCCTTAGACAGGGAATTGCTAGCATAGCTCAACACCACTTCCTTATCCTTCTGAATCTGGGATAAAATCCCAGCCATACCAAATCCGGAAGCATCCGTATCTAAAATGATGGTACCCAGGGGTTGCGGATAACCTAACACTGGGGCCGAAGTAAGCAAATGCTTGAGTTTCTCAAACGCCAACATGCAGCTTTCATCGAACACAACTTTTCTACTTTTCTTTTGATCTCCACCAACCACCAAGGCCTGAATCGGACCAGCAACCTCGGAAAAATAAGGCATAAAATCCCTATAATATGATGCAAACCCGAGGAATTGCCTCACCTCTTTAACGGTGGATGGTATCGGCCAGGTCTTCACCCGATCCAACTTGCTTGGATCCGGGCGAATTCCTTTCTGCGACACTACCCGTCCGAGATACAACACCTCCAAGTGGAAGAAGGAGCACTTCTTTGGCTTAAGTTTTAACCCGTAACTCCGCAATCGTTGCAACACCAATTCCATATTTCGTAAAGTTTCTTCAAAATTAGCTCCGAATATAATTATGTCATCCAAATACACCAGGCAACACTTCCAGCGCAACCCTACTAACATCTGCTCCATCATGCGCTCAAAGGTAGCCGGGGCATTGCATAACCCGAAACTCATCACTTTAAATTGGTATAGCCCACTGGACGAGACAAAGGCTGTTTTCTCCTTACTAGCCTCATCCATCGCTATTTGCCAATAACCACTTTCCAAATCCAGGGTGATAAACCACTTCATACCTCCAAGGGCTTCAATACACTCATCAATTCGGGGAAGCGGGAAAGAGTCTTTCTTAGTCACCAAATTAAGAGGCCTATAGTCAGCACAAAACCGACTAGTTCCATCCTTTTTGCCGACCATGACTATCCCCGCCCCCCACGGGCCATTGCTGGGTTCAATGACACCTTTTTTAAGCATATCCTGGATCTGCAGTTCCGCCGCATCATGTTTCGCCGGGGGCAATCGCCGACATGCACATTTAATCGGGCGAGCATCCCCAGTGTCGATCACATGCGTAACTTTATCCGTGTGGCCGAGAATCTCTCCTGGTAGTCGGAAGCAATCTTTATACTCCCACAGAATAGTCAGCAATCTACGTCTGTCAGCCACTGTTTCCAGATGAGACTCCCGAACTAACTTCTCCAATGGACATCCATCCCCGGAGAGCATCATAGGCACCTCCGGTTCCAACAAATCCATATCAACCATGGGGCTCTCGCCTTCCTCAGCAAGATCCCTCAGTCCAGGTGATGATAAACTGAACATCAAAGGGGAGCTGGCAGGATTATGCAACGATATTGTCGTACATTGCCGGTCGCCTGCGACCAGCCGACTCACAACTACACAATGCCCCAACTCGGCTTGTCCCGATTCAAAGAATACATCTTCACCCGCCGGTTCAAAGTCCACACAACTACAAATGGTAGAGAAAGCATCTAAAAAGATTCCCTCATACCCATTTCGGCTGAGTGTACCGCTTTGCAAGCCCCGGCACATCACGGACTGTTCACCTGCCTCAAGGGTGAATTCACCGGACCAATCCGAATTGCATCTGTGCGTTAGGATAAAATCCATGCCCAGAATACCAGCTTCTCTTCCCACTAAACCACTTATTACCATACAAGTAAGAGCGAACCACGCTCCTCCTATCCCGAGGGCTACTCGTACACAACCATGTGTGACAAGATCATGTCCTGTGCCGGCATAGCACGTTACCTGGCACGGTATCAGATAAGGCTTTACCGACAACTAATCGTACATTTCCTTCTTTATTAATGTACATTGAGCACCCCAATCAATAAGAAACTGGCCAGTCACATTCACTATCGTCACATCCGCATACATTCGGTCAGCAATCCACGGTATACTTCTGTCCGAAATAGTTATATCAAAATTACGAAGATCACATGCCATAATCTTGCTTACCAGGGAGCCATACCCTCCCCATTCAACCTTTAAAATTTGCCCCGGCAAGCAAGCATGTTCGGGTACACCCTGATGCACCACTTCCACCATACATGAAAGCATATCCGATTTCACCTCCGAATCTCCGCATACACTCCCCACCGAGTTAATACCACGGGCGTCCCCTAACCCGGCTGAGGGCGGCCGAACCGAAACCTCCATCGGTGTTTTCCCCGAGTTCTGACATACTGCGGCATGTGTATTACCCTCTGCCCCCACTCCACCGCCTAGGAGGGGCTGGCAGAGTTTCCCGGATTCCCGGATTCCTTCAATGCTGCCTCGCGCTCCGCTTGTCTCTTCATACTCGCAAAATGCAAAGCTTGCTGGTCACACTCAGTTATCAGATGGCCTTCTTCCCTGCAATAATAGCAGATAGGTTTTTTAAACGTGCCTTTCCGGAACGGCTTACGTTCGGCTTCTGGCTGAGTTTTCTCAGCACTCTGCATCTTCGGAGTAGACTTGGACTTCGTAGCATCCCAAGCTTTGAAAGCATAAAATTCACCAAGCAAACCCGGACTTATAGGCAGGCTGCTAACACCCTCCACCTTAGCAACTGCCGCAACATTTTCACCTCTCGATCTCTCGCTGCCTTCCGACCCCCCTGACACAGTCATCAAACTAGCAGCTAATCGAGGGTTATTCTTAATCACATCCCCATAGCGCGTGGCAATAGCTCCGGCAGCCGCAATATTCTTCGGCTCTTGCAGCGCTACATGCATAGCCATTCCTGGATCCACCAAACCGTCCAGAAACACCTTCATAGCCATAGTGTGTAACGTACTATCCCATTTCCCGAACGCATGCAAAGCCTTCTTAGAAACAGTATCTGCAAAGTTAGCCGGAGTTTGACCCGGAGTCTGCCTCAGAGCCATAAAAGCATCCTTTCGCGTCTGAGAAGACATAGCCGAGCTATGTACCGCTTCCATCATACGTAACAATTCCCGAACTGTATATTTATTCGGCTTAATGGAAGTAGCATGGGGCATATTTTCTTCAACTGCAGCAATCAACTGCACCTTATACGTGTGATCGCTCCAATTCATTGCTCGAGCAACCACAACCGTCTTCCGCTGATATTCTCTCCAATCCTGCTTACCATCCCATTTCGGGAAAGTAAGGGGTTTCGGCCGATGTTCAGGCATACTAGGGTCCATTTCATGGATTTCAACGCCTCCGGTTCATCCTCCGGATCATAATCAGCAGCAGGATCGATGGATTTTCGCTTTCCCACATCAATAATTGCAATATTACCACCGTCCCCCGCCACATCATAAACCGGACTTTGAAAAGCAACCTTCCTTTTCGGGGTTTCCGGAGCTCTCTGACTCTTATCTTCCCAACCACCATGGGGAGTACCCACAGCCCTTCTCTGATCCATATCCCGTGACTGAATAGGATCTACTTTCTTTCCTTCATTCGCAAAACGTGTTGATTGCGGAAAATCAGGTAATTCACCCATCAATCTGGCATAAGAAGCCTCCGTTACTCCAGGTGGCCGAATCGGAGTGCTAGCAGCTAGACCCCAATCCCGTTCGGGCGGTAGTATCCTAGACTGCCGCCTGACATTTTCTAATTCAGCTTCGGTGGCTGCCGCTTTTCGGGCCAACTCCTCAGCAATCGACAATTCCGCCAACCTGTCAGCTTTTGAGGCCCTAAGCTCCTGTTGCAAGGTGAACATTCTCTGTTCCTGCTGCTCAATCACCAAATGCAAATTTCGTTCATTCTTCCTAGCGTTTTCCAATTCCCGGGCTGACTCGGCAGCTACTTGCGACCCACGAGTAGTTGTCATGTGCAACGAGTCAGTCAGTTCATTAATGCGCTTCATTTGGACCCCCAATAGTGTATCCATTCGATCAAACGTCAAATGTTGCCTACGCAGTGTATACTGTTCATCAGTATTCTGCAGGTGTTCGGACATTTCATCTTCGTTTCTCATCCTACGTTCGGGAAAACGCAACCTAACTGGCGCTTGAGCACCTCTAGGGACAGGACTAATAGGCTGCTGTCTTCCCCTCCTTACACCTACATTCCTATCAGGTGTACGGACTTCATCCCAAAGCCCGCTTCCTGCCAAAGAACCATTATCTGATCCTAAAGACTGAACCTCCACCTGATTTTCCAGTGCGTCTACAAACAATTCATTTTCGGCACGACGAACGGGTCTACGTTCCATCAACCTACGGTATTCCGGTGGAGGCAAATGGACCTCCGCGGGAGCAGGCAACCTTAACTCGGCCGGAGCCGGAGCCGGGAGCTGCATCGGAGCCCGCCTCACCGGAGCCGCAAGCACAGGCGGAACGTCCACTACTATCTCCCCTGCAGGAGGATTGACTACTACAGCGGGCTGGATTGGGACAGGTAATAAATTAGCTGCCTCCGCTCCGACTTCAAGTTCCACATTTTCTACATCTTCAATGATTTCTACACCATCCTGTTGATTCGGATCGACCTCCTCCTCAACAGGTTCTACATTCAAACCCGGGGCCGCCAGTTCCGGGTTCTCCTGAACCTCTTCCTCCTCGGGAAGAAGAACAAGAGCTTCCTCCGGCACATCATCCCTCCCAGCCATAAGGCCGGAGTTCAAAGACTAAAATACAAAACAAAGTACAAAGAAACCCGAATTGGTCACGGCACCAAATTGTAATGTCTGCTTATTTACTTGTACGGCGATTCGGGTAAATAACAACAAGAATAGAACAACACAGATCTCCGAGTCCTTGCTAGCACTTTAGTCTTTATTGCCGACTAAAAACCCTTCAACCACAGTGAAAAAGGTTCTCCCTCCGCTTCACAGAAGAGAGGGATTAGAACAAAAAAGTTATAGTAAAGAAAGGGTAGTTTAAGACAAGAATTGACATCAGACATATGCTAACAGTAAAATATTAAAATAAGAGAGACAAAACCCCCACACGACATCTGGTGGCAAACCATCCCTGCAACAGATAGAACAGCCAGCCCGAATCCAGTCCGGCCGGCCGCACCCGGATAACCGGGCGACTAGACCGGGAGTTCGGGATACTGGCTAGCAGCGCCGGGCCAGAGCGGGGATAACCGCTCCGACCCGGCACCACCACACTCAGCACCACAAATGCTAAATATTCTTAATGTTGGCAATATTGGCCTAAGCCAGGTGCTTTTTCCCATAGTGTTATGTAACATTACGTAACATTGTGTAACCTCATTATATTTATATTATTATTAATTATCACCTATTATCACATTACTTTAAATCGCTAATTATATTATGCATGTAACCTCCTGGAGGAGCCTGTAGTTGAGATTACCATTAAACAGTTGCTTCGTTCTTCTCATGAAGTTCAGACGTTCGTTAGACTTCTTCCATTAGATCATTACACTGGCGGACAACCCGCTCGATCTTGGACATAGAGATGCTATTTTGTGGAAAATGACGCAAAAACGTCAAAATCTCAAAAAGCACACAGTCCCTAGGTGGGGACTTTTCAGGGAATGTTCCCCCATGTGTCCCGCATCATATATCCAAAAATCAGCTTTACATTATTTTATTCCGGGTTCCATGCTAAAATGCCTGTGCTATGCACCAAAATGATGAAATGATGATTTTTGAAAGGAATAATCCATTCGCCCTCCTCAAAGTCAATGAATGAATAAAAAAAGTATGTACGAGTATGTTAAGCTTTCTGACAGAGTACAATAGGCTTTTTAATTGTATGTGGGTAGCGTGCTCTGTTGTACGATTGGCTTTCTATTTGTAAGATAGGCTTTCTATTTGTACAAGGGGCTTGTTAAACGATTTGAATGATCAATGTCCACCTGAGGATCGTATTCCCATGATGAGGGTTCCTAGAGTGTAAAATCTCCGATCTTTCACTCTAATTTCTCTAGGTAGGCTAATTTTCTAGCGAGTTTCTAGGAAAATTGTTCATATCCCATGGGTTTACCTACTACCTACTACCTACACTGCTACGCCAGTAACATTATTCACATGTTGGATTACATGCTCAAGCCGGCCACAGGCTGAATGTACATCTGACCAACTATACACTCCAGGGCCGCTCAATAGCAAGGCGCCACCGGCGCGCCCTCCCGTTGGCGGCCTGCCCTAGCACGTAATATTGGCTTTAGCTGCATGTACCCGCACTGTGGGGTGGGGGAGGGGGTTCGTCATGCTGTGGTGGTTATGAGTGGGGTAGAGGAGGGGGTTCATTCCTTTTGTTGTAGGCCTGTACTGGCCCTGGTCATCCTACATAAGGACATATCACTGCTTAATTATTTATTTGTTTATTCATTCATTGATTTCGGAGAGGGTGAAGTAATTATTCTTGTAGAAAATCATCTTTTTGGTTCATCATTTCCTTGTTGAAGTGTTTCTTCCTCATGCCAGCTTCTGTAACAAGAAAATACAAGACAGTCAGGCATTTCAATGGGAGTATATTCATAAATGAGATGAGGTATAATTTTAGCTAATGGGTCTGGATATTCTGATTATATTAAGACAAAACTGAAACGAAATTGAATGCGGATTATTCAGCCAGACCAAAAAGTTGAAGTGTGTGTAGGTGAGGAAGGTCTGAGAAGAAGTGAGGTTTCGAAATGATGTGAGGTGAGAGTGCAGGTAGGTGAGTGTGTGCATGTGTGGAAATGCAATAGGTGAGAGGAGTGCGTGGGTGAGTGCAGTGGAGCATGTGATTGTTTTGTTTGTGAAGGGGAGGAAGTTTAATGCGATCTCATTGGGCCTAAACTCAATGCTATACCCATTTAGTCTTGATTTGTTGGGATCTTTGGTAGATTAGACTTCCCTTGTACAGAAGCAATGGACACCTGTGGCCAGAACGGGTTTGTTATGGTAGCGCAGACACTCCTGACTTCAGGCGCTTGTGTTTACATGTGGGCTCTGTTGCGTTAGGTCGTGTGGGTTAGGCATGCAGGCGTGTATGGGTTTAGCCCAGTCCATTTTGGCATACTGTACTATTGGTCAAAGTGTCCTGTGCTGAGTCAAAGCATCCTCGACATTTCGGAGAAAAAGAGCTTGCTATGGAAATAGCCAACGAGCTCGACCCAAGGAAATGTAAACACAAAGCACGCGACCTGCCTACAGAAAATCCTGAGTGGTTGGCGAGGGAAGACGAAGTCATGCTCAGAGTGGTGACGGAAAAGTTCAACCAAAACACTAAACATCGTGATTATTTGCTATCTACTGGCAATAAACATCTATACAAATGCACAGACAACAAAAAATGGGGAATAGGGAAAACTCTTCAACAGGCAAAAGAAGTGATGGGGCCGGTCGAGGGTTTCCGAAACGCCCTTGGAACACTCCTCGAAGAAGTCCGACAGATACTTCAGTAGATCTCGTCAAGTTGTCAAACTGTAAACAAACAATGTCGCCACTTGACACACAAATCCACGCAACATCATGTGAACTTACTATGTACGAAATACAAGATAACAATAGACCCAACTAAAATCATTGAAAGAGCAGACTACCTGTTTTCATGATTGTTGTTAATTACCGAAACCGGAGCCACAGCCGTAACATATCTTGCCAAAGTGCCAATTTTAACATGTTTGCGAGAGAAATCCCAGGTGCATGGTTCATAAATGAGTAATATATCTCGCCTAAGTGTTTTAATTATAAATCTCTGTGTTTGTAAATAAGTAGTACATTCTCACCAAAGTGCCATTGCTATATTATTCCTGACTACATACTACACCAGTGTGTTCCTGTGTGCCGAGCTGGTAAATTAATATTTACATGCTTAAATCAAGGCAACAACCTTGAAAAACCCTGCATTTGTTTAAATCAAGGTAACAACCTTGAAAAACCCTGTATTTGTATTTGTGTGTGAGTTTTCCAGAAAATTACACTTTCAGAAAGTTGCTTTTTCACCCTCACCTTTGCATGCCACTCTAGTCTTAGCTAGTTGATCTAGTCCTGCCAAAATATTGTATAATCTATATGTCTTATCTAGAAAATTTGGTGTCTCAAATCTAATCTAGTCCGTATATTGCTATATTGTCAAATGTTTTAGCACTTAGTGTACAGTGAGTTGCGGAGAGCACTTAACCTCTCTGCCTTTTTTCGCTATCGCCCAGATAGCCTCCAAAAATGTTCTTCATCATCATATGGTATGCCCTAACATACCTGCATCAATATCATCATTATAGGGGAAATAATTATGTAAGTAAACCGCAGATAAATAATGGTTGACAACCTAAAACTACTCACAAGTGGTTTCAGCATCGTGAATGTAAACGTTAGAAGCCTAAAAAGTAACTGGACTAACTTCAAAAATACTATCCTGCCTATTTTCCCAGACATCGTCCTCTGCACTGAGACATTCCTGACCAGTTTGGATAGAAACCTGGACCACGAACTAGATGGGTACAACTCTATTGTTAGACAAGATCGCTGTGTACTAAACCCTGATAACAGTGTTAAATTGGGTGGTGGCGTTGGATGCTACATACAAAATGGTTACACATTCAAAACACACTATACTCTGAATGTATCAAATGCGAATATTGAGCTACTATGTTGTACTATTCTGTTCACTAATAAGAGGAACCTAAATATTTTTGTTGTATATAAACCGCCAGATGGCGCCAAGAATGTCTTTATGGAAGAACTACTTGCTACTGTCTCAAAACCTATCTTTGACAACAATAACTGTGATGTTGTAATTGCCGGAGATTTCAATTTTAACATGTTTAATACCCAGGACCAAGCAGTCATAAATCTTACAGATATGGGTCATGAACTGGGGTTAACACAATTGATAAAAGACACAACCAGATTTGACATTAGGGAAGACAGAGAGCGTGTCCATGAGTCCTGTATAGATTTGATTTTTAGCAAGGAGGATTATGTGTATGCTAGTGGTGTACTCAATGTATGGGTAGCTGACCATCTGATGACCTTTGTAACCCTTAGGAGACAAAAGTTCAAATCTCGCAAACCAAAAGTAATTGAATACAGAAACTATAGAGACTATACAACTGCTGATTTTATTACTAGAATTAGAAATATCGACTGGAACTGTATCATTGATTTGGATAACCCTGAAGAGGCTTGGAATTTTTTCATTGAAAAGTTATCTACAGCCCTGTCACGCATTTGTCCAGTCGTAAAGAAAAAAATTACCCTACCTAGGGAAAAATGGATGACTGACAAGCTGCTTATACAAATAAGAGATAAGGACAAAGCACTGAAAAAAGCCAAAAAAACGAGAAAACACGATGACTGGCTGACAGCTAAGAAAAAAAGAAACAGAGTTACGAACTCATGCCGCAAGGCCAGAAAAAGGTACCTGTCTAACCTAAGCATGGAAACTTTCAATGACAACAAAGAATTCTGGTCAATGGTTGGTCAGCTCATTCCCAAAAAGTCGAGAAATTCTAATAATGAAATAAATATTATTGATGAAAACACTAAACTACCAGTACCCATTGAAAATGTAGCTACACATTTCAATAACTTTTTTGCCTCAATTGGAGAGAATTTAGCAGCACAAATTGATGCGCCATGGACTTTTATAGGGCAAGAGTGTGAACAAACCTTGAGTGATGTGTTTACAAATCCAGATGAGATTGTAAAAATTGCACAAGATATCAATGTCAACAAGGGTAGCAATATTCCATTCATAAAGTCGTTTGTTTTCAAAGATGTATTCAAAGCGATACCCTCTGTCTTGAGTCACATATTTAACCTCATATTTGATTCAAATTTGATTCCAAATTCCTGGAAAAAAGGATGTGTCACCCCCTTGTTCAAAGGTGGAGAAGCCTCAGTAATTTCTAACTATAGGCCTATAACCCAGCTTCCTATTCAGTCGAAGTTATTAGAAAAGGTTATTCACAGTAGACTACTAGATTTCTTTGAAAATCACAATGTCCTTTCTGATAAACAAAATGGTTACAGAAAATCAAGATCAACTGTGGACACGATCTCTGACTTCACAGACGACATACTAAAAGATAGGAACAATGGTAGCACCTCTTTCGCTGTATTTTTTGACCTGAAAAAGGCATTTGATACGGTGAACCACAATGTACTTTTAGCTAAACTAGACAAATATGGTATTAAGGGCAACTTGCTTGCCTTGTTGCATAACTACCTCTCAGGGAGAACACAATCAACAGTTTGCAATGATACTGAATCTTTGAGTGCTAGTGTAAATTATGGAGTCCCCAGGGATCTATCCTGGGGCCCCTGCTTTTTCTTAGCTACGTAAATGATGTAGAACATTGTCTCGTTCATAGCAAAGTAAAGCTTTTTGCAGATGACACTGTCATATACTGTAGCCATAATAACACTGAAACCCTGAATGTACTACTGCAAGAAGATACTAACAATTTTTTTCGTTGGTGTGAGTCTAATAAATTGACATTGAATGTGAGCAAAACTAAGACAATGCACCTCAGAGGTGTTCGAAGCAGAGTAAATCATGTTAAACTGAATATTATCATTAGTGGTACTCAGCTTGATTGTGTAGAATCTTACAAATACTTGGGCATTACATTAGACGCTAATCTGAAATATGATATGCAAGTGCGATCTACCCATAAAAATGTGAGTCATAAAATGTACCTCCTCAAGAGAATTTCTAAACTGGTACCACCACAGGTTCTTCTAAGAATTTACAAGGTATTTATACTCCCATTGTTAGATTACGGTGACGTTATCTACAGCGGATGTGCAGCAAGGCACATTGATAAACTGCAAATTTTACAAAACAAGTGCCTAAAAATTGCACTCAAACTCCCAAAGTTAACAAATACACTACTTATTCACAGAATAGCCAGTGTACCAAAGTTAGTGGACAGAAGGAGGGCTCATATCCTAAACCTTGCCTTTAAACGAAGCAAAAAACCAGCCTTTGTTGACCAGAATGTAAGACAAACCAGACAGTGGCAGGCACCAGTGCTGTTCTCCAATAGGCCATATTGTCATATTATTTTGTGTATCGATTAATAAACGTTTCTAATAAAAAAAAATATAAAAAAAATAGGTGTGAGGGAAAAGCTTTCCCACTTAGCAGTATGAATATAACTTATGAACTTGCATATTTGTAGCAACCGCTAAATTGAATTACGTCGACAATTTATTCAATCTAGTTTCTGTGATATAATAAGAGTAATAGAATAGGTGAAAACAGGTAACATGATTATCAGTCATTGAAGGGAAAGATGATAGTTAACAATACTTGTAGTCAGGCCGGGGTTGAGGTAACAGGAGGTAGATGTGTACAGGGGTAGAGTAGAGATGTACAGTGGTAGAGGTAACTAATGGCTATAATGGCTGTAAACTATTACCTTATTATGTCCAGTTGTTTCTGGTGGTTGGATGGATTGTCGCTCATTGTAGAATGTATGTGTGTGCATACAGAGTTGGCTTGTAAATGCAGGCCAAATTCCGAAATTACCGCATGCAGCTGCATTTCTCTGGTCAGTTTACATCTGAATAGGTGACCATCTATGTGACCATCCAGAACGAGGGTGTGGGCTAAACACAGGTAAGGCCTCATTGACCTAGATACTACTGGCTGCTAGGACAGCCACCTAACCTTAGTTGACCTGTTACATAATAGCAAAAAGCGCTCTACAGACGTAGCCGCATCGTGGATGGATGTGTATATTTCGCACCTGTTATGTATACAGCTACCGGGGGTTAAAAAATAAGCAGACGTCCGTTCATAGATGTAAGGGATATATGTACTTCTCCCAGACGATGCCCATATTCTAGCTTATTCTCAGATTCACAGTGTACTACCTACTACAAGCAGTACAATGCTATCCCATGATCAGCAGGACCCTGCAACACTGGAAACCTGGAAGCTCCTTTGTAGGATTGAGCTTCCCAAAGTCGCATGAATGGTATAAGCTGTGTGGTCAGCCTCCCCGTTAGGTCTACAGACAACACCCATGGAAAGACCCTCATGATGTATTAAATTATACTTTGTGATCGACATCAGCTGATAAAGGAGCAATTGCATTAAGTGGATTACAAATGGTTGTGTCAACATAGATCTGAATAGTTTTACATAAAATATTAAAAGGATCGTTATAATACAAATAATAGGGTTTCAATCAAGTCAAGATTGGTATATCATGTCATGAACACGGCAGCCTGGGGATATTTAAAATCAATACATTTTAATCACTTGCTTCCACATTTCCTTTATAGTACAGGCATTTTAGGTAGATTTTAGGCCAAACCCGGAATATTACGCAGTCATGGAGTTCTGATTATATTAAGACGAAACTAAAATGAAATTGAATACAGATTATTGATGAAATATCTGTACATTTAGCAGATGCTTAATGACTTTTTTTTTAATTTTTTTTATATAGGACAGTACATAGGATTTTATGGCGTTGCGGTTAGGCGATTTTATGACCACCTGTCTTAGATTCTAAACAATTGTCATCATTTCATAAAAATATACAGTGTGATGTTTATTTTTGTTACAATTCAAATTCAATATACAATTTACGATAGAAGAATAAAACTTGATTAGTCAGTCATGTTATAGTCATTTGTTTGTCGAGGGGTGGGTGTTATACCGATATGTGAGTGGATCTAGTCAAAGTTACCTTGTTCTCGTTGTTGCAGGAGTAACATGTATTTTATAGGTCTTTTCAATTCAATTTCGTCCAGATTTCTAATATTACTATGCAGTATATTCCAGTTATTTGATATTTTGGTATGATAGGGATTTCTTATCGCTCTCTGTTCTTGGCATATATTGTTTGAGTATGACTCCGTCATGCTGCCTAGTGTTTCTAGCCCACCTGCATGCCTAACCCACACGACCTAACGCAATGGATTTTGTACTTTGTCAATTTTCCTCCTTGTAACTTAATTTCCTTCCCATCTTTGTTAGTAGGAACTTTTGTCTGTTGGTTACCGATAGAATTTTACATTTTTCATGCATCTCTGTTCTGGACATTTCATAATTGATGTTCAGAGCTATTCGGATCGATTTATTTTGGAGCGATTGTATTTTTTCATCTTGCCTATACAGATCGGTGTAAGGTATGGGAGGCTATAATCTAATATCGATGATATAAAGGTTTTTAATAGGAGTATTGCTGCATGTTCCGTTAGGTATGGTCTCATTATACTGAATTGGTGCATTTGGCAAATGCCCAGATTCTTGTGCAACTGTCCTAATTGTTTTAGCATGTTTAATCTTTTGTCCAGATTTATTCCTAGATATTCATAGTTTTCAACGCATTGTAATTCAATATTATTTATTCTTACTACAGGCATCCTACCTGAGTTTTTCTGGTGAACCACATGCATTTTGTTTTCTTTATATTTATTTTAATTTCATTTGCTATTGACCAGTTGTAAAAAGTGGCCATGTCCTCCTCCATTATGTTTTCCAACGTTTTTAAGTCTGTGCCTGCTATATATATAGCAGTGTCGTCTGCATATATAGAATAAATTTACTCTTTATATTAAGGAAGGATTCTAGGAAGTGTGTTTGTATTCTTGGTGTTACAATCTTTTCTATTAATTTTCCTACCAGGTGAATCAATGTTATGGGTCTAATCTCGTCTACGGTTTTGGGTATTTCCTTCTTGGCTTTACAAATACTCTTTTTCCAAGCTGAAGGGAATATTCCTTGCCTAAGCAACTAATTAATTCCTCTCTAACAATATTATTTTGCACATCTGGGATTACGGCTTGTATTTTATCACCTATTGCACACAAAAATTTGTTGCTGTGCTCTGCAAGTTCCAAGTTCTAAGCCTTTTAATGAGCTCCGTTCTTCGTTATATGATTGGGTAATAATTATTACTTTTTTTCTTTCCTTGCAGTTCAGAGACAACTCTCCAGAATTTGTTGCTATCATTTTTGTTTTCTTCTAATAGGTTTCTATAAAATCTTTGTTTTGCCCCTTTTAGATTTCTGTTAAAATCATTTCGAGATCGTCTGGGATGTGCTTTTCTGTATGCAGATTTCCCTTCCTTAGCCAATCTTATCAGAATTTCATCATACCACACTGGCCTTTCGGATTTAAATTTGTATAATTTTTCGGTGCCAGGTAATTCGCTCCTTCTTTTAGCTGCTCAAACATAATGTTCCAAGCTTTATCTATATTTTGACAAGAATAGAATTACAAGAATATCTGGGTCAGATTTTACAAGTGTGCTGTTTTGCCTAAATATCTTATTTCAGGCCTTATTATCACTGATATGACTTGGATCTTAAGGATGACAGTCTCATCTGATTCCTTTTATCGAGGGCTTTCATTCCATCTATACTTTTGCTAGGCTCATTCCAATTTTTGATGTCTAAAAATGCTGAAAACCTTTATTTTTCATCATTTTCCAATAGAAATCACCAATGAGGGTAAATTAAAAACGATTTGCATAATTCCTAGAATCTTCTAAATTTTTCTTTGGTCCTATACCTAGTCGCGCCAATCCCTTCTCGCGACGTCCTCTTCGCGCCCACCTTTCCGCTACGCGCTCTATGGGCCTGGGCAGCCTGACCCCACCGCGACCTGGCCTCACTGCACAGTCAGAGCCTATGTTACCGTGTATTGATTAATGTATGAGAAGGGTGAATACTCGTGGGCCCGCTCGTGGGTGATCGCATATATATGAGTAATTCTCCCAATCGGGCATCATTTGATTTTCCAGCCTAGGGTGTCTACATATTGCATTTGGGGTCATCGCACATAATTATAACCATTTTATTTGAATTCTCTGGGAAAAATAACACTGTGGGAACCCCACTTTTAAAGGTGTTATGCCAAAATCTTCGCCGCTATTGGGACAAAATAGCTTTTTTAGGGTAGAAAATATGTAATGATTATAGAATTTGAATATAATACACAGCTTGATTTAGAAAATATATTACTTCTGCTAAAGAAAAATGATTTCTACACATGCACGCACGTTCATTATTAGGAAAAAACACAATATTTATGTAATCATACATTTAAACTGTTCTGGAATTGGAAAATATTGTTTTGGAATATGTGTGTCGCCGTTATGACATGTATTATCTTTAAAGGAATGAAACTAATCACCAATATCATACTCTATTTAGGTTTTGGAGGAGGGAAGATGCATATGCATATATGATATATATATTGGTAAATATAAAAGTTATTGGCCTATGACGTCTATGAACCCTTTTATTTCATCAAATAAAATTCAATGTATTGATGTGGGAATGTTTTATGTTGCGTTACGACATGTAAAATAAATCCCATATTTAAAATAAAATATATTTTTTTATACAATTTCCCCTTTTCTAATAATTATTTATATGTCTGCCTGAATTTGGTAAAAGATATAGATATGAATAAATCCAGATGTTGTTGTATTGCAGTGAGCCTATATTGGAATGTCGCCGTTACGACTATAGCGTCGCCGTTACGTCATAATTAATAGAAATATAGAGATCCTTCTAGTAAAGTACAGTAACTGTATAGAAATAAAACAGATATTTTGACAAAAAGTTATTCAAACTTGGGTTACAACCAGGTCCTGTGTTGGGGGCCATCATCGATTTCCTAGCTGTTATTAAGTTATTTGATATTGCTGGTATAATTACTGGGTATCTCATCTCAAATTTACACAATATTATTTGATAAATCTGGCGCCACTATGCTAGACTGAGGTATATTAGATACCTATTCGCATTCATCTTACATACACGTCCCTTGGAACAGGTTCATTATACATTAAGAATATTTGTATTTTATTTTAACATGGTAATCTGTTCTTCTAGGTCAGCCTTTAACCTTCTCCATATGGCTTTCTCCTCTTTGCCAGTTGATTTTAAACACTGTGAGAAGATATTTGTTGCACATCTTGATCTTAATTCGTATAATAGCATTATATTAGTTAATACACCTTTACCAAATAATTTTTGCCTGTACACAAAGGCTTTTGTTTGTAATACTAACCAATTGATAATTTTTGTATTCAGGTTTGTCACTGGTATACCGAGGATAATTTCCACCGGGTCTATTTGTACAACGTTTGCTTTCATATGAAATATATTTTCTTTTCTGGAATCACTATTTAAGTGTCCAGCTTCATATATCCACCTCAATACGAATTTCCAAATGTTCTTGGTATTTTTACATTCATCAAGGTGAACATATATGACGAATAGGTTGACAGGCCTCTAAGTACCTTTTAGGACTTACACTTAGCTCTTCCGGCCGTTCCCTTGACAAATAGGGATAGACTTTTACATAGTTGGCCATTTCCACCAATTTGACAACATTTGGGCCCCTAGACACCCTCTGAGTACCCAAAAATAATTTTTACATTCATAAGTTGATTTGTTATTTTCTATCAACCTTATATATATGGGCATTTAACTGCTAAGTTTGGAACCATTCTGATTATTAGTAATATTTTTACAGGGGGGTCGAAAAATAGATCCCAAATATGAAAAATATGCCCAAAATAGCATGACGAATAATGGTACATATTTCTACATAAATGGGGATTTGAATTAGAAATAAATAAAACAAATATGCCCATAATATATTGAACTATTTTGTACTTGATAGGTCTCGACATTAGGATGATAACAGTTTTTAGTTTGTGAAAATATTCTAACTAGAAGAAAAGTTACAGCCAAATAACCATTCAGTGATGGTAATCATAATGGCAGCGGTAAGGGTGACAGGTCATTGACCCTCTGCCAATACAAATTATATTATTCATTATATTTGGAATATATATATCATTTATTACCCTTGTTTACTTTTTCAAGTTGATTTGAATACTTGTATTAATTGTTCCTGTTCTGTTTAATTATTTAGAGGCAAAATCTTCAAGGATAAAGGTTCAAATATTGTGTATATTATTATGTTAGAGATATAATTTCTGACATTATGTGACGGCAAACGTGACGTCACACGACACAACGTGACGGCACACGACACAACGTGACGGCACATTTTTAAAGCATTTTGCCTTAAGAATCATGTAAAAACAACTCGGAAATCATGGGTTTCAAGCTACATAGATTGGTACCAAGCAATGTCAATAATAGATGTCAAATTTAAAGTTTATTATTAAATTTATGCCTTATAAAGCTCTAAATACCCTAAAATATGCGTGACGGCACACGACATGAACTCTGGGACCCACCACCTTTTGCCACCATGTTATTTCTCTGCTATGATCCAAGAAAAACTCAAATAAATACATTTAATGTTTTTACATATATAATCCCATGCATTTTATCATTATTCATAATAATTTGATAGATATATATATTTTTTATTTTTTTATTCCACCTTAGGCACACTGCGTGACGGCACATGACATGGGGGGTGCCCCACACAAAAAAAATTTGGTTTTTGATGGTTTTTGGCAAAAAAATATTTTTTTTGCATTTTTTTTTTACACAGATCATGTTCACGTAACCTACTATCACAACATATAAAAAATAATGTTCAAATTCGAAGATTATTTAGATTAATTCAACAATTCCATGGACTAATAGCAGTTTAAAAAAATGATTTTTGGCCCCAAAATGGGATTTTGAAATAAAAATAGAAATAAAATTGGACCAAAAATGCCAAAAATGTGGTTCCGCAGGTTGGTAGAACCATCCAATCAAAAAAAATTATCAAATTAATAGTAATTAATTTGATTTAAACCCATTTTATCACTTTCCACGGTTGGGGGCCAAATGTTGTCAAATTGGTGGAATTGGCCAGTTACGGTTTACATCTTGTAATAAGTAGAGTATATAAGAATGAATACATAATAAAACAAACTGGAATATAAATCCCTTGACAGATAGGGATAGACTTATGCATATTTGCGTTTTACATGTTGTAATATAAGTAGAGTATATACGAATGAATACATAATAAAACAAACTAGAATATAAAATACATGGTACTAGAAATATCAAACATAGTAGATGAAATGTATCATCTTAACATGGAATAGTTGACAGAGATTTGAGTTAAAATAAAAGTTACAGGCAAGAGATAGGCTTGATAGTGGTTCCCCTTGGAGAGAGGTAAACTAACTAATTATTTCCTGGTTGTTGTTCTTCTTATTTTCCTTATTTTTAATGTGTTCAATCTGTTTTCTAAAATGTTTCCTTGATTCTATGGCCTGTATCTCAGTTGGGAGTGAGTTCCAGGCCGTCTTAGCTTTGTGTAAAAATTCTATCAGATTATATTACCGCTCAGTTTTAATATTAATGGATATTTGTTATTATATCATTGCCAATATCCTGGCTTAATGCAGTGTTCAATTAAAGTGACTTATGACATAATAGTGTGGTTTGTCTAATTTAACAAAGTATCTTCCCCCTTATACTAGGTGGGCTCAGAGAGTTAATATTAACAATTACATGTTGGGTCCTGTACGGAAAAAAGACATTTTTACTTACTATTGTGTACAGTTACATTCCTCTTTTGCTTAGTTCCTTATTTAGTTACGTGTCTGATATATACATGGGTGGGGCTCCCGAAAATGTCCATTTTGCCAAAATCACCCATTTTAATTCCATAATTTATTCGGATTTCATCCTACATTACTAATTTTTCAGTATTGTGTACCTTCCTAGGCGTATAATAAGGACATATTGAGAAATATTTTAAAAAAATCGTTTTTATGCAAAAAAATCATATTTTTATGTTAGAAAATGTCCCCAAATGCATGTCCCTGGGATAAATTCTTCTTTGTTTCAATGAAAAGTTATATAAAACTTATTAAATTGTCATTTGTCTTTAATTCTTCATAAAGCATATGTAAAAGCCTCGTTCTGAGTTTATTTTTTAATTTAATTTTGTTTCATTTATTTTATTATTTTCTATCTTTTCATCCACAACTCTCCAAATAGCTTATGAAGATTATTGTTAAAATGATAAAATCCACAATAAAGGTTCTACCAAGGGAATATTTTGCTTTCAGTCACTTGTTAATGATATAGTCCCATATCACATGAAACTTTAAATTTTTATTTTTTTCCAATTTTGACCATACTCAAGGTTCCATAAAGTTGAAGCATAGAAATTCCGAGCTTGACCACCTTTTCTTCTCACAGTGATAAAGAGCATTTTTATTCAAATATTTATGAAAATACATTTGTGATTATGTACATTTATTTGATATTTACCCATCTTATATGTTGACTTTGAATATATTAGCAAAAAACCCACCTTCTGAGTATGTGTTGTGTTCGGGGACAGGGGTGTTGTGTTCGGGGACAGGGGTGTTGTGTTCGGGGACACAGAGATTATGACCAAAAAGTAACAAAATTGAAAAGTTATTAAAAAATCGATGAAACCCTTCATTTATGCATGCAATTTTGTATATAACCCATTGGTTATATTTCCATTGACTGCTTATTTTCCCTTAGACAAAGGGGTTGTTGTGTTCGGGGAGGGGTTGGGGTGTTGTGTTCGGGGACGGGGGTGTTGTGTTCGGGGATGGGGGTGTTGTGT
This sequence comes from Sthenelais limicola, assembly GCA_942159475.1. Taxonomy (NCBI): domain Eukaryota; kingdom Metazoa; phylum Annelida; class Polychaeta; order Phyllodocida; family Sigalionidae; genus Sthenelais; species Sthenelais limicola. The sequence continues at coordinate 83,416,986 of OW804095.1, forward strand.
TTAGGTCAAAGAAACAATTAGGAAAAAAAGATAAAATTGAATAAGAAATCTTATACAGTTCATTTGTGTATGCAATTTTATACATAAATTATTGATTATGTTGCCATTAAATGCTCAGTTTCACATAGAAAAGGGGGTTGTTGTGTTCGGGGAGGGGGTGTTATGTTCGGGGAGGGGGTGTTATGTTCGGGGAGGGGGTGTTATGTTCGGGGAGGGAGGTGTTATGTTTGGGTCCATATAAGATGTGTTCCAGTAAAATGAGTCATAAGTCACAAAAATGATATTTTTACCTTATAATTACATCAACCTATGTATCAAATTACAGGACAATGTATGTAATATATCCTTTCTTTTTAAAGGTCCTCATATGGAGTATATTTAGATACATATATATTAGCAACTTGTGACTCATTTTCCTGAAACACATCACATATATATGGTATGACGAAAAATTGATAAATTTGTAAAACTAAAGTATGCTATTCAAATGTGGATGTAATTCTGAACATAAATCATTGGTTATTTTCAAAGGGACTGTTTAATTTCCCTTAAATTAAGGGGGTGTTGTGTTCGAGGACAGGGTGGGGTGTTGTGTTCGGGGACAGGGGTGTTATGTTCTGGTACAAATATGCTATGATGAAAACTAAAGTATTCGATTTGATTGTGTATGTAATTCTGAGCATAAATATTTGGTTATATTCCAAATGACTACTTTCTTTCCCTTAAATTAAGGGGGTGTTGTGTTCGGGGACAGGGTGGGGTGTTGTGTTCGGGGACAGGGTGGGGTGTTGTGTTCGGGGACAGGGGTGTTATGTTTGGGTACAAATATGCTATGATGAAAAAATGATAAAATTGAAAACTAAAGTATTCGATTTGATTGTGTATATAATTCTGAACATAAATATTTGGTTATATTCCAAATGACTACTTTCTTTCCCTTAAATTAAGGGGGTGTTGTGTTCGGGGACAGGTGGGGTGTTGTGTTCGGGGACAGGGGTGTTGTGTTCGGGGACAGGGGTGTTATGTTCAGGTACAAATATGCTATGACCAAAAAATGATAAAATTGAATGATAATGAAAATGTAAACTATTCTAATCATTTCTCTCTGTAATTCTGCACATAAATCTTTGGTTATATTCCCATTTAGTGCTTGGCTTTTACCTTATAAATGGGGTGTTGTGTTCGGGGACAGGGGCCTTCAAACAGCATGAGTAAATTGTTAATTAAAGTGAAAATATGAATAATAGAATCAAAATTAATCCGAAATAAGACACCCCTATGGGTATCAGATGAATACAGACATAGATAATGGCAATATAATAGGTATTTACAGGTATTTTTGCAATATTTGTGTGTCTGTTGTGTTCGGGGACAACCCAGAAAATACAATATTTATTATAAAATAGTAAAAAAATATAAATATAGGCCTGAGTTTTATCAAGTTAAATCGATATATGTAGTATGAAAGCAGAAATAATAGTTAAATTCCATAAAAATTGACGTGTTGTGTTCGGGGACTGGGATAGCATAGTCTTCTTCCTTGGTCCAATATATTCATGTTTTTTAATGAGATATAATAAAAATAGGTAGAAGCAGGTAGAAAACTCCTCCAAATTCTGAGTTATCCTTTAAAAAAGCAGAAAACATAAGATATTTGATTTTACATCAGTTAGCAGGGAAAACTTTGGAACAGAATTGGCATTGAAGCAATAGTGGTTGAAAGAACAGGAAATAGAAATGAATAAATACATGAAATATCATATAAATTATTTATTTCTTCACTGGATACATTAAAAGTTAATTAAGTCTAAGTGGATGAGCTGAAGTTACAACAATATAACCCTATTTTCCTTTTTTATTCAACTTTATTTATTTCCCACCCGAACACAACAGGCACAATGTCCAAACAAGGGACACATTTGAATATGACATGTAGGAAATCAGAAAAAGTGCAGAAAAATTTCTATTTCTAGTATGTAATATGTTGTACCATTGGCTACAACTGGGAGAAGACTTAGATGAATTAAAAGGGAAAAAATATTTTCTCTTATTTTTTTTAAAGTGGACATTTTCGGGAGCCCCGCCCACATACATTCAATGAGTGGCACGTTTACACTCAAATTATGGTCATTCCCATTCATATTGATTCCTGAAGTGTTTTTTAAACTTGTGAATTCTAAAACGCAGTGATATTATTTTTCCACCTGTATAACTCTGTATTATTGTAAATTACCTCATATATCCTGACGCATTTTTTTTAATACAAATTGATATAAATGTACTTATACTGCTTATAACCTGTGGGCGGGAGGTAGGAGACCCTGTCTCAGTCTAGAGGTGACGGGAAGGCCGGGGTGCCTTGTGCTAGTGGCAGGCAAGCGCGCAACGCTTGTTCGCGGAAGGGTCTGGTCGCGGTAGGGTCTGTGCGCGGTTTGGTCTGGGTGCGGTTTGGTCTTGGCGCGGAAAGGTCGGCCCCCTTTTTCTTTCCATTTTCCCAACATATCTAGGTCTAAATGTCTTACAAATTATTTTTTTAGCAAATGAATTTGGAAACAGTCTCTACAGTGGCCTTCAATAATTTCCAACCATCACAATAACGCATGAAATCCCCTTTTTTAAATTAATGGTCAATAATATATATTTTTGAAGTATCCATCTAAAACTGTATATTGAAGATGGTAAATATGTATTGTTTACTGTATAAAAAAATCCACCTGATATTTTCGAAACTTTTGGGTGAGTAAGAGGTTATTGTCTGCGACCTTTATTTTCCAACCAAAAGGGATTTCATGCGTTATGGCTGAAAAATAATGCATACAGAATAAACAAATAAAAGAAAATAATTCATATAACCATATTCTAGTCCCATTTCAGTCTCCCTTATTGCATCACTAGGCAATTTGGTGATAATCTTGGTTCAGGACAAATAACAGGCCAATAATCTTTAAAATGGCTCTCAGTAACGCATGAAAGCCCTATGTAAACTGCCAGTAACACATCTGCAGATATAGTTGAAAAGTTAGCCAAATATATTCATTTGGCTGTATTTCTGGTTTGAAAATGATTTTAAATCAGTTGAGATTATATTTGAAATGTTTCAATGCATATAGCTTGTTCAACTGATGTATCATTGTGTGTGTGTTTATGCATAACGCATGAAGGCCCTTCAATTATCATGACATAGGGTGACTCAATATATATATCTTTTACTCTGTATTTCGTTTGAAAGTCTTCATCATTTAGTTTTGATTCCATTTAAAATGATTTAAAGTAAGTTGATGCTATTTTCACTTCATAAAGCATGTTCAACTAATCTATTATTTGGTTGTTTTACATGATAACGCATGAAATCCCTTTAATAATCATGGCATAAGGTGGTCCCAAAATAGATCTTGGGGTCTCTTTTGGGGTTTGAGAAATAATTAATTGGTTTTGATCCCATTTTCAATTGTTTAAAGTGAGGTGATGTACTTTGTATTCTATATATGCTGTTCAACTAAATTATTATTGTGTTGGTTTGCACAATCACGCATGAAATCCCATCAATGGTCTAGACATAGGGTGGCCCAAAATATATTTTCAGCTATTTTATTGGATTGAAAGTCATTATCAATTAGTTTTGATTCCATTCGAAATAATTTAAAGCAAGTTGATGCTATTTTTACTTCATGAAGCCTGTTCAACAAAATTACTACTGTGTTTTCCAACATAATAATGCATGAAATCCCTTCAATGATCATGACAAAATGTAGCCCAAAATATATATTGGGCTCTCTCTTTGACTTGAAAGTAGTTATCAATTAGTCTAGATTTCATTTAAATTATTTATAGGAAGGTGATGATGAATTTAATTTCATATTGGTTGTTTGACTAAAGTATTATTTTGTTGGTTTACACAATAACACATGAAATCCCATCAATGGTCCTGACATAGGGTGGCCCAAAATATATTTTTAGCTGTATTTCTGGATAAAGAGTCATTATGAATTAGTTGTTAATCAATTTGATATGATTTAAAGCAAGTTGATGCTAATTTTACTTCATGAAGCCTGTTCAACTAAATTACTATTGTGTTTTCCAACATAGTAACGCATGAAATCCCTTCAATAATAAGGAAAGAATGTGGCCCCAAATATAAATCTTGGGCTCTCTCTTTGGGTTGAAAGGAATTATGCATTAATCTTGATGCCATTAGTAATTATTTAAAGCAATGGGATGATACTTTTTATTTCATGAAGGTTGTTCAACTAAATTAATTTTGTGTGGGTTTATAGAATAACGCATGAAATCCCATCAATGGTCTTGACATAGGGTGGCCCAAAATATATTTTTAGCTGTTTCTTTGAATTAAAAGTCATTATAAACTAGTTGTTATTCAATTTTATATCATATAAAGCAAGTTGATGCCCGTCTTATTTCAGAAAGACACTTCAACTATATTAGTATTGTAGTGGGTTTGGGTATCTTCCAAGCCTTCCCTCCGCTGTGTCAGCGTCGAGCAACGCTTCTTCGACTTGCTGCATTGCCCACGGACATCCCTTCAGACTATGTAACCACCAGAACAGAGTGAGATGTTGATTAATATTTTTATATCGCTCATAAGTAGTGATACGAACAGTGACTTTATTCTCATTTTCTCAGAAGGAGAAATGTGAACCCGTTTTTCGGACTGCATTTTATATTTTCTAACTGCTTTACACTGGATTCTGTAGATTTTTATAGTGAGGACACCAAATGCTCCTGTATGTATTTGCCAAAAAAAAAACTTTTTTTCTTCGCTTCTGCGGATGTGTGTAAGTGGTTCGGACTTGCTTTTTATTTGTCCGAAGTCTACTGTTTCAACGGATTTGTCTCTGGTGTGTTTATGCTGTATATTACTGCCTTGTTGCCGAGTTTATATTGATGTTAAACTCTTTTTATTAAAGGGGGAGTATTGTAGTGGGTTTGGGTATCTTATAAGAAAGGCATGGGACATTTAGTGCCCAGTCTTATTGTTGTGTGGTGCTGTCCGCTGAGGTTGTACTAACCCAGTGGGCAGTACCAGCTTATATCATTAACTTTGCCTTTTTAGGAAGAAGTTTCCTTATTGTTCTTATCTTACCCTTTATGTATGTCACTCTTTATATTATTGTTACAAGCCTTTTGTACCACACTTCTGTACATAACTTCCGAGAGTAAGGTTGTCATCTCTCTGTATTTATATATCAACCTGCGGATGTGACACCATGTTTGTGTTGGTGTGTGGATTACGAGGTGGCCGGACCATCTCCACTGGTCAGGTCGTTGGGGAGCTTGTCCCGTGTTTGCTTAATAAAAGCTGTGCAGAAGGTCTTTCCTTGTTGGAGTCTTTTATTGGCGTAGTTGAGCGGATCAGATCCGAAAGATCACTACAATTGGTGCCGTGACCAAAGCTCGCCGCGGGGCAAACCTCTATTGGTGAACTAGATTCATTTCTGAGTTCCAAGAAATATTTTCCGAGAAAATAAAAGTATGGCAGCCGCTAAACCTTTGGTAGACGTTGCTACCCAGATCCAGGACAACCTTGCTAGATCTAGAGTTGCTACTCCGGAGAAGGATGACTTAGTTGGCATTGGAGCTAGGCGGAAAACCACTCCGCCAAGTGTGAAGTCACCTGATTCTGTTCCGAAAGGACCAGAAACTCTAGGTGCTGCTGGGTTTGACCCATGGGGTTACCGTGATCCGAGATAGAGATATCTACGTTAAGAGCTCAGGTGATGAGTTGGAAAAGAGCCTACTCCAACTCTCATCAGCAGCTTATTATGATGCGTAAATCTGTCGATCAGTTAACTGAGCAGAATTCGGATTTACAGGGTACCCTAGAGGAAGTTTCTAGGGATGCTTCTGCTACCACTAGGGAGCTAAGAACTGAGAATGAGAAATTGAGAACGGAGGCGTCGCGGGTGGACGATTTGTCAAGGCTCCACAACCATCTGCTAGATTCCGAAGCGGATTTAGCAGAGAAGCTTGCTCTGTCTATGACCCCTCTGAAGATAATCCAGCCAGCAACCTCGACGTTTGCTGATGCGGGTGCTGGCCCGGGTTATCAGGAGGGTGACTCCTACAAACTCTTGACTCCGAGACATGTCGGAGCTCAAAGACAGGTTACTATAAGAGAGCCTGCAGCTGTAGCCGAGTCCTCGCCTAAAGATGAGGGGGAGAAGGTAGTTGAGCTAGGTGGAATGTCTAGCATTAAGAGGCCTGCTACTCCGAAAAGCAACTCTTATGTGCGCGGACATGTTGTTAACGAGACCTATGTCCGAAGAGATCCGGTAGGTACTACACCTCCAGTGGTTGCTACACCCAGAGCATCGGTTCATTCCACTACAGGGACTGATCCGGATGGGCTACGTACCACTACTGTGTGTGTACCAACTGGTATGCACTCACAATCGCTGACCTTGCTTCCGGCGGGTCCCCAGAAGTCTGCTTATGGAAATAAGTCATTGGTGCAAGGCCTGACTTATGCAGGGCTGGACCCAGCTGATACTCATTTCTCGTACACGTTCTATACTGACGAAGAACATATCAGCCCACGACTAGGAACAATCAGATTGTGGGATTCCACTAAGGACACTTGGCTTCACCATTTGGCTGAGATGAAGGTTGTGGCCGAGGCTCACAACTGGACGGACGCTATGTTCGTGAGGCAGCTAAAAAGTAGTTGCAGGCGTCAGATTGCCGAGTTAGGAGAATTACCCCAGGGGGTTACTCTTCCTGAACTTGTCGCACATATGGACGCCAACTATGGTGAACACTCCAGGGAGAAGAGGGAGGCGGAATTATTTAAATGTCGCCAAACTCCTCGCCAGAACGGTCGAGCATTTGCTAATGAGGTAGCAAAGAGGGCTAGGTATGCCTTTGGTACAGTGATGGATAGCACTTCACGTACCATGGGTATCCGAACCTTTTTGAAGGGACTTTCTGACCCGAAGCAGGCTCTTTGGATTAGGTTCAAGCAGCCGAACGATCTAAATGATTGCGCTCATTGGTCAGAAGTCTATGAGAGCTGCACTCAGGATTGTTGGTACGGGAGAGATGGTATGCCCCTGTAACGATGGATGGGGAAACTGGCAGCTTTCTGGTTGATCCGGGTGCTACTACTAGTTTGATCACCAGAAGGTTCTATGAATCCCTTCCAAATCCACCACCAATGACGTCGGTATGAATGGTGTGTGCGATGGGAGATGGAACACCCATTGTTACATATGGGAGCGTGCTTTGTCCGTTACTAGTTGGCGACCGGACATATATGATTACTTGTCTCGTGGTCAGTGGACTGCAAGGTCCTGAAAGCGGGATATTAGGTGCAGATTTATATTATGTGCACCGCTGTAATCTAGATTGGTCAGGGACTTTCCTCTTGGATAATTACGGGTCTTCTGTAACTTGTAAGTTATGGAAAAAACCTGTTAGCAGAATTGAAAGTTCCTCTGTTAATGCGGTTCAAGTTGAGGACGCAATTGTGGGGAGAGAGGTGAAACTGCTTAAGACAGTTATCCTCAAACCCAAAGCAGTTACTTTGGACAAACTTGATATTGACAGTGGCTCAGTCGCAGTTGAAGGAATGATGTTCGAGCCAGACCAACGATTGTTGAAAGATCTAGCCTTGGGCAGCCTGAATACTTATGTACCAGGTGACGGTTCTCCGGCCGTGGTGGCTTTCTCCAATCCGACCGGTCGCACGTTGAAAATTAAGAGTATTTGAAGTTGCTTTGGTAGCTCAGGATTCTCTGTCTGACGATGGGGAGAATGAAGAGATGATTAGGGAAGCAATCATTAATTCAATACAGGTGCTGGAGTCTCCTGTTGCGGATGATGACCTGATCGCTCCTACTCTTCCTATTCCGGCCACTCCGGAGTGTCCACTGACAAAGATGGTTGACGATTCTGACTTGTCCGAAGTCCAAGAAGAACGAAATGCTCTAGATCTCTTGGAGGAATTCCGTTGCTGCTTCTCTCTGCCAGGAGATAAAGCTTTGGGATGTACTCATAAGGTCCGTCATGTTATTGATACTGGCGATGCTTGCCCGATCAAGCAAGCATACAGACGGATTCCAGTTGCTAAACGTGATAAAGCGGAGGCAGAAATCTGGAAGATGTATAGAGAAGGCCGAATTGAGCATAGCAGTAGCCCTTGGGGAGCTCCTATTGTTATGGTGGCCAAGAAGGACGGGACACAGCGTTTCTGTGTAGATTATCGTCAGTTGAACTCCGTCACGATTAAAGACAGTTTTCCTCTGCCTAGGATTGATGAGTGTGTCGAGGCTCTTGGTGGAAACCAATGGTTTTGCACACTTGATCTTGAAAGCGGATATTGGCAGGTGGCTATGGATGAGGCTAGCAAAGAAAAGACTGCTTTCCTCTCCAGTGTGGGCTTATTCCAGTTCAAAGTTATGGCTTTCGGACTGTGCAATGCTCCGGCTACCTTCCAACGTATGATGGACACCATGCTGGACGGACTCAAATGGAAGTCATGTTTGGTTTACTTGGATGACATTGTGGTTTTTGGAAAGACACTTGATGAGTGTCTCCATAACCTTAGGCTCGTTCTTGAGAGAATCAAAGACTATGGCTTGAGATTGAAGCCGAAGAAGTGTGAATTCTTCCGTCGGCGAGTTGAATACCTGGGCTGGATTGTTTCTGGTAAAGGTATTCAAGCCAATCCGAAGCAAATTGAGAAAGTCCAGAATTGGCCAGTTCCCACAAATGCTAAGGAAGTCAGACAGTTCATAGGGTTTGCTTCTTATTATAGGGAGTTTCAGCCCAATTTTGGTGAAATTGTCTCTCCTTTGCAGGACATTGTGACGGCTGCATGTGAGGATAAGCGCTATACCAGACCAATAGTGTGGACTCCGCAGTGTCAGGCTGCATTTAGCAAGGTCAAGGAATTGCTGACCACGGCGCCAGTGCTTGGATATCCCCGGAAGGTGGGAGATTTCATTTTAGACACTGATGCAAGTGGTTTTGGAATGGCTGGAATCCTCTCACAGATACAGGATGGACGTGAAGTTGTCTTGGGTTATGCCAGTAATAGTTTTTCTAGCTCCGTGTATAGCTCATGCTTACCGGGCGACTGTACATGCCAGTACTTTGTGTACACCAAACTCTGTGGTTTTTGGTACCGAACTGGTTGCTCCTATGGATATCGTTCATGGGGTGGAGCCGGATGGGTTGGATTTCCCTTGTAAGGTTTCCTTTGTCGAGAATTTGAAGCAGTGGATGCATGATGGCCACAAGTACGTACGTAATAATCTCGGAATTTCTGCTGTTAACCAGAAACGAGATTATAATAAACGTACACGACCACCAAAGTTTGCTGTGGGGGATGTTGTCTACAGATATTGCCCCCCAAAGGCAAGCAAGAAAATTGGACAAAAATGGGATGGCCCATTTAAGATACATAAGTTCATAGGCAGTACCACTTGTGAACTTGAGACCACTGAAGGCTTGCTGAGGTATCATATTGATTATCTCAAACCCGCTTTTGATGAGAATGGTCCTATCCAGGCTAGCAACCTTCATAGGGCTCCAGAGTTTAGGAAACTGGAGAAAGCGGGTAGAGATATACTCAGGCTGGAAGCTGGTAAAGTGATAGCGGGAGTAGAATGTCCTTCCAAGTCCGAGAAGGAGAAGATCACTATAGGTGTTAAGCCTAGAGGTAGGCCGAGGAAGAAGGTAACTTCTACCTCGGCCACCAGTGTTCCCCCTCGGACTAAGAAGAAGAAAAATGATGCTGTTAAGACGGGTGATCATGTATTGTCTGCCGTTAAACAGGTTCCTAAAGGTATCAAACATAGGCCTAAGAAAGGGGGGACGGGGGTCGGAACAGCATTAGCTGATCCCCCTGTCCTACCTAGTACTGGTGTTCTTCCAAAGAAAAAGCGGGATAGACCTAAAAAACAGATTTCGGATCAGCCAGCTGTTCCTTCGTTACCTGTTAAAAGGAAAGTGGGTCGGCCTAGGAAATTACCAGCTCCAGTGGTCACCTTGCCAACCCCTTTGCCTAAGAGGAGGGTGCGGAGAAATCTGTTTCCTAATTTGGGGGACTCCTCCCCACCACTGGTGAGGGCTCAGCGCACGCGTAAAGCCCCAGTTCGGTTGAATCAGTAAGAAAAATGGTATCCAGGAGGGAAATTTCTGAACTGGTTTTCCTCCCCTAAAAAAGTACACAACGAGAAGTCAGGCAGACAGTTTATTTGTACCGAATGTTAATTGTTTGCTCCCATTTCGGCAGATTGGATTGCTGTCCAACATGACTGGGAAACGAATATGGTCTCGGAGAGTACTTGTTTTGAACGACAGGAAAAAGCTAGGCCTAGGCTTGCCCTGCGAGTGATGGTAGCTCGGAACTTGCTGTAAGGCCGGAATCTATTTATAGTAAATAGATGGTTGCTCGAACCTGTCCAGATAGGCAAGGAAATTTGAGGAAAACACCCTGTATAGTCTCAGCAGGGATGGACAGGTTAGCCAGACTGGTCAAACACGTCTGCGCTAAGGCTCAGTGTGAGCGCGGGAGTCGAGTGGCACTGCTAACAGTGGCGGCGGTTGGAAACACCGGGTGTGGCCACTGGTTCCGCCGGTGTGTTTTACCATTTGCACTCTGCTTCCGATTTTCAAGCAAACAACAGCTACAACGGAAAAGAAGTTCAAACTGTAAGTCTTTCAAATGGATGAACTTATTGCTTTGTGCCTTGAAATGTTTGTAGCATGTTGCAAGAAGGTGACAAGAATTTTGGTAACTTTGTGTACGGTATTTATTGTAATATCAGTGTTGAAAGTGACTTAGCGGTCTGGCGCTAAACACGTAGTCGCCATGTTGGTTGTTTTGTCTAGCGAATGAATGACTGTAGTGTTCCTAGACTAAACACGCCATTCCTTGTCAAGTCCCGGTATTTTATGTGGGTGGAACTCGAAGTAACATACTTGTGCACGTAGTGTGTTATTAAGAGCTAGAAACCAAGTTATAATTACGCCGGTAGTAGGTCTCGGTCTCGCCGAATCTAAGATTGGTAGTGGAAGACCAGACTTTTTCTTTAAGTCCGAGACGTTGTCCGAAAGGGGTGTTGAGTTGGGTGTGACCAGTTATACTCTGTTATGCTCTATGTTTGATTGTTTCTCTCCTTAATTGTTGCAGAGTAAGTGTATCGTTCAGTTCTTGAAATGTCCGACCGCGAGATTGAAAAACTTGAAGAGCTCGGACTGTCCGAGTCCGAGGGAGAGCCCCTGACAGAGGAGGAGGCGGCCGCAGTGTTAGACGGCCTACTCAACGCGGGTTCTGCACCCGAAGTGCAACCTCCAGCCCCGCTCCCGGACAGTGAGGAGGAGATGGAAGTCGAAGATGGAAGATGGAAGATAAGGAGACAGGTGGAAATCCTGCAGTAGAGGGCCATGAGTCTGAGACCTTTAAGGACAAGCAGTCCAAGGTCGAAAAGATCTGTAAGGTGGTCGCTGACAAGCGAACGTCCGAGGTAGCTAAGGAATCCGCAATGTCCAAGGACAAGCCGTCCGCAGCTGCCAAGGACAGGTCGTCTACTCAGTCCACCACCAGACGGTCCGGCAAGCAGTCCGGCAAGCCCTCGGACTCAGACCCCAGCTCTAAGGTGGAAGTGCCACCATTGCGCCGGAGTCCGAGGAAGCAGTCTGTCCCGAGGAAGAGTGATGAGAGCAGGTCCTCTTCAACCAGGAAGTCCCGCTCCCGTTCTCGCTCTCCCTCTCCCAGGCCAGACCCTCCTCCGGCGAGTGAGACAAGAGGCCGAAGCTTGACTAGGGCGTCAAAAACCAAAGCTGCCACTGACTCCCAAGTCGCTGGCACTAGTTCAACCTCTCGGACTAGTGTCTCACGTGGTAGAGGTCAAGCCTCTCAAGGCATCTCTCAGCTTCCTCGGATCAGGAAGCTGAAGTGCGAGCACGAGCAGCGCTCAGAGGCCCGCCGGATCCAACTGTCATCCATGGGATCTTTCCCTAAGTTCAAGGCTGACATGGACCTGGCAGAGCTAGTGCCAATGAACCCTGCACTGGACCAACCTGGATCCAGTAACCAGGCGCCAGCGGAGTCAGATTCCGAGGAAAGGGACTTCGCTGACAAGCAAATGTCCAGGTATGAGGAGGTATTGTGGCCTGAACTCGTCCGCGAAGACAGCCTGGACTCCGGTACCTACGGGAAGTTGTCCAGCGTCCACAAACTATGGCAGCCGGGGTTCCAATGCCCCTTCATGGTTTGTAGATACCCTCGTTTGAACGAGAAGGGTGTAAGGGCCTATTCCACCCGGGCCCGATTCTTCCGCCACCTCTGTGAGGTCCATGCTCCCTCCTCCCAGGCGTGGATATGTCCCTACCCCAACTGCTCCCAGGTGCTTGATCGGAGAGTGGAGTTAGTGAAACACCTGATGAATGGCGAGTCAGTCATTCACAATCAAGCACGGGAAAAAGCAGTGGGTCGGGTTATGAATGTCATCCCCACTATTGTTAACAACAGCGCATTTTTGAGGATGACATACTGTTCGGCCCAGCACCTTCGGGTTATGCGCCGGATGAAGTCCGTCACCAAGACTGCTTCCAAGTCGGCCTCGGCCAAGGAGAAGGAGACTTCTTCTTCCCCTACTGCCAGTACCAGCGCACCTGGAAGTTCTGGTGGTAGTAAGGGCAAGGCCGGAGGCAGAGGCGGACGTGTCAAAGGCTCCAGCAGCAGCTCCAGCCGGAGTGCTCCGAAAGGTGGAGCAAGTGACTCTCAGAAGCGCGGGCGCTCAGCATCCGCGGAACTGGTGTCCCCTGCCCCACCCGCTGCCAAGAGAGGGCGTAAAGCGCAGAAAGAGACAGAAGAACTGGTCTCTAAGCTACCGGAAGCAGTCGACACGGATAAACTCATGAAGACTGCTACTGAGGAAGTGCAGCGCTGCTTGCTGACCCTGCGGGCAGCTTCAGACGCGGCACAACAGCAGGTGCAAACCTCTTTGGCGACGCTGACCACCCCGCTGCGTCAGCTGCAAGGAGTCCAGCAACAGATCGGGGAGGTGGCCTCTCTCCGTGAAACGATCAGGACTCAGGCCAAGCTGATACAGGTTCTCCGCACCTCTGCTGAAAAGAAAGACGGCGTTATCCGCAGCCTTACTGAGGAGAACGCCAGTCTAAAAGGTGAATTGGCAGAGTGTGGGAGGTCCAGTACTCCGGAGAACCTGGATCAGGAAGTAAGAAGCGAAGAGGTGGAGCAGACCACCCAGTCCAGCGGAGCTGTTGCCAGCACGTCAGTTGTGTCTGTGTCCGGCGGTGCGGCAGTAAGTGTTGACGCTGCTCAATACGAGCTGCTGACCAGGCTGCTGGCGCAGATTAAGCCCGCTTCTGTCCCTGCTCCTTGTTCCTCTCCACCTATGGTTAGCAGGACAGTCGCTGAGTATACGGCAGATAATCCCTATTATCTGGGGAGCATCTTCGGAACTCCTGAGGCTGCTGTCACGCCCCTAAAGGAGGCCAAGGAACCAGCTGCCGAGCCAACAGCCCCCGCGGACCCCTCCAAGGAGCCCGAGAACCCGGACAAGGCCGACAACAGTGCCATGGACGTCGCCTAAATAGAATTCTCCGCAGTTGTAAGCCTCCGCTGACGCAGCATCGAGCATTCCAAGCCTTCCCTCCGCTGTGTCAGCGTCGAGCAATGCTTCTTCGACTTGCTGCATTGCCCACGGACATCCCTTCAGACTATGTAACCACCAGAACAGAGTGAGACGTTGATTAATATTTTTATATCGCTCATAAGTAGTGATACGAACAGTGACTTTATTCTCATTTTCTCAGAAGGAGAAATGTGAACCCGTTTTTCGGACTGCATTTTATATTTTCTAACTGCTTTACACTGGATTCTGTAGATTTTTATAGTGAGGACACCAAATGCTCCTGTATGTATTTGCCAAAAAAAAAACTTTTTTTCTTCGCTTCTGCGGATGTGTGTAAGTGGTTCGGACTTGCTTTTTATTTGTCCGAAGTCTACTGTTTCAACGGATTTGTCTCTGGTGTGTTTATGCTGTATATTACTGCCTTGTTGCCGAGTTTATATTGATGTTAAACTCTTTTTATTAAAGGGGGAGTATTGTAGTGGGTTTGGGTATCTTATAAGAAAGGCATGGGACATTTAGTGTCCAGTCTTATTGTTGTGTGGTGCTGTCCGCTGAGGTTGTACTAACCCAGTGGGCAGTACCAGCTTATATCATTAACTTTGCCTTTTTAGGAAGAAGTTTCCTTATTGTTCTTATCTTACCCTTTATGTATGTCACTCTTTATATTATTGTTACAAGCCTTTTGTACCACACTTCTGTACATAACTTCCGAGAGTAAGGTTGTCATCTCTCTGTATTTATATATCAACCTGCGGATGTGACACCATGTTTGTGTTGGTGTGTGGATTACGAGGTGGCCGGACCATCTCCACTGGTCAGGTCGTTGGGGAGCTTGTCCCGTGTTTGCTTAATAAAAGCTGTGCAGAAGGTCTTTCCTTGTTGGAGTCTTTTATTGGCGTACTTGAGCGGATCGGATCTGAAAGATCACTACAGTATTGTGTTTTCCAACATAGTAACGCATGAAATCCCTTTAATATCATAACAGAGGGTGGCTCAAAATATATATCTTTGGCTCTCTCTTGAGGGTGAAAGTAATTATAAATTAATTTTGGTTCCATTTGTAATGATTTAAAGCCAGATGAAGGTATTTTTATTGCATAAAGGTTGTTTAACTGATGTATTATTGTGTTTTAACACATGAAATCCCTTCCCTAGCCAAAATATATATATTCGGCTGTAATTTTGTATTTAAAGTAATAATAAATGCTTATTTGGACCCTTATGAGCATCAAACATACAGATTATAGGTTTTAAAAACCATTCCCTTCAGTTAAATTAAATGGTTTCAATATTTTCCAACAAAATTGGGATTTCACGTGTGACTGTATAAAAGAGGAATTTTAAAAATGACATAATGAGAGAACCACAGGTCCGAATTTGTTGGAATTAAATTTTCCTAGAATGTCAAGACCAGTTTATTATGATTCTAGTCCAAAAAATTATGTTCAAAGTGTTCTAAATTTTCCCCCTTTTCCAGATCCCAAAATAGCAAAACAGCACACTTGGAAAAACTGACCCATCTATATCTTGACAAGAATTATGGCTGATATACTGTTGTATATGGTTATATGAGAGTGGCAAACGGACTCACCTGAACTGACTTGATTAACCGGAAGTGACTAGTGCCCAGCAACGAGCTAACACACAAGCCCGCCGCATTCTATTGTTAATTATATTTATCATTCATGTTAACAGAGATCAATTCATTTCGGGAATAATGGAATGAATTGACAATGGTTTAACCTGGAAATAATGTGTCAATGTATAGGCCTATATACTTATATGGATTATGCCTATCAATCTTATCCGAATGGGGAGGAATTATTGAAATTTATGTGAATATTTGAACACAAGGAAATTCCACATAATTGTGTTGTTGCTTAGTTAATTTCCCGCATTAAAGCCAAGCCAATTATTGGTGCACCTATTAACACTCATTGTGGTGTAGGTCTACCTTAACATTCTTTCCCTCCTTCTCACTGCTAGCTCTGCATGTTGCTCTACCCGTCTTTCAAAAGCTATGCGCAAAATGTTTGTCTTTCAAAAATCAGCGACTGTGAATACACTATCCTAGTATAGCAGCAATGTCACACATTTAAGTTTTCACACTCCATTTCGCTCACTCACTCATCAGGGTGTGGCATCATTCTCACACATTTTAAAGCTAAACCTTAAACAGCCATTATTGTGTATTCAGAAATCACCACAATTGTTACAAGGTCAGTCTTATTTAGAACGATTGTTAATAAGCTATAATTAGAGTAGTAATGATTAGGGAGGGTTGAAAAGGTGTTTTAAAAGGAAGATATTGGTCGATTGGGCCCACCATTTATCATGATTACACCAAGGCTAATGTCATAGTAAATATTAGGTAGAGATTGATATATAATTCTAATGGGATAACATAAAGAATGATGAACCTACTTACATATTTTCATTAAAAGGTGAATTTTACTATGTATCCCAGGTAACAAAAAACGTTCTGCCAACGTTTACAAACGTTGACTGTCAATCACTTTTAGCAACGTTTTGCAATCAGCGTTATATAGAAGTTTTTCCCACGTTTTTATCAACTACGTACTTTTCCTAAACGTTTATCCAACCTCACTAATAATGAACCTAATATAACGTTTGTCCGCTAACGTCTTAAAAACGTTAAAACAACGTATTCATAAACACCTCAATTTCACTGCGGTGAAACAACGTCAAAACGACGTTTGTAAAACGAACCTTTTTTCGACAACGTCAGATTAACGTTTGTATAGCGCACGTTGGATTAACGTAAATCCACCTACGTTGGATCGACGTTCTGGAAATAAACGTCTTTTAGACCAATTAAAGACACTGTCAAAACAACGTTGTATCAATCAACGTTATTTTGACCAACGTTGCATTAACGTTGTGATAACCAATGTTAGATTAACCAACGTCAAAACAACGTATGGGAAGTCCACCTTATTTTGTCAACGTTAGATTAACGTTCGAATTTACAACGTTAGATAAACGTAAATCGATGACGTTATATAGACGTTCATGAAATAATCGTCTTTCTGACCAAGTCAAACAACCGTTAAAACAACGTGGCACAAAACAACATTATTTTTTACCAATGTTTTATTAGCGTTAGGATAACCAATGTTTGATTAACGTCAATCCATTGGTTCAATATAAGTTAGGGAGGCATGCCCTTCATTGACCAAGTCAAACCAACGTCAAAACAACATATGCCCAATCAACCTTATCTAACATATATTGACATTAATTGGCGTAATCACCTATACCATATACGTTAATTTGACTTTTAAAAAACAATTATAAACCTCCTTCTTATCCAGTCAAACCAACACCACCAAAAATCGATTGTCAATGCACCATGAATTGACCATTTGATAAATTGTTACCATTATTCGACCGTTTTCTGTTACCTCCTGTTATTATATGCATGCACATTTCACTTTACTAATCCGGTAATAAAAAATGCATTTCAACGTCATCTTGGTTTGTCCACCCATATGTCACAATATTACTCGACCACCCACTCACCATAAATGGGCCAACCAGGATATACACACAAAAAATGTAACTGTGTAATTATTCATTTTTTATTTTGACTTATACAAACACCATAAATTGACTCCTAATCAGCTATTCTATATGGGACATTGTCTTGAATTTTTGGCATAACAAATCATTTCCAATAATACACACATTTCCACATCCATTTATAATCACCTTCTATATATTATTCACTTTGTCCATTTTAACATATGTATATATATTACATCTTTATATATTTATACTTCGCATCACCACTCAAATAATAATCTCCTTCATTGCACACAGGTGGCTGCACCATTAACTAAGCCAATATAACTAGTAGGCAATATCAGGTGGCGCCACCATCCACTAAGCCAATAACCACCTACTATACCCTATATGTCCACCCTTTCTTTGCCTTCACTCCACAAATAATAGTGCGCTACTTTGACGACAGGTGGCCAACACATTCACCATTCACATTCACTTCTTTTATATATGCGCAATATATCCTAACATTAATGTGAAAATGGTGAACTTCATCGACGGCGATAGACATAATATTTCCCCACTTTTCAAACTTATATATTTCATCACTTATATATCTCTCATGCATCTCTTTTTTCTTCGATGAAGCACATTCAATTCATTTCAATATTTGTTAATCATTAGTGCCTATTACCGTTGTTACATCATTCATTTCTATCATCATGACGACAATTCACAATGACAATTTATCAGCCCTCATAAATTCTCACTTATCCATACACACTATACTCAACCCTATATTTATATAAGGACATACAGATATGTTACACATAAATCTTTTCTAACGTCTGACAAAACTTTTCTCAACTTTTCGACCAATTCACACAATTGTAATTGCTTGAGATTAGCTAAGCTACACTATTAATCTGCTTAATGTCAAACGCTATCATTTCAGACCACCTATATAATTGTTAATATATAGGCGCCGTGATTGTAATTATACCACCACGGCCGGCCGTCTAATATTGTTATGGCGGTGCATTGTCGCCATTATCTTATAGGCGATATGGAACTGTTTATATTCACTAAATTGTCCCAACCTTCCCACGCTCACCATCAAACCATTTAATATTATTTTTTACATTTACACTTAAATAGTGATCAAATAATCAATTTTGGATCGCCATCGAAACAATCATCAGTCTTTTTTTTATAGCGTAGATCAGAGTATAGCAGGGGGGGGAGGCGAAATGAACGGGGATCAACATATGGAGTCGAATTAAGGTGATATTGGAGAAATGAAGACGTACGTGATTGGGCATCGAGACACCTATATAGACAAACCTGCAGAGAGAGACATTTAGACAGAGCTCACAACAGTGATTTAATCGAATACCTAGGCAATTAATCTGCCAACCTCTTCCATCTACCAAATCTGTCGCTACACATTATAATTTGTTTTTCAATATCTTTATATGTCTTATTCTTTTACAATAAATGATAGCCCATGCAATCACTAAAATAAATTCAATTTATACAATGGGATACATATCTATCTTTGGGGGTCGTTTGACGCTGAGTCAAAACTTGTTGATACTTATTAGGTTGATACTTTGGCGATCACCGCCAGCACCACGCCCCCTTAATCTGTAAGTGAGATGTCTCTCTCTGATATTTTGTCGCGTACTGATTCGTTGAAATTATAATGAAACTGACAGCTATAGCTATAGCCCTCTACCTAGCTATTGTTTAACTTTTCCAAGTCGGCATGAATTTTGGATCACTCCTGCGAACGACAGCAACCTAACAACACCTCATCACTGGACCTCAACTTAACTTGAGCAAGTAAGCATATATAACTATTCATTGCCATCTTTTATTTAATTTGTGACTAGTTATATTTTTTATACGTACCAAACTATTAAATCAGACTTTTGACCATATGAAATTAATTATTTCCTTATTTGACATGAGCATATCGATTATATTTTTATTTTATAATTTTCAGAATGCACCTCCACTATGGACGACTAGATGTTTACGCCCAAATTGACGAGGGGGGTGGCGAGCGGATCCGTAGAGTATCATGCCCTTTCAGAAGTTGAGGAGGAACATGCCAATGTTGCCTGGAAGATGGAAGCAACACAGGGGAACAACGTATTGACCCAATATGGGGGATATACGGTCATGATTGAATTTGACGGCGAGGGGAAATTTCGTTGTGATATTACACATGCGGCCAAAAACGTCTGCATACGTCTTCAATTGCCAGCATAGAAAGACATTAATTAGGACTATATATATCTACTCTCCATTTAACTGTGCATTGGACATCACCACATGACATCCATTGGACTTAAATTTAACATATGGCCAATTCCACCAATTTGACAACATTTGGTCTCCTACCGTGGAAAGTGATTAAATCAGCTTAATACCAACTAATTACCATTAATTTTAATTTTTTTTGTGCTTGGATGGTTCGACCAACCTGTGGAACAACATTTTTGGCTATTTTACTCAGATTTTTTTTTTTTTTTTTATCAAAATCCCATTTTTGGGGCAAAAATCTATTTTTTTTACTGTCAATATACCGTGGAATTGCTGAATTTTTAAATAATCATTTAAAAAAAAAAATTTTCTTTATTTGTCATGATAGTAGGTTATGTATAGGTTATTTGTGTAAAAAAAAAATGGAAAAAAATAATCTTTTTGGGCGAAAGCCATTAAAAATTGAAAAAAAAAGAAGTGGGTACCCCCCCTGTATCCTACCGTCGGCATAGTTGTTTATGGGGGAGAAATCTAAAAAAAAAAATGAAAATTGTCCAATGATGTTGAAAAATGATAAAATGCATTGGGTTATACATGTATAGAACATCAGATGTATTGATTTGAGTTTTTCATGACTTGTAGGCCAAAAATAGGATGTTTTCAAAAGTCAGTGGAACAGGAGACTTTGTATCCTACCGTCGGCCTCATTTTAGGGTTTTTAGGGTATTAATTAATTAATTAATTGATAATAAGCTTTAAATTGGACATTTATTATTGACTTTGCTTAATACCAGTCTATGTATATCAAAATTCATAGTTTCCGAGTAGTTTTTACATGATCCTTACATCAAAATGTTGTGCTGTCTCCTACCGTCGCCCTTGCTGTCTCCTATGTATCCTACCGTCGCCCTTGCTGTCTCCTACCGTTTTTTGCTCTCAGATTTACCTTCACAAAAATGTTATTTGGCTGTAACTTTTGTTCTAGTTAGAATATTTTCACAAACTAAAAAGCATTATGACCCTTATGTCGAGCCCTATCAGGTACAACATAGTTCAATACAGTATGTGCATATTTTGTTTTTTTTATTGCTAATTTAAATACCCATTTATTTCCTTACTTTGTTAGGCAAAGCACAGAAGTGAAGCAGAAAATATATACCTGTTCCCCAGCTCGATTTGTGATGTATTTATACACATTTACTGTCATAATCATTTTTATATCATTTTCTGAGTCTTTATCTATACATAATTATATGATATGATGGCAAATAAAATACAAATATTGATTTTACTTGCATTTCATGTTCTTATTCACATAGGCCGACGGTAGGAGACATGCTATTTTTGGCATTTTTTCCATATTTGGGAGCTATTTTTCACACCCCTGTAAAAAAATAACTAATAATCAGAATTGTTCCATTCTTGGTAGTTCAATGCGCATATATATAAGGTTGATAAATAATACCAACTCAACTGGTTAATGTAAAATTTATTTTTGGGTACCCAGGGGGGGTCTGGGGGGCCTAATGTTGTCAAATTGGTGGAAATGGCCATATATACTGTGCATTGGACATCACCATATGACATCCATTGGACTTAAATTTAACATATACACTGTGCATTGGACATCACCATATGACATCCTTAAATGACTATTTCACCAGCTACGAAGAACAATATATAGTACCTACCTCTACCTGCCTTTTATACATCTACATTCTATACCTGTATTTCAATACTTTTGAATCCCCGCCGTGACTTCTTACCATCTCTCTACAGCTCTATGATAGCTGCCTTATCATTCTTGAGAAGCCTACATAATTTTCCTTAATTGCTGTCGTTCGCAGGAGTGATTAATATTAGGGCATATATATATTTCTTACATGTTCTTGTACTTTTACTATTATATTATTAGCTACATGTATTTCATTTTTTTTCTCTTTGGTTGATTCCACTTGATCAACTTTTGTACCCATATGAAATATGTACAGTTTTGTACCCATATATGGAATATGCAAATCATTCTTAAAATAATATCATACCCATATATGCACTTGCATCTGAACCACTTTATATCCGGCCCGACTTCTTACCATGTCTGCATATATGTAGTATATATCTGTTGCTATATGAAATATATGGGGATATGACTTTTTCAACTAATATCATATACCCATGCACATATCCCCACCGCGACTTCTTACCATCTCTCTACAGCTCTATGATAGCTGCCTTATCATTCTTGAGAAGCCTACATAACTTTCCTTAATTGCTGTCGTTCGCAGGAGTGATTAATATTAGGGCATATATGGCCAATTCCACCAATTTGACAACATTTGGCCCCCAACCGTGGAAAGGGGTAAAATGGGCTTAAATCAAATTAATTATCATTAATTTGAATTTTTTTTTTGATTGGATGGTTCTACCAACCTGTGGAACAACATTTTTGGCATTTTTAGCCCAATTTTTTTTTTTTTTTATTTCAAAATCCCATTTTGGTGGCAAAAATCGTTTTTTTTAAGTGCCAATAGTCCGTGGAATTGCTAAATTTCTAAGTAACCTTCAAAATTGAATATTTTTTTTTATATGTTGTGATAGGCGGTTACGTGAATATGATCTGTGTAAAAAAAAAATGCAAAAAAAATATTTTTTGGCCAAAAGCCATCAAAATAAAAAAAAAAAAAATGTGGGTACCCCTGTTGAAGATTAACGACATCCCTGTCACATAAGGTGGAATTTAGAAAAAAAAAAAAAATGAAAATTATTCAATAATCACAAATAATGATAGAACTAACAGGATTTGATATGTAATGAACATTAACAGTATTGGTTAAAGTTTTTCTTGGACCCTAGCAGACAAAATGCATGCTGCCAGCCTCATGTGGGAACCCAGGGTGATGAAGATTAACGACATCCCTAAATTAACGATTTTATGGTTTTTTGGGGAAGCAATTTAATAATGAACTTTAAATTTGATATTTATTATTAATTATGAGTAATATCAGTCTATAAATATCAATACTTAGAATTTCCGACTAGGTTTTACATGCTTATTACAGGAAAATAGGGTTTTGAAGATTAACGACATATGTGAAGATTAACGACATATATGTGAAGATTAACGACATATAAATGTGATGTGTCACAGGAAAATGAGTGACAATTACTTGCGCGTAACGTTCGTAGATGGGGAACTATTCAGAGTAGAAATGTATGTTATACACCAAACAAACCGCAAGAATGTCAGCATTACTATGAATTTTGAATTATTAAAATCGGATGAGAATTGATGAGGTTATGGCTCTGATAAATGCATCTTTATTTTTAAAAATGATAAAAAATATGCATAGGTCACAATAATTGATGGAATATCTGTAAATAATACTCGCCATGCAAGGTTTGTGGAAAAAGAACTATTTTAGCTAGAAAGATATATTATACATCAATCAAACTGCAAGAATGTCAGCATTATGGTGAATTTTAAGTTAATTTTAATGACCCATGATTAATAACTAAGTAATGTGTAAGCTTACAGAGCAGACAGCAAAAAGCTCTAAAATTGCTATTTTTTCATGATTTTATGTCGTTAATCTTCATTTGCCCCCCATAGCAATGTCTGTATATGAGACTATCCTGAAATTAATATATTGTATTTATAACATTTAAAATTAATATATTATGAAGTTTTAAGACACAAGTGCTTACTGGAATAAAACATTAGTGTCTGGTAAGATGTTATCACTTTTCAAATCTAATGGTTTTCTACTCTATTCATATTTATATTTTTGTTACTTTTTTGGGCTCTGCACAGAAGTGAGGCAGAAAATATATCCTTGTTTCCAGGTTCAATTTGTGACAGATTTTTATACTTTAACTGTCATTGTTCCTTATATATTAATTTCGCAGTCTATTCCTACACAAATTATATGATATGGTGCTAAATAAAATGAAAATATTAACTTTACTAGCATTTTATGTTCTTATTCACATGATATGTCGTTAATCTTCATGCTGTTTTTGGCCCTTTTTCCCTATTTGGGAGCTATTTTCCGACCCCCCTGTAAAAAAATTACTAATAATCAGAATGGTTCCATACTTGGGAGTTCAATACACATATATGTAAGGTTCATAAAAAATAACAACTCATCTTAATAATGCTAGATTTTATTTCGGGGTTCTGAGGGGGGTATAGGGGCCCAAATGTTGTCAAATTGGTGGAAATGGCCATATATAGTACTTACATGTTCTTGTACTTTTACTATTACATTATTAGCTACATGTATTTCATTTTTTTTGTCTTTGGTTGATTTCACTTGATCAACTTTTATACCCATATGAAATATGTACAGTTTTGTACCCATATATGGAATATGCTAATCATTCTTAAAATAATATCATACCCATATATGCACTTGCATCTGAACCACTTTATATCCGGCCCGACTTCTTACCATGTGTGCATATATGTAGTATATATCTGTTGCCAAGCTAATTAGGTCTCCTCAGTGAAGTTATTTTTGTACCTTTTAAAAATCAATTTAAATCATATTTCTCATTTCTCATTTTTCCATAGATCGAAGCGCCATATAATATTGTACCGATTCTCTTCTTCTAATTGCACGTAATTCTCCTCATATCAAACGCACAATTTATTTTTCTTAAATGTTGAAATATGGAATGCTCGACCGATATATCGTTTGATACATATACCATCGCTGCGCCATATATGCATCCATGCATATGGATCTACCTCTCGCATCCCTTCTGATGCAGTCCCTATATATATCTCCCACTCTCAGCTCGCATCCTATTGCCCCGCGCCCCCTTCCTTCATCTTATTATACCCTGATCGAACCACTCTATAGCTGCCCTATAGACCGCCACCACATACCTCACCATATACTGCGGTCCTATACCTAGTCGCGCCAATCCCTTACCGCGACGTCCTCTTCGCGCCCACCTTACCACTGCGCGCTCCATGGGCCTGGGTGGCTTGACCCGGCCGCGACCCGGCCTCACTACCCATCAGCACCTATATGTTATGCTGTCCCTCAGAGCGCTGTCCGCCCGTGTAAACCTTTAATATTGATATACAACAGGACCCTAGTGACTAGTCAAGTTTTGGACTCATTGATCGAATTTTAAGTGCCAATCACCAGACCACAATCATGTATACATGTCTACAATTATGTCCCTACTGGTGATTCTATGCTCAATGAGCAATAAACACAACTGATCAATGGGTATGTTTGTTTGTTTCTAACTGTAACCAATAACTTGATTGCCCATTAGAAACTGTAAAGCCTATTTCTATAAACCTTGCTTCTTTGGACCGAAACAATATAAAAATAGACCCTGCACATGTATGTGAATAGGGATCCCCCACTACCCCTCCTGTCTTGAATACCAATCTCATCCAGGGAAATAACCTCCCATCTGATCTTGGCATTTAAATTGCATATCAAACACAAAATAGTCGCCAATATTTAGACTATTGAGATACACATTTGGGTGTGTATTTTCTTTACCAAAATGAATCGTGAGAAAGCCCTTTATATTGAAAATCAGTAAGACTTTTACATAATGAAACAGGACGTCCAGAGTATCCAGATTAATTTGCCCCAAGCTATAATTACAGCAATTATATCTTCACAGAAATCTTTTGAATCTCCAGTTTGATTCCCGTTGTTTTCTAAACATTATTAACGATTATGAAATATATTTTCTACAATCTGCTATCTTCCATTTCTTCCACATTATTTCTTCATGTCAAAATCATATAAACTTAAATTATAAACAATTGTATGCATTTTATCCTATGTCTTGGTGTTAGAGAAAAACATTTCTTTATTAAATGGTTACCCTAAAATATTTGTGAAACCATCGCTTATTCCTTCCCCAGCATTTATTCATGACAATGAATAAACTTGAAATAATAATAACATTGCTTCGAAAGTCTTTGCCCAATTCCCCTTAGCATAGCCCCAAAATCAGTAAACAAGTTAATCCACAGAAGGCATTTTATATAATTATGAACATGAACAGTCAACCTTAGCCCAATAAATATTACTCTAAATGTCCCTTTAAGACATTAATTCGAATGTTTCAAATACATAGCAATCACATATATAAGTTTTCAATGTTCGGAGATCCATATTTTTTAAAACTTCCTAAAATAATGATTGATGCAAAAGTGTAATTACTGTAAAGTAATAAGGCCAATAATTATCTCTTAAGATTTTGGAAGGGAGGGAGGCCGTCACAGATGGCCTTGGCATGGGCCTCTTTCCAGCGCAAATACATTGATGGGAGCATGTCGGCCTAAGATATGCCTAAGGAAACATTCTCAAACTTTGCCAGGGTTTTGACTCTGATTGCCAGAGGGAATGGTTCTAATTCCCCCTCAAAGCTCCACTCAGAATGCACCGATTTGAATAAATCTTTTTGTTTAATTTAGATCCACATTTTCTCCAAATGTACCTGTATGTTTTAAGTCTCCCACATGCTTTAAAAAGCGCCGTTGCTAGGGGCAACTGAATTCAATACCCTCTACTGGTCTTTACAGTTGAACATTTGAGAAAGACAGATTCATTAATTTTGTATCTAAAAGTAGGAATTAACAGATGCTTGAACGAATTTAAGCTTAACATCATATCTCGCAATGTCAGAACAATATAGCTCTTTTTATATGGTTCTTACAAAGAAATTACCGAGGAAATACATACAGCTTCATGTACCTTATATCTTTAATTTCCAAGGTGTGGGCATAATGCTAAATAATTGTCTGTTTATTTTTCTGAATGATTTTTTTATATTTTGATGGCAGTTCACCCCATCGTAATAAGGGTGGTTAGCAGGGGAAATGCATGGGTGGTAAGTTTGACCAGAGTTATACAGACACATTTCAGCCACACTGATCATAGACCAACGGAATTCCATAAACGTCACATATACATTTCCAATATATGAAGTTTGCTAATAAGAGGGAAATCCCTGTGAAATCTCTGGTTGAGAGACGATCCAATGGACGTCCATTTGGTGCGTGCCGACTGAATAATGCACCATAAAATGGTTTATGCCTAACATCATGCTGATCCTATAGCTTGTGTCTACCCATATTAAGATTATTGCAAATGTCTAACTAACTTCAACACATCTGTGCGATATTCCTTCCTTGTTTTTAAAAGATTTATTTACTTGTATGTTTGATTTCCGTCCAGTGGTGCTTTTCTGCCCAGGGTATGATGGTTCAATGGCATAGCATTGTTGAAATAAGTTTTCCTCAAAAGAATATCAGTGCATGAGCTCATTTAAATGTTTCCTGTATGCACCCTACTTCAGGATGGCTGTGGGCGGGAGATAGGAGACCCTGCCTCGGTCTAGAGGTGACGGGAAGGCCGGGGTGCCTTGTGCTAGTGGCAGGCAAGCGCACAACGCTTGTTCGCGGAAGTGGTTGGTCGCGGTAAGGTTTGTGTGCGGTTTGGTCTGGGCGCGGTTTGGTCTTGGCGCGGAAAGGTCGGCCCCCTATACTGCCCCTCTTGCGCAAGTCTATAGCGAGTCTATATATAGCCACTTCGTGCCCTTCAATACGGTTGGACAAATTGCGTGTATATTCCTCAGAGCCAAACTCCTGCATGTACTAGCACGCACGGTCACTCGTTCCCCGTTCCTCCTTCCTCGCAGGTTCGAACCCCACTTGGACCAAAATACCTCACAGCACGCTGGACAATTGATACAGGCTGAGCTCGGCTTTTCATAAATGATAATTATATTTTACTATCCTATCTGATTCATGAGAATGTGACCGAACACAACAAAAACAGGCACTTCTCTCTCAATGGCATTTTAAGCTACATCCATGCAAATGCAGAAAATCACTATTTCATCAATATTGACTTAAGACTTAAGCTGATCGACCTCTTGTTGAATATTAATATATATATGAATATTCACAAATCAAGAACAGCCTATATATATACCTTATTTTGGGTAGACAAATTATTCATCTCTTGGTCCAGTCCGGAAATCACGTATGGAGGCTGTGATGTGGGCTATATGTTTTGGCATTTTCGGTCACAGATGATGAACCGAAAATCATTTAAATCATTTAAAACAAGCCTAAAGAGGCACCTAAATCAGTGTCAATTGACATGTTCCCTGTACAGTCAGGTTCAGAAGGCAGTTGTGGTCACCTAAGTTTCAGGGAGTCATTAACTCTTTAGCCTTAGTCTTAGCCTTGCGGTTAAGCTTATCGCTTGATGTGGAATGGAGGAATGTAGGTGTCTGGACCTAACTGTGTATGAAAATAAAAATATTTGACAAAAAAAAAAGAGATGATTAGCGCGCAATTATATAGGGACGGTCGAAGGAAGAGGAACCGTTAGTAAACATTTGGTCCACCCATCCGCCTCTATTAATAAGTTGATCGGTCATAACAGCTGCATTCCAATCAACTTATCACCTTTGAACAAATTCATTAAGCCAAATTTCTTCCCCTCGCCTCCTATTGCCCCGCGCCTGCTTAATTCCTTCATCCCAACTGACCCCTCGGGAACGCTCCACCGTCTCCAGCCAACAAGGGATTCCGAAGCACCTCCGGTTCCTCCCGCTGACCCTGTCTTGCCTCTCCATTTCCTTGTTCATCTCAGGGATGCCAGTCTTCCATCAATTAATCAATATCCATAATGTCCACCCTTCCAAAAAAGATCACAATCTCCATAACATTTTCAAATTTTCTTCTCCATTAAACCCCATTTTGTCAGTACAATTACGATATATCATAATACATAAATACTTTTGCATTGCTTAGTGTCAACTAGGACAAGAAACACGGAGCATGTGCAGCATGTGCCGACGTTTTGGTCACCATATGGTCCCGTCAGTTGGGCGGTATAGTGGGCATGACTCCCTCCATTAAATTACCGGGTCTTTCCCCAACTCAAATTCCATCCTCTTTCTCTAATGGAAGCATGAGAGCGGTGACAGGTCCGGCACCCCTCTCCGTACGTCACCATGGTGTATAGCAGCGAGGTATATATATATATACGATTTTTATTCTGTATGTCTAGTCAGAATAAAAATCCTATATATACCTCCCTAGACATACATACATACATACATACATACATACATACAATCAGAAATTAATACACCATCTGCGTGCACTGGTCGGTCATGCACTTCTTCCAGGCAAACCAAAAATTATCTAACCAAACAAGATTTTCTACAAGTGTGTAGTTCAATTAAAAGTGTCCATTGTCCATATCTCCTTTTTTTCACATAGTTTTATGCTACAGTGTAAATTTCATATCAAAAGATCTCAACTTTACGATGCGATATTTATTTGTGCTCTAACTTTAATATCTGCATATTTTAACTCTTTCCCAAACACAGCTTACTTAACTAGGTCACAATTAAGCATGGAGGAATGGCCCAAACCACTTGGCCGTCATCAATGTGATCTTTACCAAGAGATATAAGGAGAAATAAACACCTAGACAAAAAATTGAATCGAGAGAAACATTACCACACCCTTTTCGTTAAAGCTCAGAATGTATGGTTATTTGATTTAAAAAAATGACTAAGTTTCAAGCCCTCCCAATTATTCATTTTTATTTGGTCAACACTAGCCTAACACTCAGCATGTACGCCAACCATAACAAAGCAGCATATACCACTTTGGATGCCTATAGTTGTGTATTATCTGGGCATGTACAAAAGATCAAATATGATATCCTATAGGAGGTATAGCCAGAGTTTTACTTGATTAAGTTAGATGTGTACCCACTTTAGAAAACGAAAATACTGATTGAAGTGTATAGAGGGGGAGGATACACTGAGACATGTGTACATGTGTGCTGGTTGAGTTGCTGGGAGGGAGCTCGAGCTATTTGTCACCGGGGCACCAAGCCACTCCCTGCCGTACACTCACACTAGGCTTCATGCTTGTGCCCTGCAGTGACATAGCCCGGGATATAGCTTGATATATTCCAATATATCTCACACAACACTCACTGACACCCTTCAAAGCAGAACCTCATATACCACAATGTATTTCTTATCATCCTGTCTCATTCTGTGGGTGCAATTTCAACTAATAGCATTGATATGATTCAATCTACATGAACGACTATTAAAACAGTGAGCAATAAGGCATTTTAAGTGTTGTGGAGGCAGTGAGTAGCGTGTGCCCGCTCAGTTTTGCCTCCAGTTGAGTTCCCGCACACGGATTAGCTGTTGATGACGTCAGCTGAAAAGGGTCTATAGAGCGCGCTATCAAAATCGAGATGCCGGGTATACCTCGATCAGTCAATTCGTACCAATTGACCTCTCGCAGAGCGGCACTTAAACTCATGATTGATCCCCTCTTAATTCCCCCTTATTTTATTTTGGCCACTTCCGACCGACAAACATGTGCCTATACTGACCATGCACCTATATAGATGGCTCTATACATAAATCATATATCCAGCTCCTACTCTGCGTACGTCGACTGACTGACTCATGCATGTGTCTTAATTATTACCCTTCAGATGCTATAGCTTCCATATGCCCTATATAGTCCAATACCTATCCCTACACTTTCCGCTCAGCCACTCATCGACTCTCCACACACAGTCCAAAATGTTATTCTTCCTTTTTTTCCATCATGAATTGTTTGATATATATATTATTTTTATTTTTTTTATTTAACATATTTATACAGCCATAAGTGATAAGGATATACAATTTAAGGCTCACAGGGGCTATTATTTAGCATTGTCCATGATTTTCCGCCAGCGGCGTTAGGTGCAGTCGTACTACTATAGAATGAAAGGAGTGGTGCATAAGTAAAGGTAATTATTAGTGTAGAAGGAAAGATGATAGTTGTTAATCTACATGATATATAGGATCAGTTATTCTGTCCTTCCGTAGCAGTGTGTTTTAATCGTCTGCCATATTGCTTTCAGTCCTGGGGAGTTCCTGTGGTCATGGGATGTACGTTCATTTAATTCTGTGGGTTTCCCCCTTGGGTAAGGTTGTGTGTGATTTGATTTTGTGATTGAAATGTTTGCGCTTGCGGGAAGCGTTAACAGGCTTGTGGGAGAGTTGTTCTTGGGACCTGCTATGCATAATTCCCATAATGAGGTGGTCTCTACGGTCTTGTAGGGGTAGTATGTATAGCCCCAGGGATGACCTTATTCCGGACACGCTGTCAAACTTCCCAGCATGCGAAATAATGCGAATATAGCCCTGTTCTGAAGTCTTTCTAGCTTATCTCTAAATATCTCTAAATATCTCTAAATTAAATCGTTTGGATCTATGGCTCATGTAGCTGCATACACAGTTAGGTCCAGACACCCCACATTCCTCGATTCCACATCCAGCGATAAGCTTAACCGCAAGGCTAAGACTAAGGCTAAAGTGTTAATGACTCCCTGAAACTTAGGTGACCACAACTGCCTTCTGAACCTGACTGTACACTGGATATCAGTCACACCATATATATCCATTTGTGTCTGACAATGTGCACATATATGACAACATATGATGGGATTTTCTACTTGTGCTATATTTGACTGAGGGGCTTGTAATTGTCGGACTAAGGGTCTATATACCTCCTTTTAGACAATTCCCTAGCTACATGCCCCTACATTTTGGATTCCATATATATGATATTCCCCATTGACCGGGGGAAGTGCCGGGATCACGCAGCCATGCAAGCTATATATATCCTTGTCGAAGCGATATACCACACATATATCATGTACGTGCATGGCCTCGATGCATCCGTACTATAGCTTCCACTCTGAGCACCGACTCTATAGCTGCTGCTAGAGTACATTTCTAAATCTTACTTTTCAATACTATATACTTTCCAATGGAAATGTGTAATTTTTGTTGTCTTGTCTTGTTTTTTGACAATTGCCAACACCCATTAAATTAACTTGACCCATGTCCCCCTGAAAACGGCGCGGGTGCCTGCCTGCATGGTGACGTTAATTAGCCATACAGAGCGAGTGACTGCATGCATGCTCACTGCATATGCGTCTCTCAGTACAATAATCGTCTGGTATGTTGCATTGAGTCGGGCATTAATTGCGTTTATACTTAATTGCTCCAATACAAAAGCTAATGCATATACATTCCACCAATACTTGCTCCAATACATAACCTATAATGCATATACATTCCACCAAATCGCATATAATTGAAAAGTTAGGAAATTATATCAACTTACTGCATGATCTAATAAAAAAATCATCATTTATTTTAATCTCCCCCTGCATATTGACCTTTTTCGACCCTCCATGAGTTATACAATCCTATTTCCATACATCCTTTTATGTAGGTGTTTTCAGGAAAAGTGTATATAGTAGATACGGATATTGTTTATTAGTTAGTGCATGTTTATAGTCTAACTACTTTCATTCCCTCTTATTATCGTCTGGGTATCGATGGACTGCATCGCCGCCTTCCGCGGGATGACATATATATCTCTAAATTAAATCGTTTGGATCTATCGCTGATGCAGCTGCATATACACTCGATATCAGTCACACACTATATATCCATTTGTGTCTGACAATGTGCACATCAAATTTGTCAATATTTCTCTCTTTAACGTTAATATCTGACATTAGAGTTACATTAAGCAGCTATAGATATAGTGACTTTGATTGTTGGCAGGTCTCATATATTGATGAAATGGCTGCGTCAGGAGATATGGCAGCGGGCCGCGTGTCCTTGCATTACTACTCCAAAACTACTCCAAAACACAAAATAGGTCAGCAAAAAACAATTATGGCAAGAATCAAAACAAACTTTAATGACATGATAGTAATGATATATGTCATACATATCTCTCTAATCAGCACACATAGCCCATACTCGCCACAATGACGACTGCATGGATCACTATCAGTCTTTGGTTAAACCAAACCCGCCCACCATGTCAATGTAACCGTCTCCATGTATATATGTGTCTGCAGTTAGGTCCAGACACCTACATTCCTCGATTCCACATCCAGCGATAAGCTTAACCACAATTTAAGGCTAAGACTAAGGCTAATAAAGAGTTAATGACTCCCTGAAACTTAGGTGACCACAATTAACTGCCTTCTGAACCTGACTGTCTGAGGAGTGTGCTCACGCCACACATCCTAAGTCACAAAGTTGCATTGCATCTCGATTTCTAATTATTCATATATACGACTTTCCTATGAAGTAGACAATTAATTATAAAAAGTCGATGTACGTATCTATATTTTCAAATTATAAGATGCGTTAATCTATGTTTGATTGATGCTAATACAATTTGTATTCAATTGAAGTGCCCCGGCTATAGCTAATTGGTCTTTGCGTTCATCTGTTGTTTGGCTTTACATACCGAAATGTAACGACTGAACTAATCAACTTATGTTTGGCCCATGCATACACTAACAGCTATAGATATCTGTGACCATAAAAGTCCAACATTTCAGTTAAGTTGTTTGTCAAACATATATTTGTATATGTTGCGTCCAACGGCCAAACTAGAGTTCTGCTAGCTAGCGCGATAAGCATATCTCTATAGTTCCTGTTCGGCATTAATTAGTGAGGCAATTACCGCCATGCCACGCATGCAGCATCGGTAAAGGGAGCGGTTATGTATCGAGCTAACTGGCGATCGATGACACACTGCACCGCCTGTTGTATCCATTAATTAATGAATGGAGCTACCGACACAGAATTTCCTGCCGACACAGAATTTCATGCAGCCTATGTATGCACCTATAGTCTTCAGTCAAGCTACTTATAACTAGCCGGCCGGTTGACCAAGGAAGGAATTATAGCCGTTGACATTTTATAGGGATAGAACAATGTCACGGCGGTCCAAGATGAAGTATGAAGGCAAATCTTAGGGAATTTCCAGCGGGTGATGCGTAATATGGGCCATGCACTCTGCCATCACAATTGCAATTATTCTTCAGACAAATAAAATCTCTACACTTTAAACTGACTTGCTCGAATTTAACTAAGACTATTAAACATTAAACAATTCTTTAATTGCAATTCAATGTAGAGAAAACAATTTGCACTTGTACGAGCTGACTTTGACTATATATAAACATTTGTATTAAACTTGATCAGTACAATTAAATGAAATGGACAGGAGCCGATCTGCCAACAGATCTTCCACCTCGATCCGCCCATCAAATATACATATACTCGAGGGATGCCAGTCAAAGTTGACCAAATTTATGGAACACCTTTAATTCAGTTAGGTCCAGACACCTACATTCCTCGATTCCACATCCAGCGATAATTAAGCTTAACCGCAAGGCTAAGACTAAGGCTAAAGTGTTAATGACTCCCTGAAACTTAGGTGACCACAACTGCCTTCTGAACCTGACTGGTATAAAATACGGGATTCTAGAGTTCCCATAAGACGCACTTTAAAGCAGTGAAATTCTAATACTATTTGGTAATGCCCTGTCAACCTTTTGCTCCACTAATTGTCTGTCGTTGCAATGATCCGTGGCTAAATGCAGCTATATAGCTGGCTTGTGTATATCGGTCCCATATATAGCTATAGGCATATATAGCTGGCTGATGGGTCTTTACACAACTATTTCCCCAAAAAACATGTGATTTCGAAAATAAAGGAATTCTTAAGGGACGAGTGGGGTGTTGTGCATTATTAAAACAGCTGCAAGTTTTCATCGTTGATCGCAACAATTAAGCAACTTGAGCAACTCATGGGTCCAAAGGTTGACAGGACATTAACATAAATACAACTAACATTTCCAACACACTTCAAACAAATTGTCCCTATCTTATGGGAACTATAGAATCAGGTACGTAATCTTCTACCCATTGGCAATTACTTTTAGCAATTATAGGGCCGGCCCGAACTCTCCTTAAGAAAAGTGAAAAGTGAGAAAGAAGAGTGAGAAAGATTTCCCTCAGTTTGAAGGGAATCTGAAATTTGAGCCTAGAAATCTGAATACAAAGTCTGGAGCTATTCTAATGTCTAAATTCTTTTTTCTGGCCATAGTTTGATTATATAGGCCTTGTAGTCTGATTGAGAAAGATTTCCCTCAGTTTGAAGGGAATCTGAAATTTGAGGCTAGAAATCTGAATACAAAGTCTGGAGCTATTCTAATGTCTAAATTCTTTTTTCTGGCCATAGTTTGATTATATAGGCCTTGTAGTCTGAGTGAGAAAGATTTCCCTCAGTTTGAAGGGAATCTGAAATTTGAGGCTAGAAATCTGAATACAAAGTCTGGAGCTATTCTAATGTCTAAATTCTTTTTTCTGGCCATAGTTTGATTATATAGGCCTTGTAGTCTGAGTGAGAAAGATTTCCCTCAGTTTGAAGGGAATCTGAAATTTGAGGCTAGAAATCTGAATACAAAGTCTGGAGCTATTCTAATGTCTAAATTCTTTTTTCTGGCCATAGTTTGATTATATAGGCCTTGTAGTCTGATTGAGAAAGATTTCCCTCAGTTTGAAGGGAATCTGAAATTTGAGGCTAGAAATCTGAATACAAAGTCTGGAGCTATTCTAATGTCTAAATTCTTTTTTCTGGCCATAGTTTGATTATATAGGCCTTGTAGTCTGAGTGAGAAAGATTTCCCTCAGTTTGAAGGGAATCTGAAATTTGAGGCTAGAAATCTGAATACAAAGTCTGGAGCTATTCTAATGTCTAAATTCTTTTTTCTGGCCATAGTTTGATTATATAGGCCTTGTAGTCTGAGTGAGAAAGATTTCCCTCAGTTTGAAGGGAATCTGAAATTTGAGCCTAGAAATCTGAATACAAAGCATTCATAAATTTTGTTTAATATATCTATTATATAATCATATGTCTAGCTGTCTTTAGTATTTCAAAATGCTCGATCATAGGTATATACCCATTCACTTCTTAAAGGATTGCATGGTCAGTTCCATAGGGGTGACAGTTGATTGACATGAATGAGCCAGTTGAGGGGCGGTACTAAGGTATAGTGGGGTGTAGTCCAGTCGGGGTGGAACAACTAATGACCTTTGTCTATCAATGAACACTGGAGGATGTTCCTTCTCGTGATTGGCTATATCGTATATGCGTTGTTCGGAGTGTTGGGAAAAAGGCGTCGAAATGACGTATAAAAATATATAGGCAGATGGTCAGTTTAAGTTGGCGCCCGAAACAAATCTTTGCACGTACACCGCACACGATCGAGAAGTTATATCACCAAGAAAGACGCATCTTTACTTGCCAGCTTGTCTGCGTGATTTTTGTGAGTATACTACTAAATCATCATCTGAATTATATATATAGTCTTTTACTTTACTTGTCATTTACTCGCATTTGGCATTTACATTATATATAGTGACTAACTCTATCTTCTTGCATCCATCAACACAACAGGTTCGTGCATGGATCGTGTCAGCTAGGAAGAGTCCAAGTATACATATCTTTCTACTGCCCCATCCTGTCCTCCTTCATCTAATAATCAGCGCAGACATCATAAAGGGACAATTCACGGCGCAGCCATATTCCTCAACAGTGAGTACTGCATTTTTTAACAATGTGTGACATCACATGTAATTGTATTGTGGCAATTCTGCCTTGCCGTACGACTCTACACAGGGTAGAGAATTAAGACCCCCTCTTGAATCCCGTTTCACATTTTTTATAAGCCCCATGCAATTCCCGAATCCCGTACGTTTTCAATTTGCAATCACGTTTTCCTATTTGCAATCCCTACCTGGAAAAATTAAATCTGGATCTGAACCCCTTTCCCCAATCGCGTATTGACCCTTTTAAATCCTGCATCCCGACCTAAAATAGGCCCCAATCGCACTACCGAAAAGCTATTCCGTACCTACCCTGTGTATTGGCCATTTATAACAGGTGCATGTGGTATACGGGCGCGCTCCTAGACATACCATATCCCAAATGATTTCTTTAGTTTATCTCTAAATCAGACATAGATACATATTGCTAGCTTAAATGAATATTTCTAATCATCAATCAATTAGACATCTTTGGCAGCGATAATTGTGTCTGAGCGGACATATAGCCCAGTACGTGCCTGCAGTAGCACATGTGCTAATTGCAGCGTCATTTTGCCTCATTTAGTACATGTGTACCGCTTCTATTATGCTGTACGATTTCATTAGTGGGATATGTACAAAGTTGGTCTAACGATATATAGTTAATTATATCTACTTAAGGCACATGCAGCATATAAGATGTGACGCTCTCTATGCTGTGTCTCTCTCCATGGTGTACTTTGTCAATGTGCGGATGCGGTCCATAGGTTATTATACTGCATATCGTCTTCATTGAGAAAGAATGAATGCGTTTCCCTATCAACTATTGGTTACACAAATAGTCATGTCTATCTACCTTACATAAAGTAGCATAATTTCTAATTTCATGGTCCTAATCACATCAATTCATCCCAGCAAATGGGTCATATTGATACCAGGTTGAGACAAAATACCTTATGCAGGCCGATAAAGATAGTGGCAGAGGAGTGGCAGAGGTACACTCACCCAATATAAGCGATAGCAGATGATTATGGAATGGGAAATTAATGTACATCTTTATTGACAGTTCAATTCAATTAACTCCATTATTTGTGAAATCAAGATTAGTCAAGCACGGTGTGCTTTGGCAACATTAAGTGGTGACTATAGTTCTAAAAAGACTTGAAAGAGGTACGATCTAAAATTAGTTATAGAGACATAATTGTCCCTATATGACTTATAAGCGTGAGATGGCCATGTTGGGACTAACGATAGAAGCAGTCAAAATATACGATTGACTGAATGATGTAGTTCAATCCTTGAATAGTTGAAACACATTCAGGCCACTTCAATTATGGTAGTGAACTTATATGGACATCTATATGCACTCCTCCCATTCAGCAAAATTCATAATGAAAAAGCACAATTATAATGCTGGCTAATTGCCCCTTTTGAACTGACTTCGGAGTGTCCATTTTTCAACCAATTTGGCAAGCCACAAATCAATCTATACATCAACCCTATTCCCCTACCATAACCATATGTGATCAGTACACAATTAACTACGCCGACAATAATTTACACGTGGCTATATATATATGTGCCAGTCGGATAGCTAGTGTTGTCGCTATAGTCCGGAGTTAACGACAGTATATATACCCGGCCAGCCTCTCCTCACTGGCTTAATTCACAGAACTCCCCTCGAGTTCTGTGCTTAATTGACATATGTATCACATTCAATTTTCCTAGTAGAAGCTGCCTTGTGTTTGTGTTTATTACTTATCTGCTTCGTAAATTCTCTGTGTGCGAATTGATATGAGTTTCCTATTTGGTAGACCAGGTACACATAAGCAATAGGTTCAATTGAATGGAGTGTATACATGTAATTATTTATGTATACGCATCACAGAGATGTATCTAGTCTATTTATCTCTATGTATCGTAAGATAGTCAATATATATATGTATGGTTTGATAGTACTATGTTATGACAGTGGCAAGTCAATGAAGAGTACGTGCATGGCCCTTGCTAGCGCAGCCATGGACGCCTTCTTTTTTTCCTTTAGTTGTATCGATAGCCATAAGATCGATGGGTTTATGTGAAAACATTATATGTACATGTATCCTTCTCATCCATTTCCCATCACGAACAACCCACCTCCCGCCCCAGTCAGGTTCAGAAGGCAGTTGTGGTCACCTAAGTTTCAGGGAGTCATTAACTCTTTAGCTTTAGTCTTAGCGTTGCGGTTAAGCTTATCGCTGGATGTGGAATCGAGGAATGTAGGTGTCTGGACCTAACTGGCCCGGGAGTGGCTCTCATAACTCAGTACAATTTCAAAATTATATCTAAATTCCCAAATATTGAGTTTTATGCCGACTGATAGTACATAAGTTGGAATAGTTTCTTGCTCCTGGTATAATTTAATTTTGATAGGAGAGGGATTGTACTAATTAAGCAGGGTAATTACGACATTGTTTGTTAAAAGGAGTGTATTACCCTCAAAGATATTACACGAAATAACTTAGAGTTGTATTGTAAAAAAACAAAAGTAGTCATCATGCACACACTGGGGAAGAGCTAAATCAATGTACAATTGTGTAACTATAGTTAGTGGCGGTAGGTACGGCAGTCGAACTGCAGAGTTGCCACAATTGAAGTTCCATGTCTACTTTTACCCATGTGGCCATGCAACTACATGGAGGTCGGAGCGAGCATTTAGCTTCACGGACATTCAGTGTGGTCACAGTGCAGAGGGGTGTGTGTTGACATACATAGACACGGGCACTGTCCTACCACTCGCTGACCCTGGCTGACCCTCCACCGCTCCATCACTCCACTATAGTATATGTCTCCCCTCCACTCTCCTCTCTTCCTAGTAGGAGTGCCTTGTGCCTGGGTTTCTTAATTATTTTCTTCTTCTCTGTGTGCCATTTGATATGAGTTTCCTGTTTGCATATCCCCTTTAGGTACACCAGGTACACATAAAGAATATGTTGAATTGAATGTATACACATACATATATCTATGTATTTATATATAGATCACAAACATATACTCTACTTGTGTCCAGACGTGTGTACCTGTATGTATCTATAGATGTATCTATAGATGTATCTATGCATGTAAGGTATGATAGTGGCAAGTCTACACAGACACTGGCTGGTCACAAGTCACTGTAGTGGTGGTCAGTGCCGTTATGTTCCCTTGGAGGGTGCACATGATGTATATCAATAACTACATTCCAAATCATATCATAACAACTGATGATTATGACTAGCAGATACCGTATACATACCAATTACACTTATAGGCTAACTGTACGAGTGAATGTATGAATGTATCAAAACAAAAACACAAGCAAGTTCATTTGTTGACATGGGCCAATCTAAACACAAACACATGTCAGGCACTGTTGTGAAATTGCTCCCTGTTGACATCACATAGGCGGGCACATAGGGATGGATACAAATCTAGGCTAGAAGTATCATTAGAGGCTGATACAAAAATTATTTTTCGGAAGTTAGAACACATTTTAGAAAGTTTTCGGTCAGTGCGCCTCGATGTTGTCCTAGGGGCACAATGACTTTAGTTGGCCTGTATCAAGCCTGACAACTGTCCTATCACATAGTATAACAACAGGATATACATATCTAGATAGAATAGCTTCCAAGAGTTCTAACATTCTCACTTTCTTATTATACCATTTCCCCAGACATGCCCCTTTCATATCATACACTGAGGGACCCGCAAAGTTATAGTTAAGAAAGGGTCTATTATGTATGTATGTATTACTTTTATTTCCATTCAAACATTTACATTGTCAAGGAAAAAGGGGAGAAGCTATACACAGCCTTCTCTTTAGCTCCTTCTGAGAAACATAAAAGTCCCGCAGCTCTTCCAGGTATCCCATAGCAAGGGTGGATTTAATAATACGTTATGCTTGCGGTTATTTGGTGATTTGAGCTTCAAAAGCTTACATTAAAAGACATACAATTATTCAATCAATACAATACAATCCAGAGCATAATCTGGAGTTTGCGGTAACAGTAAAATTAACAATTTTAATTAGACATCATCAGCAACATTCTTCGGGAGGAGAATGTCAAAATCGATATTTATATTTAAGAGTGGCAGTATATTTACATTTACATGCTGGTTTTTACCAGGTTCCTATTTCATAGACCTCAGAAATTTACATTGATTTTACTAACGGTATTATAGGAAATGTATACGGATTTACATACCATAAATTTGCTACTTGAAGTTATATAATAAAATGTACACTCAATTTAATTGAGTTAAAAATATGAATATTCACTATACAGTGATTATTATTCGTTCAATAAACAGATACTGATTTTCTTAATATTTCGTATTGACTAAATACTCTTCATCAATTCCTTTACAATCCAGTATCTCCTTTATCTCCGTTATCAGGGCCATCTTTTCTTTCTAAAAAGAGTTTAAACTCTTCTTTAGAATTACAATCTTTCCCCTCTTTGGGTAAATTATTCCAAGAAAGTGGTAATAAGTAGTAAAATGATTTCTTTATCTTCTCTGTGCGTGGTAGAGGTACTATCATTTTTGTCCCTCTTGTGTGGGATCTGAGGTTTAGGTTTCTATCATCAATAAAAAGGTGCTTTTGCACTAAGTCGTATGCTATTTCAAGAATGTGTTGTTCTCTTCTATCAGTTAAGATTTGAATGTCATTGGTTTGTTGTAACTCAATTACATTTCTTCTTCTATTTAAACCAAATGCAACTCTAACAAAGGAATTTTGTAAAACCTGAAGCTTATCAAGAAGATACTTTGGTGCTCCCATATAAACAAAGTCTCCATAGTCAAAAAGAGGCCTTACAGCCACCTTATAGAGAGTTAAGATGTCTTGTGGTTTTAATGATCTTTGGATTCTCTTTACTGCTCCAAGTCTCTTGGATGCCTGAGCAATTTTTTGGCTTAAGTGATCCTTAAAATTCAGTGCTTTGTCAATAGTTAATCCTAAGTAAGTGTATGTATCAGTATAATCCATGATTTGATTTCCTAGTTTAAAGGAGAATGCATTATAAGTATCATTTGCCTTATTGGGGAGTATTTCAAGTATGTTGCTTTTCGAGATATTAATGGAGATTTTATTTTTCCTACACCACAAGTCAACTTTCTCCAGGTCAGATTGCAAATCCTTGTTAGCTTCCTGTCTAGTTTGTCTAGACGTATACAACACAGTGTCGTCAGCAAAATGCTGAACTTGCACCTTTGACACCACTTCACTTAAATCATTAATATACAAAAGAAATAATAACGGCCCTAGTCCTGTACCCTGGGGAACCCCTCTTGTCACCCTTAATAGTTCAGAGGTTTTATTGTTTATGCTCACTCTTTGAAATCTGTTACTGAGGTAATCAGTGAACCAAGCCAAAGTATTTTCGTGTAAGTTGAAGGTTTTTAATTTTTCTATTAAGATGGAATGGTCGACCGTATCAAAGGCCTTTTTGAAATCCAAAAAGGCCAAAACAGTTTTCACTTTTTCATTATTATTTTTGTAAATATGGTGAAAGAGTTTATGGTGTGCTTGGCTCACCGAATGCCCTTTTCTAAACCCGTATTGGTGTTTAAAAAGTAAATTTTGGATTTCTAGATAAGAGTAGAGTTGATTGTGAATGGCTTTTTCTAAAATTTTAGCTGGGTATTTAATCAAGCTTATAGGTCTGTAGTTTGAGGGGTCATTTTTCGACCCTTTTTTAAATAAAGGTACTATAGTGGCTGATTTAAAATCATTCGGCACTTCCTTCTGAGTTATAGTCAAATTGCAGATGTACATGAATTGTGACACTAGTGTTAAAAGACAAGGTTTCAATATTTTTGTTGGGACAAGGGGGATTCCCGAGGACTTATTCACATTTGATTTCTTAATATAATCAGATATCTCGACCTCATTGAACTCCTCAAAAGAGAAACATGGAGAAACAGGTATAGAGTTATTATGGACAATCCTAACGTCTTGATTCAATGTATTTGCATCACCGCTTAAAATATTAACAATAGTGCGATCATTACTACTCTCGAGAGAGTCTTTATCAACATCATCAATAATTGGAAGTAAACTGAGTTCTTGGTCAGAAAGAGGTTGTATCTCTTTCGCCAAATTATCACCAATATTTGCGAAGAACTTATTTAGGAGTTCCGCCGCTTCAGCACCTGCTTTCAAATTATTTTCATCATCAAGTAAATTTATATTCTGCTTCTCTTTTACTTTATCAGGTGTAAAAAATGGTCTTATTGTGTCCCAGAAGTGTTTACAATCTTCACTCACTCTTAAGCTTCTGTATACCAGTATTTACTTGATTTCTCAGTATTTTAGCTTTGTTCCAATCTTCTACACTTCTTGTTTCCCTTGCTTTCTTAAAAGCTTTGTCTCTTTCCCGCGATAATACATTTATAAGAGGAGTAAACCAACAGGGCCTTTCTTTCATATTCTTTAAGTTTTTTAATAAGTTTTCATTGGGCACATTCTGTTTAAGAAGAACTCAATTTTTGACAACATAAATTCCCAGCAATAGTTAACATCTCTAGATTCGTAAAACTCTGTCCAGTCGCTATCTCTTAGAATTTCTCTAAGAATTTTAATGTCAAGTGTTTTCCATTGCCTAGAGGTGAAAGTACTTCTTACATATTTGTTCCTGTCCTTCTTTTTAATTATAAATACTGGGAAATGGTCACTGGTATTATTGTTAATAGTTCCAGCTAAAGTTATTGTCTTTGAGTTCGTAAAAATTTGATCTATGGTTGATGAGGATTTTTGACTCACCCTAGTCGGTACTTTTATGGTTGAAGTCAGGCCGTGCTGCTTTATGAAGTCTAAGTTTTTATCATTA
Organism: Sthenelais limicola; assembly: GCA_942159475.1. Lineage (NCBI taxonomy): Eukaryota > Metazoa > Annelida > Polychaeta > Phyllodocida > Sigalionidae > Sthenelais > Sthenelais limicola. The sequence continues at coordinate 83,459,758 of OW804095.1, forward strand.
TGACTAATGTTGAAATCTCCCACCAGGAAAATTTCCTTATTTAAATGCAGTTTATTTAGTATATTGGATAAGGTACTGATTGTTTCTGCTAAAACGGCTTGAGGAGGCCTATATATATTTACGATGACAATTTTCTTTGCTTGCCCTTTTCTGCACTCAATAACTTGAGCTTCAAGATTTCTATTCGAAGTACTAAGTTCTTTATACGCTGCATCATTTATGACATAGTTTTTCTTAATGTATGTAATAAGGCCACCTCCTCTCTTTTTTACAGATCTATCTAACCTTACCATTTGGTAACCCTCAATGCTAAGCTGGCTGTCATAGATTTCTTTGTGTAGCCATGTTTCTTGTATTGAAATTATGTCCATGTTAGTATTATTGAGAAACGTTTTTAGTTGCATTAGTTTTGGTGGGAGGCTTCTCAAGTTCCATGATGCCAATTTTAGACCTTTCTTAAATTGAACGTCCAACTCACAAATTTCTTTACAAGTATTACTTTCTGACATTCAACTTCTTTTTCAGTGGCCAGAGTTTAGATTTCTGGATGAGGTGATTCGTACATCTAGTTATGATTGTATATACAAAATTAGCATACCTAGCTAACATCAATCGTATGCTTTCGGTGAGAACAATGAATACATTGGAAGGAATATTCGCATTAACTGAACTATAATACATAATTGCGGATTTCCAACTACTGTATCTTTCCTCCTAAAAACCTGTACTCAAACTACCTATCTGAGTATTATAGGTTAAATGTGACCAGAAATACGAGGAATATTTCCTGTGAGAGAACCTGCGTGACATATTCTTGAACATGATTCTCTTAAAATATACCATCATTGTACTCCAGACACTCAGGTTGACTGGATTGAGCATTATCAAAACACTATTTCCATGATCTTCTGAGTATCTGGCGTACGTTGACTAGTAGGTAAAGTAAAAACTTAATCACAGAGATTTTTGAATTTGAATTTGCATTTTCATATTTGCAAATTTACAAAGGTATAAATTGACGAACAGTTTTCATTTGCTATGATTACCAATTCTTGGCTAAATAGTTTTTAGCTATACGCTTAAGGCCGAACAATCTTGCCTTAATTTGAATTAAATCCTAGTGTGAGTTATTACACTATGTACAAGTTTTGTGGACCTATTCCGAACCTGGAGATTAACCCTTCAAAGGGTAATTCCCCGATTTCTTTCATCTCATATTTCATTTTCTGTTTACAGTTTCAAGTAATGTTCATATAAATTCAATCATTATAAGATTATTTGATTTGTATGTATCTTGAAGTGAGATAAGGAGAGGAGTATCTCATATTTAACTTTTATATAACATAACATATTATGCTTACATACACATTTTCTTCCACTACAACCAATAACTCATGTGCCTCCAGTGAACAAAATCAGTAATCAGTAATATTTTCGCGAATAAATCTACTTCATTTACCAGTGAGATTCATATGGGTCATTGACTACTTATTCTATACAATCAGATTTTATAACTTAACTTAACTTTTAGATAGGGTATTTCCTTTCTTTATCTTGCTTTGAGTGCCTTTGCCTAATTTAATTTCATGTAGCATCAAGTTCTATTCAATTTTTTTAGAGAACTCCTCCAAAGTTAATCAGTATTCTGATATTACCATAATCATATGTATTTTTAAACACATATTATTAAAATATATCATCAAAAATATATTATTCTTCTTCTTCAATAACTTGCGCGATATGATTAGATTGGTATTGATCGTGGTTAAATCTCCTAAGGAGTCCATAAACGGTATCGTTATAAATTGTTATATATTGTCATTGTCTTCAAGTGATGATAATATTATAGAGGTTCTTTGTGATTCTTCGTGATTCTTCATATGGAACTATCTGCAGAGGTAGGTAATAGAATAGTTTTTGTCTTTATACGATTGTTATTTTCTTACCTCACTCGCATGAAACCCCTCGGACGAGCATTATCAAAACGCTATACCTTAGGGAGACATCGAGTAGAAGTGAGAGGCCTGACGACTTGACGACTTGATTTTATGTTGAAAAGTCAGTTTTCTGATATGCTTTGATGATTTGGTCTGCAGTCCTTCCTCTCAGATAGTCAGATAGATGACACCCGTCGTCTCCCAGTAGTCGGTAGAAGTTTGTGATTTTAGGCTCTCCCGTCACTGGATTTTTTCTTCTGGGTTTATTCCTATGAATAAGTTCCCCTACAAAAGGAGTTGGGACATCATTTGCAGAATTAATGTCTTTTATTATACTATTGAATGATGTAACTGACTGGTTGATTTGCTTCTGGCTACTTACATCTAGCCCTGGTGTAAATGGCACTTTTGATCTGGCAATTATTGATAGGTGAGAATTATATTTATCGATGTCTAGTCCCATGGTAGTGGCAAATAGGACTTTTGGTTTTTCCATCTGGATTGGCACTAATTCATAAATTTCATCTTTTATATGTGGAATGATTTGATGCATTTCATCCTCAAATTCCGCTAGAGATGGATGTTGTAGCGAAATTTGTTTGTGTGACAGTCCTTTATCTCTCTGCATGATATTACAAATACCGGCCATGATTATAACACATTTTGGCCGTTTTATTCTGATGGTATTTGTCGCAACTCTAACAACATTTTGGAGTTTAAGTCCCCCAATTGAAATTAATCTCAACCTACTTGTAGGAAGCTTCTGATTTAGTAGTGTTTCGACACCCCTACCTTGTGAATCCGCAATCACTAATAGGTCAAGTCTCTCCATTTTCTGAAATGACATTGAATGTAGAACAGTTCAATAATAGTTTATGAGATTACTTTGGCTCCTGGTGTGAAATCCTTCATTTCTTGTACTCAACTAATAGCCTGCTTTTGACTTTCGTTAGGATGATCCCAAATTTGTTTTGGCCTTTGAAGTGTTTTGAACAGAGAGATTCTCGTTTCCCGTCCTTGACCTTCACAGCGGGGTACCGGAAACCAGTACCCCACTGTGTTGATGTCGTAATCTCGTAATATTTACTCGCCGTCTGCTCTTCTAAAAGAACTTTCCTAATTCTTGGATTCTGCCTAAATTTAGCCATCACAATCTCCTCAAGGAGAAATTCCGCCTGTAACTTCCATTCTTCGCCGCACTCAATTTTCTCACCCAGCCTTTTCACTGTCACCGGACTTGCTACGCGCCGTAGGTGCTCGGCTAGGTTTGTGTTACCCGCGTAGAGGGCCTTCTGCGATTGATAGCAGTGTTCGGCTGATGAATATGGTTTCCCCTTAAACACAAATGAGGAGGGATAAAAATTAGAACATAAAGAATGTTCCCCTTTAAATCCTAGGCCGTCTTCATCAACTTTTGTTGCCATTGCATCGCTTGGTCGGCACTTTTGAGGCAACAAGTGAAGATCATTAGCGGTGAAAGATGTGGTTTAAGACTAGATCTGCTGGGAAATTTTCCAGTCGGAGCAAAGTATGGCAGTTTTTCAGCAGCTCATAATTCCCGTCATTATTGGAATTATTCATCTTGTTTAGCCACACATTTTTATAGAAGTTATCAGCTGTCACTTTTTTTGCATTTGCTACGATTTGCTTCTTCATTTCTGGTGTTTCTAGTTCCACATATACGGCTCGCGTATCGTGGATTCTCGCTTTCCCTATTCTATAGGCTGTTGTAATCGAGCTTGATCTGAATGAAGGTATGATCGATTTTATCATTGTCGCAACCACTATGTCGGAATCTTCTTTGTACTCATATATTTGTTGGTTCTTTTTAATATCACTGTGTATTACACCTTGGTTGTTAACCCAAGCTTCGTGGAAACCTTCAATGACAAGGTAAGAATTTTCTTCCTCTGGTGGTTTTAAGATCTCTGACGTGTCTAGGCTATTTAACTTTTGCTTGGTGTTGTCGAGCAGATTGCTGAATGCAATTCTTTCGTCTTCTAGAGCTTTTACTCTATCTCCTACCTCCTTTATATCTTTCCTAAAAGATAAGGCTTCAACTGCAGTTGCTTCACTGATTCTCTCTCTTTCTCTACCTATCTCGGCTCTGAATAGGTTTATGCGCCTTTCTAGTGACTGTAATGTGGCTTGCCCTCTTGGCAACTCTGGCTTTACGTTCAAACTCAATCTCTTTACTTCGGCTTCCAGTTCTTTTATTCTTACCATAGAGTCAGTTACGGGAAGGGCATTTTTGTTTACCCCAAAATGTTTCGCTAATTCTCTCAAGACATTTTCAGTTACTTTCTTGGTAATAATTTCGATTTGATGTGCTAAGAATTTATCTTGTGTGTCCAAATCAGTATCTGATCCTTCCTTATTTGAGCTACTTTAAACCTGCGTCAACTGACTTGATGGGAGATCAACATTACAGAAATCCGCCGTATCACTGTTGCCTGAACTGACCTTATCCAGGGGCCACTGCGTGCCTGGATCTGTTGCTAACGACTCAGCGCTTGTTTGGTGGGGAATCTGATTTGGGCACGGCTCGGGGCGTGTCTCCTGGCTGTCAATCAAATTCTTTTGAACTGTACTGATCAATTCCTCAACTAATGTTGTGATTATTCCCTTATTTTCAATTTGACTTACTTGGTCAAAAGAGTCCTCATATAGCGGAGGTTTCAAAGTGTTCTTATGTTCAGATGATATTGGTGTGCTTGTTACGAGTCCTTCAGTTTTTGATATCGGAGATTTGGGAGCGTTGAAATATTGCTCGTCGTCACTCTCACGCTCGCTCTCACGCTCTTCGATCCGCTGGATCTTCGTATCTTGCATCTTGAAATCTTCAACTCTCTGTTCATCAAAGCAGCTATCCATCTTCAATAAGATATTTGTACCAGTATAATCTTTGTTGATTATTCTTACTATCTGATGGAAAATTTTCTCTTGTTCGATCAAAATTCCTCCATTTCTGGTCAAAAAGGAGCTCTCTAGCTCTCGGGTACGTGTTCCATGTTTGGAACGTTTTCCCGCCTCCAAATTATTAGGAGAGGTACCCAGAACAAATGAATGACAAGATGTTTTTTGTTCGTAAGGACTTACTCATTCAGGGGCCCAACTGATCTGGCTCGCTTAATCAAACTATTTCTAGACTATAGAATTATATAGCATATTGTATACATGTTCAAAACATGAAAAAGGGTGACAAAGAACAAAATTCGAACATAGTTTCCTAACGATCCTAACGAGTTTCTAACGGTTCGAAATGACAAGGAATGAAACCAAAATTGAGAGGGAAATGATATATGTGTCAGTCTATGTTTCTGGCTATTCATACATTGATATTTGTGGCTATTATGGCGGGCGATTAGGGCGATTCTAGCCAGCGAAAATCGCCGGCTGCTGGGGCCTAATTCCATCCCTGTCTCTAAATATTTAAAGCATTGCATAATTAGAATAGAATATATAACTGTGTTCTTTAAAATAAAAGTTGAAAGCGCGCCCCCCTCCTTTTGAAAATGTTGGATCCGCCCCTTGTATAATATATATAGCCTGTCATACTAGTTATGGGAGCCCGCTGAAAGTGTTATCAAGATAACATTGTCAGCCCATCATGCCCGCTGTAATTTCTTATCTGACATACGTCAGAGAGCGGCGATGTATGTGCTGCAACTATAATGGCCCTAGCCATGGTCTTTAGAAACATGGTAATACTTGGTATTCATCTAATTGGCAAATTTGTTTCCTATAATTGTCTCTCAAACAAATTAGATAATATTCTAAACCCTCAATACACTGGCATCCATCGCCATTACATATAGTTGTGTGTACGTTGAAGTTCATATGAGAGTATGCTCCGTTGAGCAAAACAAATGCCACATATATATAGCGCAGGAAATGTCCGACTGGAGTCCCATGTATGACTTGGCTAAATATGTTAAATTAATACTCATCAAGCCTATAAGTGAAATGGTTGAAGCACAAATTAGGGCATATACTCAAGAGTGTCCTTTGAAACTAGGTCACTAAAATTAGTGAGTGGCAGGGGCGCTCGATGCATATATAGGTTAACTTAATTAGTTGCAAAAGAGGGTATTGCGTCAGCCCATCCTTATGATAGAGTAGAACTTTAACTTCAACTTAGATGGGCAAGCCGCTGAGCCTTCACCGCTAAGTTGGTGTAGACGTGTAGTTAACTTATTCTACCGACTGGGCGTGACAATCAATCCTAGCTATATAGCTTCAACATGTATGTTAATCTGGAAGGCACTAATATGACACTTGCCCAAACTTTTATTTTCGCTAGGACGTTCAACAAAATAGGACTGAACAAATTTCTGAAGATGACTAATTTTCGATCAACTTGACGTATATAAATAACATATATATATATATATATATATCTAAAGAGCGAGTCACAACTGGGTGCTGCTCCTGTACAATGTTGACGACATTGCAGCGGAATAATAGAATGCAGATGCACCCTTGTTCCTACGTTTGATATTCATATAGTTTTGCAAGAAGACAAATTATCCATTTTTCCGTTGATAAATGAGGTCAATATTCTCAATTTGTGTAGTCGGGTCACATGACTAAATTGTGTCTCTGACACAGCAAATTCGGGTAAGTGACATGGCATATGTGCTGCACACTTCACTCATTCCTATATGTTTCCCATCGACATGCAGATGCGTGTTCAAACATGTATGGACACGCGGGAGTCAGGAGTATGCATGGTGCTGACATAAGCACAGAATATATTGTGCATTCATCGGGGCGACCAATTTTCGCCTTGACATTAGACTTAAATGAGTTGGTTCAATTGTATCTGCGATTTCATTAATGGGATATGCGATAGGATAATTAAGGATAAATAAGCGTATAAGCCACATAGCATGAGGTTTGTCTGTCAGACGCTATAGCTCTCTCCTCCATAGTGTACATACACCAAAAAAGTCACAATTAAGAATTAAGATGTTACATTATATCTATGATGCTCCTAGGCAAATTTAAGAAGATATATAGTTCAACATTGTACCAATTCTAGTCAGTATAAGATAGATTACATATGCAATGAATGAGCAATCTGCTCCGCATCCCGCACAAGGACAGAGTATAAATTGTCCGGGGAAATTAGGATATATATTTTGACAAATAGTTACAAGTATTCGATATTTTATATGTTGTAGGGTCGGTTAGTGATGGATGCTGCGGCTCTTAAGTGTCGGCGTTCAAAGGCAGTGTGGGCTAAGGAGAAGTACAAAAGTACAAAGAAGAGTGAAAGTATGTGTCGGCCCCGTTATTCTCTGGAGAATTTATGCAATAATGACTTGACCACATCTACTGAACAGTCGTCATTGTCTGAAAAGACATTTGATGATAGGTTGAGTGAAGATGAGCGTGAAAATGAGCTTGAGAATGACGATGAAAATGACCCTGAGAAAGAGACTGACGAAGAAATTGGAAATATTTGGCTGGACATAGACAATTTTGAGTTTGACGTGTCAGATGATGAAGAGAAGGAGGAAGTTGAGTCACTAGAGGATCAATTTCGAAAGTGGGTAATAGGATACAATGTGAAGCATAATGCTGCAGACGCCATGTTGAAAATGTGGCGCTCGAAAGGTATCACAGAACTGCCATTAACTACACGTACCCTACTGAAAACACCAACAGATTATGAAATAAAGGGACTGTCAGGCGTATCATATACATATATATCCGTCCAGAAACAAATCACTCGCCATTTCCTACGGTATTGCGAAATTGACAGGGCACAGGTAGATGAGATTGAAATATCACTGAACATTGATGGTTTGCCATTGTTTAAAAGCACAAATGATTCTATTTGGCCAATACTGGTAGCTATTGTCAATATGAAACCAAACACTGTTTTTTCGGTGGCATTTGCTTATGGAGGGTCGAAGCCACGTGATTTGGATTTCCTAAAAGACACTGTCAGTGACCTGAATGAAATCATGGAAAATGGCATAGACATTTTTTTTTTTTTTAAAGATTTTATTTAAACTTGGATACCGACTCCCCTTTTCGGGGTTAGTTCTGTCGGGCCAAGATGCAGCTGTGTTTGGTACAGAGTCTCTGATGTTTTATCTTATATACATATATACATACAGTGGAGATTTATAGAAACATGCATTAGTCTAAGAGTTATATAGAAGAAGTATTATCTTGCGTTATTTCACGTTGCCACTTTCCATTTTCATGGAGTGTTAGTGATGATGTATGGTTGGTTGCAGGTTATACATAAAAGATACATTTTCGGCTAGATGAGATAGGGGTTTACATGAAGCAGTTTGATAGGTTACCTTTCAGTTTTCACTTTGCCACATCAACTTATAGTGAGTGTTAGTGACATAATTTTCATTTACTTGGGGTTGTGTATGGAATGCTAAAATACATTTTGGTCAATATGGGTCACATGTTTCGTGGGAGTACATATCTGTTTTATTATCCACTTTGCCACTTCAACTTTCAGTGAGTGTTAGGGATAAAATTTATGGGTCTCATTTGCCATTCGTATAGAGTTTTAAGAGAATGAATATAGGCCCCTCTCGCTGTTTCTATTTATTTTGGTGTAGAATGCATTTGTTGTGTAGTGTCAGGTGCATATAAGTATTAGCTGTCTAAGTATAAAGCGTGTTTAACCAGTCTTTTTGGTTTGACTTGAGTGCCTCTATAGTGCCTATGTTGCGCTGTCTGGGTGTTAGCTCGTTCCATGCTTTAGCACATTTTACTTGCACGGTTTTTTCACCCAATTTTGATTTATATCTAGGCGTATTCAGGGTGGGTCCATCATTCTGTCTGGTCTCCCTGTGTGGATTGCTAGTGTATCTTGGGTCTGTTTTTCTTTTAAAAGCGAGATATCTTAGGTGAGTTATTCTTCTATTGTATAGTAGAGGTATTTTTGCTGTGTTATGTAGTTGTTCTATGTGAGTGTCATATGGCATGTTGAGAATTAGGCGTAGTGCTCTATTTTGTAATTTCTGTAACTTGTCAACTAGTGGTCTGTGTGTATTGTGGATTATTACGTCTCCATAGTCAAAAAAAGGTAGTACTTTTGTTTTGTATATTTTACTGGCTGTGTTTGTGTTTATGTATCGTCTTATTTTGTGTAGTTGATAAATTTTGTGAGATATTGTTTTTATTGAGTGTTGCAGTTGTGGTTGATAGTTCAGTTTATTATCTATAATGAAGCCTAGATATTTGTAGGTGTTTGTGGGTTTTAATGGGTTGCCTAGATATTTTATACTTCTATTTTTCATATTTGCTATGTTGTTTTTGGACCTGGACAAGAACATAGTGTTTGACTTTTTCACATTCACTAGAAAAAGGTTATTTCGACACCATTTCTGGAGATTGTTTATCGCTATTTGCATTTCCGAGTATATTTTATCTAAATTTTGGCCATGCAGGTATAGTATAGTATCGTCAGCATAGAGGGATAATTTACAATTTGAAATATAGGATTTGAGGTCGTTTATAAAAATGATGAACATGAGTGGACCCAAAATTGAGCCCTGGGGTACACCTGTCTTTGTGGCCATCTCATGTGAGGTTAGATTGTTCACCGTCACTTTTTGTTTTCGTTTTTCAAGGTATGACTTGCACCAAGATAGTAGGTCTCCATTTATTCCTATGTGTTTTAATTTTTTCAGTAGAATTTCGTGGTTCACTAAGTCGAAAGCTTTACGGAAATCGATAAAAGATATTAAAGTGTCTATATTATTGTCCAGTTGCCATGAAATATTGTCAGTCACTGTGGTTAGTGCCTCTATTGTTGATCTTCCTGATCTAAAGCCAAATTGCTCAGCGTTCAGTATGTTGTGTATTTCTAAGTATTCGTAGATTCTATTGTGCACTATTTTTTCTATGATTTTGCTGGGGGTAGGGAGGAGTGATATTGGTCTGTAATTATTAATTTTGTTTTTGTCCCCTCCTTTAAATAGAGGTACAACATTTGCTACCTTCCATTTTTCAGGAAAGATGTTTGATGAGAAGGAGAGGTTTATGCAGTGTGTGAACTGTTTATATAGAGCTATTAGGGCTATTCTTAGTATCTTGGTTGGGATGTGCTCTATAGATGATGCCTTATTCTGGTTGATGTCTTTGAGCAGTTTTAGGATCTCAATTTCATTTGCTCGAATATTGCTTAGTGAATTTTGTGCTGGTGGGGTAGTTGGTTTCCAATCTGGGATCAAGTTACTAGTCAGGTCTGATGCAATGTTTACAAAGTAGTCGTTTATATATCCTGGTAGATTTTTGTTTTCTATTATATGATTATTGGAGTCAGTTAGGTGTATAGGACCAGCTTTGTTTTTAGTGGGGGATAGAGTGTTTATGACTTCCCAGAATTTTTTTTGGTCTTTAGAATTATCAGTCAACTCTTGTAGTATGAAATCTCTTTTTGCATTTTTGAGAGCGCTATTCGTTTCTTTTCTAGCTCTTTTTGCTTCGTTCCAGTCAAACTGGTTTTTTGATTTTGAAGCTTTTTTTCTAAGTTTGTTTTTTCTTTGAATTAGATCAATTATTTCTTGGGTTATCCAGGGGTCATTTGTTATTTTGATCTTGATTTGTTTTATTGGAACTAAGGAGTCTAGGATTATATTTATTCTGTCTATTATCGTGTCCCATGCTTTTTCACATGAGGTGATATTTGTAAAGTGGTTCCAGTTGAAGCTGTTCAATAATGCTCTTTTGAATTTTGGAATATCTAAATTTTTCAGTGATCTGCCTTTTTTAAGTATTGTTTTGGGTTTCTCAGAGCATTTCTTTCTTGTAATATATATTAGCTCATGGTCATTTTTGTTCTTGGTTTTGGTATCCAGGACATTTATATTGAAATCACCTAGTAGAAACACTTCATGTTTTTTGTTGGTAGTTATTTCCTCAATTGTGGTAGTTAAGTATTTTAAAAAAGTTTCGTGCTCTGCTTTTGGTGGTTTATAGAGACATCCAATAAAAATTGGCTTTGTATAATTTAGATTTACTCTGATCCAGATGCATTCACAGTCTTTCGTGCTTATATTTAATTGGGGTTGGTTTGTATAGTTAATATTCGAGTCTATGTATATAGCTACTCCTCCTCCTTTTTTGGGTTTTGTTTTATTTGCATCAGTCCAGCATCTGTCTAGTCGTTCTATGCTATATCTAGGTAATTCTACTTCGTGATTGCTTATATTATTGTGTAGCCATGATTCTGATATACCTATGACTTTGGGTGCTAGTTTTAATATTTCTGTTTTGAATAGATCAAATTTTCCGGGAAGGCTCTGTGTATTGAGATGTGCAATAGATAATCCTTTGTGACTTATCATATTTAGGGGTAGGGGTGGAGAGTGTTAAAGTGTGATTCTGACGCCCTTTGTTGCAGATAACTGCAAAGGACCTCAATGCCTCCTTGGAGAAAGAGAAAATTTCAGGGTGGCGGTCCCTGATTCTCCAAGGAGGTTGGCTATTCCTAACTCTGGGGGTTTTGAGGAAAGTACTAGGTTTTGAAAGGGCATGATCCGCTACCCAGAAAAAATATCAGACAGAGGGATATAAATAAATATATATATATATATATATATATATGTAGAGGGAACATATAGTATAGTTTGCAGGATATACAAATAGAATGCATTGTTTGCTGCTATGCGTAAACTAAGGTATAGATTAAAAGACATAAGATATACAATTTCTTCCTCAAGAGTTGCCACATGATTTCTTGGATCTGTGATTCTTGATTATTTAATACATCTAAATGTACAAATTTTTTTTTTTTTTTTTTTTTTTTTTTTTTTTTTTATATACATATCTTAACTATGATATGATACACCGATTTGCCACGCATATGCATGTTATCGATATACTAAATTCCTGAAATAGCAGGTTCAGTACAGAGACGTACATTTGGAGAACAATTAAAATTTGTTTCTCTGTACAGATATATACATAATTTCTCCTCAAGATTTGCCACATATGTCAGCGCATTCGTGTTACTTGAGTGATATTCTGTTTTCAGCACCAGTTTACATGTACATTGCAAAAAATTATAGAGAATTTAAAAATACGGTGAAGTACGAAAAAATAAAATATATGTATATGTATGAGTGGCTTGCCACGCCATAGCATGTTGCCATATGTCATTAAGGTATTTTAGTTTATTTTTAGTTTTAGTTTTAAGCACCAGTCTAGCAGTTTTAGGTTTTAGGTTTCATTAAAATAGAATAAAATTATGCAGATAGGTATAGGAATATGCGATATGAGCTTGCCACGCCGCAGCATGTTGCCACATATCGGTTTAGGTTGTGTTAATTAGTTAAATGAAAAGGACTTTGGGATAGATATAGTCACGGTTCTAGTTGCATAATTCATGTATATTCCTGTAGAAGGTGGTGAAGGTGAGGGAGGTAAATTTTGCTATGGCTTCACGGTTGAAGTGAAGGCCATCCTTTGTTTTTCCAAGATAACGATGAGACGTGTAGTTCTTTCTTTTCTTGTGTATGATTCCTTCGATGTGTGGGGCAATTAGGTTAGCCTTGCAAATCTTCTTTCTAGTTTCGCAGTAGAAGAGTGATTTTCTGTTCCTTTTTCTTATTGTATTATTGATGGTAGTCAGGGCGCTGTGCAGTTTATCTTGTTCTCTTTGATTTTGCTGTTTTCCCCTTGTGTACAGGTTTAGGGATATTCCAGCAATTTCCATTACGACTACTCCAAGCGCAACCGCTTGCATCCTCCTTATCAAGACATCTATCTCATTGGTAATATGTGAGACATATTCGCTTTCTTCTTCAAACCTGGGAAGGATTGTGTTCTTGCCTGTTTTCGTCGTAAATTCATTTATGCCGCCTAGTACATAGCATAAGTCGAATTGTCTGAAATTGTAGTTAATCGTTGCTTCATCTCCTAGTCTTGCGAATCTGGCTCCTGGGACGCAAAGATAAGTGATATCTATATCCTTGTGCGGCTCCTTATTTAGCAGGCTATTTAAAGGTGTTTCCCATCCTCTAAGACGGGAGTCGCCTATCAGGAGTATTTTAAAAGGAGGCATTTGCACGCTTGATGAGTAGAGAGATAGAACGATATATATGGTAGGATAATAAACCTAGAAAGTGTATAGTTTTTTCAGACTTTCAGAGTTTTCCTAATGTCAGCAAGAATTTGACCACAGATATTCCGGTTTGCATCGACTTTATCGTGCGTTAGTGTTAGCGCGTCTGAGAGATAGAACCCACAACCATATACTGGGTCGTAGGTCGCCTCATAGAAGTGCGCGTTCGGATCTGTCCTGAGGAGAAATTCTTTCAGTTCTGGTATCCCCTCGAACTTTCTGGTCATACAATCCTTTAGTGTTTCTCTTGAAATTGTTGCCCACTCCGCATTCTCAGTGATTTGTTTGGCAATTCTTTTTACTGAGTAAGGATTGGAGATAGATTTGATTTTCTCAACCATTGGCTTCTCCGCTTTGCATATCAGCGCTTTTCTATACTGATATAAATGCTCGACGGACTTTGCCATAAAGCCGTCAAACTCGATGTTACACAAATACATATTGGACAGCGGGCTCATGTGGCCTTGAAAGGCCACGCCGTCTGGGGTGTCGATTGTAGAGGCATTTGCCTTTGTTATGCCAAGGGGTAGGTTATTGAAATCCTCCCTGTTGTATGTTTCCCCATTTATAACTACTGAGTTACCTCTGGGTTTCGCGTCGGCATTGTGTACAATTCTCGCTACATTAGCAATTGCGCGTGCCTCGTTTAACAACATTTCCTCGTCCTCTGTTACATCACTGCTTATTTTGATGTTTTGCAGGGCAGTTTTGTGTTTGTTATTATTTAGGGCCTTGAAGATGTCTATTTTAATTCTAGACGAGGGGAGAGTTAGCTTCACTGGTCTAGGATATCTTGCATTTGCACGTGATTTCCCTAGACGTTCCGGGTGAATGAAATTTATCTGCAGCTCCATGGCATTGAATAAATTATTTAGCTCTTCTACTAGCACCTCATCATTCTTTTCTTCAAGCCCTTTTACAATAATTCTCAGATCCCTGGGTTTTTCGGCCGGGATTTGTTGATCATTTTGTCTTGCAACTTGGGGTGCCTGGGCATATGCGTGACCTGGATTTCTAGTTACATCATAGGGGAATTGGGACCTAGTATTTAGATTGTCAATTCTAGCTTCATTTTCCCGAATTTTCTGCGCACAGATATCCATTTGACTTTTTAGTTGATCGAGACCATTGCTCATATGACTAAAGTTCTGATCTAGTTTCTGGTGCATATGGGAGATACCACAATAGTTAGTGTCTAAGGAATTAATGCGGTCTTGGTTTGAGATCGCTAGCTTTTGGTTTGAGAACGCTAAGTTTTGAACTTGAGTTACTGATCCCTGCATTAATGCAAAACCATTGATGACTTCATCTAACTTTTTTTCTCTGGCTACAAATTGGACCATAAAGTCGCTTTTCATAAACTGATCAAAGAAATTGGCTTGAACATTAGATTGTATATGAGGACTTATCTGCTGTCCGGCTGGTTGAAGTGCGTAGCTTTGGTTATACGACTGCGTTGGCATTGCTATCTGTTGAGATGTCTGCGATTGGTTATTTCCAGGCGAGTTCATATGTTGTGGTCCAGAGTTCTGGTAAGAGGCACTAATTTGGGGTCCATTTGGAGACACATTCTGGATTTGCAACGATGGTCCTTGGTATTCCAATGGGGGGTAATTTTGGCTCCTTGCCAAGTCCCGCGATTGGGCCATTTGTTGTGTCGTATTCCCAGATGTTGTTGGTATTCCACTAGAATTTGGATAAGAAATTCCAGATGGTAGTCCATTATGGGTTCTGTTCTGAGTTTGTCCATGGTTTTGTGAGCTACGATAGTCCATTTGTGGGATATTTTGGCTCCCTCCTATATCTTGGGGTTTCGCCATTGTGTGTACACTAGCATTGGCGTCCCTAGCAACGGGTGTATGCCTTTGTGTGTGCTGACCGTTGGTCTTATTCAGGGAGGCTCGGTCTTCTTCGCTAAAAAGATTCAGATTTTCTAGGTTTCTCGACGATCGTGATGACCTGCGATCTTCATTAAACATGTCCATATACATTCCTACAGTAGTTTGCTGATTTTTGTCGTTCTAAATGGTTTGGAAATGCACAATCTCTGCTGAGATTCTCGGAGCGGATCTTTCGTGTACCCTACCTAGCGGCCGCCATCTTGCATTGACATAATACAGACAATTTGCATCTGCCTGTAAAAATAAAATGTATTGTTTGTGATGGTCCAGCCCGGACAATGGTCAAGGGAGTGAAGTTGGTTTCAGGGTATTTTGGCTGTGACAAGTGCGAAATGAAGGGCAGGTGGAATGATAAAGTCACTTTCTGTCAAATTGACAATTTAGTTTTGCGAACAGATGAGAGCTTCAGAAATAAGCGAAATGAGCCATACCACTTAAAGAATACGCCGTTCACAGATTTGAAAATCAATATGATTGACTGCTTCCCTATTGACTACATGCACCAAGTTATACTTGGTGTCATGAAGCGCTTAATGGTTGTCTGGTTGCATGGCCCACGCAATGTAAAGATGAGCAATGGCCAAAAAGAACGCGTGAGCGAGCATCTCATTTCACTGAGAAAATGCATACCAGACTGTTTTGCACGCAAGCCGCGGCACCTTAAAGAATTCGACCGTTGGAAGGCCACGGAACTCCGGCAATTCTTGCTTTATACAGGCAAAATAGTCCTTCTCGACATAGTACGCACCGAGCTGTATGAACATTTTGTCTGCCTAAATGCGGCTATTCTCTTCCTTGTAGGGGAAAGAAAGTCAAGAGAGCAGTACACATATGTACACAATCTACTGAGGTATTTTGTGTCCAAGGCTGAGGAGTTGTACACGGATAAATTCATGGTCTACAATGTTCATTCTCTCCTCCATATTACACGGGAGGCCAGCCTCCATGGCAGTTTAGATGAATGCTCTGGTTTCATGTGTGAGTCATACTTGTATCAGATAAAGCAGGGTGTCCGTTCTGGTCATAATGTCTTGGCACAAATCGTACGGCGCGGACACGAACAAGCAACACTGCCTATACCTCGGTGGGTACATAATGTTGAGTTGCAATTTGCACGGCCCAACAACATATATGCTCTAGATGATGGGTCATTTGCGGAAGCTGTGAATATGGAAAATGAGAACCAAGTGTGCTGTCGTGTTTATATGAAAGAACGTTATGACAATCTCTTTGTTAAACCATGTGACTCTATTGAAGTAGGCATTGTTACCTGCAATGAAAGGGAAGTGCAGATGAAAGTAGTAGACCGCACAAAAATTAAGCATCAGGCAATACTACTTAGTGATGAAAATGACCGGTCCAAGTGCATATTCATGAAAGTGGTCCATGACGTATCTAAATGAGGAGAAAATGATGTAAGTGTTCTTTCATGTGTGAGATTTTAGTTGTATATGTTTGCAAGGGTGGCAGGGCATTATATTATTTTAAATGTTTCTATCAGTTATTTACAATTGATATGTGTTGTAAGTGTTCGTTCAGGCGTGAGTTTTGACTTTGATATGTTTGCAAGGGTGCCAGGCGCTTATATTATGTTAAACGTTTCTATTATTTATAATTGATATGCGTTTTATTGTAATTTTGAATGGTACTATAATATAGTCATTTTTCAGATGTCACGCCAAGAGAAAGTCTTATTTGCTGAAGGGGACATATATGCAGCAGTGGAGTTTCGTGATGGATTGGCTACTGTCGCCATAAAGTGGATGTCACCTGACGTATGTTATATTTATATTTTTATGTTAATAACAGGCTAATTACCAACGATTATAATCGATTGTGCTCGAATTATTGTGAATATTATGAAGGTCATTTATTAAAAGGTCTTGTGTGCTTCCTTTTCCCTATAGCATATATTAGATAAAAGATCGATAGATAAAGTGATCAAATGTGTTAATACATGATACGTTAATGTTATGTTAATGTTCCATTTGTAAGAAAATAAAGTGTATATATTGACATTGCAACTTTTTTACTTTGTCAACAGAGGAAATTTTGCTGGTGGCCTGGTGGTACCAAAGTTGCTGCTGCACTGACCGCACTGCAGCAAGAGGACATCAAGACTTGGGAGAGGTGCAAGGTGCTGAAAACTTATGGGACTGCGCCAACTGTACTTGAAACCCGACAAATGGAGAAGGATGCTCAGTACGAGTCCAGCGTGGAAAACGCAGCGGCAGAACCTCGAGGAAAAGGACAGAGAAGGAGGAACCCATCGAAAAAGCTGCGGTTTGGCGAAGGTGAGTGGTATACATAGATGATAATTATTTGCCAATTGATTATTGTGATCAGGACGTGATTGTTTGTCATTGTTAGGGGCCTTAATTGTTGACAATGGAATGGATAATATTGCACATGATGAATAGTTTTGTTTAATTGAGTGGATTAATTGTATCCATAGTCTAATTAAGTCTAATAATTGCATTTAGGTTCGCACAACGCCAGTTAAGTGAGTGTAATCATTTTATTTAGGTGTATACTTGTCTAATCTGATTAAAATACATTACAGATGATCAATCGGCAGAAAAAGTGGCAGGGGATAACGCGGATGAGGAGAGTGAGGGGGACGAGGAGCATGACAAGGGTAGTAATAATATTAAGGAGAAAATCGAAATGCCCAATATAAAGAGTATTAATAAAAATAGACAATGAGATGCACATTTGGACGAGAACACAATACACTCGCCACCAGCGGTACAGTCGCCACCATCGGTAGAAGCGCAATTTCAAGCGTCCAATGTTGGAGTCGTAAATGGAGACGCACCCCCAATGTCGTATAATGGAATTATGTACAGTGCCACAAACTTGGCTGCATCAAGCAGCAGAGCGAATTATGAGGCTACTTCCGGCTACCTTCGACAAAACTTTTACAATCCGGGCGTGCAACAATTTAATTCCATGAACTACAGTCAGCTTCCGGGCGGGCAAGAATCTACTTCCATGAACTACAGTCAGCTTCCGGGCGGGCAACAATCTACTTCCATGAACTACAGTCAGCTTCCGGGTGGGCAACAATCTACTTCCATGAACTACAGTCCGGGCGGGCAACAATCTAATTCCATGAACTACAGTCCGGGTGGGCAACAATCTAATTCCATGAACTACAGTCAGCTTCCGGGCGGGCAACAATCTACTTCCATGAACTACAGTCAGCATCAAAGCGGTTCAAGAGTAGAGAGTCAATCGCCCGCCAACTCTAGCTATAGTCCATTCTCTCCTGTTCCTTCGAGTAGTAGGACGACGACACCATCCTTCGCCTCTTCACCTATGAGTTTGTCACAGCGTTCTCCATCCGAAAGCATGTTCCAACACCCAATAGGTGAGAATTTGCAAATGGGATCATATTTGAAAAGATGATGGATAAAAAAAAATGAATAAGATGTACTCTAGATGTACTCTAGTTGAATTTTGCAGTTGAACTTAGTCTTGTGAGAATGGCATATTGTAATCTCTTCTCAACTCATCCAATTTAAAATTATAATCTTAATTCATAACAATTTGTATCTCTGAAGATTTTATCTTATCCTTTTGTCAAGGAGATAATGTTTTTTATTTCCAATATTGTGCCAATGAAATAATGTCCTTTATTTCTTGATCATTTTGTTATTTGTGTCATGACAGCTCATGGCTCCTAGTCTCTCTAAACCAATGAAAAACGAAATACAAAATTCAGGCCATGGTGTACTCCTTGATCTAATACGATTACATTTCCTAGCTGGAATAATGTATCTTATTCCTAGCTCAAGTTAATGTCAAGTTTTGTTTCTTGTTAAGGAAATAATGTTTAAGGAATAATAATTTCCACAACTCTGTTCGAGGAAATATATCCTCACCACTTGTGTTTATTGATATTTGTATAGAAACAACCTAGACCAAGTCTCATATGTAAAGACATCCCTGTCTATAGTCTAGCTTTATTACGTTCTTGTTTTATTTTATATATTATATTATCTCTGCATCTTTCCTCTTCCAAATTCGGTAACTGCCGGAAGAGATGGTACTAAGCTGTATCATAGGCATGTCGACCTATTTGTCTCTATTCCCTAACGCAAGCTCTGTAATCACAAAGACAAATAAACAACATCTTATCTTATCTTATCTTATAAAAGTTAGGCGTAGTGTCAACAAAAAAGATTGTTTAATATTGATATATAGTATTATAAATATCAATAACATTTAGAATAATAATGATTTAATAAGTTAGAGAGTGGTAATGGAGTTTGTGTAAGTGACTTTATGAAATATACATGCATATGTGTCCATATGTTAAGTTTATCTATATTATATAAGATTGCCGCTGTGAGGAACGCATCAAACCGTTATTGGAAGAATATCATGACAAGGTGCTCAAACTGCTTGAGAATATGGCGGCAAAGAGGGCAGAGGAGGCGGCCGAACCTCAGGGAGCGGCGGCGCCAGCCGCCGACCAAGAGACGCTCATATTGAAACCGGCAGAGACTGAATTAGAAATGCAGGCATTGGAAAATAACTTGGCAAACGCCAATTTCCGAAAGGCCATGGTATGTTTGAGCATTATTCATATGGAAATAATTTATATATAGAAGCATATTTAAGATGTAATGACGTCAATCATTATAACCATTATAACAACAACATAGCAATTACGTATGATCATTTTTCGTGAACAAAAATATTGTTATGTAGACATAAAGAGCTATTGTATATGAATATGAAGAGAAGAAGGAAGAATATGAATTAATGAGCGTGGGTAACCCTACACATCAATACGAGGTGTGGGCAGGCCTATATAAGAATATCCCAAATTAAAGTGATTGATATGTTTTGTTTATAGATGAAACACCTTCGAGCAGGTGCAGGTGTAAAACCAGGGTCAACAATATCGAACTGCTTGACACGATTGGCAGGCAATGGTGTTTGGGAGTTTTATAGCATACATGGCAAGGGGGGCAAAAAGATCCTTAAAAATATGCGCCCGAGAGTGCTGGAAGCAATAAGATGTGAGTATATATGTTTGATAGTCTTTTCACATTTTGTCTAATAGTGGGCCAATGAGGTGTTGGCAGCAGGTTTTGGCAGCAGGTTTTATTGAGATGGTCAGTAAAAAGACGTCCTCCTTTATATGAATGCGTCAGACGTCAAGCAGGTCAATGAAATGGTAGAATAGAATCAATTAAAAAAAAAATAGGTAGGCATCATCTATCGATGAATATAAATAATAGGTAAAGATTTAAAATGAAAAAAAAATCATTGAATAAAATAATATTGGCGAATTTGCTATTTTATGTTTTATGGTGTATTATGATCTAATTATTTTGCATGTTTTTTTCAGATACAACCGCTAGGATGCATACTGAGTGTGTAGATCCACTGATATACACACTGTTGCAGGACCTGCTAAAGGGTGCTGCATATAAAACCGGTGGCTCCAAATTTGAGTCAAAAAAAAAGAAAAGGAATGCTGGAGTGGGTGCTGGACAGAATGGTAATGAGGAGGACGGAGCGAATGGTAATGGCGGGGACGACCTTGGAACTGTGGAAGAAGTGGACGATTAGGATTGGTGTATGAAATAGAATGGTGGGCGAAAAAAGATTTTTAATATTATAGAGGTTTGCAGCAGTGCATCAGCATGGTGGCAATATGAGAAAGTTATGAAATGGCATTAGAGCGAACGAGATTAGAAGTTATAATTTGTGATTTTGCCTAGTTCGGATTTTACGTTTTAAGATAAGACGTGTCAGTCTTGTGTATAGCTTTTTTCGGTGAGTAATGTTCATGAACATTAGACTATAAGATAGGAAAAAGGCTACATGGGGAAATTACAAAGTTTTGAAATACTATTGGGAAGAAATAAATCATTTTTAGTTAGTTTTTTGCACGAATCAGAGGATCAGAAGTAAGCGAAATGCAACATACCATTTACAAATTACGCCGTTCACATGTGGAAAGTTGTAAATAAATATGATTGACTGGTTCCCTATTGACTACATGCACAAAGTGGGTTGACCCATAAGAACTTATAATTGTGCTGCAGCGCCTCTCCCTGGTGGCAAAATGACAAACATTTGAAAGTAAAGATAAGGAGTGATTTGGACTATTTGTGTTTGTACCTTAGATGTTTAAAACAATGGCAAACAATCGATTTACTCATCTGATCTGATACAAGTATGACTCACAGATGAATGCACAGCACTCATCTAAACTGTTGACAGCAATAACAATTGCCTGCGTTACATTAATTTCCTTTAGCGAAAATACTGTAATGTTCGTTAACATTATTCAGGAAACAATTTTTGATGTCTTAGTTAAAAATTATTCTATTTGGCCAATAATTTTAGCGATGATAGTTTGAGTCAGTAGAGGATCAATTTCGAAAGTGGGTAATAGGATACAATGTGAAGCATAATGCTGCAGAGGCCATGTTGAAAATGTGGCGCTCGAAAGGTATCACAGCACAGAACTGCTATTGACGACACGTACCCTACTGAAAAAACCAACAGACTATGAAATAAAGGGACTGTCAGGCTTATCATATACATATATATCCGTCCAGAAACAAATCGCTCGCCATTTCCTACGGTATTGCGAGATTGAAATATCAATAAACATGGATGGTTTGCCATTGTTTAAAAGTTCTAAAGATTCTATTTGGCGAATATTTGTAGTTATTGTCAATATAAAACAAAAGAGTGTTTTTCCGGTGGCTTTTGCTTATGGAGGGTCGAAGCAATGTGATTTGGATTTCTTAAAAGACACTGTCAGTGACCTGAAGGACGAAATCAGGGAAAATGGCATAGACATATCAGATAATTTGCACCTGCCTGTAAAAATAAGATGTATTGTTTGTGACGGTCCAGCCCGGACAATGGTCAAGGGAGTGAAGTTGGTTTCAGGGTATTTTGGCTGTGACACGTGCGAAATGAAGGGCATATATGCAGGTGGCATGATAAAGTCACTTAAATTTCTGTCAAATTGACAATTTAGTTTTGCGCACATGCAGATGAGAGGTTCAGAAGTAACTGAAATGCGCCATATACGATTTAAAGAATATGCCGTTCACAGATTTGAAAATCAATATGATTGACTGGTTCGCTATTGACTAATGCACTAAGTTATAGGTGGTGTCATAAAGCGCTTGAAATTGTCTGGTTGCATGGCCGGCGCAATGTCAAGATGAGCAAATCATAGCCAAAAAGAAAGTGTGAGTGAGCGAGCGTCGCATTTATTTTGGTATGTGCACATAGACGCATGTATTGCAGTGCCTCCGCCTGGTGGGAAAATGTGGAAGGTCGAAAATAGAATTTAGTTTGCTATGTGTACCTAGACGCATCGATTGCAGTGCCTCCATATGGAGTATAGTTAGTTTGTTTAGTGTTTATTGGCCCCCCAAAACACATTATTATCTTTATAAAACTATTATTAAATTATTAGACTGTTTACTATTATTGGAATAGGCTGGATCTCATCTTTTCAAATATAATGGTATCTCAAAATGTATTTTTTGAGACTTAATTAGGACTCATTTTAGTGAAAGGGATAAGATATGTACACAATGTCGTGAGGTATTTTGTGTCAAAGGCAGAGCAGTTATGGAGGGATAAATTGATGGTGTCCCTTGTCCATATGACGTGGGAGGCCAGCCTCCATGGCAGTTTAAGCCGCGAATTAGACCGTTGGAAGGCCACGGAACTCCGGCACTTCTTGCTTTATACAGGCAAAATAGTCCTTCTCGACATAGTACGCACCGAGCTGTATGAACATTTTGTCTGCCTAAATGCGGCTATTCTCTTCCTTGTAGGGGAAAGGAAGTCAAGAGAGCAGTACACATATGTACACAATCTACTGAGGTATTTTGTGTCTAAGGCTGAGGAGTTGTACACGGATAAATTCATGGTCTACAATGTTCATTCTCTGCTCCATATTATACGGGAGGCCAGCTTCCATGGCAGTTTGGATGAATGCTCTGGATTCATGTTTGAGTCATACTTGTATCAGATAAAGCAGGGTGTCCGTTCTGGTCATAATGTCCTGGCACAAATCGTACGGCGCGGACACGAACAAGCAACACTGCCTATACCTCGGTGGGTACATAATGTTGAGTTGCAATTTGCACGGCCCAACAAAATATATGCTCTAGATGATGGGTCATTTGCGGAAGCTTTGAATATGGAAAATGAGAACCAAGTGTGCTGTCGTGTTTATATGAAAGAACGTTATGACAATCTCTTTGTTAAACCATGTGACTCTATTGAAGTAGGCATTGTTACCTGCAATGAAAGGGAAGTGCAGATGAAAGTAGTAGACCGCACTAAAATTAAGCATCAGGCAATACTACTTAGTGATGAAAATGACCGGTCCAAGTGCATATTCATGAAAGTGGTCCATGACGTATCTAAATGATGCAAGTAATCATAAACAATTAATGAAGAAATAAAGCATCAGGCAATACTAGTTAGATGGCCAATAAAGAATTATATTATATTATATTAGTTAGTGATGAAAATGAAAGGTCCAAGTGCATATTCATGAGAAATCAGTGGCAAATGATTTATTTCTTGACAGTAGTCAGCAGTATGGTTAGGATTGCGTATTATATGGAATGAGAATATTATATTTGAATAATATTTGTGTAAGATGGAAGAGTGTGTCCGTTCTGGAGATAATTAAAATGGTGTGTCAAAATGGATGTTAGTGAGAGTGATCGATGACATTTCCAAATGAGGGGAAAATGATTTATTTTGTGACAATACTATTATTGTAATAAACTTAAAATTTACTTTGTGATTTGCACTTTTGTGCCTGTATTGTGTGCAGTCGAAAATAGCATTTATTTTGGTATGTGTACATAGACGCATGTATTGCAGTGCCTCCGCCTGGTGGGATAATGTGGAAAGTGGAAAATAGCATTTATTTTGGTATGTGTACATAGACGCATGTAGTGCAGTGCCTCCGCCTGGTGGGAAAATGTGGAAAATGGAAAATAGCATTGGTTTTGCTATGTATGAATAGATGCATAGATTGCATTGCATCGGCCTGGTGGGAAAATGTTGAATAGTAATGAATGTGTTTCATAAGATAGATATATGGTCGGAAAATTTGAATCGTTTGAAATAGCAGTATAGCTATAGTAATGTGTACGAAAAAATGTGTGTCCATATATAAAATATTGGAAATGATATGAATTATGTGCATGTATGTTTGCTGTAAATTGATTTTATGTTTGTTTTTGCCAAATAAAGTCATTCTAAAAATATATATGTTATTTGTTTAGTCACTATTTATAACGTTTCACCAACGTTCTCAATATCGCCCTATTTTGATGTTAGTCCAACGTCAAATGAACGTTGATATAACCATTATTAAACATCAATTAAACGTTGATCGACCGTTCATTCAACGTAAATATTGGCCCCTTAAGTAGCCGTCATTATTACGCACGTTAATTGGAGGTTAAATTGACGTTGAATTAAATTTATTTTAACATTGATTTGAGGTCGATTCAACGTTTATTCGACGTTAAAATTAACGTTAGGAAAACCTATTATATTTACGTCAAATTGACGTTTTATTAAGAACGATGAAATAACGTCAACATTACGTTGTTTTCACATTTTTCTGACGTTAGCAGAACAAACGCTGTTTCAACGTACGATAAAAAGATGTCAAACCAACGTAGTTACAACAAACGTTGTTTCAACGTTCGATAAACGAACGTCAAAGTAACGTTAGATTGTAAGGTTGGTTTGATGTTGGTTCGAGTCCAGACGTTTAAACGTGTTCCCAACGTTATGAGAAAGACGTCATTCCTCTTGATCAAAGACGTCATTCCAACGTAGAATAAACCTCGTTTTGTTACCTGGGATCATTCTGTTCCCCACTCATACAAACTTTGGACTTCTAAGTATAATATATCACATTGCTTTCCTTGATCATTTCGATGGTAACAAAACTCACTGAGTTTTGATGAAAAACCCCATGTTCATTGACCTTGGTGTAACATTGTTGAAGATGCTCCGTATTGAAGAACGTCTTCAACAGTTAACCCATTCAGGCCGCATATTGCTTTAAAGCATTCCCACGCGTGTGGCCGCGTATTGCCTTAACGCACTCCCACGCATTTGGCCGCGTATTGCCTTAAAGCACTCCCATGCCTAGGACGCGTAATGCGTAAAAGCACTCCCACGCACAGGACGCGTAATGCGATAAAGCACTCCGTGGGAAAGGACGCGTATTGCCAAAAAGCATCATAATAACAACGTTATTAAATGGTGGCGACGTAACAAGCCGTCCTTAAGCTACATGACGTTATTAGAATGTGCGTCATCCGGAGAAAAGTGGACGCGGTGGAGCGTCGTCCTCATGTGACGTGTATATTTCAGACAGACGTCATCAAATGAATGTTCTTTTCCCGCGCTTGGTCGTCAAGCAAAACGCAACGTTGGCAGTGCTGTCCTGAATGGGTTAAAAGCATGTTGCAGAACGTTTAGCCCAGTGGACGGGAGCGCGGGTCTTGATTGTAAAATCGTAATCAGTGCAATAAACGTCTACACCAATGTGTTGTAAACGGGGTTGAACATGCAAGCATGTTCAACCCCGTTTAGATTAAATGACGTTGTGGTAAATGGTACCTTTGCAGTGTACTGGCACTGGACTGCATCTTGTTTCCAGTCAGTTGCGGCGGGCAGGGCTTCATATAGTCCAATTCTTTATAGGGAGATTCTAGGAAAATTGGTCATCGCACCTAGGCCTACTTCAATATTTTACCAAATAACTCATTATAGGCTATTAATTAATTACTTTTGAAATAAAGGGTAGGCCTATTTGAAATTAGCAAAGCAAATAGTTTGGGCTAGAAAGTGCGGCGCATTGTTACATAATATGACTTCCAGTGATCTAGAAAGTATATCCGCCAAGAAAGATGAATGAATGTACTGGGCTTTAGTCACTATAATGAAGTAACGAGGGAACTTCTTCCCTCCACCACACACACATACCCACCCACCCTGCCCTAGTCAGCGCATGCATAACGCCGCATGCATGCGCTGACCCAGCGTAGGCCTAGTTTCCCAGGCTAGGCCTATAAGTGGTTGTGATTGGCACTGTTCGTATACCCACACCTCCACGTTGTAATTATTGTACCTTTTTAGCGGTTTTTGGCTACAGACACATACAAACTGTTTTGAGCTTGTTGAGTTGTCAAACTATAGAATTGAAGTGGAAATACGGTAAAAATGGCGGGGTTTTAGAGGAGGAAATGTGCGAAAGAGACAGAGAAAGGTAGCGAGGCGTACTGTGTGGCGTAGGACGCTATTTGTGTGGCATCGTTCAGAAACCTCTATAAAGCTGACGCTTTTTGTATACAAAAACGCGGATGGATGCCGATCGTCAAGCCTACGTACCAGGCCTACTATTATTATTAGCTAAGGGCGATGTAATTCCTCTGTAAGTGGGTGGTACAATGTTGAACGTATAGTGTCATTAATAAAGAAATAGTTTCATCTTGGCCTTGTCATGCATTTTTGTTATCATTAGCCTAAAGGAAAAGAATTGGATCCCCTGTAAATTTGGATGTAAATATATGGTCATTACATGAAAAGAAACAAGGTGCCATACAAAAATGAATTTAGGAAAACATCTGTGGTAAATGGTGAAATTAAATTCAAAACATTAAAACAAATCGTGTAAGTACAGTACATCCATGACACCTCATGCACATTTAAAAAATATTAGCCGCAATCGTGACTGAAGAGTTTTCTTCTTACCAACATTCTCTTCAATAGTATAGTAAGGGTAGATACTGAATAATACATTTTCATATCAAATATTCAGCCTCTCCGTACCCTTGCCTCGTCTTCGCTGCTGGATACTAGGGCGGATCCTGAGTTATTCTTCGTCTATCGGAAAACATGAGAGGCGTGTCAACAGAGAGCAATTTAAGTCTACGAACCGTATAAAAAGGACACCTTTCCGCGTGAAAAGCAATAAGCCTTTTTCTGTTTGGCAACGCACAACCTAGTCGATTCCACTCAATGCGGTGAATCCATCTACTTGATTCCATCCACGGAGGTAAGTTTGTCTTCTATACTGAATCTAATCTGGTGCATTTGTTATTTTGTATAGGAGCGTCTCAATTCCGGACGTCGTAATGCACTTCACTATATATATATATTCTCGTATATATAATTATTATTATATGTGGATATACAGGCAGGGAGGATTTTTGGTTTGGGTTATCTATAATAGTGAGAAATATGTCCGGCCAGTGACAAAGGTACGTGTTATGGACCGATCCCACAGTTGACCCGCCACCTATGACCCTAGATCGGAACCACGGTTGCGGGTCCAGAGAAGTTTAGCCGCCAGAATAAGTGAGAATAATTTTGTTTCCTGTGATAAATTAGTTGATTATAGTTAACCTTATTGTTGAACGACAGCATCGATATCTGCCCACCACCACCACCACCACCACCACCATCACTACCCGGGAGACCCGCGGCCACTAAACGCTGTGTTGCTGCTCAGAAAGAAGGGTCGTCAAGTGTTTTGCCGGGTCATATATATAAATTGAATTTGTATTCCATAATAAAACACGGAACTGGACAAAAGCCTCTAAAAATAGATCTTCCGACAAGCCCGAAAGAATAGAAAATGATGAATACAGTCCAGCTTACATGTTCACATATTTCGTTAAAATACATAGTTGTTGTTCTATTATTTTACTTTAGAGTCTTGGTATGTACGTTACAAATATATGGTTACAATACAAAGTTGTCATTCTATTCTTTCACTTTACAGTCATGGTATGTGATATAAATTTTTATACTTTATCATTTTACACCAATCTGTTATTACATTTCGTTGCAATGTTACTTACATTTTGTGGGATTAAGCATTGCGTGATTTGAATTACAGGTCACACATTTTTTACAAGGATTTCTGAGTAGCTTGTTATAAAACAATAAAACTCTAATATACAATGGTAAATTATAACATTATGTTATAAGACCTTTGAATAAAAGTCACCCCTTATGTACAATAGATTTTTGTTAGGTAAATAATAATTTATAATTGAAATAAATATCGATATCTCGATCCAAGTTAGGCATTATGCGCCTTGCTTTTGGTCTTACATTTCGTCAGTTAACTCTGGCTATTTCCTTTCTTGAAG
Organism: Sthenelais limicola; assembly: GCA_942159475.1. NCBI lineage: Eukaryota > Metazoa > Annelida > Polychaeta > Phyllodocida > Sigalionidae > Sthenelais > Sthenelais limicola. The sequence goes on from OW804095.1 coordinate 83,487,908, forward strand.
GTATTCGTCAAAATTTACAATGTATTTTTGATGTAAATAACGTTTAAATCCTTTTGTATTGTCCAATAATTGGGCTTCAACTGGCAAACCATTCCATAAAGTGGTCAAACTGAATATATACGATCTTTTAAATATCTCGTTCTTAGGGTGTGGAACTACTAATTTCTTTCCTTTAGCTAACCCACAAATGTTTATTTTCCTATTATCAGTATTTCCCACTTTCCTCGATCGTAAATATGCGAGGTCTAGAATATGCGAATCTCTCCTAGTCTTTAGTGAGGGTATATTTAGCTCCTTATGTATTTGTACTGTACTTGTAATCCTTGGGAGACCCAAGAATTATTTTCAGTGCAGCATTTTGAAGGGATTGAATCCTTTTTAAATATTTTTGACTAGAAGATGAATAAAGAATGTCACCATAATCTATGTGTGGAAGGATGGTTGTTTTGTAAATAAGAAGGAGTGTTTTCTTATCACATACCTTAAATAGTTTAGATAGGGCTTTGATTTTTACTCTAATAATATTTATTTTCTTGTCTAAGAAAGTTTTGTAGTTCAAATTACGATCCAGCTCAACCCCTAGATATTTATAATCTTTAACCGACTCAATAGGTTGACTGTTTATAGAGTAGCTCGCCATGTTATGAGCATTTGGTTTTGAACATACTGAAACAGTTTTGCATTTTTTAATGTTTAGGGAGATTTTATTCTTCCTGCACCACTCATGAACATTGTCTAAGTCTTGTTGTAATAGATCAATTGGCCCAGAGTTTAGAGACCTATCTCCATGTATCACCATATCATCCGCAAAGAGCTGTGCTTTACTAAATTGGATAACTTCAAGTAGATCGTTTATATATATATGATAAACAGAATCGGCCCTAAAGAGGTGCCTTGAGGTACCCCACATTTCACAGTCTCCGGTGAGGATAATACCCTATTCAATATTATGCTTTGTTTGCGATTTGATAAATAATCCCTAAACCAACCTTCTGCACCCTCTGAGATCCCATATTTCTTTAGCTTTTTTATAAGATAGTCATGATTCACCATATCAAACGCTTTACGGAAGTCTAAGAAGATTAAATCTGAAATTCTTTTACTATTAATGTTTTTGTATACTGTTTGCAATAGGTTATCATGGGCTTCTGTAATAGATTTGCCCTTTCTGAAGCCATATTGCTGTGGATTTAATAAATCATTTTGCTTGAAATATGCTGAAAGCTGTGCTTGGATGCAGCTTTCCAGAATCTTTGCAGGCAGCGAAATACAGGAGATAGGCCTATAATTACCTGGATTTTTCTTATTACCCTCCTTGTACAATGGTGTAACTGTGGCATCTTTAAATGCTTGTGGTATTTTCGAGTATTCTATATAGTCAAGTTATATAAAAAATGCGAATTGATCACTAAGGGCTAGCATGCATGGTTTTAATATCTTGGTTGGCAAATAATCCATTCCAGAAGCTTTATGATTGCCTATTTAGCGAAGAGAGATTTCTACCATTCCTTTAGTAATAGGGATCATGTGGAATTTTTAGGGCTCTCAGCTCTGAAGTAATCTTCATCGCTTTCCTTTGTTTCCAGATTTTTTGCTAAACTGGGGCCTATATTGACGAAGAAATTATTCACTTCATTAGCAGCTTCAATTCCTTTTAGAATAGTGCCTTCAGTATTTGCTATTTTTATCTCACCTTTTCCACCTCTTGCTTTATCTGGAGAAATCAATGGTTTTAGAATACTCCATAGCTTATGTGGATCCCTTCTGTTTTCAGATATTTTTTCATTGAGATACTTGTTTTTTGCTTCCTTAATAGATAGATTTACCTTGCATCGCAAGTCCCTAGCTAAGCACCAGTGTGCTTTAGACCCTGTTAGTCTTGCTCTTCTGAACGCTTTATCTCTTCTCTTTTCCGTACCAGATTGGTAGTTTTTTTATAATTTTAAATGTTTTAGCGGACACATCCTATCGACATATATGTAATAATGTTTTTATACAGAATATTCCAAGCTTCTTCGACACATCTCTTACTATAGAATTCGGTCCAGTCAAGATTACTGAGAATTTCCTGTAGTATTTTTACATCAAGAAATTTATTATTTCTTGCAGTGAACGTTTCATATTCTGTAACATTTCTAACTTTCTTAATTTGAATATACACAGGTAGATGGTCACTGACATTATTTTCAATAGAACCAATACTGTTGACAGTGTTGTTGTTTGTATATATATGATCGATAGTTGTGACTGAGGATTAACTAATTCTGGTTTTTGAAGAGATCATTTGATGAAGATTGTGTCCATGTAACAGGTTTTTAAAATTTTCAGCCCCACTTGAGCTACTTTCCTTTATAAGTTTAAAGTCGTAATTAAAGTCCCCTAGTATTGTTATCTCTCTGGATTCATCCAGGTTTATTACAATATCCTCAATCTTCTCGATTGCTTCTAGTAATCTTCCCTGAGGAGGCCTGTAAACGTTTAAACTGATTTTATTCTTCATAAATTGTTTAGATATTTCAAATACTCGTACTTCTGTTATGTAACATTACGTAACATTGTGTAACCTCATTATCTATCTAATTATCACCTATTAATTATAATATCTCATTATTAAAATCGCTAATTATACTTAGCTATCCAGTACTGTGCAAGTCTACTTATTCATGCTAAGCCATAGGTATTACGTAAGGGCTCCGGCCCCTACTCTTTCCCACATCCTGTAGGAACATGTGTACAGATTCTAGTTCATTAAATCAGTTGCTTAGTTCTTCTCACGAAGACCACACGTTCGTTTGCTATTCTTCCATTCATACCTTAACACTGGCGGACAACCCGCTCGATCTTGGACTTATAAAATCTCACATGAACAAGCGAGTTCTTTCCTGGAATATGGAGAGATTATTTGAACATTTCATCAGAAAATAAGCATGGAAGATGCTCCGAATTCGCCTGAGTTGGCATTGTTCGACAGACAAAAGAAATCAGTAGAACGTTTGGCGGCCATTCCTCAAGCGATTGTGACGAGAAGACAATTGAGAGAATAGTGGACATCATCTAAAATCTCTAGTGAGGAATGAACATACGTTATTAGACCCCCCCCCCCCCCCCCCTCTCCTTTTCTTCATATGGTCGAACCTTACTATATTGTAATCAGAGATTGATACTGTATTTTCATTAGTTTTACTGTTTAGCCATGTCTCCTGGATGGCTATAACTGTAGGTTCAGAGTCAGTAAAAAACTGTTTTATCTGATCGATCTTGGGGAGTAAACTTCGGACGTTCCAGGACACAATCTTCAAACCCTTAAGTTTCTTAAATGCATCAATATCAACTATATCACTCTACATTGGTTACGTTGCTGGGCTCGTTGATCGGAAGATCAGAAAATTCAAAATCCGGAACAGCAGAATAAGATGACATAATGCCACAATATAAATGGTCAATGTGTGACCACTATATATTCACAAATAGAAATGTCCACTTTTTTGTCCTTGTACAATCTTTCCTTCCTTATTTTTCTCTCCTAATTACCTCCTGTTCCGATAAGGGCATTTTCCGCCTTTCCTGCCTACATGTCTGCCGCCGAACTATGGCAGAGCCATATGACGACGCAGACAATTAGGTTATATATTTTGTTACCTTTTTTAATGTGATAATCCTAGATTCTTTACGTTTGTTTTGACGCCATTGACGAGCGTGACCCATTTGAGTTGGCGGAAGTGAACCCCAAACGAGAGCATCGCGCACGCCCAGAGGAGACGAGCACCTATGGAAATCTTTATGTACGCTTACCGATGGCCGTAATGGTGGGCGCTTCGAATCATTTAACAGATCATTGGTCGTAATTTTCTAAGTTTTTTACGACGACCTGTTCAGTAAATCTGACTGGCTTGATTGGTTTAGGTAGGTCAAAGGTATGTGTTTCTGCAGGCAGTGGCGGACGAACCCGGGGAAAAAACGGAAGAAAAGTGAAATATAGGCGATCCAGGTTCTAGTGGCGATCTTTTTTGGTGTATGGGGCGCCGTCTGCAATGTTTTAAAAGAAGCTACGCTTTTGCCTGCAAAAGGGGGAATTGGGGCGATTGGTCAAGCATTGGATGGACGCACAAATCCTTCTATAAATTAATGCAATTTGCTCTGAAGGAATTCTTTTGTTTTTACGAAATGGATGGACCAGATGTCACCAAAACTTCTGACCATGCGTCAAAGACCTCCAACAACCCACTGGTCAGTACAAACAAATGGAAATATTATCAAAAATGAGTTATTGAAGAACTCCTTGTCATGAATTGGGTAAGTGGAGTAGCGTTGTGGGGACGCTGGCCGGGAGGAGCACGGGTGCACGTACTCCAGTAATTGATAGGTCTGCTATATGCTGGTCATCATGTATGGGGAGAGGAGGGCTGATATGTTTTGACGAAGTTTATGTAGCGTTGGGGCATGGGAGCACCTACCCTTAGGTGTCCTTACTTGGTTTCCCTTACCCTTTTCACAAAGTTTCTCTTAACGTGTCCACAATATAATCATCACCTATATATTGGTGTTGATTAACGCTTATTATGTCTAATTAGTCCACATTGTGAAAAATAAGTCCTACTTGGGAAAGAATGGTATAAAGACAGTTTTGGTGCCAAATGAAGCGTAATTTTGTGTAGAATAACATATCCAAAATCGCAAAGATCTGCTGTGGGGAAAATTGTTTATATGCGTTTAATTTTTTTTAAATAGTTATTTCAATATTTGATATTTCTCTGTGCATCTGTACCCTGAGAACGCCGGTCCTGGTGTCAAATGAAGCGTAATCCCAAGTAGCATAACATATCCAAAATTCACAAACATCTGTTATGTTGATTTTCTTTTATGTGCATTTGAATATTTTTTCATTATTGTTTTATTATTATTTTTCTGCAACGACCAGACAAAAATGGGATTAAGACGGTCTTGATATCAAATGAAGCGTAATTCTGTGTAGAATAACATATCCAAGAATCCGCGGAGAAAAAACTGTGTATTTGAATATTTTTGAACATCAGATCTAAGCATTTAAGCATGTTTTTGTATAGAAAAGTTTTAATCAATTTGTATGAATTTTTATGTCACATTTGGCTGTTCAATTATAGAATTAGGATAACAGCCTCTCAGATCAGATAAGAATAATAAGTCACAGATTTAATGCCTATTGTGGTAATGGCTTTCCCAGCCCTGGAGTAGGCATTCTAACGGGGATACTAATGGTATGTTGTGGTTTGGAGCATGAGGCTTTCCATCAAAATTGAGGGAGTCTCTCATATCTGTGGTCTAGGCTCAGAACCTCTCAGATCAGATAAGAATCATGTCAGAACGAAGCAAGGAAGAAAGAGTTTGTAAAACTAGGCTAGAGAAGCTAGACTTTCAGCAAAGAATGGACGAAATAGAGCTTGAAGAATTTAAGATGTTAAAAAATAAATTGGAGTATTTCGAAAGATGTAAAGCCAAGGGGGCCTTGACAAGGTCACAGGCCGATTGGCTAGTACACATTGCTAACATTGAGCGTTCTTCAAGGCCATCTGCTCTCGATTAATTGGGTATTGCTAATAGCATTCACAATAGTTTCAAAAACGGTGAATTCATCATTATGAATGACAATTAATTATTCAAAGGTGTATTAATTTACACATATCATATGGATGGAACGGGATGAGAAGAGAAATGATGGAAGATGATAATACATTTCAATGTCAGTTAATATTTCTGAAGAGGTAAGAATGGAGTGAGAGCCCAGGTAACAATTCACGTTAACACAACGTTGATTAACATCAATCGAAGGTTAATTCGGCAACGTTAACCTTTTGACGTGATATTAACCTTTATTTCACGTGAATTTAGTTCACGTTACTATCTTAGCATTAATCAAACATTAACTTAACGTTGATTCTCTTGATGTTAACTTCCCAACGTTAATTTGATGGTGACTATACATCAATATCTTAACATCAATATACTTATGTATTATCAACATTAACTTTACATTAATACATTGACGTCAAATTATTAACGTTAACTTACTGGTCAGGTTAACGTTTACATTTTACATCAAATTATGAACGTTAATTTAATGGTAACTTAACATTAATATTTAAACATGAATATACTTGCCTATTATCAACATTAACTATACATTAATATCTTGTATATAAATTGATTAACATTAACTCACTGGTGAATCAATATTTATGTGATGTGTTACACAGAAATGAGTCACAAGCTGCAAAAAGTGGATTTGGGGATATAATCTTATTTGAATTGGTTTTTGATTTTGATAAACTTATTTAGTCCTATAGCATATTCATGTTATTCTTATGGATTCACAAATAGTCATGTTCACCACAATAATAGAAATGAATTAGATCGTTTAAATTCATGTACATCAAGATATATCAAGATTTGCTACAATATAAAGCATTATGTCATTTGGCGCTGGCAGCCAGCGATTTTCGTCGGCTAGAACGACCATGATCGCCGGCTAGAATTGTCCCAAATATGAACATATAAATGTGATGTGTCACAGAAAAATGAGTGACAAAAATGGATTTTGAGATGATATTTGTAAAGATATGATCAAGCCGATTCCAATGACGTTAAACATTAATGTGAATGAATGAAAAGAATAGTACGGGGTGGGTTTTCTTTTGCTTATTATTCGTATCTAAGCAGTAGTACTGGTGAAGCTATTGTTTTTTTATTTTTCTCTATATATAATATTCGAGAACGAGTTCTTTAAAATGACAAATCAAAAATCAAATTTGAAGCATGCGAAAAAAAACGATTAACCCATGTGTAATGCTATGAAACGATTTTTCAGTGATTGCTATTATCATATATCCTGGGTCGGTTTTCTAGATAGTTATGTGCATAATGTAAAAAACATTAGAATGGATGATGATAACTAGCTATTGACAGAGGTGTATAAACGGGAACTTTAATCACAATATAACAATTGCCTACATGGCGATATGTTACAAATATAATTAATTCTCTAGTAATTCTATAATTCGGTGGAATTGTGTGTGTGGGGGGGGGCAGCAAAGGCAATTTCGGGGTCCCTCCCATTTAAAAATCATGGGAGCCCCCCCCCCCCTGACCTGACTGCATTGAAAAAGTACTGTAGCCGGCTAAAAATCCAAAATAGCCCCTGACACAAAACTTAGTGACATCCCTGGTCATTGGCGGCTCCCAATCTTCAACCAACACATGGCATACCACCTTAGGGTGGAGCCGGGTGGGGTGAGTGGGTGGGTGGGTGGGGGTGAAGGTTACACCACTGGCTTTGAGCCACTGCACACCCCTTTGAGCCACTGCACTCCCAGTCTGACCGTCAAGGAGGGAAGAAGAACACTTCAAATTGACTGCTAGAGTAAGTCACCTCTTATTCATTTCTCTAACCCTCTTTATCAATATTCAACATTATGCTTTGATTATATCATGTTTAAGTTCAGTATGTCATTTGTCATTGATAAAATAATGTTAGAATTAAAGAAAACAAACAGGCATTTATATATTGGTATACTTTTCCCTACTAGATGCTTTGTAATTAATCATTTTTTATTTACTTACAGGATCCGTCTACATTAATGCAGCAATGGGCTGATGTTGTTCCAAAGAGTTGGAGTTATACATGTATATCAATGATCTGTTCATTTCATTGGTTCTAGGAATGGATATTTCAATGTAAGTAGCAAATCAGCAGTAAGTAGCAAAGTAGTAAAATCGTTATTACATTTAAATTACACTAAAATGCCTTCAATACAGTTTAACATTATTAAGTAATTCTGACTAAAGATGATCAAAAGTATTTGCTGATGAAATTATTCTCTTGATTTTGCCACTTCCAACATGTAACCCTGACCCCTAAACCCTTTGTTTTATTTCCTTAGTACAGAAAACGGTTATGAATGAAGATGCTACAGGCGGGAATACAGGAAGTCATTGATTACATCTTAGGCACAAACATAACTATCTGATGGTAGTGCCCACACTGTGCCCACCTAGCAGTGGCCGTTGACAGCTTTCACTAAGCCCTTAAATAAACATTCACATAGGTACAGACCAGCTTGGCCCAGCAAGGGTCCATCCTATTTATGAATATATCACCATTGAAATGTAATACTTGTGGATGCATTGTACTGACTGCAGCTGTATTTTATTCTTTATAGAAGCTGGTATGCAGGGAAGACACAGATCCCTTCAAACGCAGGGAAAGCCATAGGATACTTTTCACTCATGAGCAACTCCCTTTAAGATGATAACAGTTGGACTATAATGTATGAAAAAAATGCACCAACAAAGAAATGATGAAACTCTATTGACCGAATATTAATGTTAATAAAATGTATGAAATCAACTCCCCAAATAACATAAATATTTTTGCCAGAATTGAGGCTAATATTAAGGTAAATCTTACACTAATATTAATGTCAAGATTCACGTTAATATTTGCATCGATATTGCGCAAAATTCCTGTTAATATTTACGTTAATATTGACGTTATTATTGCGCAAAATTGGCGTTCAAATTCACGTTAATATTGACGTTAATATTGCGCAAAATTAATGGTAAGATTCACGTTAATATTGACGTTAATATTGCGTAAAGTTGAGTCCACACATTCACGTTAAGATTAACGTTAACCATTGACGTAAAGTTGCTCTAAAATGTGGGTTAAATCGGCGTTAAGTTAACGTCAATTTGTTACCTGGGAGAGGGCTGAGCGATTATTTAATTACCTTTGTCAAGAAAGAATTTTTTAATATGAATTTTGAACATATTATTGTCCTGAATGTTTACCTAATAGGCAGGCTGTTCCAGGTTGATGTTCTTGGGGGACAATTTAGAGCAATTTTTAGGGCTTTGTTTTGTAGTCTTTGGATAGTGGTTATTGTTTTCTGGTTGCATCTACTAATGTATGGGGCACTATAATCAATTATTGAGAGAATGTTTGGTTTAACCATTAGAATTGCACATTTTTTTGTGAGGTTTGGTCTTATTAAAGCTAGTTGGTATGTTCTATATTGGAGCAATTTCACCAATATATTACTTTGCTCAAAGAAGTTTAGATAATGATCGATGTTGATTCCCAGGTAATTATAGCTCTTCACTTGCTCTATTTCTACATCATTAATTTTAACTGTAATATGATTGGACTCTTTTTTCTTCTCTCCAAAGAGCATAGTCTTTGTTTTCCCAGTGTTAATCAATATTTTGTTTCTTACCGACCAGTCATGGAACATAGATAACAAAATCAAGATTCATTTTGGTTGTCAACTCAGGTATACTTTCACCAGTAGCGTACAAAACCGTGTCATCAGCATATAATATATATTTTGATGTTAGATTTAACTTATTAATATCGTTAGAGAAGATTAGGTAGATTATCGGCCCCAATATGGATCCCTGAGGAACGCCACAGTTAATCTGAAGGTTTTTGGAATGTTGGTCACCCAGTTTAACAGATTATGATCTATTAGATAAATATGAAGAGAGCCACAATAGTGCTTAATTGGTTATCAAATCCAATTTTTTAAAGTTTTTTTCCTATAATTTCATGGTTCACACTGTCAAAGGCTTTACTGAAATCAATAAAGGTAGCTGCTGTATAAAGGTTATTATTGTTGTTTTTGTTAACATGGTTTATAAATTCATATAGGGCTTCATGTGTACTCCTGTTCTTACGAAACCCATATTGGTGGTCTGAAATAATCTTATTATTCTCCAGATGATTTCAAATCTGAACTGAGATGAATTTTTCTAATAATTTTCCTCCTATGTGGGTAAGTGCTATTGGCCGTGTGTCTTGGGGTAAGGAAGCATTAGTTTTTTTCGGAATTGGTTTGACTATGGCTTGTTTCCATGCTGTTGGAAATACACCCTAGTTGTTTGACAATTGCATAATATGTAGAAGTTGTTGGTTAACAATAGAGAATAAATTTTTGTACATTTTAGAACTCAGTTCCTTGCAGCCAGTTGACTTCATAATGTCAATTTCTGAGATTAGGTTATTGAGGTTTTCCAGAGACATAATATGAAATGAGTTACATTTTTCAGTGATTTCTTCATCATGTATAACTGGGGGAATATCTGGAATTTTCTTTTGTATTTTTTCACCAATTGAGCAATAATGGTTGTTTAGGTAGAGTCGAGAGGGTTTAGTTCAATATTTTTATCATCTTGAATGCTGAAAATATCTTTCCCTCTTTTTGATGTGATTTCGTCCAATGTTCTCCATAATTTTTTACTATTATTAGAATTATTATCGAGAAGATTGGTGAAGTATTGGGCCTTGGCCCGTCTCAGAAGGTTATTTACATAATTCCGTTGATTTCTGGCTGCTCGGATTTCGTTAAGATCCTTTGAAATATTAGCAACTTTATACAATTCATCACGTATTTTACAAGCATCAATAATATCTCTACTATACCATTCAGGTTTCTTGCTTTGGAAATAAACATTTTTCCAGGGAGCTATGTCGTTAATTGTGTCAACTAGAATTGAAAAAAGATGATCCCAAGCTTTATCCACATTTTGGATAGCGTAAAAATTGTCCCATCTAACATTGGTCAGAATATCTTTCAATAGTTCTATATTATAATTCTTCATTATTCTAATTGTCTTTCTGGCACCTGGATTTTTTTTTATTTTATGATGTCTAAGGATTAGATAAATAGCCTGATGGTCAGATATATCATAGTTAATTGTGCTAAGGGTAACTGATCTATTACTCTTAAATAACAAGTTATAAGTTTATTAAGTTAATCAATGATTTAATCAACTATTTTTCTGTTTAACTTTATAATCAGTTTAACTTAATGTATATATTCTGCATTTCCATGGGAAATGAATTCTCCGTTTCAATTATTTGTGCGCAAATTAATCAACTCTTTTTTATTTAACTTTATAATAAGTTTAACTTAATGTATATATATTCTGCGTTTCCAAAGGAAACGAATTCTCCGTATCAACTAGTTCGCAATGTCAAGTCATAGTTTCAGAACTTTAATTTTTGCTCAACTGAAAATGCATAATATTTAATTAAAAGTGCTTATATTTAATTATATGTGTAAATTTTGTGATGATAATATTATATGGTTTATTGTCCTAGATATATTTAAACGTATGCAGTGCTCCCACCTGCGGGAATGCAATAAACATATTTATAAAAAAACATGCCACTAGATATATTTAAACATACTGTTAATATGGTCCGTGGTGAATTGAACATGTTAAATATGGCATGTTTAGAGTTAAGGAAATGGGTTAATGTATGCAGACTACAGAAGGTACACACATGCATGGGTGTCCTCTCTAAATGGGTGTCCTCTCTAAAGCTATACAGTGGCCTTCATGGATTTACTGCAGTGAAGGTAGCAAGTTGTCAATCAAACAAGGAAGGTTTTAAGTTTATAGGTTGAGAACGTTTATTTTTGATTAATCAACTAAAGTCTTCAGTAAAACTAAAGCAAAAAGTTGGGCAGGAGAGGAGTTTAAAGGTTTATCGTTTAACGATTATTTTTAACAGTGGGCGATAATATGGTATTTAGGTCTGCCGAGTGTGGCATGTGTATAAGGCTTAGAATTAACCATCGCAAGGACATATCCAATCAAATAAAGCATATCTCCAATCCAAATCAGCAAATTTCTCACGATTCCAACCATATTTATTCATTTATTAACATGACAGAATTAGGCACTGTTGGTCAGAAAAAAACTTGGTCGAAAAAGAAGTTGGTCGAAAAAGAAGTTGGGTCGAAAAAAAAGTTGGTAAAAAAAATAGTTGGTCGAAAAAAAGTTAGTCGAAAAAAAATTTGGTCGAAAAGATAGTTGGTAGGAAAAAAAGTTGGTCGAAAAAAATAGTTGGTAAGAAAAAAGTGATTATTACCTTTGTGGTTTGGAGCAAATGACTTAGTTCAGATTCATGAAATTTAACAAAAATGCTCAACAATGAGTTGTTATTACTAACTCAGAATACAGTTAGTTGAGAATACCAAACCAGACTCCAGTTGGTCCTTCAACTCCTCACCAATAGTGGCTCAGGTTCTCCTCTACCACAGGTTCTCCTCTACCACCACCACACCACCACCACCACACCAGGAGGAGGCATGTCATAGTCCTCACTTGTGGCTCAGTTTGACCAACAGGGGAGAGAATGAGATTTGATTGAGATTTGATTGACAGGTGGAAGAGGTGGAGGGAGGGGTGTCAGGGAATGTAGCAAGTTGTCAATCAAACAATCCTTGTACATAGGTGCAAGGAGTGGTTGCGTGAATTAGATATCAGAGATGGGCATCGAGATATCCTCCCAGATAAGGCTCCACACTCCTCCACACTAACACCTAACACAACGCCACAATCTATAACATCAACTTGCTATTTAGGATGATTGACAGAATGGTACCCCTTCCATTATCATTCACAGTTTTTACTAAAAAACGGAGAATGAAAATAGTAATCTAGTATACTATCTTTGTGTAGACCATATCGAGTTATTAATTTCATTTTCAAAGTAAGGTTAGAATCTTGAGCAAAGTCCTTGATTGCTTTACATTTGGGATTTGATAAATCTAACAGATTTAACAGATCTAACAGATCTAACAGATTTAAGTCGCCCAGGATAATCAAAGAACCTGGGTGTTTGAGGTCCTCATAAGTATTAACCAATTCCTTAAGTTTATTAAGACAGGGTATAATGTTTGATTGTGGAGGTCTATAGACCAGGCCCAGAAGAATAGGTTTCATATATTCCTTACTTATTGTAAGACATAGAAATTCAATGTTATCATCACTGATGGACAGGTCTGAGGGAGGGGTCAGGTAATTGGCGATGATTATCGTCATCCAACTGCGCTGGCACCTTCCCCTGGGCAGAATACATGCTAAAAGATTGAAAAAATACATAAACATAAGCATTAATCAGGACATGTCAATAAACTGCATATCAGGAGAGACAATTAGGTAATAATATACAATTGGCTAGATGTACCCATATAATTAGGAGGTTGTGTCTACTGTTGATAAGCATATAGTCGGGGTAAGCTACTAGGAGCAGGAAACACAGGTCTAATAGCAATGATTATCATCGTCCACTATCACTGGATCCCCCACTGCCATAGTAGTTAAATAATACAATATGTAGTGAGCGAGAGGGTCACCAATTGACTTTATAAACGGCAAATCATAATATAGGATAAACATAGCCCTAGAGAATGACATTAATCTAGTAAGTATACAGATATAAGAGAAGGGCTAGTTGTTCGTGGTATTTCAGGCAATATAGATCTTGTATTTAGGAAACTATTCTAGGGGTCTCGTGAAATAATTGAACTTGTTTAGCCCAGTTTTCCAGAACTATACTATCTAGATGGATCCCATCGGGCAATTGTTTATAGGTGTGTCTCGGTTTATGCTTCTCAAATTTGTGAACCTTGGTTATTAGGTGAGGGTGACTGATATTCCTTTTAAAGTTAAGCATTCTGATGTCCTGGTTAATCGTGAGTATCGCATTAGAGATCATTCTCTGATGTGGTGAGAAATTCAAGCGTTTGTTGGCCTTGTTTAATTCAACCCCGATTAATCCTCCAATAGCGATGTTACATATTTGCTCCTCGTTTCTAAGCTGGTCAAGGGAAGATTCATATTATGGACGCCATTAGTCTAACTAAATTTCCTTCGTGGTAGGAGGCAAGGGTTATTTCTTTGGTAGACCTATTCTTGACACAGAAATCACAGATACCGCTGATCAATATGGCATTTGTAGGATGGTGGGCATGTATTTTTCTTTTTAATTCCTGTGTTAGTTGATCAATTCCGGCTCCAGGTTATGCATGGACAGTGATGTCCTGAGATTTAATATATTGTTGAAGGTTTTGACCCCTTGAATCGGTAATGATTATGGTTGTTGTTAGACTCATGATGCCTGCAAAAAGTTTATATAATAATTAGAGAAAGGAAAACACCAACACGGGGATGGCACAAGATAGTGACGGCCAGAAGAAGTCCAGATGCTACACGACTATCAATGTCCATAAGACGATTTAGTGGTGAAGACAAATAAACTAGAACCGCCATGGGTTTCCAGTGTCCCATGTATTTAATGTTTGCAAAGATACTCCTAACTCCTGTAGGTACATAGCTCCACTGCGCCTCAAGGAATGCAACTCTGTATATTTGGTTGCCAAGCTGACATTTGCTAACAAGGTTTTAAAGAACCTTAGTAAGTCCAAATATTTCACAGGAATTAAACCTTTTGGAGACGGACGCATCATCAAGGGAGAAATATCTGCTGCTGGGTACATGAGAAGATATTCTCGAAGTCTGGTGTACACATTGAACACATAACTCGTACATCGATGCACAGGCACAAAGAGTTGTTGTCCTGGGCATGGGTTTTTGAAGAACGTATCGTAAACAATACATAGTCTGGATAGAACTTAACGTCTGAGCGTGGAAGAATGTGTCCATCAGACGAACCACTATCGACAAAATTACTTTTATGTAACAAGGTTCTGAAGCATATGATACAACATAACCAGTAGATCTCACTTAAGGGGTCTCTGTTCGAGGAGTTATATATCGCTGATAGTTGAGATGGAGGAACAGACGCTGTACATGCCCAGGGGCCAAGATCTTCTTCAATCCAGACAGTATGACTTTAATCAAATAAATGTCTCTGAATGCAGTAGGATGTCCGAGCATATTGTGTAGAGATATAATGCTGCTCAGGTAATTATTAACCGTTGTAAACGTGCAGGAATTACTAAGATCAACCAGGAATCTAGCAATGGTTGTAGAGTCTGCAGGGCACGATACAAGGCCAAGTTCATTGCAGAAAGTAGTGTATCGTCGCCATTGTGAGCCCCTCGTAGACATAGTGTTGAGCCCATGCCCATGCCCATGCCCATGCCGAGCAGATGACTTCAGTAACACACTTATCAATCACAGGCAACTGTAGGGCTGCAACATAACGAGAAACGACGTAAAAAGTCAAAGTCGTTGTCAACACACACTCTAGAAATTCTATCGGCACAAACATTTTCAACACCTTTTAAATGCCTGGCAGTAACATAAACGTTGTAAAGGACTGATGTCCAAAAAATCTGGCGGATTAATCTCATACACGACACATTTGAACTACGACCAGTGTTGATCATAGATAAGACTTGGGTATTGTTGGAGTAGACTACCACATGCTTATCAACTAGTTGACAGGCGAATACAGAAAGACCAATCGAAATGGGAATCAACTCCCATGAGTTAACATTATCACCTTTATCAGGCACAAGAGGTTTCCTCTGATTTATCCAATGGCCATGAATATCGAATGAACGTATGTACACAGGTATAGTATCCACATTGAAGAAACCACCTAGCCATTAATCACCCATGACACCCGGTACCACTGGCATCAGTGTAACAGGTAGGCCCAGCACCAAAGTTAAACCTGATAATAGAAGCCACACCATTGAATATTGATGCAAACTCCAACCAGCATTGTATATCTTCTTTGAACACAGTAGTCAGTTTTACTCTACATCTATCAGGCAACCCTTTCAGATGACATTGTAAAATTGACAAGCATAAATCGTCTAGATTTTAAGTTAAAGTAGTCTCATTCAGCCACACATTCGTCACGCCCCTACCGGCCAGAAGGCTCCATACACTTTTCTTACCGCCACAACACTCGCGGATTTCTTATCATTCCAAAGTCCAAAGGTACAGGTGAGGTCCAGGTCTGACCGTTATCTCAAAGTCGATCACATGGGAAGGGAGGGAAGGGACTGACCGCCAGGTCAGGGGAGGGGGGATACTGATTAAGAGCGGGAGGGAGAGGGGAGGGGAGATAACCCCATGACCTGGTCACCACCCAAAGAGATTGGTCAGAGTGGCAGTGGTCACTCTGAACCTCGTTTTAATATTTTCCTGTCATTGTTATCCTGTGGCTGATTGGATCTCTAATCTAACCTGTTGATTAATTGGTCCAGCAAGACCTAAGCCAATCAGCGCAGGCCCAGTGTATTCATTCTAATCTGTCTAGTATAAGAATAAAGATCAGGAATTAGTTTGACCTCTTTTAAGTGATCCTACTGATCTGAAGCATACATCTCTGTGTGTTGCGTTGATTAATTTCTCGCCCAACTACTGACCCTGAATTATTACGAAGAATGTCCCGCATTTCTTCATTGGCGACCATGATTAGGGGCTAGTTAGTTGGTCAGGTCAGTATCCGACCTAAAAAGCAAGCAAAAGGAGTCAGGTGAGTGTGCCTTTTTCAAAACTGCCATTGTATTTATGGGTGTTGTGTTTTTGGGACTCTGAGCTGGGTTTTTATTGGAAGGTGCATTAGCTGACAAAAATCACACAAGTATTATCTTGCTATATCCTGTAGAGATAATATTTTAGACATGCCACTGGCGGAAAGAACCGAGTATGTGGAAGAGTTCCCACAGTACCTCGAAGCTGAGGATATTTTCCTAGAGGAGATATTCAATGATAGTTATCCACCGATCGCAGAACCAGAGGATTGGAACGACTGCGTAGGCACCTCTGAAAGTGTGATCCAGTTCAGCAGTGAACAGCTAGACACTATGTCTTACCACTGGGATAAAATGTAATGGGTAAGAATAGGGACTAAACAGATCAAAATTTTTGTTTTTGGAAATACCTGCACAAAAATTGTTACGTTGGATCTAGGCAAAAATTAATATTCCAAATTCTCTATATAGAAATAGAATATTCCAAATAAAGCAGGTAGTAATAATTCATCTTTACATAAGCAGCCAATTAATACACCTCCAAAATGGCGTTGGCAACACCCATTAACTGGGAAATCACCGCCGAAGAGGTAGCTGCACTCAATGATGCTGATCGTAAAGCGCACTATGCATCAAAAGAAGTAGTCAGAAGGCGTATGGAGAGACATGCAACCTTGCTGGGTCCTAACGATGGGTCCAACAAAGAATCACTCAGAGAGTGGTTGGAGGGATTGGACAGAGTTAGAATCACAGTAGGGGCACATGATCTCATAGCCATAGAGAGCTCATAGTTATATTGTTAGCTCAGGGATCGTTAGCACGTTCCATCGAATCTTATGTGGAAGCACAGGAAGGGGAACGCACATGGGAGGGTGTCAAACAGGAAATAGTTCGCTTGTTTATGGGAGAAGAGGAGACCACTCAACTTAGAGATAAGTTGAAGGGGGTCCATCAACTCCCATATGAAGACATACGAATTTATGGCCGTAAATACCAGGAAACAGCTCTACGGGCTTATGAACCAGACATTTTGGCCTTGCCTGTAATTCAGTTGCAACTAGCTCGAGATTTTATACACGGGCTCACCGATAGACAGGTACGGTGTGAGGTATTCTCAACCAGACCAGAGACCTTGGGGGAAGCAATTGATCTGGCGACAACGGCAGCGTATACCTATACGTTAGCCGATGCTCCAGTCAGAGGTGCAAGGAGAGAGGAACCTATAGAAATAGGCGCCTTACTCCCAAAACCTCGGACGCCAGCCCCAACTCTGACTCCACCAACCTCTACTGGGGTGACCGATGTTGGAACAAAGGCTATGATGGACAAATTGAAAGCATTAAGAAATATGGTAGAACTCATGGGGAGGGAAAGATCTCAACCTTCATCAGTAACAGTTCATGCACCACCAGTTCAGAACCAGACTCAGTTTCCCTTTGTGCAACCACCCTATTTGCCTACATTTCTGCCTTATAGCGCTCCAAACCCTGCCCCGGTTGCCAATTCTAATCAAGTAGAGTCACAACAGGGTCAGAAAAGGAAGGGAGGGGCACAGAAAGGGGGGAAAAGGTTTAGAGGTAAGAATACTTGCTATGAATGTGGAGTGGAGGGTCATTTTGCTAGAGAATGCCCTGTTAGATTTTCACAAATCAAAGCGGCTGTACTCCCAGACCTAGAGCAAGTAATGGATAACAAAATGCAACCCGTCATGGCAGCTATACACGCCATTACTCCCAAAGTTCCAACAAACCCATTTGTTCTCCCTTCGGGGGAATAAATTCGCCGGATAAGCGGTTTCGTGTGGCCCTTCCTGTGGCGGGAAGGAAAGCACAAGCGCTTATCGACACCGGCGCCACTAGAAGTTTAGTTAAGTATGATTTGTGGAAACATTTCAATAAGGTAAACCACCGACCGTTAATTTTGGAACAAGGTGAACAGTTACGGTCACTGAGTGGCCATGCTTTGCAGTCAGAAGGTAGGGCGATAATTAAGGCTGGGGGTAGTCATCTTCCTGTATACATTGTTAAAAACCTCCAACACGATCTACTACTGGGGGACGATGCTCTGGACATTTTGGATTCAGTAATCTGGCACAGAAAAAGAATCATACGTCTAGGAGGTAGAGAATATAAAAGTCAAGCGGTAGAAGAAGAAATAGATTCTGAATTTGCTTCCCTCAAAATAGAGGAAGAAATCTGGGAGGAAAGATACCCAGATGTTTTTGGCAAAAATGGTAAATTAGGCATAGTAAAAGATGTATACATGGAGATTGACACGGGAAATGCCCGCCCTATTAATCAGAGACCTTATCGCCTTCCCTTAAACAAAAAGCTGATAGTAGATAAGGAGATTGACGAAATGCTTGAGTTAGGTGTGATTGAACCAAGCTCGTCACCATGGGCTAGTCCCATAACTTTAGTACCTAAGAAAGATGGGGAAACCAGGTTCTGTTCAGATTTTAGAAAATTAAATTCTGTAACCAAGAAAGATGCCCACCCCCTACCAAATATCCAAGATATCTTTGATAGTCTAACAGGAGCAGCGATCTTTTCCACTCTAGATCTCAAATCTGGGTATTGGCAAGTCCAAATGCACCCTGAAAGCATAGAGAAAACGGCCTTTGTCTGCCATAGAGGTTTATTTCAATGGCGTAGAATGCCTTTCGGATTAACTAATGCCCCGGCTGTGTTTCAAAGGGCGATGAACCGGATATTCGCCGAATATATTGGGAAATTTCTTGGTATATTCATCGATGACCTGGTGATTTACTCTAAAACACGAGAGGAGCACGAAAAACATCTCAAAATCATTTTTGACACTTTATCCGAACATGGTATTACCATCAAAAAGAGTAAATGTAAATTTTTTCAAGACAAGGTTGATCTTCTAGGCTTTCAGGTGTCTAAACAGGGGATAAATTCACATCCTGACAAGGTCAAAGCCATTCGAGAAATGCTCCCGCCTGACAGTGTGTCCGCCATTAGATCTTTTCTGGGCTGTTGTGGATATTATCGTCAGTGTATTCCTGACTATGCAAGAATTGTAACACCTTATATTTAGCTTGTTTGAGGGTAAATTTTCATTAAGTTATGAATAGTTTTAATGAACATTCAGATGAAATGGTTATCCAATTAGAGTTGCTGAGGAACCCAACAATTGACAATAACCACTGATAGAGCATCCTTAGAAAGACATTCACTTATTCATCATTTTGCTACAGACAGTGTCCACATGAGTGTAGGTGTCTATCATTCTCCCTTTGTGTGGTGTAGGTTGTGGCTTGTTGTGTAGGTAGACCCACTGGGGTAGAGTACATATACATGTGTAAATGATTGGGGGTGTTTTGATTACACATCCTCTACAATTGCCTACATAACAACTGATTACACAGACAGAATATAAATGAATATCACCAAAAACAATTCATGATATATAATGGTTAATTCCAATAGTGCATATTATGTCAAAATATTACATGGGTTGTGCTTTTAATATAGAAGAATTAGTAAAAATGACAGGCTTGCCTGTAGCGCCCTCTAGTGCTAAAAATGCACAATTGACACTGTTTGGTTTAGCGCAGTGGGGTTTATGAATACAGGGAGGGAGAGGTGGGTGTAATAGCGACAGGTGAGTGTGAAATGCCAGTTATAGTGTTATATGAAGATTGGGTATCTATTAGAATCAGAACTATTGTATACTACAGAGAGAATAAAATGAGAAGGTGTAAAGGGTGTGATCCGAAGATCTAGAATGTATATTTATTGTAGTCTAAAATACAGGTAGGTGCTTGGTCCATGTGGCTATTGTTGATTGGAGGAATATTGAAGTAGGTAAAGGTGCTACCTGAGTTCTTACATGCTACCGTAAATATTGCAATAAATTCCTGGGTACTGGTACTTTATGGAAATTAGTCATAGTTCTAGATTAACATCGTAAATCTACTAAATAATAACTAATGATAATTATGGTCATGAAGTGGTTACTCATTGTTACGTCATCATTATGTAACATGATGTAACACACCCCCCCCTCTGACAGCTCTGTGACTCAACTGAGGAGTGACCTGACAGTGGGAGTGACGGGGATTTATTTTTCTTCAACCCTCTTCCAAAAGAATCTCCTTTATTCCTGCCAAAATGTGGTACCTAAATTTTGTGTGTACTAAGTTATAATCCCTTAAAGTAGCATCTCCGTCAGGGAACACCTTTATCCAACACATATAATTATATGTGTTGGATAAAGGTGACGGAGATGCTACGTCAGGGAACACCTTTATCCAACACATATAATTATATGTGTTGGATAAAGGTGACGGAGATGCTACTTTAAGGGATTATAACTTAGTACACACAAAATTTGGGTACCACATTTTGGCAGGAATAAAGGAGATTCTTTTGGAAGAGGGTTGAAGAAAAATAAATCCCCGTCACTCCCACTGTCAGGTCACTCCTCAGTTGAGTCACAGAGCTGTCAGAGGGGGGGGGGTGTTACATCATGTTACATAATGATGACGTAACAATGAGTAACCACTTCATGACCATAATTATCATTAGTTATTATTTAGTAGATTTACGATGTTAATCTAGAACTATGACTAATTTCCATAAAGTACCAGTACCCAGGAATTTATTGCAATATTTACGGTAGCATGTAAGAACTCAGGTAGCACCTTTACCTACTTCAATATTCCTCCAATCAACAATAGCCACATGGACCAAGCACCTACCTGTATTTTAGACTACAATAAATATACATTCTAGATCTTCGGATCACACCCTTTACACCTTCTCATTTTATTCTCTCTGTAGTATACAATAGTTCTGATTCTAATAGATACCCAATCTTCATATAACACTATAACTGGCATTTCACACTCACCTGTCGCTATTACACCCACCTCTCCCTCCCTGTATTCATAAACCCCACTGCGCTAAACCAAACAGTGTCAATTGTGCATTTTTAGCACTAGAGGGCGCTACAGGCAAGCCTGTCATTTTTACTAATTCTTCTATATTAAAAGCACAACCCATGTAATATTTTGACATAATATGCACTATTGGAATTAACCATTATATATCATGAATTGTTTTTGGTGATATTCATTTATATTCTGTCTGTGTAATCAGTTGTTATGTAGGCAATTGTAGAGGATGTGTAATCAAAACACCCCCAATCATTTACACATGTATATGTACTCTACCCCAGTGGGTCTACCTACACAACAAGCCACAACCTACACCACACAAAGGGAGAATGATAGACACCTACACTCATGTGGACACTGTCTGTAGCAAAATGATGAATAAGTGAATGTCTTTCTAAGGATGCTCTATCAGTGGTTATTGTCAATTGTTGGGTTCCTCAGCAACTCTAATTGGATAACCATTTCATCTGAATGTTCATTAAAACTATTCATAACTTAATGAAAATTTACCCTCAAACAAGCTAAATATCATGCACATAAATGAGCATTTTGATGCCTTATAATATACTATATTGAATATGATTGCTATATATAGCTTGATGGTACACATGTTACTTATTAGTATTGTGTTTTGAGGCGCTACACAGTAGTGCCTCCTGACCCACTACACTGCTGCCTGTGAAACAGCGCGACAAGTAGTAATCAAAATAACTTGTGAGGAGGTGTGTTTTGACGCAGAACAGGTTGTGCGTCAAAATCCGGCGCCCCAGTGCAAATGTGTCAATCGGGTCGTTCTTAGGCTTGTTGGATGTGTTCCCAGTGGAATTCCCACGGTGGCCTTGACCTTGATCTCGCTGGTCTTTATGTTTTGACTAGGCAGCACCGTGAAAGCAGTAGTTGCAGCCCCGATTATCGCAATCAGGGAACCCAGCAGCACGATTCTTTAGGAATATGTCAACAGCGTGATGGTCATAATTGGCATATAAGCACTATCGATATAATTACCCTCTGTGGCGTGCATAGTTACAAATTCCATATGAGATAAGTAAGATTGGATATCGCCGCCAGATGACAACAAATGATTAGCGACCATAGTCATCCCATACATGAGTTGTCGATACGTGAGTTTCTTATGGTCAAGATTTTTTAGTGCCACTGAATGTAAACCGTGTTGATAATAATATTCTGGCTTAAATACCATACCAGCATTCGATGGTTTCCGGATCGACAGCCAAGTTGATCTGGTGTAATGCTGACACCACAGGATCCGCAAGCCAAGCGGTAGTAAGTGAAGAGACAGTTGGAGGCAACACAGCCTGGGTGGCCGTAGTGACAGTAGGAGACACCGTATGTGTACGGGGGTAGTGGCAGTTGTCACGGTAGGAACCACCGGCTGCTGACGAGAAGAAGGACTCATTGTAGAAGCGGCCATATTGGTATGAAAAGATAGAGAAAGTCTTTCCATCCGATCCAGCATCGAGTTCATACGAGCACTCTGGTCTTCAAACCTTTGTCCCCAAGCAGTCAAATCGTGTGATTCTGATTTTACCTCAGCCTTGTCAAGTGATCCGTCTGGCTTTGGTTTTGGAAAGGCAGACAAAGCTTCTAAGTCCAAGTATGATTTCCAATTATCAATATTACCAGATATATCTTTGGATTGATCACATGCATCTCGTTATAACGGCAAGTGGACTTTACCGTCGTTCCAGGGTGTGGATGTTCATATCCACATGCAGTACAAACCACCATAATGAAGATTGCACACAACGATTAAGTTAAGAGAAAAATTTTCCATCCACTCGCACAGACAATGAGGTACAGAATGGTCAGTGCGCGGGTGAAACCTAGCAAACCAGGTAACAAACAGAATTCAGGTCTCACAGCAATTAATATATATACATTATATCTAGGAACATATAAGGTCACATAAATATCTCTTCCCACATAGACAAACTCGCACTAGTTGCGGATGTCTCATGCTTGGCCAGATGGATGAACCAAGGACGAAGGACAAGGCAGATCCTTCCACCTAATGCACCAGCTATATATGGGCGGGACGCCCGTCCATTAATGCGCTTAAAGCAGGCGGATCAAGGCAGAGAAGGGAGTGTGCCAAGCTTGGCCGTCGCACATGCGGCAAGGCATTGCCGTTCTGGCTTTCACACATGGGACGCCCTGGACACGCTGTATTGCCATGCGGCCAGGGGTCCAAAATACAGCGGGGGGCGGCCTTGGTGATACGCAACAAAATTAGTGGGGGGCAGCAAGGGTAATGAGGGGAATTATTAGCTTTAATATAGTTTGTTTATTCCCGATTTAATTGTTTTTATTTATATATTTGGGTAGGGAGTAGCAGATTTTATTTCCCTCAGATAAACATCATTTCATCATTTCCTTTTCAAAGGTTCTCCTTTCTCCTCAGCTTCTGAAAAGAGAAAATAGACATACAATATATAAGGTGCATACAGTTGTCACATTTTAACGAAAGCATATGGGTCAGATTTTTTTAGAATGTACAATTACGAAATTCCTGACCTCTGCACATTATACTGAATGGGTATTGCACATAAATGAATCAATCCTAATGTTCTTAGTATCATTGGAAAGAGGACATCCTAAGCTTTACGAAAATGTATACATTAGTGTATGTATTTGTAGTATGTCTATGGAATAAATCACTATAAACGTTGAAATTATGGTAAAAACACTCCAAAGTGCACTACCTTTTCCCGTTATACCTCCAGTCTGAAAGAAATTAAACGTTCTAGGTACCAAATTTCACCAGGTTCCTGTTCCTATCCATTTTTCTGATAGCTTGGTAACATTATAGCCTTCTACTAGCCATCATCTCGGTAAGCCAGTCCTATACTCAAATCTCTAATTTTCAAAAGTCACATGGGTATGCCCGGTATCAAACCCCAATTATAGTATACTGGCTATGAATATATCCTTGGCATATGATTTAAGATATCTAGAATATACTTTAACATATCATTAATGCAATCTTAGTACAATTTAGCCAGTAATGCAGACATTAACAGGGTTATGTTTCAATGTTTACCAAACTGGCCATTTTATACTATTACATACCGGGTATACCCTGTACCATATTATAATGTAGACGAAGTTTGACTGGTACAATGGTACTCAATTTCCGTTTATGGTATCCCAGTATGTATCTTCATATATACCCCAAATTACATTCTTCTAAAAAAATTTATTGTGGAGATATGAAAGCAAATGATGTCAGGGGTATACCCGGTATATTGGGGGATACCCGGTATGGCAAGGAAGGAACAACTAAGACATCCATTCAATGTGTTTTTTATGACCAGGCCTCTGTTTTTTTCCTTCTGGAAATCAAGACAAACACCATATATAGTTATTGGGTAGGTATTCCTGGGACTCCTTGGACATTACCAACCAGAATGAGAGTGACCAAAGATTATACATGCACTTTTATGGTGTGGAAATACTGTTAAGATGTTTAGGAATCAACCATCTGTGGGATATTCATCAGTCTAATCATTATTTATATGTTTAAAAAGTTGTTTTCAACAATTCTTAGTGAAGCATTTTTCTGTCCTATGTTAAAGGAAAGTTTAATATAGCCTCACAGTTAACAAGAATCCAAGAGAGTATGCCCGGTACCATCATTATTTAACATGATTTCTATGCACATTTAACAATTATTTCTCAATGGGGATCATGTTAAGTTAGTTTTTATTAATCAGAAATGTCATATGTATAATTCAACCTACTTTTAGGAATATGGGGGCAGGCATGTTGGGACAAATGTGTTTTGAATTCATACCGGGCATCCCACACAAATCATTTTCTGTTGATAAATGATAGCAAAATAGCATAATTATTGTAGGTAGGCTCCTCCTATTATATGTCAATGTCCCTTGCAATTCCTTTGTCAATGTACAAGTGGAAATTTGTTCATAAACGCAATAGATACCTTTTTAAAGCATATTAAAAGAGTGGTTGATACCGGGCATCCCCTGATACCGGGCATCCCCCTTCTATCCTAGTAACCTTGACTAAGTCCATTTTTAACCTACAAATCATCATAAAACTTACCATTTGAACATATCATGCCTTACTGTACATATGTATGTAGCTTTATGCCTCATTTCCATGCAATTTAATTCAACTTTAACCAAAATCATGATACCGGGCATCCCTTGGCATCCCCTGTAAGGTAGAACTTTTGTCATAACTTCTACCCATGTGACTATATCTTCTGTATTTTTGTGCAGAAATATGCCCTGTTCCCTCCCCGAAAATGTGAGAACATTAGAAATAAGATAGGACAACTTTTATTTTTTAGATGTTCTCAACCACCATATAATTTCATTAAAAAATATTATGATCCATCATATCGAGTTTTTACCATCGATTTTAAAGCCTGTATCCATTACTACACATGTTTCTTGTGTATTTACTGAGTTTCATGTGATTGTGCCCATAATCGTAGCCATAATGAGATGTTAGATAACCTGTACTCATCTGGGGGATGCCCGGTATATAGAGGGATGCCCGGTATCTTTGAGAAGGTGTTGGTCTCAGGCCAAGTGGGGTGATATTTAGTCAAGGAGTGACTCGGAATTAGATCAATTGTGTACAAAACATATTTCTCCTTTCATGTAAATCATTTTCTATTATTGATATGAACACTTTCTGACTTATTTATGATGGCAAAGTTGGTTGGGGAATTATAAGGGTATGCCCGGTATATGTGAAAAGGGATGCCCGGTATCAGAGATGCCTTTCTATTACCAACTTCCCCAGGGATACTAAACATAACAAATTGGTAATAGGTTACTAGATTGATGGAAAAGATGTATATGTTACCAGAAAACAGGTTTTCACCCTGTTTATGGCAACAACTGCAGCATTATTGAATTTATATTTGAAATATATGTTACTGACCAAAACACTCCCATTTTGGGCAAATGTGATCCATTTGCTTTCATATCTCACATGATAACCTTGGATGATACATAGTTATGGATTGGTATACTTGTAAAGGAACATTTAATCCTCATAAGGAACTACTTTTCATTTGGAAATTGAATCATTATGTCCTGATTTATTGAGGATATAAGGAACTGCCATTTCATTTGATACCGGGTATACCCAAAAGAAATATCACCTTGTTTCAACTACAATCAAAACTGACATATTGAAATCTGGTGAGTATAATTGGTGTTTTTAGGTGGTGGGGACATCTATGGTACCAGTCAGAAGGAATATAAGTTTATACTTACTATTTTTTTTTTCAATCTTCCTAAATCTCACAAAATCGCAATTGTACATTCTAAAAAAATCTGACCCATATTTTAAATATCAGATATCAATATTAATGGTTGTAGCTGGTGATGGTTTTTGTAGACAGTGTTTATATTCCATGATCATAGACCATCATTTCAACTCAGCTGATATATTTCTGGTCAAGACCAACCTACATGTATATTTCTGGTCAAATGTTACTATTGATTACACAATTTCCTTTTCAAATACCATTAAACAAAGTTCAGAAGCAAAAAGACCAGTATTTTCTATCCCTAAAAATGTATAATTCTGAAGTTATTGGTGCAGGAACAATTGTTAATTACAATAGGGAAAAACGCCGCAGTCTAGTGCCATAGGCGCGGACATCCACATGTATGGGTGGAGGAGTAGTGCTGGATGCACTTTTCCTACCTCAATGTGATACAATGCTATGTAACACGATGTATGCACTCACTGGTGATTTCCTTCCTGCTTTGTACACAGGTATGGTGTTGTTGTCCTACTGCCGTAGTAGCAGTAGTAAAAGCCTAGTGTAGCCCCTCTAGTAGGCCTTACTAGTCACTTAGCTTGCATTGTGGACAGGGTTATTCTTAGCTTTCTCCATCTATGCATGAATGCACAGTCACCAAGCTAAAACCAGCGCGAACCCTGTTAAATACAAAAGAATAAATGTTTAAGTTCATGATATTACATTACATTGGATACAAATCTGGAAGGGGAGAAGAGGGAGAGTGGAGAGAGAGAAAGATATATTCAAAGTCATATTTACAAATACATAGCCTAGATCAATTGCAATATAACAAACGTTTACTTACCAGTGAATGTCGTCCCTGCTTTCTACATGTACACAGGTGTCTTACATGCATGCCGCTCTCCAGCTAACTGCACCTCTTGGTCAGCCTGGCTATTGGTCCCTAATGTTGCTGGTTAGCGCCACATGGGGGTGAGGGTGCTGGTGCTATTATTAGCTTGACTGTGCATTCATGCATGGGTATGGAGATATGTTGGCGGCTTGGCTAGAAAGGTAAGACCATGCAACCCCTAACTCCATTGTAATCACTTGCTAGAGGCCAGCTTGGTTTTACATATGGGATATTCATTCAATGTGGGATGCATTACTATTCAGTATTCTCCCAAGATTGGCTACTGTTGGGATTCGGATGACCATGTTCATGATACTGAATAATCGAGTCTCATTAGTGGTATTCTGTTTCCCATACGATTTTCCATCTCCTACTCGCCTAGTCTAAACGATGATCACTTCTTAAGAAGTCAGTTAGTTATTTTTATTCTTTTGTGTCAAATTTAATTGCGTTTAATTGCATTGGAGGGTGATTTTTGCCTAAATTCTGTCACAATTTAGGGTAGTTAACATTACCCCTGACATGCACATTTATTGAAGATGGGGGGCTTTTCCCGTGTGCATAGACAAAAGAAGGAGGTTTTGCTCTTCAAGATTTTTTCAAATCGGTTGATTTTAAATTAAGATTTATAGGCTTTATTTCCTTTTAAAATGATGGTATTTCCCTTATTTTGGCATTATCATTACCATTTGGCATGTTCATTATATATATAAAACAAGTAGCACAGCTATGACAAACAATTGCAATTGGCTAGAGAGCTACACACATTCATGTATATATGCATGCATGCATATGTATACATACATTTATACATATACGTATATATATATATGTATATTATACACACACCTGTGGATATACACATGTACGCACACATATTACAAGTACAAGTATATTGTATTACATGATAGCAAATAATCAGCATTACGTAATATAAAGGGGTGAAAAGCAGCGTGGCCAGTCGCCCAGTTTAAGCATGAGTGACGCTCAAGCCTTCTGGGCTGGGCTTTCAGTGATGGGCTTATGATGAGCACACCTGCATGGCCAGCCAGGTGTGCTGAATACATGAAGGAGAAGCAGGCGTTGAATCCTCGGCTGGCCTCAGGCCATTCAACCACTCTAATTACAGCTTAATTTAGCGGATGGCCCATGATCGGCCGTCTTCTTGGGTTATTATTAATGATCAGCGTATAGACCAGTAGATGAAATATGGCATAATGATTGCAACGATCGATTACTAATGGGCGGAGTATGGCTTACTGAATCAGATTCTTTGCGTAGACCCTGACTGAAATTTCCCCAGGCGCCTAGCATGGATTATCGATTCAATCTTAAAGAGGGGATCTAAGTGGAGGAAAGGTTGGTGGACTTTCTTGTACGTATCTACACTCTTGTCTTGAGAAAGTCCAGTAATGATTAGATTACTACGGTGAGAATCCGTCTCGAGAGATAGCATTTTCTCATGGTCAAATTTGTTGTTATCAGTTACTTGTTCAAGTTGGGATCTTAGTGAGATCATTTCCTCTTTCATATTATTTTCACTTAACACCAGGTCTTTCATTTTAAGTAACAGTTTTCATTGTTACGATGTGCCAAAGCAAGAGAGATCTTTAAGGAATCCAGAGAAATATTATCGTCGGGAATAGAACATTCAACAATTGAAGCAATTTCGTGTTGAGGGATTACATCGACTGGTTGAAGCAAGACGGTCCTATTTTTTGGTTGTTTGGGTATAAGCAGATTAGAGAATGCACTCGTGTGTTGGTCGTCAGACAGAAATTTGACTTTACCGTCCATTTCTACTGGCGATATTGGGGTGATTTGAATAAAAGCCACGAATTAATCAATGAAATAGTTGTTCTAGAACAAAATAAATCACTCACTCAGCTCCTCTCGCAATATCTCAGTAATGTAATGCCCTTATGATATTGGTAGGAATATCCGTTCCAGAGATATGAGATGGCGAGAATCGAGCAGGCAGGACAAACCCAAAACACGTCCGTCACCTCTGGTGTCTAGTCTCTCTTTAATTAAGATAAATGAACAAGAAAAGAACCACATGAACAGAATTATTTCTGAACATGAAATCATTTCTGCACTGAAAGAAGCTAAAACTGGTAAATCACCTGGCTCAGCCGGGTTAGGCACAGCTTTTTGCAAAGCCTGCTGGCCAGAGATTAATGGTTTATTCGTATAGTTGGCATCACAACGCCCATACTGCGACCCACGTGGACATGTTTACCTCCGTCTATGACGTCACTCGGAGTTCCCCGCTCGCTCAACCAATAGGAGCGCATGGAAGCTTTCCTCCTCAAGTGCCACGCCCACGTTCGCCAGTTCAAATGTTTCACTCGACTAGTGAAGAACTATATATTCTCGCTTGAAAATTGTTTCTTATGTATTCTATGTATCTGTTATAGGGTGTTTATTAAACTGCTTTGCACGCCCAAACGGCACTACTGCTTTCCTCTCTTCATTACACGCCGTCGCACGTATATGGAATTGTTAAATGAGTGCTTCGAGGAAGGCGAAATGTCAAAAGAGCAAACAAAAGGTTTGATAAATGTAATCCCTAAAAAAGATGTGGACTCTAGATTTATATCAAACTGGCGACCCATAACTCTTCTAAATTCTGACTATGAATTAATATCAAAGGCGATAGCCAATAGAATAAACCCCATCCTACCAAATTTAATAAATCAAGACCAACATGGCTTTGTCAGAGGTAGATACATAGGGGATGCAGTCAGGAGAAGGGCTTTGTCCTCTCCTTGGATTTTTCCAAGGCGTACAACTCCATAGATTGGGAATTTCTTTTCCGGTGCTTGGAGTCATACAATTTTGGCGAGAATATTATCAAATGGGTTCGTACCCTACTCAAAACTTCTAGAGCATGCTTCTGTAATAATGGGTCAGCCTCGTCATGGTTCAACATAGACAGAGGCATGAAGCAGGGAGACCCCCTATCGTCGACATTGTTCACGTTAGTGGTGGAAAAACTTGCCAATAAATAAGATCTAATATAGAAATAGAAGGGATCACCATTGGTGACCACCAAAATAAAATCATACAGTTTGCAGATGATTTGACGCTACATCATCCTCTTTCTCCAAAAGAAATCATTTTTGGATTGGAGGGTGATAGCCAGAAAATCAAACAGATCAACTTTATTATTCTAGTCGGTAAATCCTATGTACATAGGCAGAGACTCTTCGGAGAAAACAATATTTCGTATGATAACATTATACCAGAATTCAAAAAAGGCTGTCAGGCCTAAAGGTTGCAGCGGAATACAACCCAATTGCTAAAAAACAATTTAAGCCCTGGAGGGATATCTTTAATAACTTGTAAACCCCAGCTTTCTATTAAGAAACAGGGGGAAATGTTGAGAAAAAGGTCAACGTCGAAAAAAACAAAAAAACAATGAAAAAAATACAAAAGGGAGAAAATACTTGAATGCACAACATCATAAATGGATTCAGCTGGGCTCGAATCACGTTTAGTGTTAAATTGAACAGAGTCATTGGTGGAAGTAGAAGAATCCGATGAAATAATGGTTCCCATCATGGTCTCAAGACTAGACATCCTAGTCTCGATACCCGAATTATTACTACTACCACTTGCAGAAGCTTCTTTCTGGCAATTATCTCCGATCGGAGGATCATGAGAAACTCCACACTTATCGCACATCTTTCCTTTACCCATCTTGAATAATCAAGATTAAAGCTTGCAACTTTAAAAAAAAAATTCCACAAAGGAAACACAACCGCACAGTGCGGAATCAGGTAGGAAAGTGGGTAATGGAAGGATGTGCGAATGACGTAACAATGACATAAGGTCTTGGAAACCGCACACCTATTATGACGTCACAGAAGGGGGCGTGGCTGTGGCGTGGAAAGTGGATCTCTCTCCGGAATATGATCATCAATGGGTCGATTGTCTAAAAAAAAATGCAGTTAAGTTTAGGTAATATTACATAGAAAAGAAATGCAAGATTGTATGCTAAATTTTTACACACCCTCACAATGATTTGTTTGATGTCTCATTAATTTTACCTGTTATTTACATGTTTCTGTGAAATAAAGATCCGGGGTTGGACCAAAAAAAGAAAGAAAAAGAATCATGTCAGAGGTTGGATGCCTACTGCACTAATGGCCCTCCTGGCCCTGGTGTAGGCATCTTAGTGGGATTATAATGGCATTCTAGAGTTTGAAACAAGAGGCTTTCCCTTTGGAGGGACGCAACTTTGAGCCTAGACTGGCTGAACCTACACTGGATAATTTTTAAGTATATTATAATTCTAATAATAAAAGTATACAAACAAATAAGAAGGGAGAAACTCGTTTGATTTTCAGTAAAAAGATGATGTACCCGTAGAATTTTTAAATACATTTGTGAATTTGGAGCATATAAATAATCTTTTCTTTCCCCCTGTTCCATTTTACTGATTTATTTTATTTCATATGTATTCCAGCAGAAGCGAGAAGGCAACAAAAGCAAGGCAAGTTGCTGTATACCACACTGCACAGCCACTGGATATGTCATTGAAGATGGGAAACAGATCACATTCCACAAACTTCCTAAGAAAGAGACTGATCAAAAATTATTTCTTGTCAAAATCAAACGTGATCCTGGCCCTAATTTCACCATAACTGATTACACCAGGATTTGTTCCAGGCATTACGAGGAGCAGGATTTCACACACTCAGGATGTAGGTACTAAAACTAATGCGAATGGACTGATGCATGATTTTGGTTCTCACCTGCAGGCATGCACATAAAGGAGAGACAATTAAAACGAGACAATTTTGAACAGATCTAGACAATATCGCGCTCATAAAAAATTGTGTCCTTATAGTTATTCTTAGGCAGTTTTGTCTCAAAATATTGAACTTTTGTCTCTAAATTATAATTTGGAGACAATTTTGCCGTAGATTTGAATTGAACCTCGGCAAACAAGTAAGTAATCAGTGATGAATATAGGTTTTTTGAAACTTTCAAGACTTCAGACAATGTCTAGGCAAAAATCTTCCATAAAATCCCCAGCTCGAAGTATGTGTCAGATGGTCATTGTCCTTGAAGCCTTATTTTGGATTTGTCTCTGGTCTCTGAAAATTAGACAATATATTGCCTCTTC
Source organism: Sthenelais limicola (assembly GCA_942159475.1). NCBI lineage: Eukaryota > Metazoa > Annelida > Polychaeta > Phyllodocida > Sigalionidae > Sthenelais > Sthenelais limicola. The sequence continues at coordinate 83,520,413 of OW804095.1, forward strand.
AGTTTTTGTCCTTATTTGTGGTAGTTTTCTGGTGGCTGGCGATAGTTTTTGGCATGGTTTAATTTTTAGATCGAACATTTTACTTCCTCTCTCATTGCGTGTGCTTCGGATTTTTCCTCCAAATTATGAATTTAGAGACAATTAAAACTTCAACATTTCTAGACAAAACAGCCTAAGGAAAGCTATGTGAGCTGTTTTTAGTTTTTTGTCAGTAGGCCTCAAAAATGCCTTCGAGACAAAAGACAAAGTGAAGCACAATGTAAAACAAACAAAATTGTCTCCAAATTATGAATTTAGTAACAAAACTTAAACATTTCGAGACAAAACCCCCTAAGGACAGCTATCGGAGCTGTCCTTAGTTTTTGGTCTTTCGGCCTCCAAATTGTCACAGAGACAATAGACAAACTGCATTATGAACATTGTCTCGTTTTGATTGTCTCTCCATTATCTGTGCGCCTGCTGCAAATCTTACAAAATAGCTTGTATCTCTATGCAAAAAACTACCGCCAGCCGCCAGAAAACTACTGCAAATAAGGACAAAAATTGAAGAGACAATTACATTGTCTAATTTTCAGAGACCGGAGACAAAAACAAAATCAGGCTTCAAGATTGTCCTTGAAGCCGGGGATTTTATTGAAGATTTTCACTTAGACATTGTCTAAAGTCTAGTTTTATTTATGTGCGAGGGCCCTGATTGGTATTTGGCCAATGAATAAGTATTGGTCTAAATACTTTAAAATATGCATTGATGTGAAAGTCTGTATGATTTTGTATAAAAATTAGTTAACGACCGATTGTGATGTTTTGGTATCACTGGAACCATCCGGGTGGCATAGACTCGACACGCGGTTACCTGGTTTGAATTTTTTTTTCCTATTTTTTAAAAGATTTTATTCAACATATCACCCTGCCATCGAGGCTCGTACAATTCTAAACAACAAGTATGCAGTGTCCCTTATATTTTATATTGTTTTGTTTTTTTCTGTAATTTTCTCTAGCTGATAGATCAGTAGCATAAATGCTTTGTTCTTAACAAATTAGCAGCCGCCTAGCAACTATTAACGAAGTGTGGGTTTTCCCCTTATGCCTACTTGGTTTGAATTATTAATTAATGATATGCAGCTGGATAGATTGACAGCATTAGGTTCTTTCAATAATGAGCGTGCGGTCATCAATTATCATAGAATTTTGTATTGTCTTAAATTAGTGCTACATGAACTTTTCACAATACAATTGTTAGGGCATTCTGACATTGTTAGGTCTTCCAGTGAAGATAATAAAAATTAATTTTTAAAAAAGAATTTAAAAAATTATGAATTTTCCTGACAATTTTAGAGAATTTAGTCAATTTTCCTATATTTACTATATATTTTTCCTATATTAATTTATACCAAACTAAGACGAAACCATAACTTTACATGTTGTCCTAATTTGCTCATTTTTTAATATAAGCCATGAATTTTTGTATAATAACCATCCTCTGAAGAATCCCAAGAAAGGCGAAACGCGTCAGGAATGCCAATAAACCTGCAAAAATACCAACTTGATTCGTTCCCATGATTGTTTTAGATGAGTTGCCTTCCATCAATTTTTAAAAATTAATTTCTGTTAGATGAAAAATGTGTTTTCGTGAATGTTCATGTTTTTAAATAAATTAAACTAAATGTTTTTGCCCCTGTGTCTTCGTTTGTTTGATATCATTATGAGAACATTACCATTGTCAAATATACTCATTTCTATATTTTAATTAATCAACTTTAATCAAGATTAAATGTTAATAGAAATTCTACAATATATGTAGGCATTACAAACAATACTTATAAATATATTTACTTCTTTAAATGTCTAAAAGAACCACCAGCACTACTCAAAGAGAAATAGAGCAGGATTTCCTTTTGTTTTCTTTCAGAAGATGGAAGTCGGATGGGAGCCTGTGCGCAGCTTGTCACTTTGTATTTTATTTATCAGCATATCCTCTGCCCAGGTCAGCAACTTGTCATGCCATTACTACATAAGGCCAAAATCATTCCCGGGCGATGCCTTCATCCAAGATGGAGACATTATGATCGGCGGTTTGTATTCAGTCCGAGATAGAAGCTCTGACCCAAAGGATCCCTGTGGAGGGGCAATTACTAGCTGGCGTCTCCAACAAAATATCCAAGCAATTGTCTTTGGCATTGGAAAGATCAACTCAGATCCAACGATCCTGCCTAATGTATCCCTTGGATTTGTAATAATCGATGACTGTAGGAACGCAGTGACTGCATTAGGACAAGCTCTCGGCTTCACCCAGGGTGCCATAGAGACGGATAGCTATTGTCCAGGGGTGGACCGTGGTTTTGATGTGGCCGCTGTCTTAGGCCCGACATCAAGTAGCCGTTCAATTGCCAGCAATCAATTACTTAGCCTGTTTAACATACCTCAGATAAGCCCAGAAGCCACGAGTGATGATTTAACTGACTACTACGACCATGCTTATTTCATGAGGATGGTCCCTCCAGACAGGAACCAGGGTGCAGCAATTATCGACATTGTGCTTCGATATAATTGGACATATATTGCTTTGATATATAGCGAGGGGAGCTACGGGTCGAATTTAGCGAAGCAAATTGAGTACCGGGCTAGACTGAATGGCATATGCATTGGCTATATCACAGAACTTGAAAGTAACTTTTTAGATGATGACAGGATGGACAGAATTGTAGATAACCTATTGCGCCAACGCGAGAGTGCCAGAGTTGTTATTCTTATTTTGGATATTGAACACCTGACGCCATTCTTTAGAACTCTAGTTAAGAAGGATGCTCTTGGCCAGTTTATATTCATTGGTGGGGATACGTTAGATCAAAGGGCGTTTCAAGAATTCCCTTTAGCCGGCATAGGGTCGATTTCCCTGGCTTTCCCAATAAGCAAAAGCAGTGAATTCGAACAATATTTCAGTCAACTTAACCTTGATAATAGTGGAGGCAATCCTTGGTTTCCAAAAATATGGGAGCATGCTTTTAGTTGCTCAGAGAACATTCCTAGATGTAAAAGTCTCCAGATGTCGGAGATAGATGGATTTTACATCAGTGAGTGGACCTCGAAAACTTTAGATGCAGTAACTGTGGTCGGACTGGGCATTCACAATTTCATCATAACATATTGCAAAGAGGCGATAGGAAACAGGAAGAAATTGAGAATATGCCTTAAAGATGCGAAATTCTTTGAATTTCTTAAAGACGTTTCATTTAAAGGTCTTACTGGTAGCATCAAATTTGACGAACATGGTGATCTGATTGGTAATTATTTAGTTCGTCAGTGGGTGATGGAAAATGGTACACAGCTGTCGAAAACAGTCGCTAGATGGCAGCAGCTTCCTAACACAGTAGATGGCGGAAATCTAACGTTCCTAGAAGAGCCGAAATTTTATTTGTCTGGGGAGCTGGGTGGGGCCATCAAAGAACAATCACTTCCACCAGAGTCCATATGCAGTAAGCCTTGCCTTGTTGGCTTTGTAGCCGTCCAGAAGGAGTTGCCTTGCTGCTGGGACTGCAATCAATGCAGAGAAAATGAATATGTTACTGGAAATGGTTCGATTTGTAAGCAATGCCCTTATTTAAAGTGGCCCGAGCAGACAGCACGAGAGAGTTGTAAAAGCATAGAACCTACGTACCTTGCCATTGATGATCCCTTCGGCATGACCTTGTCTATTCTTTCGATATTCGGTTTCATGACCACTTTAATGTGGACTTTCATCCTGATAGGTTATAACGATCGCAAGATCATCAAAGCCAGTTCAGTGCCCATCGTGTGTGTCATTGCTGTAGGGTTTTATGTGTCTTTCATTACCGCCTTTATATTTGTTTTGAGACCATCGGTTCTGAGCTGCAGTATAGGGCATATAGGGTTTCACCTAAGCTGCACTCTGCTCTACGGACCTCTGAGTGTGAAAACTGTACGTATCTATAGAATATTTGCAGCCTCTAAAAAGTGTCGCCGTCCAAGACATTTCATCAGCTTGAAGTCGCAGATGTTGACTATTATGATGATCCTCATATTTCAGGTAGATATACCGAATACTTTTCTGTAATTAAGAAGATACAATGCAGTTTTTGTCGGAGGAAAGGACCACTAAATTCCGGGGATATTGTTTTAAATGACTATCAGCCTATTAATGTGTATTTACTTATACTAATAGATTATTATTACATTGTTTCCCGATGTTTAATTTACTAGGATAAGGCAATCGACTTTCAATTCTGGTACCTAGAGCATATAGGAATGTCGGAATGTCATTAGGGTTACCTATTTCATATGGTAGTATAATCCTAATGTAATGAGGACCATACATAACATGTTATCATGATATTTTATTGTCGTGTTATCTATTGTGCGCAACTATAATTATTTTCCTTTGGAGGCAAATAAATATAATACAACACAATAATTATTAGATCCCGAGGGGAACCTATAACTATTCAGTCACACAAGCTAAACGTTCAGAAAAGACATCCCCCAATCAGATTAAGAGAACTTACATTCCTAAGATGTAGTACTGGGAGTATATATAAATGTGTATTTAGTCACAGGACACTACCCGATGCACATGTTTTCAGTGGGGCATCCTGTTTTGACGCACAAAGTCTTGCGCGTCAAAACTCACTGTTCCATATGTTGCTTCAATAACAACTTGACGCACTGCCTCACAAGCTACCATGTAGCAGGTCGGGAGGCACTACAATGTAGCGCGTCAAAACGCCATGCTAATATGTGCATGGGAACGCTCTATTATTACCGCATTATGACGTCCTAATAACTTGAGTGTGAGAATACACTTTTAATTGTAATTCGAGTACTAAATTGGCTGAACATTCATATCAAATAATTCTCCAATTAGAGATGCTGAGGAAACACAACAATTGCCACAACCACTTGTAACCTGTAGAAAGACATCCATTTATTCATCATTTGCATTCAGACAGTATCTGAACGAGTGTGTGCCTGTCACCCTTCCCCTATGCAATGAGGATAGTTGGTTTTGGAGGTGGTAGGCGCACTGAGGGTACACTAGACAAACAGATGTAAATGATGGGGGGTGTTTTGATTATATGCCCTCTACAATATCACACAAATGATTACACAGACAAAATATAGAAGAATATCACCCAAAAGTATTCAAGATACGTGCTAGTTAATTCCAATAGTGTATAAATGTCACAATATAACGTGGATAGTGCTTTTAAAATAGAAGAATTAGATATGTAGGGTGCTGGTCAGATGCTAAGATAAATGACACGTGAACAGGTGAATGGCCTGAAACCAAGCATAGCAATGGTTTTATTTTCAGCAATAACAAACAAGAATAACCGCCCCTTGGCTACCCACATATGGGCACCGATGTATCGGTTGGAGATATGTAGGGTGCTGGTCGGATGTTAAGATAAACCCATGGCAACCGCCCCTTGGCTACCCACATATGGGCACCGATGTATCGGTTGGAGATATGTAGGGTGCTGGTCGGATGTTAAGATAAATGACACGTGAACAGGTGAATGGCCTGAAACCAAGCATAGCAATGGTTTTATTTTCAGCAAAAGGCCAAACACAAGAGAACAGTTTAGGAAGAAAGCCTGTCCAGGGCATTTCCCACCACACTCTCACACTTCATTTGATCCTGAGGAGAGGGTACGATATAAGATGACACAATTGAAGACCTCCAGTTTCCTCTAATTTTGATGTCGTCCAAGGGGATGCCAAGGGAAGACATGAACGAGGCACCTCCCCAACAAAAGGAGTGGGAAGTGAAACAGTCAGTTAAACCAGCAGATGTCGACAAGGCACTGAGTTTCTTGGAGAAATGGTCATAATCAAGGGTCCCATATGATTTGCAGGAAAACAATGGAGATGAAGCCGGCAGATCCTGGTCTAGAAGCTTCCTAATCCAATATACTGGACATAGGGGTTTATTGGAGATGACTCTAATAATTATAGAGAAGGGGGTAGAAGAAGATTTGGTTGTACCCACGTTCACAACCAGACCCCCCGGCACAAGGGAAATGTTTTTACGGAGCAACATGTGAGGGGAGTTAACCACATGTCCAACCCTTAATAACGATCTGAATAAAAAAACAAAGGCAGACCAACACAGTAGGTCCAAGTCGTCTTGTAAGTCCAGACAAGGGTACATTTTCATAAGGTCTGAAGGCTTGATCGGCGGGGCGGGTGTGGGAGCAGATCCAGGTAGACTCTTTATACCACGAAGCACTGATTTAATGGCTGGATGTGACATCGGGGGGCAGTCCAGGCCCAATAATCTGGCATAAGAAATCACCCCAGCCACATACGTACACACTGACGAATATCTCATGACGGAGGATAAATAGGCACAGAAAGATGCAAGTTTTTTAATTGTTATAGGCATCAAAGACGAAGAATTTTCGTCCAGGAAAGACTTGAAAAGATTCCATTGTCTAAGCCTTTGCAACTTGGTAGAGGGAGCAAGGGCTAAACTCCTGAGTTGAACAACTCTCTCCGACCATTTGCTGAGTCCTGGAGGAGACAATTGTCAGTGTTAATACAGCACAAGCTTGTCGATAATAAAATATCAGGGACAGGAGCATCAACACTATAATAAGGCAAGCGAGATAGGATATCTGCCACCACATTGTTATCAGTTTTAATGTATTTAGGAGCAAGGGAAATATTATAGATGAAACAAATCCAATATAGCTCGTAAAGCCATTGCATGCATTGTCTGCTACTGCTAGTTCCATTTTTTAGCATAGCGATCACTTGCGTGTTGTCTATGAAGCACACCACAGTTTTATTTTTCAGAACACTGGCCCACCGTCTGACTCCCGTCAAAACAGGGAATAATTCCTGGATATTAATATTGGATGCCAGATTGTTCTCCATTGGCACAGAACAAATATGGCCTTCATACTTGACACACATGGGTATTTCACAGTCATTCCAAGGTCCCGCGAACCAATCTGCTCCCATAAAGGCAGCAAACCCTTTGGAAGAGGAGTCAGAAATAATAGGAAGATGGAATATTTCCTTCTTCAACATACCCACACCGTTGAAACACTTGGAAAATGATTCCCACCAGCTCAAGTCCATCCTAGCTTCCCCTGATATAGGCATGACTTGGAGCTTTTTCACTAGCATCATCTTGTACATGTCGAAAAACCGCCTGCAGAAGGTCCTACCTCCGTGAAACACTGCAGAGCAATGGGACACATACCCACAAAATTTCTCTAGTTGCTTTTTGGTCATATACTTAGCATCCTTCACTTCTCCAATCAGTTTAGTGAGCTTTTCAACTTTCCCCACCGGCAAGGAAAGGGTCATGTCTTGGGTGTTCAATGTAAAGCCGAGATATATACATGTGGAAGAAGGGGCAGTGACCTTCTTCCATGCTACATGGAATCCCAAGAAGCGAAGACAATACAGTAAAATATCACGGTAATGAGAACATGTATCATAAGAATCACTGGCGACAAAAAAGTCATCCAGAAAATTAATGACAGAAAATTCAGTTCAGCTATACAGGTTACAAAAAAGTTGGAGATGCTGTTAAAAATGCAAGGACCAGTGCGCAGGCCAAAGCATAACCTATTATCAACGAATAACTCCTCCTTACCATCAACGTCCCACCTAAAACCACAATAACGACGGTGGTTAGGATTAATGGGGACTGCCCTATAGGCGGACTTAATGTCCACAACAGCCATAAATGAACCCTCGTCAATCAAGCTTATGGCATTATCAATAGATTTAAAGGTAAATTCACGAACTAAGCTGTTACAGTGTTCATTTACAGATTGTCCCAAAGGTCTGCTGCAATCTGTTATGGGCCTAATGCCCCCATCAGCCTTTGGGACTGCACCAAGTGAATGTATACAGGTAGGAAATTCATCAGCAATAGAAATAAAACCTTTGTCGAGTTCCTTGTTAACAATATCATCCATCTTGCACTTTACCTCAGGTTCAAGGATAGATTTATAATTAGCACAATCGTATGGTTCCACCTCAGTGTCAACCACATCAAAACCTTCGAGAACACCATAAAAAACATCAATGTAAGTGTTAACGCTGCTAGGGTTAAGGCTAAATAGCAGATATGCAAAACGACAAGGTTTCAATTGAGTACCCTTGCCACCAAGAACATGGTGACATTGACATTTTCCACGGGCACAACTAGCATAAACATTTACGAAGGAACCACGGTTAGAAGTTGGAGATGTAAAAAGTAACATATCATCGCTAGTTTCACTACCATCACGACCAAAATTGTTAATAATACTCCTAATTATCATTGTACTTATCTTCGTCTGGAGAAAAAGTCTGTTGTACACGGGCAGGCAATGAAATCGGGAATAAACCAATTGTCGAGTCACGAATAACAGCATCAACATTGCCACAGTCGGCCATGACACTTTGGTTCAAGTTCAAGTTCAAGGACGGGTCGTTGCTATCACTACCGGGAAGCACTTCCGGATTACGGTCGTCATAATCACAACAAACGTTCGAGTCGAGAAGACTCGGAGAAACTACTGTTAAATCAACATTAACATCATGACCATCAGAAAACACATTATTTTCATCCTCAATAAATTCATCTAGACAGACCTTAGCGCAATAGTGACCCTCCTCATCCTATTTCGAGCCTTTCGTGCAGGCCTTAGCCCCGTGGTCGTAAGATCCGCAGCCGGAGCACTTATGAGGATAATCGCAATTCTTCAAAGAACAACCTCCAGGGTTATTGTACTTGAAGCATACTCTATCTTTCTTAGCCTTCGTCGACTTGACTGTAGATACCTTTTTAGAGTTCTCAAAAGCATAACAACGTAATACTTCTTCTTGGCGGATATCTTGAAATGCAGCCAATCCAACCTTGTTGGCCCTTGCCCTTACGGCCTGGTCGTAGAGTAGACTGGCCTTCAGCGTGTAAACCTGCGAACCTGCCTTCTCACACATGGTGAGACAGTGGTTAACCACGCCCTGAATCTCGTCGAGGGACCTGGCATCAGTAACCAACTTATTCACGAGCTTCAGATTTATCAACAATAAATTTTCAAAAGAATCGATAGTGTCACCTTTTTCCAGATCTTTTGTTTGGTCAAATGGGTGTGTCCTCGATCGGGTCCTCGACCAGTCCCTGGCACGACCGCGTGTGTGATGGGCCCCGCCCACCGCGTAAATAGAACTGTCCACACTTGGTTCACGCTCTCTGCTATTAAACACAATTGTATCAGAGCTTGCACTTGAAGTAGATGCTAATGGATTGACAATAGAGGTTGCCGAGTCAGCTTTCCTTGCATCCAGGGAGGTTATCAAGTCTTTCATCATTGATTCCAATGAACCGATCCTCCCATTCAAGGCATTCACATCCACAACAGTCGGCGAATTCGTGCAATCGTCGTTCAAAGGAGCCACATGAGTGTTACCACACTTTTCACACAACTTTGGTTTCCCCATCTCGAAGAAATATCGATCAAAACGTGGAGAAAGAAAAAATGTTCAAGTGAACCGTCCGCTCAGTGCGGATCTGGGTGAACGAATGTCAATGTTTATGTTCGTAGCGATGATGTCATAAGCGCCGCCCAGGCGCGACCTGATTGGTCGACGGTGAATGGAGGCGGAGCTAAGCAACCGCCCCTTGGCTACCCACATATGGGCACCGATGTATCGGTTGGAGTAATTATGACCGGCTTGCTTTTAGCGCCGCCTAGTGTTGTATTTGCACAATGGTTTGGCATAGAGGGGTTTCTTAAACATAAGCAGGGAGAGGTGGCTGTAATGAGCGACAGGTGAGTGTGAAATGCCAGCTCTAGGTGAGTGAAGTGTAAGGTAATGTGGCTTTTCACGGCCATTGTAAGTTCATTGTTTCTTATAATTTATTTCACCTTAGTATGCTGTGTTAATTACAGGCATAAAGACAAGATCTCCATTTATATTAAATACCTCCCTGCTATGAATGACAGTCAGACCCCTTATTTTTGCACTGATTGTAGAGGACATATGTACAAACTAGGATCTCAATTGTTTTCATATATGACTCAATGGAAATTCAATCGTTTTTGTATCACATTCCATCCCATCCCATCCCATTTTGTATTGTATGTGGGAGGGGTATGATACTATAATAGGTAGCATAAAGTAGCCTAGATGTTTGAGGGTAGTTTTGTGGTGTGTTTTCACGCACTGTTAAGTAAGCACTGGGAACTTATATTATGCTAAATATAATATCTGCATGGGTGACATTGCTGCACTATTGACAAATGTTGAATTAATTAAAGATACCATTTATTTGTTATGGCCTAATTCTTTATCATCTGTAAGATGTAAATTTATATAGGTTTATACCGTTGGGGGGAAAAACTGTCAATGTAAGGATTATTTTCATAATGAAGATTGTAATTTACAGTTCTAAAAAGTCCTAATTGTATGAATATTCAAGATATATAGGTACATAGGCTGTATATGCCTTTATGTAGTTTTACTTATCAAATTAAAAGCTATGGTGATTGATAGTGTGTGCAGTACGCAGTCATGCACTATGCCACTCTAGAAAAGCTTGTAGCTTGACCAGTGAATGGACTGCTTTTTATTCGCTGGTCGCACTGGGGCATACACTTTACATAGGCCTAAAAAGCTATGAAACAGAAAGGGTGTGCGCATAGGGTACGCGTTTGCAGCTCATCTTTTCAGCGCCAACCCCCTAAAATTCAGAATACTAAAGTCTGGCCTTTCATTAAACAATGTGTGGTGTGCGGCTCTGGATTAGTGTATGCTGAACCAGAGCCAGGTCCACGTAGCTAGTAATACTAGACAGCTAGATGGGGTTTTGTAGTATTATGAGTGTGGGTATGTATGTGCTCGTCGGTGCACCAGGGCCCGCGCACATAAAAAACTAGTCTTTAGACAATGTCTAGGCGAAAATCTTCAATAAAATCCCCGGCTTCAAGGACAATCTTGAAATCTGATTTTGTTTTTGTCTCCGGTCTCTGAAAATTAGACAATGTAATTGTCTCTAAAATTTTTGTCCTTATTTGCCGTAGTTTTCTGGTGGCTGGCGATAGTTTTTTGCATAGAGATACAAGCTATTTTGTAAGATTTGCAGCAGGTGCACCGATAATGGAGAGACAATCAAAACGAGACAATTTTAAGTAGTTCTAGACAATATATATCATGTTCATAAAGCAGTTTGTCTATTGTCTCTGGGAACATTTTGCAGTCTCTGTGACAATTAGGAGGCCGAAAGACCAAAAACTAAGGACAGCTCCAATAGCTGTCCTTAGGTGGTTTTGTCTTGAAATATTGGAGTTTTGTCACTAAATTCACAATTTGGAGACAATTTTGGTTGTTTCACATTGAATGCAGTTCATCTATTGTCTCTGGGACAATTCTCCAATTGTCTCTGGGACAATTCTCCAATTGTCTCTGGGACAATTCTCCAATTGTCTCTGGGACAATTCTATTATTGTCTCTGGGACAATTCTATTACAATTCTACAATTGTCTCTGGGACAATTCTATTGTCTCTGGGACAATTCTATTGTCTCTGGGACAATTTTGAGGCTGAAAGAAAAAAGAATTAAGGACAACTCAGATAGCTGTCCTTAGGTGGTTTTGTCTCGAAATATTGAATTTGTCACTAAATTCACAATTTGGAGACCATTATGCTAATATTCCCCCCCATTAATTAAGTAAGGAGTGAAAGGCAGGCTTGGGACATTAAAGTTTTATTTATATAAAAGTTTGAGGTATAAAATGTTTGAATTAAAGTTGAATATAAATGTAAAGTTTGATTAAAAGATGAAATTGATATAAATGAGTGATAAAATTGTAAATTTTTGAGAGATTGAATAGATATAATGTAAATAATATGATGGAAGATTGAATAAATATGATGTAAATAATATGATGAAAGATGATGAAGTAGGTGTGGGTGGGTGGGAAAATTTGGTTAGGTGTGATGTGGGTGACTGCTGGGAGCGAAGTGAGTGTTGAGTGAGGGTCAGCGGCGGAGCGCCGGCGGGATATAAATAGATTGTTAGTAGTGGTCAAGGAGGGGAGGGGGTAATCCATAATGCCAACGCATTGCTACATGCAATGCTGTCCACATTATGCTAATATTCCCCCCCATTAATTAAGTAAGGAGTGAAAGGCAGGCTTGGGACATTAAAGTTTTATTTATATAAAAGTTTGAGGTATAAAATGTTTGAATTAAAGTTGAATATAAATGTAAAGTTTGATTAAAAGATGAAATTGATATAAATGAGTGATAAAATTGTAAATTTTTGAGAGATTGAATAGATATAATGCCAAACCTACCAAGATATGAATGGGGAAGGGATTTGGGTGGGATGTATTGGATTGAGTTTATGGGGTAAGATGAGATGAAGGTTGTAAAGAAATTGGTTGTAGTTTGATAGATAAAAGCCTGTAGAAGGCGTTGAGGTTTTGTTAAAATAAGGCTCTGTGAGTCCTTGGTTATGATATATGGGGCTGTGGCCCGAGTCTTTAGGTGGGTCGGCAAGTTCAGAGGGAGTTGGGGACACTCCAAGTTTGGTAGTTGCTTTTCAGGTCGCTGGGTATGTTCGCGTCCTAATGTTGCGTTAGTCAGCCTGCGTGGGTGCAGCTGAGTTGCTGATGCCTTGGATAAGGGCGTTGTTTACTGAGTTGTTGCTTGTTTCGATGTACTGCTGGTAGGCGGTGGAGCGCCAGCCCCCGAATCGTTGGATGTCGAGCTCTGAGCACCCTTTAGCAAATGCAGTAGTTGCAGCTGCCTTGCGTAGGCTGTGCAGAGACAGTGAAGTGGTGTCGATGTTGTGGCGTCGTAGCGGGGATTTCCAACGTTTTGCCACATATGAGACCGGCACGGGGCTCCGATCTTTAAACATGAAGAAGGGCTTGTCTCGCGCCTTGCTTGGAAGCCTTTTGACTAGCTTCTGGATCAGTTTCACGATGCATAACGTTGGTTCGGGTCCAGCCTGAAGTGTTATGGTCTTTCGCTGATACGTGGACTGCATGTTTTTGGCCCACTTGACTGTTACCACTATGAAGTTGTTGAAGATTTTAACATCATTTCGCGTTAGGTGCTTCAACGGGTCAAAGCGAGCCACGCTCGGTGCTATGACCTCGGATTGTCGTAGGGCCCCGTAAAACATGAGGAGAACGGGTGCTTTAACAATCAATTCGTCGAACGTGTCTCCCATCGTTGTTATCACTGTCTTTAGGATTTCAACATCGATGGGCTTTTTAGCTCTAGGTATGAAGGATTTGTCGTTCTCCAGTGCCTTTAATGCCCACGTTACTCGTGGGTGGAGAGTGGGGCGAGTATCTACATCGCATTTTTTAAGGTATGTCCTGAGGTTAGAAACGTAATTTTTGACCGACCTTGGTGACTTTATATACATTGCCAGGTACTCAATATAAGCGCACACATGTTGATAGGTTGGGCGCCTCGGTCTGGTCTGTGTCTGTTTGCAGAATGCTAGGTAGGTTGTCACTGCCGTGCGGTAATTGGCTCGGGTTCCTTGTGCCCATGCCTTGTCTTGGCGCTGTGCAGCCATGTCCATAAGCCTTCCCATTTCGGTGTCTGGAATTAGAGTTATTTTGCATTAATTCAATTGCATACAGGCAGGGTTCTACTTCAGATAGGTGGCATTCCTTACTAATTTTAGTGACTTCATCAACATATTTCTTTGCTAAATGTCTACGACTGAGCGCGTCTGCAATGCAATTGTCGACCCCCGTGATGTGCTCATAGGTGATGTTTAGATCAAAGAGGGCCTGGACCATCCAGGCCATCCTTGCTGATTCGAGTATGGTTTTATTGCGTCCTTTGCCCGTAGTAAATACCGAGACTGCCGCCTCATTGTCGCACAGTATTTTAATATGGGTGCCCCTATCAGATTCGTCAACAAATGTATGAAGTGCCACTGCTATATTTATCGCCTCGAGCTCTGAGATATTATCTGAGCCGTCACTGACTGGGGCAACCTGGGCGCCGTACATATGCACCCCATCTGATCCTCCCACTCCGCTCAGGCAAGCGTCGACTGTTATGGTGCGAGTGGGCTGAGAGTTGGGTATAACTGAAATGCCATTCCAGGTTTTACAAAAATTTTCGAACCAAACCAGGTCAGCCTTCATAGAGGAATTAATGTTGACGTATTTACCTTGCATCTCGCGTAGGGCATCTAGGAGGCGCGAGATAAAGAGACGTGCAGGCTTTACGCACTTTGCTATATGGATCAGACGTCCTATGACGGACTGCAGCTCTTTCCTACTCATTGACCGTCTGCGGAGGTACTTTCTGACCGTGTCGAGGGTCTGGGCTATCTTGTCGGGAGGCACTGACAGTTCCATGGCTGGGGCGTCGATATTGACGCCGAGCCATCTCACTTTGGTAGCTGGGACCTGGTCCTTCTCACTGGCCCTAGGGAGTCCTAGTTCGTGGAAGAGCTGCGTGGCGAATTCATGAGCACGTTCCGCGGTTTGCCTGTCGGGAGAAATCAGAACCAAATCGTCAAGATACATCATACTAACAAAGCCATTGTCAGATAATATTTTAACTATAGCATTGGCGACCCTCTGCATATGGAAGCTTGATGCCCTACTCCCAAAGGGCATGGTAACATCAAGGTAGTGTTTGTTCTTCCAGGCCAAACATAGTAGGGGCCAGTCTAGTGGGTCTGTAGAAAAGTTTTTGTAAGCCCTTGATATATCTATGGTCGAGAGCACTGCAGATGGGCCGAATCGGATCAGCTCTTGTACTAACTGGTCCACAGTCGGCAGGCTGTGTGTGCGCTCAACCCCCCACAGGTCATTCTTACATATAAAGGCATTAATTGATTTTTCGGGCGGGTAGCTGAGGTCTATGATTACACGGCGATCCTCAATGTCCCTCTTCTCCCGAGACATTATTGGGGCGCAATGATGCCACTTGTCGAATGGTGGTTCTTGAAATGGGCCCAATAAACCATTAAGTTTGACTTCTTTTGCCACAAAACTATCTATCTTTTCGGGGAATTTATCTGCACTAGCATGATTTTGGCCGGCTGGGAGGTGACTGGTAGGCCCGTGGTAGCCCATGGGGAATCCAAACCTTATAAGATCATACAATTCTCTGCCGTCGTGATCATTGGCGAGATACCTATCCCATGCTTGCAAGTTAAGTTTGGTAGGGAGTTCTATTCTACTATGCATGGCATTGGGGAGGCCCGCAGCTCGGACCTGGCGATATATGTCAGTGTAGGCTGAGTAACCATCGAGTTCAACCATGTTGGGCCAATGTTCTATTCGATGTGACATGAACGTATGGGGAGATAAGTCAACATTTTCTGCATCCCGCTTCCCTTCACATATTTCCCTCACAGTTTCAAAAGTCAATTGCATACCTGTATCAAAGGCCGGCCGAGCGTGGCTTGGTCCTTGGTCCGTAGCACTGTGCGTGTTGACATCGTGTGGGCCTGAGCGGCCATGATGGGTGTTTTCCCGGGGAAGTCCCGCGACCTCTCGTGCCTGGCGAGGCTTAGCGCGAGAAGGTGGCTCTATGACGTCAGCGGGTGGAGTCCCGGGGATTCCCTGGTCGTGGTGGCTCTGCAACTGAGTGTCAACATTAGATTGGGAAGAAACATGATTGAGATTGCTATTGATTATATACTTTCTGGGCACAAATTCAGCAGGCCTCAACGTTGAGGCGCCTACTGTCCGTTTTTTGCATGGGCATTTTGCGAGCTGGTACGTGATGAGGTGGCTCCGGCGTGTGACAGGGCTGATGCATGGGCGTGGCCGTTAGCTTGCTTAGCCGCGTCCTGCGTGGCGTGTGTCTGTCTGCGTTGACAGTCCCGTATGGAGTGTGTGCAAGACCGCCCCACTGAGTCGCAGTATGAGCATATATGGGTGGCGAATACCGGCCCGTCTTTATGGCTAGATGTGTGTCTACACCCAGCCTTAGAGTTGAAAAGTCTACAGATAACCTCATGTGCGCCCCCACTATTCTGAGATCTATTACTATGTGTGGCACCTGTACTGGTGATATTGCTGGTGGTTAGAGTGCTGGGCATCGTCATGCACAATCTGACTCTCTCCTCCTGTATCTCACTGCGCTCATGCCAGTCGAGTGTACCATTTTCCACGCTGTCCCACACGAATTGTGACCAGCGGCGGACGGCCTGCCATGGCCGCTCGAGTGCATCTCTAGAAACTTTTCTCAAGTGGTGCATAATATGTTTGCGATCCTCTCTATGAGTGGCGCGGGGGTCATCTAATAAGGCGAGCATTGCATCAATATATTCAAGGGCGGAGAGAGAGCTTCTGGCTTCTAATTTTTGTTTTATAGTTTGTAAGCCATCCCGACATATATACATGTATGGCTTAGCCATTACGTTGGAAGCATGTATATCATTCAAAATGTTCATCTTACCACCGAAGTTGTGTGAGAAGCGCTCTCTCTCCATCTGTCTCTCGATGAAGTCCTCAGACTGTAGCTGACGACGTAGTATGTAGGGGGCCTTCAGGCGTCTCTTTGACCCTTTACGGTCACGTTTACGGTAGCGCCGGCGCTCCTCCTCACTGTCTGAGTCCGAGCTATGGGAACTAGCGTCGCTGTCACCGACCTGTTGATTCTGACCAATGCTGTCAAGTTTCGAGTTGATCCCCACCAGGCTGGCGGCCAGGCTAGTCATGTTTGATTCAATAGAATTAATCCTGGCTTCAAGGGCGGTATTCGTCACTCGTTTGGCACTTGTCTTTGTCTTGGGTTGTGGTATATCTTCCGTCTCAAAGCTTGTATCATCCTCAGGCTCTGAGGACGAAACGACCACCTTCTTAGAGCATGTGGATCTACCGGCGGGCTTATCCTTAGTTGAGGCACCGGTTTTCACTGGCTTACCGCCCTTTTCGATTTTCTGTCTAGGCATGTTGGCAGGTAACGTCTGACGATGTAATATGAGTCTATTCCTACCAGACTTGGGGAACAGCCTTTGTCTCATGTAGTAGAGATAGGGGTTTTGATAGAGGGTGCCCCTATGCAAAACTCCGCTCGCCAAAGTAAAATTTGGTTAGGTGTGATGTGGGTGACTGCTGGGAGCGAAGTGAGTGTTGAGTGAGGGTCAGCGGCGAAGCGCCGGCGGGATATAAATAGATTGTTAGTAGTGGTCAAGGAGGGGAGGGGGTAATCCATAATGCCAACGCATTGCTACATGCAATGCTGTCCAAATTTTGGTTGCTTTACATTACAGGCTTACTCGACCGCCAAACCATGCCAAAAACTACTGCCAGCCACCAGAAAACTACCACAAATTAGGACAAAAACTGGAGAGGCTATATAGTCTCATTTTCAGAGACAAAGACAAAATCAGGCTTCAAGGACAAGGACAATCTGACTTTATGTGCACACCTTTCGAGATTGTCCTTGAAGCCAGGGATTTTATTGAAGATTTTTCCTAGACATTGTCTAAAGTCTTGAAAGTTTCAAAAAACCTTTATTCATCACTGATTACTTACTTGATTGCCTAGGTTAAATTCAAATCTAAGGCAAAATTGTCTCCAAATTATAAATTTAGAGACAAAACTTCAACATTTCGAGACAAAACTGCCTGAAAATAGCTATAAGGACAAAAAAAATTATGAGCGCGGTTTTGTCTAGATTTGCTAAAAATTGTCTCGTTTCAATTGTCTCTTCTTTATGTGTGCGCCTGTTGGTAGTGTTGTGTACTGACCAAGAGAGGTCGTGCTAATCTGTGTGCTGGTATTTTTAACATTTTATTCTGTATGTTGTCATATAAACTCTGTATTGCCATGTCTTTATTACCTGTATACACCTTGTGTCTGTATGTATGAGATTATTCAACATGGACATGTGTCCAATATATTGGGGTTGACTTGGAAGAACTAAGTCATCCCTGGGTGTGTGGTGTATTAAAAGTGAGTGCTGGCGAGGTCCAATCAATCCTGGATGAATTGTTCCTTAATATTCTGAGTTTCCATAGTCACTTAAGATTGTCAATCGGACATTACAAAATGTTAACATTTTATGGTTTAGGACTTTAATTAAATTAGCATAAATCTTTGTACTGCTGGACTAATTGCTTTCTTAACCTTTCATCCATCCGATATTCTCTTTTCTCAGATTATCCTAATCGGAGGGACATACCTCGCAGCGAATTGGGAGAGGTATAAGGAAAATCCATCAATTCTAGTTCTCTTGGCACCATCTAGTCCGCGCCTGGAGATGCCGGTAATCATTCAGCGATATACAGAGCTGTATTGTGAACGTCAGCAGCTGGCTCTCATGCCACCTCTCGTGTACAACCTTCTACTTCTCGTGGTTTGTGACGTCACTGCTTTCCTGACACGCCGCCTACCGGAAGCGTTCAATGAGTCCTGGTTTATCTTCCTCTCTGTTTCGTCAACCCTGGTCATCTGGATGGCGTTTCTCCCCACTTATTTCATTGTTTTCTTTGCCTTCTTTAAAGAATCTCTTCTGTCGCTGGCCCTTTTACTGAATGCCTTTTGTAACATGGTGTTTACATGTGCCCCAAAGGTGTATGCTGTTTGGTTTATGAAGGATGATGATATTGCTGCTACTTACGATATGGATGAAAGTATGGAAAAGGACCGACGCAAGTCAATGAAGGCTTCCTCCGAAACTTCGGTGGAGACAATAGTGAAGAAGCAATAGTGGGACAATCGCCATATTTGAGTCCTTAATATCATGTTTTTTAAATTGTTGAAATATTGTAATTTGTGTCATAATTTGGATATATGTATATATATATATATAATATATATTATTTATACATATGTATACATACATAAACCCCAGAACACTTTAGAGCACAAGGGACCTGATATTTACCGTGGTTGATATATATATATGTTCAGCCTACAATATTCCTGCACCACCGTTACACAGCAGCCAGTGGCCTCAAACTGGTATCGCCGTGCTGAACTATACATGTTAAACCAATATGGACCACTGACAATTAAATCGCCCATGAATGTCGGGAGTGTATATATATGCCCAATTAATCATGCAGTAAACTCGACGTACATTGTTATGGTAGGTTATCCAGTGGCACTGAGTTGACCAGATATTACGTACACAATTACCAAGTTACTAAGATATTACAATTTACCAAGATATTACAATGTCTTTTTAGTTATTTTGGACCGCAGCTTGTAAATAGTTAAGTCATTTTAAAGTCGTCCACTCGTCGAATTAAATAATTATGCACCTGAGAGTTGGCTTAGATAAAAATAAATGGAAATCCTTGGCGAAGGAATTCGTCATTTCAGCCGTTATGCTGCTTTGAAATGTATAATGTTTCCTAGATTGATTGATTTATTATTTTTACACAGTCTGAATTCCTAAAATGTTGACATTGCAAATGGCAAGTGATCCTTTTGAAGCGCGCTGTCGAAAAATAATAGACACTGCCAATCGCCATTGATTCGTGCAAGGGAAAATGAGGTAATCGGATCTACACTTCCAAGAATCAGCTGAGTTTATGCAAGCTGTAACCAGGTAACAAGGTCGATACGAAAATCATTCGAATTGAAAAAGATTTTCCGATATAATAACCGATCAGAGATATCATAATTATTATTATTTCTGTTATTCTACAAATTATACTAATCTAGAGTTGGCGTGAGGAAGTCCATGTCTCAGCAGCTACTGAAAGTACTACACCAGGTCCTCAGACAATTGCAAAAATAGGTTCCAAGAACCTTATCAATCTCTACATGATGGGGCAAACTGGAAATGTAGGCCTACTGCCTGTAGTTAATGAGATATAGCTAATTTGATACGAAGGGCAGCCGCCAGTTACTTTGTCTACCAACGATTCCAATGTCATAGAGACAGGGCTGCATGTATTGAGTGGCTTCAAATGAATGACTTCTATACGTATTTAAAAAAAAGATCTTTCTGACTGGAGAGGAAATTCTTTTTTATATCAGAGATTTGCCCCCCTCGGCTGTATAAATAATTGAGTGGGCTAAACGCTATTGATTATTGTTGGTCTGCAGGGAGAACACATAACATATTTAGTTGCCACGCAGCAAACTAGGCTATTATTTATACCACGCAAAACATAAACTAGCCTAGCTTTTTTTGTCTATTTGAAACAAACTGCTTAAAAGTTGTATCAACACTTTGTATGTAAACCAAGTACCAAAAATATAACTAAGGACCTTATCCTAAAAGCTGGTTGACGTCTACATAGAAACCGATTACAAAGTAATTTAAATCTTTTCTAAGCATAAGATTATTCTCTGCAAATACTTGAACACAAAATTTACTATTTACTAATGTTACTATATTTTAATATAAAAACTCGCCTCTACTGAGCTTACTTTCAAATAGCGATATTGAATATGGTGAAAATGAGGGAAAACATCTTCTTTCAACTAAGCATACAAGTAACATTTGTCAGTTTATGCCAGACATATCGATTAATTCCTGACAAGGAGTTTTAGCTTAGAGAAGAGTTGTAAGGTTTGTACTGTCCTATTATAGAAGGGTTTCATAATCTCTTTTTCATCTCTAGCTGCATGAAAGCATCGTATCAATTGTTGTTTCAGATTGTGTTCCCTTTATATTATAGGCGAAAGAATATATTTGCTGCTGTATAATGTATCCCATCTTTGCAGCATGAGGGTGGTCTCAAAGGTCAAAGCAGACTCTGCTTTCATGTCTGCCTCAGGACCCACCTTCAAGTCAGAAGTAACTAGAAAAGGAATGTTTTATAATATATCACTCCCTCCTTTGACTATATGAGGCCGAGTTCTTGTAAACAGGTTCAATTTCAGATGTTTGATTATTGTTTAGAAATAGCACTTGGTTTGATTCGCAAAGAACCGCCTCTTCTCCATAATATGGAAAGCGCATTTAGTACATATACTGCGAGCCTTCGGACCACAGGCCCGGACCTCCAGACCATAGAAAAATATTATAGTGACACTTTGGAGCCCGTTTTTGGGATGTTTAGTGCAGTTATCAGCATGAATACATGTACCAAATTTCAAGACTGTGTATTAAATATATTATGTGCATATCTGAGATTCTCCAAAGGAGTATATTTAACTACTTTACTAGTGGGGACTGGTTTCCGGTTCCTGTTTGAGTAAGTTCGGAGAGCTCTGGCTTGTTTCTTTTTTTCAGGATATAGGAAGCATTAAGCATTGGTCAATTACCAAAAAGTGAGAAGAGATAGTTAAGACATCAGTGATTCTAAAACACAAGTCAGATCGGATTATTTACACAGAAGTGAGAAGAATCTGGCATCTCTAGAAGTGACTCAGTAGATCGGCCGGAGCAAATTCGTTTTGCCCGCCATTACTCAGCCAACGGACAGTACCTTGCAGGACGAGATGACAAGAAGGACTTATAACAATTATTCTAGAACATTCTCATGATGGATTTGTCCATGGAGGGTCAGTACAAGTTGTGAAAAGTGACATTAAAAAGATAATGCTCTCAGTTTTACAGAAGTAACCTAGATCATTGTGAGACAACCCTGCCGATAGTAAATTCTCCCAACCATCAAGCTAACGCTGGCAGAATAACAACAAGGATTCTATCGGAATTACCTAGAAAAGGGTGGACAGGGTTTGCCAAATCGCCGTTTTTGCTGCCCGGGACAACCAAAACGGCAGTCCGGGCAACTAAGAAAACACATGAGGTTGCTCGTTGGGCGACCAGCTTTCACCCACAGTTTTCTCAGTGCAGCAATAACCTTGTACCATGTTTATGCTATAATTAGAGGTTCACGCAGACAACTACAAAGAAACATGCAGGTTTTGTTTGGAGTTTATGAAATGGTATCAAGTGATGTCTGAGCTGCAATGTCTACCAATCACCAGTCCTTCTTTTATGTAGGCTAATATACATGAATGGTATATGTTTGAATTTTCAATGCAGTTTTTGCCATATTCTTAATATATGTTCTTTCTAAAGTTCAAGTATTGTGACATGTTGGCCAGATTGATGAATTTACTTAACATTTGGGGAAAATTGGGGATTTTGAATTGTATAAAGTTTAAATAAAATGATGTAAGCTGTTTAAAAAAACATCATCTGTTTCCTTGGTTTAAACTATCTTTTAACAAAAGATCCCGGGCAACCATGTTTAATGGCTGGGCAACCAACTTTTGGGTTTTGGTTGCCCGCCGGGCAACCACATTTCTGAGCGATTTGGGATACCCTGGTGGATATAGAAGTTGATTGAAGTGGCTTAAAGAACAACATCCAATTGTGAATCCACTATGGGAGAACAAGTATCCAATGCTGAGGTTATGGCAATGTTGCACCAGTTAAGCCAGATGTTTTCTAACTTGTCTAAGCAACCTACTGAGTCTACCAATGTTTTCACAGAAATAGCCCCAAAGATATCGATATCCAGAAGGCTTGGTATAGTTGAATCAGAGAAAGTGGATAGAACAAAAGATGACACACCATGCAAGTTGGATGAGATTATCATGAGTGTCCCGAGTGACATCGTATACAATGTTACCAAGATAGGTAAAGGGGAAACACCACCTATTTTGCTGAAGTTTAACAATATGAATGGAGGGGGAAATGTCTTGGTGAGAAGAACAAATGACATTGAAGAACAAGAAGGAAAGGAACCAAAACCTATATGGTTAAGGAAATTGAGAAAGAACAATGGGAGATATAATTTTTATGAACTCGAATTTCTACCCAAAGAGATATCTCTCTGTTTCCTATCCAAGAGGGAAAATTATCGTGAGTGGGGAGGTAATTGGCAGAAAGGGGATGAGATAGGGTGAACCAGGAAATTTTAGATGCAAATGGTTATCCCTATTTTGATAGGATAAATCGAGATAAAATGCCAGATAAATGATTTGAGGTTGGTATGTAGTATGTATGTTTATGCATTCGAATGTATATTGAAATTTCGTCTATAGATTGTTTATCAGATGTCAGTGAAATGGACTGGAGTACATTACCAATAGGCCTATATTGCATAATGTGGTTCTTTAAATTTCATTTACTTGATAGATTACTTTATGATGATATATTTTGAATATGGTTAGATATTGATTATGTGAGAAAAGACTGGATTTATGTTCTGCTTATTTTTTATATTAATTTGTATGATATATTTTGAATATGATTAGAGATCGTTATGTGAAAAATGATGATATTGTACTTGAAAGGATTCATGTTTTTGTTTTTTCCGGACAGGGGTATCAAGCCATGTTGACTCCTCAAGAATTGAATGATTGTGAAATTGTGGTGGAATAAATACCCGGTGTAGGGAAAAAAAACTACTTTACTAGTGATTGACCATTATGAAATATGTGATGAGTTCCAGGAAAATGCAGAAAAGCAGAAACAATTAGACATAATTCATATGTAACGGAATAGACTGGATATTTTCAACTAACACAAATACTGTGGTCAACATGTAAGGGAACCCAACTATGATTACCAATGAGTTCCAGGAAAATGAGTCACAAGTTGCAAAAAATAAGTTTTGAGATATCATATTTGAAAAGATGAGATCAAGCAGATTCTATTGATGGTGTAAACATTAGGACGGCTAATATGTATGTCTATATTTTAAGTTTGATATTTTTACTGTTTAAAACAAAAGTTTACAATACTACTACACCCAATGGACACACATACTGCGATATGTTACGCCGAAACAGCGCTTTGGGTGCGAATTCTCACTCTGACCGCGATATACGCTCTCCCAGCGCTGTCACACCTTGCCTTGCTACCCCTCGGGTCACGGCGCGGCCGCTATATTTAGCGTCACTCTGCGATATAACATGCAAACAACAGTGAAACATAGTGTGCGCCAGAACAGCGCTTCTTTACTGCGATGAGCGCGCATCAGGACAGCATCGGTAGACTATAGTCACATGTACATGTATATATAATAGCCTGTAACATTCGATCATTCCTGGTTGAATCAAGATAGGCCTACATTTAGGCCTATATAGGCCTAATAAAATACAGGGCGGGAATTAAAACTGTATTTCAAATTGATAATTTATTATAGTACTTATAATTCTTTATTCATATATTTCGAGTCATTTCAATTTAAATTTAGAATGTCAGTTCTTGTTATCACACCTTCGGGTGAGTTTGAGCTATAAGTATAAAGAAGCTACATTTTGGACACAATGGGGTAGGTGCATAATATTGACTTAAACGTTACATGAATCATATAAATATTTAAGTGACCCACGTAAGTCCAATCGGGGTGCCAAATACTTAATTTAAAAGTTATGTGAGTCACTTAAATTTTAAGTGACTAACATAGTTCAAATCGCGGTGCCAAATACTTAAGAGATAAGATATAATTTTTCCCTAAATTTGACATATATCGTCGACCATAGGCCCATATGTGATGTGTTTCAGGAAAATGAGTTGCTAGATGTAAAATTGATATTTTCCAATGTGATTTATTCACAAGATCTCTTCATGGAATGTTCCCATTTTTGTAGGACTTAGCCTAGTGCGTTAGGTTATATTACTGTATATCCATATCTCACCAAATTAACATATTTAAATTTAAACATGTATACATATATATATAAGTTGGACCCTTATTCAAGGTAATAAACAAGGTATCTCCAGTTTATATTGCCAAAACACACTTGAAATGATTACAAAGATTATTAAAAACATGCCATGCACATGTCTATACTGTGCGTATGCAAATAAAGGAGAAATGAGAAATATCAGACAAGACAAGGGCTCAAATGAAAACGGACAATTATACATAGAGAAAATCTCTAACTAGATGAATAGTTTGTATAGCCTACTATCCCCTGCCAACAATTCTGCAGAATGATGTTTCATGCTTCGAAACTAAACTGTTTAACAGTGTTATAATAAATCATGAAAAGAGTTTGAATTAATTTTATAATATAGGCCTATGCCAAGGTTTCATTTTCAACTTTATTCAGTATTTTGTATGAGTTTGATAGCAACGATCTGCAAGCTTATGGCTTAACCACGTCTAAATACTATGCAATTCACTGATCTCTCAATGTTAATGCTATAGGCCTAGGCCTATGGATCGCATAACATTTCTTCTAACTACTTTGGTCAAAACCAGAGTCAGGGTGCCTCAAATTTATTCGGTGGAGAAACAGATATTCTTCTTTTAAGAGATATTCTTTTTTATTGCGTCGTATAGACATATTGATCTGTTAAGTAAGTAATCAAACTTGTATTCAATTTGACAGCAACGATCTGCAAGATTAATATTACAAAATTATCATTTCAGTATTTTTCATTGATTTCATGATCCAAGACCTAGTCCAAGCGTTGTAATAATGTTTTGAGAATATACGGTAAAACTGTCAGTGCCTGCGAATTAGGCCTGGGGCCTATCTGTTTGATAATATTCACAATTATTGCGAGAATGAAGGCATTAATTTATTGTAGACGATGTCACATGGCCTCCCCACAACAACACAAAAGACAGGGACCTTCAATACAAAGTCAAATATTAAGAGTGACACCGGTTGAACTTAATTACGTCCCCAATTTGACGGGGGATTTGACGTCCTTTGGAATGAGGAAGGCATGTAGCGCTGGACAGTACCTAATCATACTGCAGCGCCGCCTAGTGTATCATATTGCAGTCCCATGGGAACATGTTATTTCAGCGGGCAGCGCTCTTGTTAGGCAGATCAACTGATATTTCAGTTTATCACCGAAACACACCCAGGTAAGTAGTATTTTTATATGAACCATTTCCAACAACAGGAGAGGGATAACCATTCTTATTGCTGTGTACTAAAACTAGCTCAGGAACTAGCTTTTCGTTTTTTTAAAACCCCACAACATTGCGCAATCCAATAACCAAAATGGCGGTCACACTGTTTGTAAGCGGCCGTTTTCTTCATTCAACAATGTGGCAGGTGTTCATTAGCAGGGAAAATCCCTGTTCCCTACGCCTCCCCCGATTTCATCTGCACACATCTTTTCTGCCATATTACAAATCCCAGTTCCCTACATTGTGATCTGGATTGTGATAGTTTCATACGATTTCAGATTGCTGCTAAATAACATGATTGCCCCGTAGCTCCCCGATATTCAAAACGGTGTTTGGTCACGGGACCCCCTCGCTCCAGTACCCGGGGCTGACGCAAGGGAAGTCTCCTGATTTTGAGCGATTCCTAGAGGTTTGGGCCCTGGGATCATTGGGCCCCTGGACCATTGGGCCCCAGTCTGGACCTTAGGGCCCCGGGCCTGGACGACTGGGCCCCAGCGGGTCTGGATGATTGGGCCCCAGCCTTGGACGTTTGGGCCCTAGTAAATTTTTATCTACGGCCCAACACATTTAAGCAGGCGGCTACAATGCAGGCTAATAATCCCATCATGCGGATGGAAATTGCCCATTTCAAGCTTTTAATAAGGCAAACATGACTAACTACTGTGGAAATTCTTAGTAATGCTTGAAATCATCCATGTATACCCACCTAAATTTCGGCTGAACAAATTTGCAACTTTGTGTACCGTATTCTATCATGTTGGGGTTTGGAGTAAGGCATTGGAGTATGTGTGTGTGGTGGGGGGAAGACGATTGAGGAATTTCTTTTTTCATGTTTTCATTTTACACTTGGGTTGTGGATTGCTACCCCCATTACTCTACATTACATTTCCATTATATTACTATTAATTGGACCAACTGTTCCATAACATTAGTAGCTAGTCGATCAACTCAATATACACTGTCTTGTTAATAGAATACACATTCAAGTTTTTAATAGCCTACATAGGAAAAAAATGTAGATAGGCTAATGAGTACAGACCCCCCCCCCCCCAACACTCACCCTGTCCAACTAGAGGAGGTAGGTAGGGATAGAATTTCCAGAATGCACCAGGCTAGCTGGGGCCCAAACGTCCAAGGCCTGCCGGGGCCCAATAATACAAGCCTGGGGCCTAAAGCGTAAATGTCTTTTAGCTTGGGCCCAAACGTCCAAGGCTGAGGCCCAATGATCCCAGAGCCCAATGATCCAACAACCCTAGCGCCCTGGCATCAAGGCACCCATGGCCTTGATCGAAGTGCCGAGACCGTTAACACAAAACAATACCAAAACTAACCCTAAACCTAACCTTAAATTGGTGGTCCTAAGTCAGTAAAGGGGCTAGTGAACTGTCCCGAGTAAAAATAGACTAATAAAAGTAATTAACTGACTAGTATATGGTCTGGGTGCTTCAATCCAAGGCATGGGTGCTTCGATCCAACGCCGGGGTGTTTGAGTCTGGGTGCTAGACGCTAGGGATTGGGCACTATGATCCTAGGGCAGTCAGTTCCAAACACCCACATTCCTCGATTCCACATCCAGCGATAAGCTTAACCACAAGGCTAAGTTTTGGGGAATTGTATAAAGTTTAAATAAAATGATATAAGCTGTTTAAAAAACATCATCTGTTTACTTAGTTTAAACTATCTTTTAACAAAAGATCCTGGGCAACCATGTTTAGTGGCTGGGCAACCAGCTTTTGGGTTCACATTTCTGAGTGATTTGGAATACCCTGTTCATCAACTAATGCTCCTGCCCCCCCCCCCCCCCACACACACACACACACTCAGAGGTAGATATGGACATTTTGGCTAACAATCTCTGGCCAGAGAATCCTAAAAATTGGGGTGCATTTTGCTGGTGGGCCCAGAGGAAAACAGAAAAAGGGTAACTTTGTTTCCTAGCGCAGAGATATTTAATAAAATGGGTGTTTAAAACCAGCTCACAACTTAACTAGACGTAGTAGGTCACCCAAATTAAGTCTAGAAATAACGTCCCCACCTTGTTAGCTTTCAATTAATGGAAAAAAGGTGTTGAAAAACGAGAACAATGCCATCAAAATCCTTGAAAAGGGGGGGAGGGTCTAAAGGGACACCACCTTTTGAGTGTAGGGAACGAGCGATGGTTTCCATCTAATATACTGAGTGGGTGCGGGGTGGGCTAATGCTGTATTGGATTCAACCCCAGCCTCCACCCACCCACCCATGCACCTTTATGTACATCCCGGGATCTCTATACATGAAATGCTCTTGTAAAGTTCCCTGAAGCAAATAAAAAAAGTTATCTACAAATGCGATTATAAATAGGTGTTCCATCCTATAGAATTCCAGAATTATGACTTTGCATGGTTGGACTGGGTGAAGGGAAATAGAAGTTAATAGTTCAGTTAACTGGGACTTGGAAGTTTAACTTTAATTTATGATTAATACAGTTCAGGTTTTGATGTCTATGATACCCTCATAGGGTGATGCAGGGATTCTTTTTAGATATTTCCTATCTCGCCTATTAAGGCTGGCTTTCCCTATACTGTAGGCCTGCTGGGAAGGGTCACAAAAATCTAATAAGGTTTTGACATTTTGACAATGGGTAGCTTTGTGTTCATTTTTAGTTTGCTCATTTTACTCATGTATATTATATTACAAATGTATTTTGATTCGGACCATGTTGTGGTATATGATGACAGTTAGGTGAAAGTTTTTACTGTCATTTGAGAGATGAAATATTCAGTACTCTCTTTATGCACTTACAAGACAGGGTTTTGTGGTCTCTTTTGATCTGCCCCGTTTCTCTGTGTCTCTCCCTCCCTATCTCTCTCTCTCTTGCAGCCTACTCTAGTGTTAACGATGGCTTTGGAGAGTAGATATAGTAGATTAATCTCAGACTAAATAATTGCTGCTAGGTAGATATGGTATATTAATATTGATGCGATGCGATGACCTGTAAACTGAACATAATTATGGTATAAATTCTTTCCAGAATGGCAGACAAAATGTACCCGAGTGGAAATAGAATGAGGCAAACAATAGCTACGTCGTGGGTTGGCCCAACAGAGTTTAAAGACATTGATGAAAGACATCGTCAACTACACTGAACTGTGACATGAAACAGCACTTGGGCTATCATGGTAAGTATAAAATAAAGGAAAAATGCACCATTTTACTCCTAGGTTGTGGGGGAAACATAACCCCTGGACTGTTCTTATAGATTCCTTAATTTTTATCATGAATGATGTGTATGAATACTGCCATGTGGTCTCCTACACAGAAATGCCAAGTTTCCTGAATTGTCCGGGACTGTCCCGGAAATCTGCTCGGAAACCTGTGTCCAACCCCCGGAAATTTAATGTCACTTAATGACTTATTTACATGATTTTTAATGACTTCTTAGAGACTAAGTAAAGGGATATTACAATCGTTTTTAATGTGTTTCATATATTCATACATATCCTTTTCCTCAGAAAACTCCATACAAATTTACATGACGTCACAAAAGTTGACCTAGATAAGAACCCATAAAGAATTAAAAGCCCACTACCTGCAAAACACCCCTCCCAGGGCCTGCCAAATCGCTGAAGATTGTGGAAAATCTATGATGTCATTTAATATCATCAGGGGCGATTTAGGGGGGTGGCGCAGGGAACACATGCCCCATCCTTTTCAAAATCAGGCTAGGGTATTTTGGTGCAAAAGACACATGAAAAGCATTCATATAATACTAACGATAAACAGGATATACTTTAAGTTCACTTAATCAACTGTATTCCAATAATGGGCAAATAAATTCAAGGGTTAGATTATTAACATACAAGGCCTTAAAATGTTCGGAGATTCTCAGTTTCTTGCAGAGGGAAAATACTTGGATGCTCTTAAAAAATGAATCCTTGAATGGTGACTAATCCTGTATTTAAGAAAATTTCAGAACCAAAACCCTTAAGTCTGACAACATTTCTGATAAAGTATTCACACCGAACGAAAATTCCTTTTGGGTGATTTTAAGATCATTTAGGATTTTCATCATGGTCGATTATTAGTGCTATAAGAACTTATGCTGCCTCTATTAGACTCGTCCCACAAGAATTCCTGAGTGAGAGTAGACTTTTGTGCCATAACTATGTAAATCTAGAACATGGTTGCGTGGCGATTATTTAGAAATAGCTTAGCCATCCCCCTTTAGGAGGTGAGTGCGCGTCTGTGTTATGTTAGGTAGGAAAAACTCTTTAAGTTTTAGATTGGGTTTTTATTCATATATTATATCATTTCTGCAAAGGTTTTTGAAATTTGTTCATGACTCAGAAAATCTTTGAATGTACTAAACCCGAGCTTTTTATTATTTGAACATTGCTATTAACTTGTCAGTAATTGACAATATTCATATATATACTTACATATTTATTAGTATATTACTTTACTGTGATGGAAGAAAATTAAAAATTCTAACTGTTTGCAGGTACAAATGCATAGGACAAGCTGGAGACTGGCCAAGGTAACCATGGTTTCACCGCTAGGAGCCCTTACCCATGAAGAGCAATTGACAGGTATGTTTATTGGTGACAATTCATGTTAAAGTACAATGATATATATATATATATTGAATTTTTATTCATGTTTCGTCAACAGTTACAGAATCATGAAAGGGGCGTACAATTCTACAGAGTAGGTCTTCCACTGAGTCCTAAAATAAAATAACCTACATGTCTCGAGATTTACATATACAATCATATCTGAGTTACGCTCTATTGGTTCCAATTTACATACAGTAAGTACTTTGGTAATAGTTAAGTCTTAGTATACTCTAAGACCTTTCCATTTATGTTCATATCATCTTTATAATAGGCATATCACAATTCATTAATAACAACATATCCGTAGTAGTTACAGGGGGATATTCCCTATATTATGGCTACATATTATGTACTACAATCTATATGGACGGAATTTTGTCATTGCCAATATTTACTCAGCATCGTCATAGTTGTTTTTAGAGCATATAACATCAATAACATACAATTGAATAATTGATAAGATCTTTAAATAACATAATTTCAGCTTGTAACCCCTTCTATCTTAAGCATTTCCCTAAGACTTGAAGGATAAACTAATTTTGACAATTGTATGGGCAACCGAAACTCAGGAGGGCAAGCTAATTCTGTTTCTGTTATTAGGTTGCCGAGTGGGGCCACCCCTACTTGGACCCCTTATTTTGACCACTAGTACCGTTAATTCATATATAATTCCTTATATTTGTGAATGAACTAACCATGTAAGATCTGTAATATATTAATTATATGATGTACTTTGAGTGACGAGTTGAAGGATTATCAGTTACAAATGATTATACCATTATATATATGTGTAACAATTAGTGAAGAAAATATTTAATTTGATTAACACCTTCCCTGTTTCATTATATTACAGAGGCAGTCAAGACCACCAGGCCAAATGCAGAGGATGACATTGATTTGGTGATACCCATTGCTATTTGCAACAACCTGAGGGCTGCTGGATCCAAGTTAAATTTCTGGGCCAAGCAGGCCAGGAATGCCAGAATCAACGACAGTTCGCAGTGAACTATGATTGTGACCCTGCCCCTAGAAAGAATATTTCACTGTAATAAGGATCATTAGGGTTGTTCTTCTCAATCTAGTCTATTGATGCAAAATGCAAATGGAACTGTATATAAAAAACATGATTATATAAAATTATATAGTGCAACGCAATTTGATTACCTCATTCTGAGAACAAAAAATGGTTTTAAAGATATACTTCTAGAATGAATTTTGAAGCCTTATTTTAAACAGATAATAATTATTATATATCATAGAGGTAAACTCCCAGAATGACCCAGGAATTGAATTACCATTACCCTGATACAAAGGCTGTCATATCAAGACTAAGATACTAGTGTTTTATGAGGAGATGTAAATGTGTAATTCATGGCAGCAGAGGAAGTGATTTGTGGGTGCGGATCATTTTGCCTTTGTTACTTGTATTTCAGTAAAAATATTGGAAAATTTCTCCAACCCTTTATTTCATTTGAAAACGTAAGGTTTAGATGAAATAAGAATAATTTCTGCTAGCAACGAATGGAATATTTTCTATTTCATGTTATACTTCTGTTTAATATTGATATGACAGACATCGTTAAGGTATTTTTCACAAAGGTATGGTGTTTATATGAAGAGAGAAATACACTGTGTTGCTCATTCAGTTTGGGCAATAGATATATTATATAGGTTATGTTGAAAGGATAATTTAAGCTTCTACCAGTTCAAAGTTGTCGTTTTTATCAAAATTCCGCACCATTTTGTTCTTATATAGAGTTATAGAGGTGACATCGTCGGATATTTCTAAGATGGCGGACGTGGCGAAATTCATCAAGAATGGATATTGCCACGTCAAATAACTCTTAAACTTCGGCGATTTTCAAAATTCCTTCACTATTTATTTCATCTAGGGGTGTAGTTATGTTGTATAGGCTTAAAGATTTTTGAAATATTTCAATATTGGTAGCCTTATCAAGCCTTATTCTTATTATGTTCTGACACCCTAGTATAAGGGTATCAGAGAAACGCTAGGTTGTAATTA
The DNA here is from genome assembly GCA_942159475.1 of Sthenelais limicola. Taxonomy (NCBI): domain Eukaryota; kingdom Metazoa; phylum Annelida; class Polychaeta; order Phyllodocida; family Sigalionidae; genus Sthenelais; species Sthenelais limicola. Next base: position 83,552,799 of record OW804095.1, read on the forward strand.
ATATATTTAGTAATAATGTATTTTATTACGATTGCATATGTATTACAAATAAGGATTTAAAAATCTATTCTGGTCATTCTGGACACCCTAGTATAGGGGTTCCAGTGAAACGCAATGTTAAAATTGATGTATCAAGTAATAATGTATTTTATTACAGTCTCATTTGTTGATTTTATATATCTGTAGGGAATATCTGACTGCCCTTTTAAATACTACATGTAAATGATTGGTATTATTCTAGTACTTAGATCTTTTGCCATTGTTATTATTATTTTATTATAACCTGAGATACCTCTAGATGTTTAGTATGTATATGTGTTTCCAGGTTGTTCGAATTGAGTGTAATCCTATGAAAAATCGATCTAAATTTGATTCCAATGCTACTGTTAATTTCATCTAAATCTTGGCGTTTTCCTATGCAGAAATTGGAATAAAGTGAGCCTGTCTATATATCGTCCCCCAAAATGTCAATGGAAGTGTTATGTGATATTATTATATATCATGTATGTGATGGGAGTTCGAAAAGAATAATAAATGAATTGACTGTATATAATGTTGCTACTGTCTTGTCTTCTCTCGCTTTAATTCTGCTAACAATAACTTTTTTTTCATTAAGCATTCATTGCAATCTAATATCGGATATTGTGAAACCATAATTAAAGCCAATATTTTCCGTTTTTATCCCGCCACCCCCCATGAAAAGTATGAACCATATTATCACCATCCCCGTCCCCCCTGAATCCTTGCACACGACGCTACCACCGCGATATAAGTGGCAATATTAACCGCGCCATGCGCACATCAGTTCACCGCGTCATGCGCGGTACAATTTCGCGCTCCATGGAGTAACATCTGACGCTGTTCTGGCGCGCAAAAATCGCGGCCGATTTTCGCGCAATTTATTAAAGAAAAAACTGCAACAGTGTTCACTGGGCAATACAATGGGTGGACAATTACTAGTAAAGTAGCTACATATACTCTATAGGGTGACCTTAAAATTACATGGATATATTCAACACACTGTCTTGAAATGTGGTACATGTATTCATACCACATGGAGCAATAGATACATGAGGACATTCCTACAAAGAAACCTGTGAATAAAACACTTTGAAAAATATAAATTTTGCGACTTGTACACATTTCCCTGAAACACATCACATAAATTCTGAAACTTCTGGACCCGATCGAGGGCTTGACCCTCTGGACGTCTGGGCCTGAGAGCCAAAGGTTCGCATTTTATTTACCAAATGCCCTTTCCATAATATGAGTAGGGTACACATGTACCATTCCGCATATATCCTATTTGTTATATTCTACTGGGCTCGTTGGCTCAGTTTCTACAGCTGGTGTTCCACGATCTTTTATACCATAATATCATTTATTATGGAGAAGCCGACTTATGGGTGTTAAGCAAATTAAACCGATTTTCTCCCATAATCCGTCAGTCAGTCGACTGACGGATTATGGGAGAAAATCGGTTTAATGTGTCCCGCCCCTTACTCCAGAAACTCTGTTAATAATTAGCATGCATTTGATTAAGTGATGTACATGTAATTGATTAATTAGATAATCTAATGTAATGCTTGAGGGTACGTACACCTAAAGAACTTTATCTTGGCAGATAGGATCATCCTATTTCCTTATATCATTGTATTTCTCCAAAAAAGAAATAAAACACTTGTATATTTACATCCATATCACCACAGCTATAATATCCGCACCAGATTTCTGTTAACGCACTCAATGTGCACTTGGTTGGAGAATAAATGGTGGATCATCAACACCCAACTTGATATTGATTATCCATTAATGAACCATTATAGTGGCTAAAGCTTTAACGGTTGGAAACCCCCTTGAACACAGATGGGGACTTGGATGCACCGGTAGCTGACCCTATAGGATGGGCAGGGAGTGAAATCACCATACAATGAGGAATGCCCCGTATCGAGATGTGTAAGGTATAAGATCCCTGTAGACACCAAGCCCTGATCTTGTATTCATGAGCTTATTCCAAGGCTCAGATGCAACATATTGCAATACAGGACATTTGTCCATTGGTTATATGTATGGAGGGGTGTAACAGGGAACTGTACTTTTCACCGATGTAACCTGCTTCACAATCAACAATCAAGTCACAATTAACACATTACCGATGACATTCTCATGCAGTGACTTCTCCGTCCATCCAGTGTATAGACCCGTATAGGCACTGCTTAAAAAGAATGAGTTCCGCTTTGGTTTATGGTGCAAACTATCTGGTACATTAGAAGCTATCTGTAATCTGTTAAAAGCAATTAGACATCTATATTGTGGAAGTAACTTTGCTTTTATCTATTTCAAGTAACGTTAGAGGATATGTGCCTTGGGGTTATAAGGGAGATTCTATGAGGCATCTTGGTTAATTACAAAAGCAAAACAATGAAATTATATGGTCGATTTCACGGTAATTCCTTCGTCCCTTTCACATGGTCTCTCTGCCCTAGATTTTGCGTCGATTCCCAAATGCAAACGACAGTGCCGTGTTTGGTCATCTCACTATGTCTCCAAAGCCCAGGCCACAGAAACACCTCCAGGCTGCCTCTGTGCCTAATAAGCTTCTTCCTTCAAGTATCCTTTGCCTCAGCCTTCTCAGATGTGTTTATATATTCTCGTCATCACATATCCTATTTTACTCATCTCGTTATAGCCATGCTCCATTTCCCCATAGCTATAAACCATAATATGTGTTTAGTTTGGACAAAGATATAGGTAGAGCCGTTATTTTGATTTTACATAAATTTCGACACCAGCTTTGAGTGAAAAACTAGTATCACCAATCTTGGTTACCAGACGCCTCCTCCCACCCACACCAGGGAGGTAATTCCTTCAGACCAGCAGGTGGAGATCAATAGTAGTTGCATTCAGCCACATTCAGCACTACAGTTGCCTCTCCTGCGAGTAGAGGCGAGTGAATGAAGCTGGAGGGAGGACTAGGATATATATATATATATATATATAGCAATCCACATGCGTCGTGCGTGTTGCTGTGTGCTGGTAGGTAGAAAGCAAGGCAGAGGCAGGCATCTCATCGAATGGATTGAATAGATACCAACAGGGCCATGCCTAGAAATTCTACTATAGGGATTCTCCATTCAAAATCCAATCTCTACGATGCACTGTCGTCTCTATCTCTCACTGTGCTCACTACGGAGTTAAATCATGGACACTGCCATGCACCTCTCCATACACTCAGCCATCATTTAAAACATAAACCACTGTAGTGTTGTACCTGGTTGAATGGCATTCGGAAGTCTGTGTTATCTACAGTGTAAGCAAGATAATTTGTTGAAGACATCAAATGGACACACATTTCATAATAGCTCACGACCGTACGATTTGTAAGTCACATCTACATGATTCTGACCTTACCAGTACGCTGCTCCCACTGCCAATCCCAGTCACTCTACACTGTATCACCGGAACCAATTCTGAGGGCGAATATTGACCAAATTGTTGATATTTTTTAGCTCTGAAAGTGGCTTTCCTTAGACCGAACATCGCCGTCCAGACATTATCATTGCAGTAAAGGCATCTGCTCCAGTGAACAGCTTTACTGCATCACAGGTCTGTTTTTCTAACTGATTTTTAATAACAGTTCGAATGCATTATTCTAAAATATTACGATAGTTACATCATTGTATTTATAAATGCATTTATAGACATGATTTTAGAGTATTAATAATAACACCTATACAAAAGTAACCTATAGAGAGACAATTCATCAATTACCGTCTAAGCTCAAAGCCTCAAGATTAGATAGCAATGGTATTGGTCAGTGATTGGACCCCTACTGCGCTAATGGCCCAGGGGTAGGCATCCTAATGGGTATTTTTCGGGTCTAATGGGATTATAATGGAATTTGCGTTTTGGAGCGAGAGGATTTGCCTTAGTTTGAAAGGACTGATTTATTCATTTCTGTAAGTAATTAAAGCCAAAACACTAACTAGGAAACTAGAATTTTTTTTTAAAAATAGCAGAAACATTATAGTCTTCAGAGTATTTGTGCATCATTACAGTGATCGACATAATTATTTACCACCAGAAACATAAAAAAAGACAGCCAGTTTCTCTCTTACAAGGAGGCAGACATATTGGTCACTGGTGGTAATTTACGTTTATTGATGACGTCACTGAACCACTAGATGTGACTGGTCACTCTACTCGGCACATATATGTAAACGAACATGGAACTTACAACTACTTAGTTTAAAACATAATTATATGATGTATTAACAGTGAGAATATTTGGATATTCATACTTTTATAAAACAGATCATACATACACCGTATTCACCCAAGGGAACCCCGATTTTAGTGTGCAACTCTCCCGTCCTACACCGAAACAAAACGGCGGTAGTGGCAATGTTTTGACACTTTCTCTCCTGTCCCCAACCTCAACTTAGCTTTAACACCTTCCCCAGCATTTGTTTATGGCATATTAAGGCTCAAAAGCAACCCGTTGTGCAATGCTCATCATTTGTTTATATAAAACAATAGCTCAAATCAATTGAAAAGTTATATGTCCACTCCGGCATGGCAGGGGCAAGGCAGGGGTAGCTAGGGGTGCCTCATTGTGAGTTGTGGTTATCATACGTCATCAGAAGTCACATGACTTACAACAATGGCGGCATTCATACAAGTTGTCTGCTATATTTAATTCCATGTAAAATAGCTCCCCACTTCTTTAACAGATGAGAATTACATAAAATACATATGTGAGATCGTTGGATATGACCTCCCCACCTAGAAAATGTATACATGATATCCTATGAAGTTTGGGCTTTAATTCATGTATATATAGGGAATTTAACCTCAGGCAGTGAGTTAATGCGTGAAATACATACATAGTATTATAAATATATATATATATATATATATATATAATATATATATATATATATATATATATATATATAAATATATAAACCATTATTACTATTTGGTATGTCAGGGAATTAGGAAGTCTCTGTAGCAAATTATGCATCCATTGTCGGATCAATGGTGTTGTTTCAATGTCTTGAAACCGCATATCCTCTGGCATACCTTATTCCCAGATCGAAGCAAATCAATTATGGGATCTGTAGGAATGGAAGAGCTCTTTGCACCAGCTGTGGCGGATTATGGAGAGTGCACATTAATTCCTGCACCAACAGATAATAGGGAGTGTCAGGACGAATACAGGGAATGATATACTGGGCCATTAAATATTCTAGTTTTAGGATTATGGGCAATCTTAGATATAACTATTTGAAAATAAATGGCGGTTTGGGAAAACCTTTAAAGTAATTGTTTCCTTTCGAACAACACAGTGTGAATATTAAATGAGATTCAAGGTTGGTCTCGCGTTGTACTGTTTATGAAATCTCTGCTGGATTTACTTCATCAGATCTACCATAGAGCATTTTTACGGCCAGCTACGGCCAGCTACGGCCAGCTACGGCCATCATTTAACCAATTTAAAATATTTTTACACCTTTTTCAGTCCCAAATCAATACATAGATTCAGTATACAATATTTAGCGTCTAAAATCTACAGGAAGGTGCATTAGCGTAACATCAATCAAGCGGTAATCCTGCCTTCCCAATTAACGCAGTGTGTATTAACATAACATACATATATTCTTTTAACAGGGCCTCGAGACACTGCAATAATGGCTAGCAGGCCGTCGCATCTTCTTTTTCTTCTCGTTTCCGTTATCACTTACAACACCCCAGAGTCCCTAACGACCTTGACAACGTCTGCAGAGCACTGCCTCTTTCCTGCTACATTATACCTTGACAAATCGAAAGCTAAGAGGGATGAAAAGAACCTAAAATGGTACATTCACTCCACAGACCCCACATTCACGAAGCCCCATACGGTGCGTATGGTAGACATAGACGAAGACAAGATTCTGGTTCATCTTGGCAATGTGCCTTTTGACCCTGAAGAAGACGCTGATCTAATTTACTCTTGCATTGAGCATCTAGAAGATTCCAAATACCTTGTCACCAAGCAACAGAAGGAGAAGGATTACATGTATCAGTGTATCCAATTTGTAGTAAGAAGTGATACTGTTGTACAGTGGAAATTCTCAGCTGAGAGCGAGGTGCATTCTGTCCTATTATGTGACGATAACAGCCTCAGACTGCAGGATGCGCCCCTTATCTATTACCGAATTCCAGAGCATTGGGACGCAACAGTCTCCAAACAGAGAGGTTATAATAAATGTCCGCTCGTCGGAGGCTACTTCATCAGCCAATGGGGTGATGGGATTTTTGACTCCACCTGTCGAGGTGACATCCCTCCCTCAAAATTGGAGAGCGAGTGCGGAAAGGGAAATGGACTCATGTATCAGACTGGCAAAGGAGGATGTCCCTCACCATTCAGTTCTACCAGAAGCACCCCGGGCAGTATTGAGCAGTTATATTGCATTGCATCTTGGGAGGAGGGTCCGTACTCATTTTCAATCATAGTAACCAAAACTAATTCATTCGCTATTTCCTGCATGCGATATCCCACAAACCATGGACATTCATTTACCGCCCATGTCTTTCGTGACAGCACCTGCCACATGGCAAACGACGTCTCACAAAAGCCAAAGAGGAAGAGCATCACAATGTCTCCACATATTGAGACTACACTGTGCAGTGATGATACCCAGGCATGTGCTGCATCCAGAATAGAGTGTAATGATGAACAAAGTAAGTCCTGTCGAGAAAGCTGCAATGTATGCCCCCATCCTGAACCTTGGGGCACTGTGAAAATACCACGCAGATTCAGAGGCAAGTGGTTGATGATGCGCAACGAAGTCACCCATGAAGCTGAAATAACAAGTTCAGTAATTGACATCCCTCTGATGGGCACATACAATGTCTTCGATGTGAATAGCTGTGTGACAAGTGGGGATGATGCTTCATCCAGCAAAGAACGATTGGTCTTCATCACAAATTTTGAAAACGGCTGCGGACCTCGCTTCACTGCAATGGAAATGATGAAGAGAAGCGATGCAGTGATTAGTCTGAGGTTGAGCGAATCGCAACCAGCTAATTACACAGTCTCTAGGGATAGGGCATCTGGCAACTATAAGTTAACGGGCTGGAGAAGCTGGTGTCACCTGTTGCATTTCTCATCAGGTCCAATTGCTTCTGACGACAGTTTCAGTACTGATCGCTCAGGCTGGTATAACCTAGTGAATCGAGAGAGAACATGGCAAGCAGTTCCATGCACCTTTCCACAAAGAATGTTGACGATGAAAGTGGCATTGAGCTTAGGAATTAATTGTACAATGAATATAATCCAGACTGAAGACACAGGATTCAAAGTGAAACTGGACGAATGCAAGGGTGAGGAGGGAGACATCGGTAAGAAAACAGTATTGCCTTTTCCAACTGGAAATGGCATGCATGGTCCGATTGGCGTCATTTGCCTAGCTTCTTTCACTGGGAGGGAGCAAGGAACTCAGTACTTCATCACCCGGGTGAAAACAGAGGCAGGTATTGGTATGAACACATTCCTCTGCTGGGCTTTAAGGGTTTACGGAATGGAAGGCTATCTTCTCCCAGTCAGTGACTGTGACGATAACAGTTTCAACCAGATACTCAATGGGGCGCAGGTGCCCCAAATTGGAACGTTAAGAGCGAAGAGCACAATTTCATTTTTCAGAACAATGCCAGTGTCTTCTACGATACCTGATTATTCAGTCATGCCACCAACGAAAGCAATGACTAGCGCAGTACAGATATTGCTTTCACACTTGCAAATAGCATCCTTAGTCCTCCTATCTCTCCTAGTATATCGGTCCTTTATCTATAGCTATTAGTGTAATTCTAACAGGAAAGAATGATATTATGTACTGTGAGTGCGGGATTGAAGTGTACTTCATTTCGCAACATATCACCCTGGAAATAAATGTCTATAATCATACAAACACTCTGAGGGACTTTTCAGAAAAGGGCCCGCGTAGGAATCATTGATCTCTTCCCATACCCATCACTGGTAGAAAATATTGCGGTCTAAGTAAAGCAAATATTTAGTTACGACCATGGACAAGCTCGCCTTCGAAGTTATAGGATAGTAAGCCTATAATCAATTAAAATGTTACTTATGTTAGTGATATTACGAACATTGATGTTTAGACAAGTTGTTTTTCCACTCTTGCACTGAGTTCAAGAATCTGACTAACCGAGTTCATACCGTACTTTGCAGCACGCTTATCTGTGATGTCAATCCCTACCTATTAAATTTGACTCATAGTTGCAAACGTTACTCTAAAATGTTATTGCTGTAAGAGGATTTACTCAAATTGCAATGTAGGTTCCCATTTCTCAGGTAGCATTGCATGTGTATCATGATGTCTTAAATCATGTTTTCTGTAAAGTACTCGCAGTTATTGTTGTTGATGAGAAATGTTTCATCAAATATTTGTTTTTACTTCGAAGAGTCAAATAAACCTATTATCCTTCACTGTTACACAATTATATTATATGCATGGTTTATTTTGTTATCCTTGCCTATTATCGTTTTACTATTATTGAGGTGAAATAAAATGATTGTATTCATTAAAGAGAAGGGCGTCTTTATTTCTTTGAAAACTAGTACTTTGTATCTAGATAGAATTATAACGATAACAAGTAATTGAATAACAATATATACAAATTTATGTTCTCAAACCGGAGAATTTCACAATAAGGATCATCATACAATTGTTTAGCGTTGGGGGTTTAGCGCTAAGGCTAAGTTTTGAAGGAAGGGAAATGATCTTTTTAATTTAGTCCGAAGCTCATGATTCATACAAATGTCTTAACAGAAGGACAATTCGAAGGACAATTCTCGACCTTATGATCTCAGGCCCTCATAATGATCAGAATCTTAATTTCAATGATGTAACTGAAGGGCCCGAACAAGGACAGTATCGTTCATTCCATTGAGCGGAGAAATCGTATGCCCAATAAATTGCCTTCAATAATTGCCTTTCCTCTGGATCATGGATCATCACACCATCCTCGCTTTGTCTCGTTCCAGACTGTTCAAATTGATATTCCCCACATTTTATACTATATTAACGCCCGCCGGAGACCTCCAATAGTCAATCGATGGGCAGGGGGTAGGTATTTCCAGGAGAATGAGTGTATGAATACAATATTTATTGTAGACATTATTCGGACAAAAGGTGGTGGACTTCTGGGATAGTTTCCAAGTCTGCTAGCCCGAGTTCCATGTACAGTGTAGAGCAATCAATGCACCAGTTACCCGGTCACAGGTATAATCGGACGGGTGATGTGATTATATATATATTAACTACAGGGGTGCGCGCGTCTGGATTTATGCATTGAGAACAAGGGTCGAGTCCCACTGGGATTAGTGCACAGTGAATTGTGGTTAGAGTTCATATCGATCGCAAGGCGCAATCGACCGAACTCAAAGCCCTCTTTTGTGCAGTGAAAGTAGGCGGATCCAGGTATAGTAGCATATATAGCATCATACAGCTCGCAGGAATTGTCAAGACCAGGCAAATGGAACAAGGGGGATGTCTGGTTTTGAGAACTAATTAATATGCTTAAGTATGCCATTTAAAAGATAATTTTTTGCCTGTTCCAGATAACATTTTAGGCTGCGAATTCAATTGGTCTTTGTTAATAATACACCTTTTGCCTTTCTATTAAGAGTGTGGGTTGGTTTGCACCCCAAATTTAATCTATTTAGACAAAATGAAACCAGAAATAACTGAGGCAGACAACATTGAAAAACCACTGACTCGAAAACCAGCCCGGCCCGATTCCCCGCCTCATTCAGATTAACTGACCAACGAAAATGACTAAAATTTAATGACTCGGACAAACGGACAGAATATCTTATCCTTTCTCTCCTAAACTAAACCATACTAAGTATAACGATAACATTTTCTCTCCATCATAAGCAACCCATAAGTCTCCCATAAACCCACATAATAGTAATTGGCTGTTATTATTAAAAGAGAGCTTGGAACACTAAAAGTAATAGTTTAATCCCAAACCAGAACATCCATAGCAAAGCGATATGACCACTTTAATAAAGGACTAAATTTGTCAATTAATAGTCTGCTGCTGTTGTATGTTAATAAATACAGGAATTTGAAGTCAAATCGGCCAAGAGAAAATGACCGCCATTCATCTAAACAATTTATGGCGTTCGCACATAAAATATTCCCGAATGAATTAATAATTTCTTAATGCATGAGTACGAGTTGTGGCATTAGGATTTCGTCCAGATTAGACCACTGACCTCTGGTCATGCAGGTGCTGCCCTCACCCATTTATAAACGGACTCATCGCCTCACATGCTTATAATTTATCATTTTTGCCAGTAGGGGCTACCAACGACAAAATATGACCTGGATTCATATAGATGTATACCCTGTATATTTTGTGGGAAAAAACAATGTACCAGCCCAGCCATGATTGGAAGTGGTAGATATAATCTTCTGGTCCGAGCAAAATTTGGTTAGATGTACTTGATTTATCTACATGCACTCTCCCGCGCACCGTACCCGCGCGATACGGAGCGGCGAGCTTTTTCATCTTCAGTGTGACGATTTTTGTCTACCGAGCACCGCGAACGCTACTGGTGAACTGTGGTGACGAAATTGCGTGAACTTCTGATACGAAAAACGGTGTTTTGAATCACGTAGACGAAATATGATATGCTCCGTATTCGCGCTCCGTTTTTCGTATTGAGTTTTGGATGCACGATAGGAGGAGTTCATTGGAGGAGGTTCATGGTCAACTTTAGATGATCACAACATGTTAAAATGCCTTTTAACGATTACTTTTTAATCATTAGAACCCTAGTACATGATCCATACTATATGAGTATCTACACTGAATTAAATTTAAACAGGAACATTTCAGGGTGGGGGAGGGGGGAAGGAGGGAAAACTGTGAATAAACTTAATATAGGAGCAATGTCACACATTTAAGTTTTAACACTTGTCTTGTTAATGCCCCTTTTCGCTCACCCATACTCAGGGGGTGTGGCATCATTTTCACACATTTGAAAGCTAAGGTGAAACTTAAAGAGAGATTGTGAATAAATTACTTAAAAATATTGATATATAATAATGATATAAAATACATTTTATATCGATTCGAACGACTTGATGCGGCCGACGAAATTAATTTATTACGAAGAAACTAATCGTCCGATTAGCATGGCATCAGCATGGCTGTCTTCCTGACATTCATGGGGTTCATGGGATAATTTTTATATTCAGATCGGATGCATTTTGAGGGAGTTATGAGCTATCTAAAGCTGAAAGCAATATTCTTGAGGGTTTTTTTATATTGTGACAAGTTTTCCTGTAACTCATCACACATATACCTGGATATATTCAATATATATTCCTGAAAAAAAATATTCCCTGCTCTTCCTCTCCTTTCCCGCCCATCTCTTTCTTACTTACTTTCAATTGCAATCCTCCTGTCTGCCTCTCCCCCTCTTTCTCTTTCTGTTCTCTATCTTTCTGTTCTGACACAGTATTAGCATTCAGATTGATTAGTTGAGGCCATGTTGATAGCTGATTCAGTATAGTATAATGGTTAAAACACTTGACTGTAAATCACAAGGTTGCTAGATCGAACCCAAGCATGGGCAAGTTTTTTTTCTCTGCTTTGTCACATTGTAATGGGTGAGTGCACACTCCTTCACGCACTGCCGCACTCCAGATGCGCCAGATGTGCCAACTCTTAACGCACCACCGCACACTCTTAACGCACCACCGCACACCGAGATTTAGCTTTCTCAGGTTATTATTTACCTCGCCGAATACGCTGAGACGAAAAAAATTGTATCAAAAGTGGGTACAAGAAATTCGTATTCATTTTCGTATCGCGCGGATACGTTGCGCGGGACAGTGTGGTTGTGACCATACGATGAGAAGACAGGCCATGAAAATTTACGATCATCGATAGGGCATCGATACAGTGAAAGTTGGGCCACATGGAAATCGCCCGAAATGCATGGGAATGGTACGTAAGGCTTCTCATAGGCCTCACCTAGCACGGTCAAGGCCGCGCACACAGCCTCTCAGCCAATGACGATGCTTGCAAGCTGTCACATGGTCATGAGACTGGAATTAGGTCATAGCTTCAATCTCTTCAATGGCGTCAAAAACAAACGTAGAGAATCTAGGATTATCATATTAAAAAAGGTAACAAAATATATAATCTAATTGTCTCCGTCGTCTTATGGCTCTGCTATAGATCGGCGGCAGACATGGCCAGGCAAAACACTTGACAACCCTTCTTTCTGAATAGCAACACAACGGCCAGGTCTACCGGCTTTTAGTAGCGGTGGGACGGCGGGCACATATCAACCCGATGGGCATTTGTGCGCAAAAAAACGGGTGCAACTGAATGCGCAATTGTTCTGAGATGAGAGTTTACATTTTTTGCGCTTTTAATTGCGTTAAAAAACGCATAAATTGCGTATACTTTTTGCATATATAATGCGCAATTATTGTGAATTTCTTTGCTATATATAATGCATAATGCACAATTATTGCGAATTTTGAGTGCAATTCCATGGCATATATAATTATGCACTTTTCTTGCGCCTAGAAATTGCGTATATTATCTGGTTGGGGATGGGATAATATATTGGTACATCATTTATTAATTCATCTTCATTGAGTATTTATTTATTTTCATTGTTTCATCAGTTAATCTTTTGTCTTGGTCACACGAAATGCAAGCACATGTTAGAAGCAGCTATAGTGGTACCTGAAATAAGAGAATATAACATTTAATACACATTGGGACAGTTGGTGACATTTGGTTTTTGTTTGACTAGCAAAATACAATTGCACAATAACACAAAGTAAGAATAAATTATGACCTAGATGATAATGGATTTCTGCACTGGAATTCACAAATAACCCATGATACAAGCTGCGTTCCTGAATTGTTATTAAAACCACTACTCTGAATTCCTGTACTGGAATTTATTGAAAAACATACCTTACCAGAGTATTCGTTGAACATCATTACATTATCATACTGAGTCCTGTACTGGAACCCATTTTTAGCACAGATTTCAATAGATTGTTCGTCGTGTATTGTATCTAACAGAATTACTGTTATCATTATTCTATTTGCAATGGTCTTGTCTTCATTTCACTCGTAGTGACAACGGCTACATAATCATCCAACGAAATCCTGAAACATGAACATACATGTAATAAAATAGATGTAGACACGATGTATACAAATACATTTAATAAATTTCCCTGCCTATTAGATCGTCCTGTGATTCAGTATCATCAGAATTTGTTAAAATAAAATGGCTAAACAGAGTAAATATGGAAGAACTACAATGTAGAGGGCTCAGTCTGATTCTGTTCTCTTCTTATAAGTTATAATAGAATAAATTCATCGGATATTCAGCCAAGCCTATTCATAAGTTACCATAATATTGTATGACAGAGAATAGAATGAACCTTAAGAGTAAATGTAGTGTTACTCAGTAACACTACATTTACTCAGTAATACTGAGTGTTGGCAAGTGGTCATCTCTGGGGTCGTCTTCCTCCACGTGTCAGACAGATTTAGATGCAGGAGCTGGACATGTAGATGTTGCTTGGTTGATGTCTAGGCTGGGCTGGAGTGAGGGTGCGTGTCCAGGTATGGCCGCCAATGCATGCACACTGAGGCTCAATTGAATTTTTTAGAATTGCATAGGAGTTTTCATTTGAATTTACATCAATCTTTTCTCTCAGCTTAGTGCGCATTATTATAGTGGTGTGTTGATAGGTTAAATGGGCATCTATTTAAATATAACATTCATCATTTATAATATAATTGTTATAATGTTGGGAGCTGATTTCCAGACGCAAATCATATTTGTGTAATATGATATCCATGTACCTGCTAAAGTATTGGGAAGCAGATTTTACATACCTGCTATAGAATTATTTATGATTGATGATTTAATTTCAAATCGCCGATCTCTTTATCAATAGTCAAATGAAAGAAATGCAAAACATTTCTATCTGAAGGCCTGGTCGCATGTCTCTTCTCCCAAGGTCCAGTATCAAAACCGCGCCATTTTAAAACCACAAGTATGCAGACAGGTCATGCACTGAGTGTGCGTACGTGCACTGCCTCAGACCCCTGCTCTAAGCCCTACTGCCTGTACTAAAACATTGTCTCAATCCTAGCTCAGAGCAACAAGAATATAATTTTATTGTTGGTACTCATAGTGTCTTTAAACTCTAGTCCCGGACTCTAGTTCATATAAGCTAAACAATAAAACGATCGAAATAAAAGTATAAAAGTAATGTAAATAAAAAGTACATGATGAGGCATTGCCTCTGCCCCTATTACTAAGCTGTACCTAACATAGGGGAGAATTCTCTTATCCATGATTTTCCCGTTTTTCATATGCAATTTGCGATCCTGTTTCTTTTTACCCATATATATTTTCCTACCTGGCAACATTGAATCCCTTTCCCGAATCCCGCAGGCCCTTTAAATCTTGAATCCCAACCCAAAATACACCCCAATCCTAGTTCCCAAAAGGGGTATATTCCCTACCCTGAGTTCTTGCCATTGTTATTGTATTGTGTATTCCTATCTGCCTTGTTAATTGATTAGATGCCTAAGTGGGTGATTCTCACGACTGGGGTTCAGGTGGATTATATATGTGTAGTGAACCGCAGATTCGTGGGCACGAGTTTACGAAATTCCGGAAAGAATCACGAATACGAGGAGATTCGTTTGAACCTGGTTTATTTCCCAAAGGTATACAGTTACAAAGGTATTGTCACTGAAGCAAGGGTGCTTAATTTGAACAACAGAAGTATCTTGGTCTACGGCGCGGCTCGAATTCGTAGTGTTAAGCGAAGCCTGGATCCCCTTGCGGAGGTAGTAGTATCCTCCGCCTACCATACGTCGGAGGGTGTCTGCAGTGTCGTCTGCACGGTGGTGAATGTCGCCCCCTGACGGAACTGGCCGGTACTGGTGGTAGTAGTCTCCGGCGCTGGTAGAAGTGCCCCCGCTGTCATAGCCTGGTTGGTGTTCGGCGATAGTCGACAGCCTCGCTGTATTCCGGGTGGCAGACCCACTACACTGCCCCCTCACTAGTTGGAGTTGAGGAGGTCCACGATAACTAGTTATGTAGGGTCCGCCGTGGCACCAAGGAGATCCTCGTGGCTCTAGACCCTCGTGTGCAGCGGGGCAAATGTTATGCCACTCCGCCGCACGGATCCTAGAGCCAGGCTTGCACTTGCCCCCAAGGTTCGTAGCCTTCATAGGCCTAAAGAGGCCACCGGACATGCCTGTCCGTCCCGATCTCGCGGTGCGGTACATTCGAAGCATAACAAATTTTCGTGCACGAGCTTTATTATTAAAAGCGAGACTAGTGAACCATACTAGTCTTGCGGATAAAACCACCACCTGCGAGGAGGAGAGCCCTCCCCTCGCTGTGAGATGAACCCACACGAGACTGCCGCCTCGGGGAATCGCAGTGCTAATCCTAATCCTAAGCCCTATTGGGGAGTTCTAGACGAACTCACCCGTCTCCTTCGCCTCAGCTTCACCCTCCGTTTTGGAGATGCCGTGAAGCGAAAGATTCCCAATAAGGGCTTCATCGAACGGCTCGAAACGCGGATCTGGGACAACAACTACGTTGTCTTCCTGTCCCAGATCATTGTAGATCAACCCCGTATCGGAGTCCGACTCCTGCAGTAGCTTGTGCTCTTCCCCGTCCGATATTTCTACCGACTTGTCAGAGCCCGAGCCTGCTGTCACCGGACCGTCCACGGAGCTGGTACACTCGCCCGTGCGAGGCCATGGTAACGGAATTACGTCACCATTTCCCTCGACCTCTTCCGTACTCGTACCCGTGGGTGCGGTTACGGGAAGAGGTGCCGCTGGTTCGGTTGCCAACGGACCCTTCGTGGACGTATCCATCAAAGGTAGCGCTTCCTTAAACTTTGGGGAGGCCTCTCCGCTCGGAGGCGGTTCCGGCCGTGCCACCAAAGTTTTCTCCTCTATAAAGGAGAGGCGCTTGGTTGCCAAGGAGAAGTCCCCTCGGGGTGGTCTGTACGAGCGGGGAGTGGAGGCGGCAGCCGGAGGTGCTACTGCTGCTTCCTCCGATTCTGCGGAGTGGCTACCCGGGAGCATGTTAGGGCCCCACGTAGCTGCCGACATCCGCGGGTTGGTCCCCGTGTCCGTACTCACGCTCTGGTTTTCGCGTTGCCGAGTTCGATCGGTAACCCGCAGGGTCCACTACCTGGACGGAGGGAGGTTCTATCCCGTGGGATAGGGGAAAGACCGGCCGGCGCGAATTGAGAGCCTCAACTCGCAGCCGACTTTCTGTTTCGCGGAGCTCCTGTATCTCCCGATCCAGTTTGGCCTTCCTCCTTCTTGTCTTCCTCGCGGAAGTACGCCATGTCCCGAGCCACTTGGTCACGGTCTCGCTGACGGTGTAGAGCCAGAGCAGTCTCCCGCTTGGCCGTATCAGCCAGCTGCTGACGAGCGGCCTCCTCCTGTTGGAGTCGTCGCTCTTCCGCTTGTCGTAGCGCGGCCTCCTCCTGTCGGAGTCGTCGCTCTTCCGCTTGCCGTAGAGCGGCCTCCTCCTGTCAGAGTTGTTGCTCTTCCGCTTGCCGTAGAGCAGCCTCCTCCTGTCGGAGTCGTTGATCTTCCGCCTGCCGTAGAGTTTCCTCTTCACGGAGTTTCCTCTCCAAGGCCTCTTTGATCAGGCGCGTCTCAGCTAGTGCAGCTTCACGTTTGACACGGAGCTGGTCTGCCTCAACCCGATCCTGCTCGAAACGACGCTGTACCGTCGCCTTTTCCTCCTCCTTCCGAGCAGTTGACCTCCATCTCTGTTTCCGTGCTACGGAGAGGAGTCGCGTTAGCGAGCGCGGATCCACCAGCGGTCGGTGTCACCATCGTAGCCGCGACGCATGTGGGCGCGCGGGCTGGGGTGTTGGTTGGAGCGCCACGACCTATACCTCCAAAAAGAGGTTTAGCAGTCTGACGATCACCTGGTCCGAAACCAGGAGGAACAGCCCTGTTGAACTTCTCGTGGACCTCCTTTTTCCTCTGTTCCAGCCGCAGAATCGGATTCTGCACTGGAGGAGCCGTCTCTACCCTTGGTGGCGGAGGAGACGCGGGTCTCGTAGCTCGATGCGCGGCCTGAGCCCGCAGCAGAGTGACCTCCGCATGCAGCTCCTGGTTCTCCCAGCGAAGTCCGTTGACTTGCGTGTCGAGAAGGTTTACCCTCTCCACCAGGAGTTCCTGCTCATTGAGCTCATTATGCATCCATAAGCTGCGCGATTTCCGTTTGGCTATCAACCAAACGGTCCACGTTATCGAGAGGCCTGTAGGTCTCTGTGATATCCACACAGAAGCCTTCCAGTGACGGGCCACTCCAAGGTACTATGGCAGTTTTTAAGGGATAAAGGAAACATACTTGGCTTCAGCTATTGCCGTATAGGGTTGGTCGTTACAGAGGTGTCCACTCTCCTAGCGTATTGACCAAAATGACTTCTCGTTGTGTATTTTTTTTCTTAACCCATGTCTTCGACAGACACGACTGGGTTAACAGACCTTTTTGTTTGTCATTTTGAAGAGAGGCTCTAACGGCCGTTCCAAGCTATCCGATCCCAAGTCTGACCGGACGCCTGGAGACACGTTTGCCAATGCCTCGCGTCGCGACATCGGGCGGCCTCGTGGGATTTGGCACTTCCGAACCCCTGTCGTACAAGCTTATCGGGCTTGTCTGCCTTAGGTACCAAGGGTTTCCTACCCTTGTCCTGCTTTTTCGGTAGAGAAGTTGGTCGCTCTGGAGGGAGCACGGTCCCCAGTACACCCCTTCTTGTGCTTCGGTGGTCGGCCATGCCTGTTCGCGAGATTAACTTTCCGGAAAAGTGTTTTCTCTAACGAATCAGCGAGCTCTTGACCTGCCACGACCCTGCCCTTCTCCAGTGACACCACCTCTCTACCAGCAGCCACAAGTCTCCTATACTCAGGAGCTTGTTCCAACCCGGTCGTTTTGCGGAGCTCTCCCCTCTTGTCAGGGTCCAGAACAGATTTCATAAGATCTCCACTCCACTTGACACCACCGGCCGCGGTATCTACGACATAGGAGTTGCCTCCTAATGCACGGGTTATTTTAAACGGACCATCCCACTTCGCACCATATTTGTTTGCCGCCTTTGGTGGGTAATATCGATAGATCCAGTCCCCCACTTCAAATGACCGGTTTGTTGTGGACAAATCAAAATGGCATTTCTGAGAATATTCGTGCGACTTCCGTAAATTTTTACGAAGATCCTCAGTGAAGCCTGAGCCGGAGGGGAAGTCCAAGCCATCTCGAGGTACACCATGAATTAGATCCGCAGGTGTATATGCCTCTATTCCGAAAACCACGGAATGAGGAGTGCAGCCCGTACTCGCGTTAATCGTATTATTATAGGCCGCCGCGATGCACGGGATATAAGTATCCCAATCATCCGCGCCATAATCCGCGTAACACGAGAGCTGTTCTACGAGGACACGATTAAACCTTTCTGCCTGCCCGTTTGCCTGTGGCCTATACGGGAGGGTTGTCTGTTACAGAGTTCCCGGAATAATTCTCCATCAAACTCGGGCCCCCATCAGTTTGTATCGCCCTGGGCGCGCCAAACCGCAGGATCCAATTGCGAAATACTGTCCAGGCGACTGTCGCCGCCTTATGGTTCGGTAAGCAGTATGCTTCTGACCATTTTGAAAAGTAATCCATAATGACCAATACACAAGTATTTCCTCTCGTGCTAGTCTTAAAGCCACTAAGGATGTCCATCGAGATTCTACTGAAACTCTCTCCCGTGAGCTCTTTTTGCAATGGCGATTTATTTACACCTTTTCGTGTTTTTCGCACATTACACTCGGGGCATAACTGAATGCATCTTTTTATGTCCCCGGATTGAGCCGGCCAGAAGAACCTTCTTCGCAAAGCGTCTTTCGTTCTGGCGTGCCCAAAATGTCCCACTGAGGCCGGGCCGTGATATCGCCTGAACATAGATAGGCATTGGTCAAACGGCAACACGATCCTCGGGAAAACATGTCCAGTCGAAGGTTTTCTCCACTTGAACGTGAGTACCCCTTCTTCCAAACACAAATCCGTCTTGTGACTCCAGATTGTTCTGAATTCATCACTACCCAGTGAACACTGTTGCAGTTTTTTCTTTAATAAATTGCGCGAAAATCGGCCGCGATTTTTGCGCGCCAGAACAGCGTCAGATGTTACTCAGTGGAGCGCGAAATGCTACCGCGCACTGCGCGGTGAAGTGATGTGCGTTATGCGCGGTTGTTATTGCTGGTTATTTCGCAGTGGTAGCGTCGTGTGCAAGGATTCAGGGGGGGACGAGGATGTTGATAATATGGTTTATAATTTTCGCAGGGGGTGGCGGGGTGAAAACAGAAAATATTTAATTCAATTATGGTTTGTTTATATCCGATATTATATTGCAATTACTGTACTGTACTATGGTATATGAAAAAGGTGAGTTATTGTCGGCGAAATTGAAGCAAGGGAAGACAAGACAATGGTTACATTATATATACAGTTTATTCATTTCTATACGTTTCATATGAATGTGGAACAAAGGTTATTCCCTCAGCAGGGTAGCTTGTTCAGGGATTCCATAAATGAAAGTATTAGGAATACACACAACAAACTTTGTAAAGGTCCAAAAATAATCTAAATTCACACAACAGGCTCCCCAATGCACAATTATAAAATATAAGATACAACCAATTCTCATAAAAATATACAATAATCTCATGGACAATATTGCCTATATATCAGCACCAGGCTGTGTCCCCTGTCATCACACACCGCTCAGTAGACTCTCATATTGAATACTCAGAATGTTTGAACAATATGCATCCTTAGGTGTATAAATCATGTTAAATAATGTTATATAATACTGTTTAGACAATATCAATTGTTGAAATACAAATTAAAAATGACATCGCCCACGTTTAAACTGAATGAACAGCACTACACAATATATTTCCCTCATGCGTCACATAAACACCATAACTTGGTGAAAAATTATTCAGACCTTACAAAGTCAAAATTCAAGAAGATATCATAAAATAAACATAATATAAAACCACATCGTCTGGCCCACATATATGGTCCAAATGTGCCTTACAAATAATGATAAATAATAGTGTTGCAGGTGAAGTTCATCCTTGTAATCTATATAATATAGCCTTATCCACCGAAAATAAAATCATAATCAGTGGTCGGCAACATGGCAGCCTGAATACATTGGAACCAAATATTTCCAAACCCTCTTTCTCTCTTTGAAATAACATTAAGTAAAATACCTAAACTGTTATGACCCAATGTACACCGTCATATGAACAAGACCATTGTGAAAGGTATGTTACAACACCTGTTATAACACACCATGATATCACAAAACCTTGTTGCAGCAACCTTGGTAATGTTGCCAATGTTAGATCTCCAAAGAGAAAATAATTTAACAGAAAATCTTTCAAAATTCTTATTTTAGTTCAAAAACGATATTTTAAAGAAAATAGGGGTTTTGTTAGTTAAGTCAAGTTGCAGTCCATTCTAAAGAAACCATTTTGAATGAAATCTAGCCCCTCCTCATTAAAAATAGAAAAATTTCTGAAGAAAATCGGTGAAAATCAAAGTTCTCG
Organism: Sthenelais limicola; assembly: GCA_942159475.1. Taxonomy (NCBI): domain Eukaryota; kingdom Metazoa; phylum Annelida; class Polychaeta; order Phyllodocida; family Sigalionidae; genus Sthenelais; species Sthenelais limicola. The sequence continues at coordinate 83,573,520 of OW804095.1, forward strand.
TCCCCATTGAAATTCTATAGAAAAATTGGTCAAGTTCATTATTCACTTAAAATTGGAAGTTCTGATTAAATATTTAGCCTATATGATCAGGAATATTATCTAAATCCATGGCGGATAAACTAGCTTAACTCATACCATACGGTAGTTCTAATGACTCTAACAAATATTTTGTGATTCTCAAAATTTCATCAGTCCGAGGTGTGAAGCACTTTTCAAAATCCTGACCCATATTTAGCATATATTTCAATAGATAGGCTACAGCTCTTGGGATACTGAACTGAACATAAAGTAGGCCTAAATTATAACAATCATGTAAGACTAAGAGTGAATGAGAAACAGCTGGCCAACGCAACGACATAATTTGTGTGATCTTCCAGAATTAATCACATGGAAATACAAAGGCCTACTATAGTCTATAAATGGGACATTAATCATACGTAACTTAAATTGGAGCCCATATACTTAGAACGACGATTAGAAGATAGTTAGTCTTTCCTGAACTAGAGACTAGACTATATAGTAGGTATATTAACGAGAAAACCTGCAGCTGTAGTGTAGCGTAGCTGTACCGGGGCCACTCACACGGTGGCCGTCAGCCTGTGTGTTTATTGCGGTGCATAGGCCCAGAGCTATGTAACGTCGGCTATACATTAGGCATAGGCACAGCTGAAGCTCTGATTGGTCTAATAAACAGATTGAACCCTGTATGAAAGATAAATCATGCCATACATACCTCAGACAACTGACCAACATTAATAGCGGTTCAATGATCTGTGTTTCAGCAGTCAATTGCTTGATGTATTGAATTTGATGAGAAATTCAGTAGGGCGAAACGGTTTCGGTCCAAATCGTCGGCCATGTGTGAACTATCCCGGATGTAGGTTACACGCTTTGAGCACCCTCTAGTGTTATACTTACACAATGACATATAGGTGCAGTGATATGCAGGGGTGGAGGTAGACACTGTATCCGTTTCCTTGCGGGGGGTGGGGGTGCAGGGGGAGTTAACAATCAATTTAATAATAATTATTAATGATTGATAGTAATATAAGAATTAGGTAGGCCTATGTTAGTGAGTTTGCTGTTTTATTTTATTTCGTGATCTCAACATTTCGGTATTAGTAGGCTAATACCTCCACAGGAGAATTTAATAATAAGCCTAGGCCTATACATATTGGGGGGGGGGGGGTCTCACCAAACTTTGGAAACGGCTCAATGTAGATCGTGAAAATTGATCTTCCAGCTATCACTAGGCCTACATTTTAATCTGGCTTTACAGGTTCTGGAGTGGGTTTAGCTATACTCCTCATTTTATTCTTTCTTCAACCCTTTAATTTCATCTACACTTTATATTAGGCCTACTTTGGCCTACACCCTTATCCTATAGTTTATACACATAGTCTAGGCCTATACACATAAACTCACATAAACAAAAGAAAACATGGGTCTCACATTAATCTACATTTTTTCTTGTCAATATGTAGGCTAGGCTCTACAGGATTGAAAAGAAATAATTTGTATACATGCAGTTATAGTGGAGATTCATGTGTATTGAATTGTTTTTGCATGACTGAGTAAACTAAATTCACTAAGTAAAGCTCTATAGTATATACATATATGAACCATGATGTTTTATGGAGAAATACAATCATTTATATCCCAGGACCTGACAAAAATATTCCCACCAAGGTCAAATGACTTAATTTCTTGGAGGGCCACTGATGACAACATAGAGAAAAATTTGCGCCTGCTTGGGTTCGATCTAGCAACCTTAGGATTCACAAGTTTGTCACCACTACACCACCGAAATTGATGGAGAAATCTGCTAAACTCATGAGTCTGAATGCAGAGCTCAAAAACTAAAAAAAATACTGCTTTCCACTAGATAGCTTATAACGCCCTCAAAATGCTTTCGATCGGAATATAAAATTTATCCTAGATCCCTGTGAATGTCAGGAAGACAGTGCTGCTTTCAGATTTAAAATCGCACTGTTAGTTTCTTCGTAAAGAAAATATTTCCGTCGGCCGCATCAAGTCGTTCGAATCGATATAAATAATATAATAACTTGTAAAAACTGAAAAATATTGCACTATACTAGAAAGCTCATGGCGCCCTCAAAATGGTTCCGATCTGAATATGAAAATTTTTGGGGGGGTTTATTCCATCTTGTCAGATAAATATGTGTACCAAATCTCAAGACATATACCAAATGTTAAAATGGTAAATTGTATCTTTGGTGAGGTGCATTGTTCTCGCATATATGTGGGTAATCAATGCGATATTAGGGCCTACTACAATTGCTAGATTGTATCTGAGAGTGAGAGATCAAGTTCATAGTAAGCCTGTATAGTCCCTAAATGCCTAGGGCTATATTGAATTGGAATTGTGTATGATGTCTATTGATAAATAAAATGGAAGTAGACGCTCCAGAAAATGAATATATTTTGACGCTGAATACTTATCACCCTTCAAAATGGTCCAATCTTAATAATTACAAAAATGGCCGAATCCTGTAGATGCCCGGAATACAATTATTACAATGAACTTAAGTCACCAGTACCATTATTAGCAAAGATGGAATTAATTGGTAGGTACCAACACATTCTCACATACAGAAAGCAAACATAAGATACATTTATATAGTAAAACAAACCACGGCGGGAATTAGGGCTGTAGTTCAAAACTATAACTTATTATATCATGTATATTTCATTCTTTATTTATTTCTGAGCTTGTCTCATTACCTCATTTCAACTTCAATTTAGAATGTCAGTTCGTCATTTCTTCTTAGGCTATCACACCATGGGGAGAGATTGAGCCATAGGTATAAAGAAGCTACACTTCAAACACAAATGTTTCTGTTGCCTATATATGCTATGGGCATACCTAAAAATAGAATCGTATACAAGCTAAAATGCTAGTATGACTATAGCTAGTCTAAATAAATTGAAAATAGGTTTCACCTTCAATTGATTGCTGATTTTGACAATCATTGAACCTCACACTGTTGGCCTTACAGTGTGTTAACATTAATTGTCTCTCTTATGTATTTTAAGCTTAGCCTGTATTGGTTGGCTCCAATATAGGCCTATGTGTATCATGCTACTGTAAACATATCTATTTTCGCGCAGATACATTCTCACGCACTAAGTACTTTGGCACCTTTACAAGTAGATTTACATTCGCACAGCAAGGAAGTCTCACACTGTGTTTATGCAATAATTATACCTTTTGCACAGGGTTTATTATCACGCACAAAGGTGGGTGTGCGAAAATATAAGAATAAATACTGTGTGAACTTTGGTATGTTCACAGTATCAACCAGACCGAAAGAATAAAAGAAAGAGTAGTCAAACATTTGATTATACATTATAGGCCTATAGTCTAGGCCCCACTGATGCTGGAGTTAATGTGCGGGAATCATCAAAAGTAATTAATGTAACTCTAGTCATGACGGATAGCCCATATTATACGTTATATGGCATATAACGTTTCCATGGGAGAAGTTAAAGCTTGGAACAAATTATATGGAGCATCACTGTAATTATTCTGACCAATGAGCCTCATATCCACTCCCACCTCCCAATAATAGTGCTGTTCTGATGTGCGCATAACTGTGGTGGAATCCGGGTGGAATACCACACATTTAATCTAAAACAGAACCGCAATAGTAAGACTAGTACATACAGATCACATATTGTAATAAATCAACAGTATATTAGTATAGGGCAGTATACGTCCCTGAACAGAGTCAATTAAAGATGGGAAGTATGGGGAGTTAGTAAGGTGTGAGATATTCATGAAGCACCAAATTTCATGCTCCCACAATATTGGGGGGGGGGGGCGGGATTGAAGTTCACAGTGCCTAAACAACAGAAGGGGGATCCATGATTACAGGACCAACTAGCATATAGAACACTATCATGTTGACATGCCTTGTGGGATTGTCCCCACTTCCATTGTGAACAATTTACATGAATTTAAAATTATTGTGTACTTAACTGACGCAATAGAGGCATGGTTTTACATTGTGTTATCATGCCAAATTGTAATTGGCATATTAACAGTTAAGGAATAATCTGTACATCAATTTCTTTAGTTTCTGGTGGCTATGCAAATTCCTATTCAGTGGGTGACGTTGACATCGGTCAAATCTGCATGAAGAAGGAAGACGTCAGCCACAGATATCTTATGCAGGTTTTTGCCGACGTCTGTTAGGAACCCTTAGTGAGTGAAATATGCTTCACATGTTATATTGCAGTGTGGCGCTATATATAGCGGCCACGCGTGTCCTGAGTGGGTAGCACACCAATGCTGCTTTGCGCCCAGCGCACTAAAACAGCGCTGTTGTGGTGTGCGTTTTGTCTCCCTGTTGTTTGCATGTTATATCGCAGAGGGATGCTATATATAGCGGCCGACCTGTCCTGAGCGGGTAGCAAGGCAAGGTGTGACAGCGCTGAAAGAGCGAATATTGCGGTCTGAGTGACATGACGCACTGTATGTGCTGTTTTGGCATAACATATCGCAGTGTGTGTGTGCATTGGGTAGTAGTAAGCAGTGAGCAGGTGACCGCCATACTGATAGTTAGTTTTAAATTATCAAAAAATCAATTAATATAGGATAAATGTTTATTAATCTGATAAATAATAGGGGCGTATGTTTTGATTAGAGGTAAGAAGACAATGGAGTATTTCTAAACCATTCCAAATAAAGGTCAATTATTGATTAACCTTGTTTAAAGGAGGTGAACCACACTTTAAGTATAGCTGGTTCTCTATCCCCCTATGTTAAAGTATACGTCTTCTCCCTTCGAAGTCCAAACAGCAAATGAGAAACATATGACCATAATTGATTATTACATTATCATGTTACTTTATTTTAGCCAGTCACATTGTAAAGTGATAACAACATGTCACATGACTGCACATGACTAGTCATTTGATAGGAAACACCCCTTTCACGTGCACAAATCAATAATTTTCAATGTTAAATGATAAAGTTTAGGAGTATAAATAGGGGTGTAAGATGTTTTAAGTTATTCGCAAAACTGTTGCATACAAGGCAAGAGACTCTACACGAAACAACTATACTGAAGAAGAACAGACAGAATGGCACCTATCCAGATTTCTGAAAACCTTCAAGTCGAGTTGAAAAGAGGGGCAAAGATTTTGATTATTAGGAAGAAAGAAGATAAGGTTTGTTATGTGACATTCGCATCTTAGAAAGTGCGTTTACTGACAAAGATCTTCTGAAGAGGGGGTCTACAATATCGCTGGATGACAACTGGTCCGTAGAGGTGGACATCTTCCGTGGGGAAGAGTATGTGTGCTTTCAGCATGTGAACGAATTTTCCGAGAGAATTTCGTAAGTTTCTATTTTTACTACCGGTATCTAATATTACATACAAATACCGAAGAATGAGATAGTGGTGACACCTAGTGTCAATTTTTCGAAGTGTTAAAATTAGCGAAGAATGAGATAGATGCGCCATCTACTGTCAATTTTGTAGAGTGGGAATTAACTCGCTAACCATTTTGCACAAAAAGGGGCGTTATGGACCCCCCCTTACATACTGTTATTTATGTAAACTCTTAATTACAAATCTAAGGATTAAACATTAAACTAATCAACTAGAATATTCTTTATAATACCCCTTGAATATTATATTATAATCACAAATGAATAATAAATATTTAATTATTTTTCCCTTTTTTTATTTAGGCGAGACTGCTTCAACCTCACATGGGAGGAACTTGTGGCAATTGAAACAACTATTGCAGGACATGTCGGGAGTGGAGAATTGAAAAGAAAACGCATGGAGGAGGATAAAGATGAGAGCGAAATCAAGAAAACAAAGGCCCATTCAACCGAGTCTTTTACTTGGAAAATTATGAAGGAGGGCGAGGCTCTCCAGGAATCAACAGCATCTTTTCTTTCGTTCTCATCTTGCAAGGAGAACGCCGTTTCTCACCTACAAGATCAGACCGAACCCTTGGCCTACTTAGACTTTAATTCGGCCGACACCCAAACAATTTCGCTGATCGAACTTTCAAACAAGGTCTACAACTACCTGCTGATGAAAGAATGTCAGGAGCTCGTCAAAAGGCAAGGACGTAATACTGGAGAGTGTGCAGAAACATTAGAGGGCGGATTCACGTACGACACCAAGTACAAAAGCCACCTGAGACTTTCGAATCAACGTCTGTTTGAGGCAGTTAGCGTAATGATAGGTGTTTACAAAATCCCCGAGGCTGTCCCTAAGAGTGTAATCGCGGAAACCTTGAGAAAGGTCAAATTGAACAATCTGTTCTTGGAGGACTTCTCTTTTGAGAAGGAATTTGAGAAATTAGACTGCCTCTAAAGCAAGATTAAATTGAGGAGATTGCTTTATAAACAATTATGGCTAACTCATTGCACATTTTAACAATTACATTTTTACTTGTAACATACATTTCTTTTAAAATGAATTTTAAAAGATAGAATTCTTCTTGTTTTAAACGTTATTTGTTTCGTAAAGAAAAACAAAATACAAGAATTAATAAACAGGTGTTTATTATTAACTATTTTTTTCAGTCCAGCTTGAAATGAAATAAAAACATATCGCGACATCTAATTCTTTCTTTGTTCATATTTCTACACATTGTTTGTTCTTTAAAATAATAGTATTCAACCCAATTGTTGCTCCAAATGAAAGTATTCATATTTCTATACATTTTTGTTCTTCAAAATAATAATATTTAACACGATTCTTGCTCCAAATGATAGTATTCAACCCAATTGTGACTACGTCGCCTCTTTTTAAATTTCCCATTGAAACACATTTTCAAGATATCAGCTATTGTTTAGTATATCTGTAACAAAACATAATTATTTGTTGAGCATGCACATATATATATATAAAAAACAGTTCTAACAAAATAGAATATCCCAAACATATCATTAAATCAATACATGCAAACATTCATATCAAACTAAGATTTAAACAATATAAAAAATATCTGAAAGTGATAAATATTTCAATTGCTACAAAAAACTAGTAAAAAAGATACTTAAAGCAACTAGTTTATAAAACACTTAGTGATATTTCACACCTCTCAAAGGGTAGTTCTGTTTTGACAACCTTTCGAACATCAGTATGTTCTTCATTCACCACAATTACATCCGAATCGTCACTGTCATCGGATATTGTTATAGGCAGTTTCCTTTTATTACTAGTGGTAATTGCGCATACACTGGAATCACTCTGGAATATTTAATAGTCGAACATTTTCACAACATATTATTCACACCCCTTATAGCATTTTTTTTATAATACCTAAACATCAATTCAGTCAAACATTTTCAATTAATAATTATAATGTTAATTTACCGATTCTCCAGACTTTTCTGAACCTTCATCTTCGGAATTGAATGTGTATGTGCATTCGTCATAGTGAGGGTTATTGTGTTTCCATTCAGTTTCTAGCCTCCACAGCTGACCTGCACTTATCTAAATTTTCATTTCCAAACAATTAGTAATTGTTAACACAAGAAATATTAATTTTTCAAATTTAAAATTCATTAATAGAATGTGTATATAAAATACCCCTTCAATTAGGCGAGTCAATGGTAACCCTTCGGTTCGACCGAAATCATATAATTCCTTTTGAATATTTTCGACCAATTGGATAATTTTCTCGAAGGATTGGATAGTTGATGATGTCCTGTAAATATTCATCAGAGAAATATGTAAGTCATTGTATCACAAGAGACTTAAGACATTACATATATAAAACTGAGTTCTTAACTTAATTTACTCACCCAGACATGATGATTTTGACTGTGCTTTGGTGTAGTTTAGCTTCTTTTACAATAAAAATAATAGGGAGAATGTATTTTTCGAAGAGGTATATATACACCGACCCTGACAGTGAAATCGATAGAGAAATGAGATAGAGCACGTCACTTCTTATCATAAGCATTGATCTCATCAAGAAACATCTATTGTTATATTAAATACATTTTAAAGCTGGTACGCGAGAATGTATTCACTTTGGAAGTTGAAACGGAATTGGTTTTTTTTACTGTTCTAGTAGACCTTCTGACAGTTTCATTACATTCCTTTCTTTTAGGAACATTTCTTGGTGGAATGGGTGGTGGATTTATCTTTTTTCCACCTGACTTAATTTTACACTTTGAGACACCCTTATTTTTTGCTTTACCTTCGAATTGACAAGATTTAAGTACACCGGACATTGCACATTTTGAATTAGTGCATTTTTTAGGAGATTTATCTTTCCCATTTCTCGAGTCATTAGCACGTCCTAGAATGGGGGATAGGATCTCAGCATTTCTATCTTGAGGATCGTTAACAACCACTGATACCTCTCTCCCTCCTCCACCCTTTGGGTCAGGGTGAGTGATAGCTTGTGATGAACTTGATGACGGACAATTAGCTCCTTTCCTCTGTGTTGATGCACCCTCAGTCTGTTCACAGGCTAATGTGGAAGCTTCAGGAATAGATACAATTGATTCTGCCTTAGGAATATTTGCATTTTTATCCCTAAGACCGACATTGTCTATTTTCAGAGAAAAGTGAGAGCGAGGGCGAGGGGTTGAAGCAATTAGAGGAGATTGGGTTGAATTCATTCTCATGGATGGAGAATTTAATCCTGAAGTTGAGGGCCTTTCTTTTCCACGTTTTGGCATAACTTGTAATTCAATACTTACACCGTCCATGTTCCCATTTCGCGAATTTCGCAAGAAAGATAATTATTACAAATATAATAATCAATAAGATTCCACCGATAGTTGTTGCTCCAGCAATTGTAATTATATGCCCTGAAACATTCATAGAAACTTCAAAGTTGAGTTTTCCTTCACCAGATTCATTTGTGTCAGTATTAACTGGAATTTTTGCTTCTTGGGTAATGAATTGATCATTATTCACGACGGTTGTTTCCTCAGTAATTTGAGCACGATCCACTTGTTCCTGTTTAATGTTAGTCAGTAATTCCTTTTTATTACGAGGAATATTTCCTTCATCATTTGCGCTAGTTGTTTGAGCATTATGATCACCATTATTCTCCCCATTTTCATTGTTTGTTAAGTCGAGTGTAGATGTATTATCAGACGTTTCAATAGATGTTTGCTCGTTCGAATTGTAGTCAAATGTTGATTCCTCACTTGATGCAACAGTCGTCATTATTGAATCACCGAATGAATCGAGATAGATACAACCACTGGAGGCATATGGGTATAGTCCGTATTTCCATCATTTGAAACAGGATTAGCTTGGGGCTCAACTTCATTCTTAATGAATACAACAACTGGAGCCATAGGAGTTGTTTTTATTTCTAAAGCAGGGAAAGAGGCAGGTTCTTTCTTTATCTGAGGTGATAGCTCATTGTTAGAGTCGACAATAAATGAATCATAATTACTAGCATAGGTTGTTTTATCTAGCAATTGTTCGTCACGTGCATATCCCTCCATCTCTGTTTCTGTATATGTCGTATCCTTCTCAATTGAAACAGGATTAGATACGCTCTCGACAGCCGTATCAAGAGGGGTGAGGGATATTGTTTCATTATTTTGCTCATATTTAGAAGTGTTTTCAATATTTTCACCATTCTTTGACTCAGAAATAACTTTCTTCTCATTACTCACGTGGATTAGGGCTGTTTGAGGTTTATTATCCGATTGAGATTCAGTTTCGGTCCCTGTTTTAGAATCAACCCCTTCATTTTTTCCTTGGTCTTTTCCGTTCTTAAGAATAATTTGCACACAGTCCGTTTTAATTTTAGAAGAATGTTCAAGCATGATCGATTGAATTGCACAAGGATCCATTCCGTCTACATTCCTCATGTCTAACATTTCCAGATTAGGGAAGCGATTGAATAGGAATCTGGGATTGATGTTGACAGTTGAGAGTCTGAAATCCATAAATCTGAACCTATATTGAATAGGTTCTGATAGAAGTTGGGATAAAGTGGCAGCTCTGCATGTCATTCCTGCGTTTGAGCATTGGCAAATCTTACATGCGCGAGAAGATAATGAAGAACTTAGCCCTAAAAGGAAGATAAACAGCGATAATCCTTTGATGGTGTACATGTCTGTTCTATCGAGTAGGGCATTCAAGTGAACTTCTGAAGGTGTTATCACGGTCAAGAATTCCCGCCCTCCGTTCACGAGAGTTCAACACCCTCTTCAACCTTAAACCGTTCGGTCCACCCACCTGTTCAATTAGTCACGAGATGCCAGTTTTCTTGTGAACGGATAGAGTGAACATATAACTGTGCTAGAGTAAGTTCTACATCAGACGTGCGTAGACATTGCTCATCTTACAGCAAAATTTACACTGTGGAATATTTCATTATTCGTGTGGAAAATGTGTGTTCTCAGGAAAGCATTTTTATTGTTTGCCCTTTTGCAAGCAGTAGCATATGCTGAGAATTTGTGTGATTCTTGCATATGCCTTGATCCTATCAGAAAAATATATTGTAGAGGAGATTTTGATCCTTTTCTATTCTCAGTTGAGGATACAAATTTATTCATTTATTTAGATCGGACCGAGTGTAATATCACTCTTTTTCAGAAAGACGTTTTAGACTTTAACTTTAAAAATTTAGTTGAAATAGACGTTTCAGATAAGGAAATTTATAGCAAAGAATTTTGCAAATCAATACCGGAGATATCAACGTATAAAATAATATCTTCATGCTATGAGAAACCGTCAACTACCTTTTCTGATATTTCTGATATTTCTAAAACAACAACTTCGTTGGACATATCACCTTCTACTCAGACAGAAATATTACCTGATTCCACCTCTGGGAGAATTGAAGATACAACAACTCCTTTCTCACCACCCGATATTTCCTCTCCAGCTACAGAAACAACATTTTCTTACACCAAAGAAGAAAACACACCGGGAAATACTTTAAAATCGTCTACACATCGTCTACACAATCATCTGTACTCAAGTACAGAAACAATAAGTCATATTGAATCTTCTCCAATGACCACATATTCTGAAATTGCTTCCACAATTTTAATTTCATCCACTCCTGGTTCGGAATCGACAAGGAATATGACCCCACTAATTATTGGAATGAGTATAATAGCTGTACTTGCAGCTATTATTTCGATCCTAATTACGGTTTATTGCCTTAAACGAAAAAAAAGGAATGCTGCTAGGATGGAGCTAGAAGGGGAAACAAATGAATTTATTCACATGGGAATTATGGAAATGGATGAAGAATTTGCGGATGTGGAGCTATAAGGTAAATATTTATGCAATATATATATTCTAGAATGAATTACATGCACATTTCTTAATTAGTTTGATCGTTATTAATGCAGATTGAGTGACTTTATTATGTTCATACAGGGCGGGAACAACTCCCAGCATTATATATTCTTTAATAATCATAGATGTCGCCATCGTTTAGAGAACTTCATAGAATGGACCGTAATGTGGCCCCCTCTTCAGTATGTTTGAGAAATTAGCCCTCTAGCGTAATTTCCCATTCAATTGCGCACACCGTATGGTGGCTCCCTCTTCAGTAATTATTGGCAATCCGATATTCAGCATGAGTCAGTCCACATGGGTGCTTCCATCTTGAATCGCGGTCTGTGCGAGAGTTTAAACGAGAATAGAGAATTCTGGGACATGGGTAATGGCGGACGATTGTTGTTATTTTCATTCATGAAGACGTAACAGAATGATTCATTCTTTATTGAGCCGTAAGTTAGGTGTAAAATGAATGCGGAATTATATATCAAGAGGTATGTTATTTGTGCATAATGCGCAATTAGATATAGGATCAGATTTATATCTATAGAGCTTGATTTGTACGGAAACGTTCGCAATATCTAATCTATAGGTTACATGCTTGCATTTGCTAGACTATACATCATATCGAGCCTTCTAAAACGAGCTCTATAATTTGTTTACTAAGCCACTACTAACGTTACATTCAATCTATTCTTTTATAAGTGGCATACACCAGAAATATAAGCTTACAATTAAATTAGATATGCTATGATCCAGATTTAAGTCATAGAATTTGATTCATAGGTGCGTTGGTGCAACACCACCGCGGACCAACCCTTAGGGATTCACCTGTGCGTTCCATTGTTCCACCTTCTAAACCTTGTTAGCCCACCCCACCAAGGTTGGTTTGGGGCACCCCTCGAAATACTGATGCTAACTATAACCTAACCTTAAATGTGTGCTTCTAGGTTAGTATAGGTAGTAGTTATATTCCACTAGAATTCTGACACATACTTTTTAGTTGATACTTTTATATTTACCTAGTGAACCAACCCAGTCTACTTCTTGGATCGAGGTACACTAAACCTTACGTTAACAAGGTCCAAGTGCCTAGCTCGAGGTGGTTTTGGAGAGAGGCATCCGGGTTCCATAGTATTTTAGTTATATTGTTTAAGACTATTGCGAGCAAATATTTAATTCTATATAGGGTTGTGTATATGTAAGGATTAAATAAGCTTTCATTTATCTATTCTATTTATAAATGTTCAAGAGAATTTGTGCTTTTTCATGCATGTTTATATTAAATTAGGATATGTTAATATTCATAAATTATGTACTATAAATATAATATGATACGGCAGTTTTTATTAGTTCTATATGCTTAATTATAAATAACAACAACAACTTGAAATATGAAGAGAGAACAAATAAGGAAAGAAATTATTCATTTTTTTTTTTTCATTTTTTTTATTCACAAATAGCATTCAAAACATATTTTATATTGTAAAATTAACAATCATATCATTTTCAGATGTACTACCCTCAAATAAATTCATGAAATGCTCCAAAGAATAATTTTTCGCTTTGAAGTATACGTAAAGTATGCAGTAGTTTCCGCAAACAGGTTCAACACCCTGAATCCTCTTTTCATTATAAATATACTCCCCTCCTCCATTATGTATTAAAAAATTGTGAATTTTCATGTTGTAATGTCTAGGATCCTTTCCTAATGGATCAAAAAACTCTGATGTTCCATTTTTATTTACACAGACGCAGACCCAATGTTTTCCAGGTCCGGACTAAATATCCGTGTTAAGGCAATATATTAAAGGTAAAAATATTTCATCAATTTTTTTTAATGGTAATTTATCATATGAAAACACACCCCCAAAAATATTTTTTGTTAAGGGGTTTTTACTTAGGAAGGAGTATATTGTGTTCGAGTTCATTTTATGAATGAACTATAACATTTCTTGACATGTCAATATTCATAATGCTTTCGAATGTTCCATATAAAATCATGGTGACAGGAGATGTTAAAGCTGCACTAAAGTCTAATGTGAACTTCGAATTTCCTCTTTTTTTCGGCAGGCTATATGTCTTAGATTTGCTTTTCTGGAGATCAAAAGAAAGAATAGTATAACCTGTTTTAAATTCTTGAAAGGAAATGTGGGGTGTAGATCTTTGCCAGAGGAGTGTTGCCTGAAGAAGTGCAAGATATTCTCGACTGTAATGATCTGTTGAAAAGTTCGGTTTATAATCCATTAGCGAGTTTTGACCATCGATTTCATATGAGGCCTTATTTACGTTAAAATGTTTAAAATTGTAGGGATTCTTTTCAGGATTACCGGCGTAGGTGCTTGCCTCAACTAAGCAAACTACTAACTTCTCAGGTATTTGCCCCGTGAACAAATTTTCAGCAATAAACTGCCAACTATCCTTCGGGATTGTGAATGTTTTTATATCACTTCTTTTAAAAGGGTATATGGCAGGTTGTTTTGTTAGTGCTTCCGCATGCTTTATCATAAGACCCGGATGAATTTCAACAAAGGGAACATGCATGCGAGCATCCGTTATATCGACAGAGTAATATTTGGATCTATCCGCAGGCACAGTTACATCTCTTTCTAAATCATTATATTCCCCCCTACCTCCCCCCATTGCAACATTTTCTAAGTATGACCCCCCTTTCTTTCTATACATTAACCTGAACTCATCCTTAGATTGGAACAATTGAAGGTGAAGTGGAACTCTGTTTATAAGCATTCTTTCCTGCTCTGCAATATCAACATGAAGTTTGGAAAAAAGTTGATACGATTTCCCACTTTCTGTTTTTGCCGCCCTCGATGCTAAACCGAAGTTTAATTTAACATCGCAATCATCCATTGTAGTTCCAGCACTATCCTTAATAAACCCTTCAACAGCTAAAAATTCATGCTCTTCATCCCCAGTCTGAAGAAGGGTGTCAATTAACGCTTTATAAGGGTAATTTGAACCAACAGAACTAGTAATTAATTGTTGCTGAAGGCTTAAATCTACTTGAGTAAATAGGGATGGACTTGCTAAATTAATTAAGCCTACAGGATCATCAGTCTTTGAGCCAATACTTTTTCCCTCATCATCTAATATTTTAACAGTCAACTCCAACATAATTTTATCCAACATTATATATTTTGCGGAGTTGTTCTGAACCAAAAATTTGATAGTTGAATTTCTTGAAATTGCGGTTGTAGGACCGATCGATTCATAATGAATTTTTTGAATTCCTGTTTCAACAGGTGGCGTTGTAAATAAAGCCAACTTATCTTCATACCCCTCGTCAGCCTCCTTGGGAACAAAAGTCATTTTCTATTTTTTGGCGTACTTTCTCGATTTCGGAGGATTTTTTCGAGGTTGTGCTCGCTTTCTAGTCCCCTGACCACTCTGAGATTTTGCTTCGTTAGCGTGTCTTTGCAGGTCTGACTTTGCTCGCTCAATGGCCTCTTGCGAGCTGGAGACCATCTTTATACTCGGTCCACTTCCTTTTTGAGACGTATAAAATCGTTTTCCAGAAAACTTTGTCTGATCTAAGTTTTTAAACAGAGTTGTGTTTGGAATATATGGAATATATGACGTCATTATGCCCTCTTACCTATTATATGAAGTGTGCATCGAACGTATTCGGGGTTTAGTGTAATATGTTTTCCGCTCTTACCCTTTATATATATGCGAATAACATTGACAACTTCATGTTTCATTTTCATATAGTACAAATGCAAAAACGGTTCAGCTTTGTTCACAACCCTCAATAGTGGTTCAAAACGATCTAAAACGATTGAGGAATGTTCTAATAAATCACAATATACAAACAATTCCTCAGGAGGCGAATACGTTTCATTCCAACTAACTTCTATTAGAGCTATTTGACAGTTTAACGTGTTTAACGGTTTGGGTAAATAAACACTAAAATCAAATGGGGAATTATGAGGGAAAATGTTTTTTGATGATTGCGAATCTAAGAAGATATACATTCTAACTATATTTTTGTATATCCCTTATTTCTGATAGTGGTAGCCACGTGTCAAAATTACTGTTCCACCCAAGCCACCTTACCTCAGCACCGCAAACTTTGTTTCTGATTGAGTACCTAACAATTTTTTCTATTTTATAGACTGTGTCATCATCTATTATCACTTTTTGCAACTCATTTTTATAAAAACGACCATCAATGATTTCATTATTCCAAGATTTAATTTGGAATTGAGGAATTTCATTTACTATTGTGACATTAACAACTATAAAAACCTCCATTGTCCAATTTTGATGATATGCTCTGTGAAATACACTTCTATACCTTGTAATTCGAACAAAATCATTTATTTCAATCTCATTACTTCCCGATCCTTTCATTTCATTATCTAGCATTTCTTTTTTAATTTTATTTGGCGGTTCTTTTAAGGGTTGTACTTACTGTCTTTTCCAAAGTTTAACATCATTTTCAGAGGTTGCTTGCAAGGGTGACATTTTAATACTTCGATGAAATGCCTCATTATATCCTTCCGTTACATTTTCCAAGTTATCTATATGTAGTGGGTCCGCCACCCGGAATACAGCGAGGCTGTCGACTATCGCCGAACACCAACCAGGCTACGACAGCGGGGGCACTTCTACCAGTGCCGGAGACGACTACCACCAGTTCCGGCCAGTTCCGTCAGGGGGCGACATACGACCACCGTGCAGACGACACTGCAGACACCCTCCGACGGACGGTAGGCGGAGGATACTACTACCTCCGCAAGGGGATCCAGGCTTTGCTTAACACTACGGACTCGAGCCGTGCCGCAGACCGAGATACTTCTGTTGTTCAATTTAAGCACCCTTGCTTCAGTGACAATACCTTTGTAACTGTATACCTTTGGGAAATAAACCAGGTTCAAACGAATCTCCTCGTATTTGTGATTCTTTCCGGAATTTCGTAAACTCGTGCCCACGAATCTGCGGTTCACTACATATCCATTTATTGTTTTCATTTGTAAATGAATCTTGGTTCATATTTTGTTTAATTGTTTTCATTACCCTTTCTGCATAGTTTGCTTTATGATAGTTTCTTGTTATGAAATATTTTACATTATACTCTTTACAAAGTTTTTTTACATGAGTATTAACAAACTCTGATCCACCATCTGTTCGCATAACTTCACATTTTTGAGTTTTAAACAACTTTTCTAATGTTCCAGCTGTTTCCTTTCCTTGTAATGTTTTTTGAGGAAATGTCCACACATACCCTGTTAAAATATCAATTGAGATAAGTATAAGATTATATCCTTCATTTGTTTTACCCCAATTAGTCATGTTTATTGTATCAATATCAAATTGATTAAATTTCCGACTTACAATAACCCTACGTCTAGGAAACTTTTGGTTAACATTCTTAAATAAAGTGTATGTTTCTTGTTTCCTTAACCATTCTAATATATTCTTTTTGGTAAACTTTATGTTATCTTTTTTTGTCTGCCTATATAATTTTTCAACTCCTCCATATGATGCAGGGTGTGAAGGGTTATAATATATTTTTCTTAAATATGTATTCATTATTTTTTCCAGTTTTTCATCCACTCACTTATTAAAGGATTTACCTTTTTTCCTGTTAACGGATTAAATAATGTTTTTTCACCACTTCCCTGAACAACAGGTGGAATTAAAACTTTTCCTCCTTTTGTTTTTATAGGTTGACCTGGAGGAGGGGGTCTTTCTTGTGGTAGATGCTTCTTTCTTTTTTGCTTGTTATATGGTGAATATTCCCGATTCATAAAGTTCCCTTCTCCTTTCAATTGTCTTAAGCGATTCGATCTTTTTAAAGGAACATCATCTATTCGCTTAATGTTTGGTTTCCTTTTTAATTTTTTTTTGTTAAAAAACTGTTGTTCTTGTTCTTGTTCTTGTTCCTCTTCTTCTTCTCCTTCAGGTTGTTGCTCTTCTAATAATTCCTCTTGCTTTATTTCCTGTTTTCTTTTCGGGATGTTTTTATTATCTTCCTCTTGCACTTCTTCAACTTTTTTCTCAATATTTTCAATCTGAGCTTTCACTTTTTCAAGTTCTTTTTTCTCAACGATTCCACTATGCTCTTTTTTAATTTCTTCTTCTTCCGATTTTACTGTTTTTTGTTTTTTTTCAACATTTTGAATTGTTTGATACCGTTCATATGGGATTATTACCATTTTCGGCATGCTGAATTGTGTAGATAATGTCTAAAATGTGTTCTTTTACTTTTGAAAGAATTTCAAACACTATCCTATAATGTTTACTAATTATTTTCCCCTTATTGGATAGGGAAATATCAGGATTTGATATTCTTTTAATAAATTTTGATTTTGAAGATATTACGTCACATTCTTTTTTTGAAAGTGATTGATTGTATTCAATATTTTTCAACATTTCCACAATCGCTTGCGTTTGACTGTTTGTTGCCGTATCCAAAAGAGCTGTTGATTGTATTTTGCTTGGTGTTGTTAAAAGAAGTGTTAAGTAATCAATGTTCTTTTTTATCGATGTCGGCATTTTTCTACACCTAGTCTACTTCATCCTCTGCTAAATTGCACTCTTTATGTCGATTTTCTTCACCTTCTTTTAGTTTCTTCTCGCATATATTAATTCTCTCAAGCAGATGGAAAATAAGTGCGTTTATATCAGATTTTTCTTGGAAATAAAATCTGGCTAATTCACATGAAGGTGAATGTATTATATGTTCCACACTTACATTATCCCCACATTCCCAATCGTGTAGAATAATTCCACAGTTGTAGCATTGTGTTGAGTATCCACCAAGATAAAAGAATCCGTTTCTTGAAAGTTCCTTAGGGCAAACTGCCTTATTTTTCCAGGAAGTGAATGTTCTTTCTCTTATAAGGATGTCTGCTAGGGTATGGTGCCCGTTTGATATTTATATATAATTCCTTCTCCCTCTTTTATATGTGTATACAAATAAGAAAAATATCGATTTATTCTGTTTTAAAACGTTTTAAAAGTATACAACGAGATCTTCAAATAGAAATATGTGACTTTTGAGTTTTATATTTGTATGATTATGAGGTGAAAGATCCACAATTAAATAAGAATATGGTTCTAAAATTGCATCTGTGTATGCTTCGATTAGCTTTCTTCCCATTCCAAGTTGCCTTCCTAGATTCGAAATTTGATGCACATCTCTAGGGTTTCCGAAAAGAATTAGATACATACTATTTAAACTAATGCATCTACTATATTTTCCTTGGCAAAACATGTTTTGATTCATGTAAATTACTGTTATTTTTCGATGGTGAGATTCCCTTGTAAATAAGTGAGACATTCTTTTATCATCGATCACAACATCCATGAGGTCATCCATCACTAATAACACATGCTCTCCATTAAGTTCCATTGTTTCTATTTCAGGTAATCCATTGACAAATTCCACATCTTCAATTTCCTTATATCCATCCTGCCACACCCCATAGCAATATATAACTCTTTGCGGGGGTGTTTGAAACATAATGTTTTTATGTCGAATTAGTTTTTTTACGAAGGAAGTTTTTCCGGAACACGTAGCACCCGATATTGAAATGGTGCATGGGGAATAAAAGTGAAAATCAACTATGTCAATTTCCATGTTTACTCTTTTACACGTAAAATTATATGAGTAATATAGTGTGTGCTCGCGCATTATATATCACCATATCGATCGGAAAAAAAAAAAAAAAAAAAAGAAATCGAACAATAAAACAATTTAAATTGAAGTACATTTTATTTACAATATTTATTCACCAATTAATGTTTCAATTGCACATTCCTCACAAATTTCTTGAACAACATTTGTTTTCCGTACATGACATATTTCACACCTCGGAGTATTAACACCTTGAATCGAAACTTCGTTAGCATAATCATCTCTTATTTTCTCCCAAAGTTTTCCTAACATGTTTCGACCTTGATACTCATCACCCACCAACAACTTTCCCACCTTTAGTCCAACCCCAATTGACCAATAATGTTCATTCTTCTTAGCGTAAACAATTTCTTTTAAACCGATCGCGAAAGTAAACGCCTTACTTCATTAACAACTCTCATTTTTTGTGGAATTGTTTCAGCCATTACCGAATCGCGTATTAAATACCATTTAGGGTTTATGTCAATTGAAAATAACGACTTTTCGATTTGAAATGAAGTTTTGGAGGATAAAACAATATTACAAATAATAGTTCTTATTGTGAAAAAGAGCAAATCTATACAAATATAATTGCTCAGCTGATCTAAATTGAATACCCATGTACGTAAGCTTGCACCTGTATTGCGGTGCAAGGCAATCCCACTCCATTCCGAATATAACCCTTTCAGGAATATTCCAGGGTGAAAAAGTTATATTTAAAGGACTTGTTGTTACTCCATCCTCATGAACTTTTCTTTTACAGTAGAAATAACTAAACCCTTTTTTCTTCATTGTATACGAAAACATAACATTTTGATGAGCTCTAATGCCACTATTTTCACACTCAATTGGATTTTTACTCTGAAGCACATTTTCATAGTAAGAAAAAGGAGACGATAGTCTTGTTTTGTTTACCCCTTTACAACTAAATTTTACATCATTTCCTTTTTTAAGAATGTACGATTTGCTGCTTAATGCAATAATTTCATCACCATCAGCCTCCTCCTTCATAACTCCTGGAGCCCTCATATCATACATTTGATGTTTTTTACAACACTCTCTAATAAACCATTTAGGTTTCTGGTCATCGGAACACTTCTTATGTATGTGAAATAAAAATTCTTCACATTTACTCGGCCGTACACACTCTATTAATGTCTTTTGAGCTAACGATAAATACGCAGAATCTGTATCCATTGTAACATAACAAAACTGAGACCTATCTAAATATTCATCCATGCAATCGTAGTAAAATTGTAACATTTTTAACTTTGCATACTGTAAAATTGTAAAACCGATATAAATTGGCATATCTAAGGCAATTTTTTCTTTACACATTTCCACTTCAAAAAAATCACCCCCAAACTCCGTCATTTTTTTAAATGTTGGAGAATTTGCTAATAGAAGAGCATCTTTACGCGTTGATACGTATCTTGTAGAGTGTTTTTCTTTTTGCATAATGACCCCGCCATATGCCGAATTCCCGATTAATTTCATTGTGTCACCAATTACCTTCTTGTCAGGGTTTAAGTCAGACATTCTTCTTGCATTTGTCACATCTTTTTCAAATTTTTCAAAACATCTTTGAGGGATAAATTCAATTGCTTGATAAACATGTGTTACTTGCATTCCGTGTTCCAGATACCACTTTAAAAGAGGAGTTGCTAATAGAATCTTTTTACCCTTTAAATCGCTAACAAGAAGTCTTCGTGGATTCATTGATAAATTTTGCTCTGAAATGTGCGTTTTCATGTGCTCTCCTATATCATTCATACTAATATTCACTGTTGCAAATATAGGGCACATTTCTTTAAAAAATTCGTGCGGGGGCATATCCCTTTTAAAATCGGAAGACCACTCTAAAGGAACTTCAATATCAACCTCGACAGCTCCATAAAATTGTCCTGTTTTAACGCCTGAAACAATTTTTTGGGATGTAACAGATCCTCTATTCATTTTGTAAAAGTTTGGAAAGAAACTATCAACAAATTCTCTTACAGTCACGCTTTCTTCAAACATTTTTGTGAACTCACATTTGTATATTGAAATAACTTTGTACCCCTTTTGTTTAAGATATTCCTCTCTTTCCTTTGTTCTTTTTCTTCTTTTTAATTGGGTTTTTTCTTCCATTTTCCCTTCTGTGCACATGCACGCATGCCACCAACATCCATGAAATTCATAAATTGTCATACTTTCTGGATGAAACCCATCACAAAAATATGGTCCCACTCTCTTTTCAAACCCGTTTCTCGCAAAATGCTCAATAATAATATTATTTTTTTGAGCCTCCCACTCCATCCAAATAGAGGCCATAAAATATTTGGAATGTTTCTGAGGTTTAAAGTTGTTTTCTTTTTCCCTTCTTATAAAAATTCCAGTAGGCATTTCCTGACTTATGCACCATAGATATAATGCATTTGCATCATAGCCAACTATTCTGTTTGCTTTGATTGATTCATCCGTTCTGAGAGGAGTTTCTAAAACTTTCTGTCTTCTGCAAAAAACAATGGAAGGTCCACCTACAAGATTTTTTTTGTATGTGAGGTATAAATCCTCATTTTCACCTCCCATTAAAGGAAAAACTGCCTTTTCTTCTCTAGCATACTTAAAAAGCATATTTCTTGCTACACCTGGAGCTGAAAATGAAGTTTTAAACAAATCAATCTTTCTATTGTGGTAAAACTCTTGAAGGTTTTTAACTCCTTGCACAAAAGGTGCTACATCAAGATTGTTGTAGTATTCTAAAAGATCTTTTAAATTTCTCATTCCTCTTTTAACCCAAATACATTGCAATTCCTTATAAGCTTCAATGGGAATATTTTTTTGCTTTAAAGAAGAGTAGAACGCGTTCGGGACAATCCAAATAGTCATAACAAAAGTAACTTTTTTGTTCCTTTACATTATAAGCCGAAAGAAATTTGCTGTATGAGATGCCAAGTGAAAGGTATTGGCAAATATCTAAGAACCGAAATTCACCTGTTGCGATAGCCATGTATGAGTTTGCCTTTTTAATCACGAAAGCATTTCCATCAGTTTGAAATTCCTTTGTCTTAAAAATATGTGCAAGAAGCTCCGTCTTTAAGACATTTAAATTATATCTTGAAGAATTAAACCCTAAAACAGGTAACTCCTCTATATATCTCACAAATCGATCATAAAGACCCTCTAAATACTCACTCATGCGATTTAAAGCACTATTTCCCTGCTTTTTCGGTGTTTCTTTTTCTTCACAATCATCAAATAAATTTTCACATTTTTCATTTTTCATTTTTTCTTCAAATGCATCATCTTTCATGTTTGAAAGTTCTGAAAGATATTTTTCAAACGAAAGCATGTTTATCTTCTTTGCCTCTTGTTGAATCTTTCTTAAATATGATAACATTTTGTGTGTTAGGACCTTTAAATCCTGTTCAACAATGCATTTTGGCTCCTCAAAATCTGGAACGTTTGAGCATATTGAAACGGAAATGGCTGAATGTTTTTGCCCCCATTTTAACTTCTCAGGTTGATCACTTTCAACTTTTTCAAGAAGTGATTCGATATCAATCAGCAAATCAAATCAAACAGCAAATTGTTTGTAAATTCTTAATTCCTCAGGGACTAAAATGCCATTATTTTCTAATTCTTCGAATATTGTCATGGGGGGTGCAAAGTAGCCTCCCTTGTATCTGTATGTTGTTTTCCTACCGCAATGAGTTAAGTGCCTTTTATAATTATGAATTTTCGGAAAAATTCAGGAATCTCCCCTATTTCGAGACCTTGGAAATGCTTGTAATCTGCAGGAATACTTTCACCTCTAGAAACAAAAATATGTTCTCTATATTTATGATAATATATCACCGCTGTCGTGTTAATACACTTGTTTTGTAAAAACGTTGCTATGCATCTAAATGCGCAAAGGTTATCTTCTATTGCTTTTCGTGAAGATGGGTAACTGTCTAATCCTACAATGCACTTTTTTTCTTTATAAAGTCAGGCAAAAAACCGCGTCCTAAAACGTTTGTTTTTGTTACATAATATACTATATCGGTAATAAGAACACTTTTCCATTTTGTGTTTGGTCTATTTAAAATAAAATACTCATCAAGTTGAATTTCTGCAATCTTCTCTTTAAGTGTTTGCATATCTTGATGTCCACTAACCCTCAAAGGAAAATCAAAAATTTTTGTATGGAATAAAGTATCTGTAATCACCTGTTTCAATATTTTGCATCAGAACTCCTAAAGCAATATTAACCCTGAAAGAGTGCTTTTGATCTGCATATATTTGTTGTATGTGGGTACTAAACTCTCCAATCCCGTTTTCAAGATAGTTTGTTGGAAAATTATATACTGAAACAATATCCCCAATATTATTTGGAGATAAAATGTGAAATTTGTTTGCTGTTAAAACCTCTTTCATTTCCTCATCATCTGCACCATCATCCTTTCTCCAAGGGGCATTATCTTCCCTCCATGGAAATTCAACACCTTCACCTGCTTGAGAGTGCACTAAACCTTGACGCCTAATGAGTTTCTTTCGACTTTCAAATTTTTCTGCACATTTTAAACATCGAAACTTTTTAATTTGATGAGATTTTAAATGTTCTTTATGCTCCTCAACACTTTTACTAACATTATTACACTCCCTACATGTTACATTAGGACAATTTTTTTCATGTTCTAATAACGACTTTGGTGATTTGTAAAGGTTTCCGCAGAAATTACACATTTTTCTTGAGCATAAATCTGAATGCTTAATAAAGTTTCTTTTATATGTAAACTTTCTATCACACTGTTGACACTCATAGTCTCCACCTTTTGATTTATTATTGTCTTTTGTTTTCATTTTACCTTCCAAATCTTGAATTCCAGGTCCAGCTCCAAATTGATTATTTAGGCATAAATCATCCTCCACCTTCTTCTCATTAGAATAATTTGCAATTACCCCTCCTGTTGCAGATAATGTTGGCATTTGCTGTACTAATGAGGATGATGATGGCTGTTGAAATTGGAAATTGGAGTATGAAGTGTCTTCAAAAGTTGATGCAATATAGTTAACCTCCTCACTCATCATCTCCACGTTTGCACCTTGTGTAGACCTTATTCCATCTTCCGCACATTCCTGGTTTACGAACATGTTAAAATCTGGGAAGAATTCGCCTATTATTGTTCCCTAAAATATAAATAAAACATTATAGTCCTTAGAAATATATATGAATGCTTTCATATAGCTATATGTTAAAATTTGAACTATTTTATTTCATATAACATCATTATCAAGATATGCAAACACTTAAAGAGAAGATTGCAGAAATTCAACTTGATGAGTATTTTATTTTAAATAGACCAAACACAAAATGGAAAAGTGTTCTTATTACCGATATAGTATATTATGTAACAAAAACAAACGTTTTAGGACGCGGTTTTTTGCCTGACTTTATAAAGAAAAAAAGTGCATTGTATTTTATTTCTTACCTGTATTATTTTTCGCCTTTCTACCACATATTCATTTTCTTTATCAATATTAGCCAATTCAATATATCTATCCAATGCTTCCTCATCCTTAATCTGTCCAATTTCTTCTTTTTGAAGTTGTGATAGGGTTCTCTGAAATAAAAATGTATACATGCTCAATTTAAATACTAATGTAATAAATGACTAAAAAACACATATAATGACTATGATGTTATATATTTTATATCTAATGGTGACTTATTAAAATATTTCTTACCTTATTATATCCACGGAGTTT
This sequence comes from Sthenelais limicola, assembly GCA_942159475.1. Lineage (NCBI taxonomy): Eukaryota > Metazoa > Annelida > Polychaeta > Phyllodocida > Sigalionidae > Sthenelais > Sthenelais limicola. The sequence continues at coordinate 83,598,168 of OW804095.1, forward strand.
CTCCCTCACAATCTCGTGATTTAAAATATCATTCTGAAGCGCCCATTTGAAAAGATCAGCAGAATCTTCAAAAAGATTTACGTAAAGAGTAATTTCTTCATTTGTAAATGAGCCAGCCATGATGAAGTCTTGTTGGTAGAATGAGGGGGAGTGCACATCTTCCTTTATATTTATACATACTCTTATCTAAAAATCGAATGCGCATGATCCTTGCACATGATGCAGTAATCAATAAGTAAAATCTTATCAATAATGTGTAGCATATTGTGTAAAGCATTATGCAAATTGAGTCATTTGGAGACCAACATTTGAGGAGTGAACATGCATTCTTTAACATTGGAGTACCTATATATATATATATATATTTAATAGGTCATAGGTGGGCGTTAATGGTGGGTGGTAATGGTAGGCGTGCATATGTCAATATGAATACACCCATTAATTGACTATTTCAATAAATAATCACAATTATCAGTACTTAATTGATTTTTTGATAATTTAAAACTAACTATCAGTATGGCGGTCACCTGCTCACTGTTTACTACTATCACTTTTACTAGTCAGATTTGTGGGTTCCTGGTTGTTTTCCAGAAAACCCATGATACGATTGATAGTATCGTCCGTGCGCTGTTGCTCACGAATAGTCTGGTTCACAGATACGAGATTGTCGTCCGTGCCTACCCCTTCCCCCACGAGACTAGCTACAGCAGCCTCGTGCGCCCCACAATCATCGCAATCTGTACGTTTACAACGACTGTAGGGTCTACGAGAGAGGCCATCTGCATTTTCATGCTTCTTGCCCGGGCGGTGCTGAATAACACCTTTATTGGTAACCCCGTACTGCTGCAAGTCCAGCAACCAACGAGCCAGCATATTTTCTGGTTCCTTGAAGGTCATAAGCCACGTAAGGGACGAGTGGTCCGTACGGACTATGAAGTCTGCACCGTATAAATAATGTTTGAACTTCCGCACATAATATACGACCGCCAACAGCTCTCTGTACGTAGTACAGTAGTTTTTCTGCGATTTCGAGAGCGAATTACTGGCATATGCGATCACTCGCCCTTGCTCATCCTGAATCTGCGATAGGACCGCCCCCATGGCCGTACCACTTGCATCCGTATCCAGAATAAACTGGCTGGTCGCTCGTGGATACGCCAAGACAGACGTGGAAAACAAGGCTTTCTTTGTAGCCTCGAATGCATCATCGAGCTCACTATTCCAAGTAAGCTTATACCGTAGTACCTTTTGTCCGGCTGTTGCAGTTTCCTGCAATGGCCGTACGAGATCATTAAAACTCGGAATGAACTGACGGTAATATGAAGCGAAACCCAGAAAAGATCTGATATCCTTCACTGTCAACGGAATAGGCCAAGTTACTACCGCTCGCATCTTCTCCGGATCCGCCCGTATCCCCTCCTTAGATACGATGCGACCCAGGTACTGTACCTCTTCACGAAAGAGGCGACACTTTTTCGGTTTCAACTTAAGGCCGTACGCCATTAACCTGTCAAACACTAACCCCGTGTTCGTAATAGCTTCATGGATCGTTGCGCCATAAATGATCACATCGTCGAGATAGACGACACAGATCTTGCCATTAAGCCCCCGGAGAACCTCCGTCATCATTTTCTGAAACGTGGCCGGGGCGATGCAAAGACCAAACGGCATCACCTTGAACTGGTATAAACCCGTGGAAGTCGTGAAAGCCGTTTTCTGCTTACTGTCCGGATCCATAGCTATTTGCCAATAGCCACTTTCCAGATCTAGGGTACAAAACCACGCATTGCCACCAAGCGCGTCTAGACAGTCGTCTTTTCGTGTCACATTGTTCAGTCTCCTGAAATCAACGCAAACCCTAGAAACCATCTGGTTTCGGAACAAGAACGGTGGGGAAGGCCCACGGGCCATTTCCTTCCTCGATCTTATCCTCCGCTAGCATCTTACTGACCTGGGAGTCCAGAGCCTCCTGTTTTGCTAAGGGAACTCGACGAAAAGGTAACTTTATAGGCTTAGTGTCACCCGTGTCGATGGAGTGTAGAACCCTGTTCGTAAACCCCAATTGTTCACCTTGCAATCTGAACACACGCTTTTTCGCATATACCAACTCGCACACCTTTTTCAAGGTTTCAGTATCTGCTACTTCAGCGCCCTCTATGATAGATTCCAATTCAGGGATGCTAGTAATTGAACAGCTATCAGAGGTCAGCTTTCGCTTGCCCCCCGTGCTGGACCCGTTCACAGACTCCGCTCTCGCACACGCAGATGCGAATAGTCACCCGTGAAGTTTGCCGCCACCTCATATGCGGATGCCACGGGCGTTCCGCGTGGCATGACTATTGCAAGTCCTGTTGAGTTCATAATAGGAAGCTCGTGGCAGTGAGCAGACGATACATATGTATCACAACCCTCCACGAAACCGTCTACCTGTAACCTTACATCTGACTCCATAATATAGCCCACGTCATTCTCGGGTAGGGACACATCCACAGACGCGACCTTCACCTCGAACGCGGCCAACCGCACATCCTCCCGTAGGAATGCGGTCGATATCGCACCTTTCCGTCGACAGAATACGTGATTCTTGCCTCCTTCCAGGAGCATCTTGCCAGGCCCCGTCATGCTAGTATCATAGCGCCACATGAAGTCTTGGCCCAGCACGGCCTCCTCCCCGCCGCCTAGACCACTGACTACGAGACAAGCGTTCGGATACGAACGCCCTACGATCTCAAAGTCAAAGACCGCATACCATTGTCTCTGGAGTACCACCCGCAAGTGGTTTTACCCGAACCCGCGAAGCGAGCAGGTCGGGCTTGCGGGCCAGCAATTCATAGAACTGTTTAGACACTAGTGAGGTAGTTGCACCCGTGTCGTATAAAAATTCTCCTCGCCTAGTACCCACCCTGACAGGTACATACCATCTATCCACTATCGCTACCACATCGATAGGAATAGAGAGATCACGGCCGGCCGCAGAACTAGTCAAATTTTTAACACAGCGTTCCCCACCCATGGTAGAGCTAACCGCGAGCAGCGCCGTGCCAGCGTCAGTATAGCGACCGTCCAAACACATTCCACGATCGCGTGGGATGGCTCGAACGTTACTAACCGACTCCTTCGACCAAAGTTTCGTATCTGTGGGCTTTGTCGGGTCTTCACCCTCCATCACCCCAGTTTCTTCTCTGTTCAGTTCTGCCTGCCTACCTGACCTCCCCAGATCGTACGACCCACCTGGAGTTCCTTTGCCCAAGCGGGCTACGGAAGGGCTCCCCCCCCCCCCCCCCCCGTCAAGAGTTCCGTCGAACTTGCGGGTCTCGTCACCGCTTCCTTGCGTGACCCACCTCAATTTCCCTTAGTCAATTTATTATTTTCCTGGGAATTATCTTCCTCACCCTTTTCTTTCGCGATGAAAGCGAGAAACTTCTTCAGGTGATTGCAATTGGCTTGCAAGTGGGTTGTCTTCCCGCAAAGCCAACAGGCAGGCTATGGACGAGTCGCCTTCATGTCTTTCTTCCTGTAGTCAGTTTTCGTTTGTGATTTAGACAAAGTCTTGGTTTTATCCCACAACTTTTTCGTGCTATGGTCAGACTTCTTACCGTCTTCCTTTCGCACGTCCTTCCTCATTGCCTGGAAGGCCGCGAAATCGGCTATTAAATCCGATTCCGAATCAGAGTCCGGGACTTCGGTTGCAGTAGACACTCTGAAGTCTCGTCCGCCGACAAGTCAGAGTCAGAGTCAGACTGCGCCTCTGCTTCCGCAGCCGCGTAAGAAGCTTTCCGCTCCTTGTCTTTCCTCTGTCCGTAGAACTTATATCCTCTAGTTTTAAATTTAGAGGACTGTCCCGGCGTGGAACCCAAGACACGCTGATATGCTGCCGGGCCACCTGCTCGCACGAAATCCGAAATATTATCTTGCATAGACTTTGGGTGATTTGTTTGCACCCACATGCCAAGAAATTTATCTTCCAAGCCCGTGCAGAAGATACGGATTGACTCCTTCTTCATATGTTCGAGGTATTGTCCCTCGTACGCACGTTTACACAAGGTAAGTAGAGCCTCACCATAGTGTTGAAGTGATTCGCCAGGCTGTTGAATACGGCTGCGGTATTCCTCCTGGCGTTGTTCTTCGGTCTTTGTGTCCAAGATGACACGAAGCCTCGTAACAACGTCACTTAAAGTTAGGGATCGTGAATTTCCCCAAGTAGACTGGTTGACATGTTGTGAAGTTGCCATAATCAGTTCGCGCATAAGCGTTTCCTCTGGCCAACCGCAAAGTTCGGCGTAGTTTATCGCTGATGCGAGAAACTCCTCCAAATCCTCTCCATTACGAAAAGGTTTGAGATTTTTAGGTTTAGGATTTTCTCCCTTGCCCGTCGATCCGTACAAACGAACCTCCGCAGGACGGTCTTCGTTATATACGACGCTTGCTTCCATCTCAGGCATCATCGAACGTCTACACTTAGTAGTGCTCGTTGGTACTGTTGTATGGCTATCTGGTTCGCGACCAGCTGACAGACCCAGTTTGGGCTGTAGGTCATTGTCCAATAATGGAATCGAAACATTAGTCAACGAGTAGTTGAGACCATTGTCCGAAGGAGACAAATCCACAAAGTCGACTCTTCTTCCTGCAGTCTTGAATCCTGCCGGAGTACTAGGCAAGCGCGGGGCTCGCAGTTCTGTGCTATCCGTATCCTGCGATGGCATTTGCACACGCCGATCCGGGCTACCTTGAGGCAGCATCGCAGGATATCTCCGATCCAACATGTCGATCAGATATTGGGGGCAAGCCGCATATTCGTGTAGACCACGATATAGCCGCTGTACACGCTTCAATGGAAGTTGTTCGTGCAGTACCCACAGTAGGTCGAGTTTCCTCGAATTTCACCTTCAGCGATTTCGCTTGGTGGTTTTCCCGTTTTGTCGTAAGAACAAAGTACGGTAGTCAGATGGTCCATCATGACTTTTGCATCATCGTGCTGCCCCAGCGGGACTGCAGTTTCCTCGGTTTTTGGCGGCTTAATGTCGGAATGATCCGATCCATCCGCCTCGCCTGTCTCGACGTTGTAGCCCGCTTGCTCTATGAGCTTGCGAAGATTGTCCTCGTTGTAACACGGGCGCAATCCTAACACTATAGTTACTAGTTTCTCAACTGTTTCTGGGTTGACGACCAATCCGTTGGCACGCATATCATCTATGTGTGCAACTACTTGCTCTAGTTGAGCAAATGAGTCATTCGCAAAAGTTTGCGCATCGCCCTGACGTTTCGTCAACATCTGAGCGAGAGCCTCGCATGCTTGCTGCTCGGCTTCAGCCTTGGCTGCCGCCTTGGCTGCTTCCTCGTCATCGTCTGACTCTTAACATCGGGGATCCTTTTGGGAACCTCCCTACTCGGCCCTAGGCTCACAGCACCAATGTAGTGAACCACAGATTCGTGGGCATGAGTTTACGAAATTCCGGAAAGAATCACGAATACGAGGAGATTCGTTTGAACCTGATTTATTTCCCAAAGGTATACAGTTACAAAGGTATTGTCACTGAAGCAAGGGTGCTTAATTTGAACAACAGAAGTATCTCGGTCCGCGGCGCGGGTCGAGTCCGTAGTGTTAAGCGAAGCCTGGATCCCCTTGCAGAGGTAGTAGTATCCTCCGCCTACCGTCCGTCGGAGGGTGTCTGCAGTGTCGTCTGCACGGTGGTGAATGTCGCCCCCTGACGGAACTGGCCGGAACTGGTGGTAGTCGTCTCCGGCGCTGGTAGAAGTGCCCCCGCTGTCGTAGCCTGGTTGGTGTTCGGCGATAGTCGACAGCCTCGCTGTATTCCGGGTGGCGGACCCACTACATATGGTCATTTTTCTCTTTGGATATTGATATGTCCCTTTATGTATGACAACTAAATGGTTAAAGACTTCATGGCAGCCTGCCTAAGATTACATAGAAAAAGACTTTCCCAGTTCCTATCAACAGGCAAAAATGTTTAATTATTTATTTATTCATCTATATATATTCTATTTTTAAAACAGCCCTATATGTGTATTGCTGTTTGGGTACAGTGAGAAAAACAGCCGGGTGAAAATCTACTCTTAGTTTTTGTAAATTATGACTATTATATGGGCAGATTGATTTCCACTATTTAATATATGAACATGATATTTCTAAATAAAAGGAATACTCTGAAAGCTAGGTATACGTTTGTGTGACAATCTGGCCATAATCTGCATGTTTTATTGATGTTTTGTAACTGATAAGTTCATGAGTTCATCTTTCCCCTATTATAATGCAATAAAACAGCAAAGATCAAAACGCGCACAAATTATACAGATATTTTGCAGTTATTTTCCCTTCAGAAGAAAACAGGACAGTGTGTTTAGAGGTGGAAAAGATTCGCAAATTATTTTGCAGTAATTGACTTCTCAGGTTGATGCAATGGTGCCTATTATAGTGCAATGAATCAGCAAAGATCATTGTGCAAAACTTGCACTCAGTATATATACAGATATTTTGCAGTATAGTGTGTTAGGCATTGATACAAGCAGGCCGGATATTGATTTTATTAATCAAAAGCAGTTTAAGAGTATGGATCATATATTGTTCTTTCAGTCCTTATTTTCTCCAAAAATAAAACATGTGCAAAAAAGTGCAAAAGATTTTGCAAATAATTTTGCAGTAATTTGTCTGCAATGGATCCGCAATACATGTGCAAACGATTTTGCATTGCGGTTGCATTGCAGATTGCACACAGCATTGCACATCATGCCAATCGGGAATGCTGTCATTCAATAATTTGTAAGGTTAACTAATTACTCACAAGCAACTAATTTATCACAGGAAACAAATCTGGTGGCTAAACTTCTGGACGAGCTGGCGAAAATGGCATAATTATTAATTATGCACTGCATAAAACCCAAGCCAGAACAATCGCCATTCCTCCTTCGGAGATACAAATTATACTGGACAACTTCCTCCATGATCGGGAAACCCCCTCTATTTCTCATTGTCCAAGACCCAAAAGTTACATGAGTGCCTAAGTTAGAGCCTTAGGGAGAGATTGGACCAAGATTTTTTAGCTCTTACTGGTATAATTACTGCATAACAGACCTCTCGCATTCACGCTTTATCTGCATGAAGAACTTGGAAGCCATAACCATGCTTGTAGGCTCGGCATGACTTACACCTTGTGGCAATGTGGTAAACTAACAGGAAGTCAGAACTTGGAGAATGTTTTCTGACCCTCCCACCAGGTAGCGCCACCAGCAGCGCCAAACAGCTATAAACAGGGAATCCACATCGCTGTATCATGTGCATGATCGGCGATGGGGTCCACACGATTAAAGCTAAAAAACGAAACGATTTGGATGCGTCGGGAGACGCCATAGGAGGGAGGGAAGCAGGTAGGGTCTTGATAGTGTTAATCGACAAAAACAATTTATATTTATTGATGTAAAATGCCTGAAAATGACGTTGCGCCCCCAGCGCCCACCTGGTGCCATCATATCCTCTGGACGATTCGCGGCAAAACCACTTTGTGTGTACACAAGCGCATGCTCTGCAAAAACATTGCCCCATACACTGAAGACACGAAACTAAGATACGGCTCCCTATACGGATTGTTCATTCTCACAGATTTTCTCCTATAAACGTCTGCCTCCAGTACCATGAATAGCAAGCAAAATAATGAAGCAATACCTTAGTCCAGTCAAATTCACTGAAACGAATAGCAGTAAATGACAACTATCGTTAAACTATCATCAAAGCTAGTGTGTAGATGGGGAAACCATATCGGCCGATCAACCAAAATGCACAGGGTAATGTTGTATTCCCCTTTCAATAGAGCCTCAATCTGGTGATTGGCAACTTGTGTGTACACACAGACTCTCAGCCAGTCGGAAAATCCTCCCATGGACCTCCCTTGTAACTTTGTCAATGAGTCATACCATTTTAAACAAAATAATACCATATATATTTGGAATTTTTGGTGCAAATAAAAGTAGAAACAAGAACAACAAATGTGGTGAGGGGGTGGGTGGTGGGGGGGGGGGGATGGGACAGATAAGCCACAGCTATATAAACAATGACAGCCTAGGAAGCATAGAAGTTAGACACACATCTCACTGGTGCCATACAGTTTTCTAGACTAGGCGACCCAATGCGGACCGTAGGGCCGGAGGACCAAACCATAGCAACAAATAACGGGTCACCTTTCTTCCACCTAGTGCTCTCTACTGGTATGGGGAAAAGAATGAGATTCAACTAACTAGGAAATTCCTCCTGTGGACCTCCCTCGCAACTTTGTGCAGGCACTCACAACAACCTAAAGAAGCTTTGAGTTTACAGGGATTATCATGTAAATTGTCTGCAGACATCTGTACAATAATCTTGTTATTATTTTGTTATTATGTTGTCTGCCTCACTCTACACAGAACCCACTTCCCAATGAATCAAGCTTTGACAGTGCAGAGCTGTGATGTTCTCATGGCTCTGCGCTCCATTCTTCCACTATTTGACCAGTCTGATATCTTTCAGGACTCTGCAAGCTAACACTGCAAGCTAACTCTGCATGCTAACTCTGCACGCTAACTTATACCTTACATTAGCAATAATCTCTCTTTTTTTATCACCGTTTTTGCAGGTGCCAGTCAGCGCGAACACCTTAACAGAGTGGCAGCGGAAGCTTCCATCTTTTTTGAGTTCATTTGAGCAACCTCTTTTTGTCTCTTTTGGTTGCATGCTTGTGAGAGTTTGACTGTCTTTTTTACATATCCGTGAACAGACTTCCATATATATGCAATAGATTGACCTGATCGCTTTGTTGGATTGTTTCTCCAATTTTATACCTTGAACGAAAGTACAAGTGCTGATGTCATGTTACTCGTTTCTGTGACATAAATATGCAATACCCAACGGATTTCTGATAGAGCACAACGCTCTTCTTATGTTTTTAACAAATGTTTTTTTTTGTCATGCTATCACTGCCTAGGTTAAAACCTGCAGTACTATTGTTTGCTTTGATATTATATGTATGCCCGCAAATCAATATTTGAAGGCAGTTCTTATCATGTCTTTGAAATATTGTCTTTACTTAATTGAGTACATTCCTTTAAGTGGTGTATCATTTATACTATCAAAATTATCTCTTCATATCACTATTTACTTCTGCATTGTCATCTCGCGGAATATGTTCTAGAGTATTGTAACAGTTTTTTTGTAACATCAGGCAATTCTGACAATAGCATCAGTGATGTAATATCTTTAGTCCTGAATAAAGATATTTTTCAAATCAAAGTGGTGGGGGGTGGGGGGGGGGGCCGGGATGGGACAGTTTAGCCACAGCTATATGACCAATGACAGCCTAGGAAGCATAGAAGTTAGAACAAACATCTCACTGGTGCCTGTACGCTTTTCTAGACTAGGCGACCCAATGCGGACCGTAGGGCCGGAGGACCAACCCATAACAACAAATGACGGGTCACCTTTCTTCCACCTAGTGCTCTTTACTGGTATGGGGAAAAGAATGAGATTCAACTAACTCGGAAATTCCTCCTGTGGACCTCCCTTATAACTTTGTGCAGGCACTCACAACAACCTAAAGAAGCTTTGAGTTTAGAGGGATTATCATGTAAATTGTCTGACATCTGTACAATAACCTTGTTATTATTTCGTTATTAGTTTTGTGAGCATCCCCCTCTATATGATACACAGGACCCACCAATGAATCAAGCTTTGACAGCGTATAGCTGTGAAGTCCTCACGGCTATGCGCTATACTACAAACAAACTACCAAACAGTACTGTGGCCCAAATGTTGAAGCTTGGTCAAACACTGCAAGCTAACACTGCAAGCTAACACTGCAAGCTAACTCTGCAAGCTAATTCTGCAAGCTAACTCTACCTTACATTAGCAATAATCTCTCTCCATCTCCCTAAACCCTTTTTAAAGTTTAACGATTATTATTTCGTTATTTGGCTGTAACTTTTCTTCTAGTTGGAATATTTTCACAAATTAAAAAGCATTATGACCCTTATGTCAAGACCAATGAAGTACACAATAATTAAAAACATTATGTGCATATTTCTTTTTATTCATTTCGAATTTATGTAGAAATATGTACACTCTTCTGTGTCCTTATCAGCTAGTTCCCATCACAGACTACACAAAGCTGTCCTGACTACACTATTTATTATTAACTTTCCCAATTTTGTCTATATTATCAGTAATATGTGTAGTTTATGTACAAAGCATAATAAAGCAATATAAGCTATTTTAAAAAATTATGAATTTTCAGCCAAATGTTGACCAATTGGTGGAATTGCTCATATATATATTACTTGATATATGTTCATATAAATTACCAGGGAAGGGTTGCAGCGCTGGTGCTTCCAGTCGTGCACATACACAGTCACACAACCCTCATCCACTAGTTCTATCCACGAACAACTCATACCGATAGGGACTACGGAATTAAATAACAGGGACAAGTTACATCAGCCTGCAAGTGCAACCAGCTGATTGACCCACCCAATCACCCCAGCGTCATCAAGCAGTCTACCCCCACACTGAACTGGTAAGTACTCGCACTTCTGGAACAATACAGTAACAGGTAATCACCTCTCTCAATTAAACACCTGCACCCTTACCTTACACACATCCATTTCACACAACAACCCCGATTAATGTTCACTCCCTAACTACACTACTAAAATCGTTTTAAAGCTTTCGTTTTCAAACCATCACAAAATCACACAGGACCTACAGTACAGGAATCAGCCACAGCAAACATTACATAAAGCACATCCACAGTTTTATTGCCACATACACTGTATATTTAGGCGGGTACAGGACGTCAAACATGGCCCTTGATTTTTTAGCAAAACAGTCAGCTTTGTCGAGCTAGCATCTTCAGGGTCCATAGACGATTTAGTGTTCCACATGCCTTGCTGTAGAACGCATTAACGTTTTAACGTTTAACGTTTATGAAACGTCGCAGAATATGGATTGGGAGGTACCATGCTATTGTACAAGAGGAGATCAAGCTGATTGGAATGATAGCAAACACTAGCACATCCGACAAATATTTCTATATTTTACGTTTGACATTGCTAGTTCTTAAAAATCTGGTTTACAATGTTTCGGAATCATAAGTCTAAACAAATATAGATTCGGAGCTACCATGCTATTTGCAAAGAGGAGATCAAGCCCAGTCTAATAATAGTAAACACTAGGACATCTAATGAATAGAGTCATATATTTTAGGTTCGACTTCATCATTTTGTACAAATCAAGTTTCGAATGTTTTGGGCTGGTTCATAACCAATAACGTAAATAAATACACTCCATAAGAAGGCATTCAAAATGTAAGTATACAATTGCGTACATACATTCAAATGATTGTCAGTGATCAACCCCTGGAAAAACACAACATTCCAACAAACCTATTTTATAAGTAAACTAATTTGAATAATATCAAATCTGCGACTTAAATTGAGACTCAGTTTCAGGGAATACATCACATATAGACATTACAGTTTACCTTTGCTAATTATAATATAACAAATTTCATTATTGCCCATGACCGGATTACCGATTTAAAATCACATTAACTTAAGCGTACTAGGACATACGTAATTCATGGGGCCCATCATTATCAGTGCTGTTTTTTTTATATTCTTTTTCACAGATCAAACATCACAGAGACATTGAACACCGGCTGCCCTACAAACTGTCTACAAGTTGGAAATGGAGGTACAAGATGTGCACGAATATGACAAAACATGTGCAACATGCTGCCGTAATACTACAGAAGACCACATGCTATACTTCAGAGCACCACCAACAAATTTCGTCAGAAGACAGTTTGGAGACAACCCTATCACTAACGGCCCGCATCCCGAGGTCTGCCAATTATGCTACAAGTACTTAGACAGAGACACAGACATTAGGACTGCCACAACATGGCAATGTGCTTGGCCAGTTGTTATATGGTCGTATCTAAATGGAACTTACCCATGCAACCATGACTTCCTTATATCAATTTTACCATTCTCTATCCGAACAATGTGGTGTATTGCAAACAACGACATTATATTGCCTTTCAGATTACGGTGGCATCGCACACCAGTTTTTAAAGATGTTACGGCCATATTGTTAAGTTTTTCAGATATGCGAGGCACATGTGAACTGGCCCCTATGATATGTTTAATTGACAAACATTGTTTTCCCCAAGTGAGGTGTCCATTAGGTTGTTGCTTATTTGTAGATGATGTGCTGTGTGGTCAGGCTAATCTAATACCAATTCACCACCTACTAGCAAAACACATTGACAACTTTGGTAGCTTTGCAGCAGATCAAACACTTTTCTTGGCAATGCGTCCCGATTGGTTAACTGTCCAGAGCAGCTTGTTGTGGGACATTCAACCAAGTCTTGTCATTGATGCGAACTTAGGTGTGTGTGTCATTGCATGTTCAACTAAGAGGCACTCATCAACAGCTTTCCAATACATTCACGTACCCCCAAATCCAGTACTTTCCAACCGACCAGCAGAATTTCAATCCGAGCTAGCACCAACCATGTTGACCCCAAACTTTGTTAGAGCAGGACGTCATAACACATATAATACATCATACACCGTTTTCAAACAGGTAGGAGGTTCCGCTGGTTTGTCAACATTCAGACTAGCTACAAGACCACAAACACGTATTCTCACAGAGAGAGATGCAGCTGCTGATGCATGGCCTTGTTCTCGCACAACATACAGACATCCAACAGTTTGCAATTAACTCACCATCTCTTGGAACAAAACATGTCAGCAACACATTGAAATTATGGAATGATTCTGCACAACACTATCCACAAGATATAGTAGAAAATGCAGCACAAGCAGCTACTCTTATCACTACTGAAGATGCCCTATATCTGACTAAGGCTTACAACAATAGACATGCCATGGACAAAGACGTACTACCTCAAGAAAATAGAGAGGACATCAAAGAAAGGTTCGAATACTTTGTGGTTGTTCACCCAGCAGATGGTCGGGGACATGAACAGTTCTCAGTACCTTCACTACATGACACAGGCGAGGATCCTGAATCGTCAACAGGATGTGCAATACATATCATTGCCGAGGCTATAACTCACTGTCCAACAATAAACCGCTTGTTCATGCAGGCACTCTCAAAGGAACTACGACCACCTATTCTACTGCCCATATTTCAGTATTGCTATGATGTTTTCCACAACACCCATTTCAAACATGTTAACAGAAGCACCTTATTCATGACTGACAACCTTAAGGAAGCAATGGGAGTGACAAATACACCAGCGCTGTACCTTCAAGAGGTGGTGGCAGCAACGTTTCTCAACAGTTTGGGGGATGCAATTGAATCGCATCGTGTACGTAGTGCTGACATAGAAAACACACTACACATTGCAAACTCCTATTCACAGTGTGTTGTAATTGTTTTAACGGACAGGAGCATACGTAGAGTTACAGTACCAGACGACAATGCAAACGGCCAATGGAACTTAGTGTGGGCACTCACTGCTTCCTGCACAGCAACTGCAAAGTACAACATCAAAGGATATTTCGATGGGACAGTCAATGGCAGTGGCAACAAACACCACCACGAACAACAGATAAAAATACGCACTCACACCGATTACTAATCTATACAAGACATGACGGCCCTGACACGTTACCCAGAGAGGAGGTATTACAGTGGTGTGGAGGACAAACAAAAATGAAATGCCTGGACCATCAAGACTGGTATTTAATCAGAGAGTCACTGGACTCAACACTTTGCTCTTGTATCCCTGAGTGCAAAAGTAAATTGCGCTGGCGCTGCCCGTTCGGTTTCCCGATGCAACAATGCACAGTTGGTGTATGCTTGCGACATCAGAAGCAACAGCTAGAAAATGAAGAAGTCACATATGTCAGCTTTTGCGAATACATCCGTGAGGAAAAACTATTGCTACAGGACAATGACCCACAGACAGATCAATGCCCAACAGCAACAGAAAATGAATATGACAACATCCAGTTACAAGACGATCTACATAATCCAATTTTGTTGGAGGAGGTGACAATGGACCAAGAAGAAGAACATTCAGACACAGATAGTGATGATGAAATGCCCATTGGACCAATATTGCTGCCCACAGACACTGAAGACAACAATATCCCTTTAACGGCAAATTCAAGTAACTTCCCAACTTACATGGCAGATAGCAGTGACTCAACTGCAGGCCACTTCCTTTTGAATGATTACTTACGCACAATGGTCAAAACTTCTTTTGTTCGCAACCCAAATGTTCAAACGCAAAAAATCCTTCAGCACATTTGCTCAGTCACACCGCAGCACACTGTACCATTGTTATACCCAGAAGGAACATTGTTTCCACATATATTTTGGAAAACTCAGCAAAATTCCGTCATTGGTGCATTGCCAGCAGTTGCATACAGCAGTGCCAGTTTACATCCAGTCAGGGGAGGTCTAGCAACATTAAAGGACCACATCACTGTACGCCTATGCGATGAGACCCTTCTCACATCACATGATGAGAAATACCTTCAATGGGCTTTCGACATATTAGTTAACCAGGAACTCAATTACAACTCTGCAACAGTAGTTTTACGAAAAGGGCTTGAACATTTGCGTAGATCACATGATGGATCCATCCTAAGTAAGAGGGAAGGAATGCTCCCCTTTGATGAAATCGATGCACGCAGACAGGTTCATCGATTGGCAGCATTAATGCGCGAAATAGACGGGTTTGATTATTTCTTCACCACCACGTGCAATGACAAAAAAACATTTGGGGTAAGACCAATCGTGTCAGCCATAGAACAGATGCACGGTCCACACCGGGAGGACATTTTGGAAGCTATGAAGCACCATTGTCCACTTATGTGTCGTGTGTGGGAACGCACCATGTGCTATTTTCTTCATTGGGTTGAATTCAGTCCTCAGCAACCATGTGGCGCAGTGACAGCTGTTTGGGCTCGCTATGAGTTTCAAGCACATGGCGCACTTGGAAATAAACCACATGTGCATGGGTTTATTAAACTGAAAGATGAAGACGAGTCACACAAACTCAATCGCATTCGGTGCCGCACATCATCAATGTTCACTGCCGACCTCAGTACTGACTGCAGAACATTGATAGACAAAGGAATCATCGAGAGTGAGGATGACTATGATATGTTGAAAGACCTGGCAGATGCACTACAAACACATGACTGTGAAAGGGCAAACAACAGATGCCACAAATACACACCAACAGGCGAAAAGAAATGTCGCGTACAGCAACACCCTCCATCATATGAATATGGGTTCACAGGCAATGAGCAGTCATACACCCAAGATATCATACAACTCTTCGATGATATTGGACTGATGCAACAAACAGAGGATAACACTAGACATCTTGACAAACGTTGCATTGGAGGGAGGTATACTTACCCAGCTGACCCACACATTACATACATACCAACAATTCCACATTTCCTGATCGCATTACAGTCTTGTTCAAATGTTCAATATGTAGACAGCCGGTTTCAAGTCTCATATGTCTGTAAATATGCCGCTGGTCAGGAGGAACATCGAGATGCAAACTTTCAGGATGACAAGGACAAAGACGCAGTGAAAGTGACGTTTGATGAATACAAACAGGCAAACATTCATGCGAAAGACAAAAACACCAACATGGCAAAAGAAATTGGCTTACCTGAGATGATGTGGTTTGCGCTTAATCTCCCATTTGTAATATCAGACACAAATTATACGCACGTCTCAACATTTGCACCTGAATATAGGGGCGCAATAACAAAGAAGAAAAACCCAGGGGCAGAGGCACAAGGTGGAGAAGAGCCAAAACCAATTCAACTGCGGAGCAGATTGCACGAAACTAGAAGATTCACACCGAATCAAGAGATTGTAATATTACAATACTATGAAAGCAAGTATTATGTTGATAGCACATGGCAATTTTCAGTTAGACCACCTGAACTAAGGTTCATACAGCATTTGGAAGTGTATTCGCTGTGCTTTGTTAAGCAACGGTCAGCAAAAAAGGTTGAACTGTCAGAAGACCTAATACACAGCACCTGGGTTGATGGTATAGGGAAAACACTCCGCATTCGACACCGCTACTTTAGGGAAGTAGTGGAATACACAAGAAATGCTGCAAACAACAATCAAAATCCATTCACTGATATGGCTAGGTTGATATACGATACAATTATGGCTCCATTACTTATTGTTCATGACAGTGGACAGCTGAATCACGACTACCATACCTTTGTAGATGTCACACAAACAACACGAAATGTTGTTGTGTTTCCGGCAGTTACACCATTTCAGTTTCCACGTTTCCTCATTCATTTAATGCTGTCATGTGGTCAATTCACAACCGAAATTGACTTATATTCGGGTGCACGTTTGCCAGAAGCAATGGTTCAAAGCAAGTTGCTACCAAATCGACATCCATCACAACAAGACATAATGCACTTAGTCAGGCTATATCTAATGCAGCAGCTCATGTGGCTCCCTATAGGCAATCGACAATTTCAGCGCATCCTACGTTTCTTACCACAGGCTCTGCATTCTTTGATGCATGACAACGCTTTGAGGTATGAAAGCATGCCATTAGCAACGGATCTTGCTATTGGCAGAAAAGCTTCAGAGGAACTAACTGCTTTGGAGCTCCACATGAGAAGCAATGCAGTGGCAGCATTAGAACAGCAACAGTTTGTTAACTTCCCAGACCCAGGACAACTGCGGCAGGGCATATACACACATTACACTCCAACACTTCAACGAGCCCCAGAACAATCAAATCAATCTCATCAAGAGCAGGACCTTGCCCTAGCAAAACTAGTTGCGACAGTCAAAGAACTCCGAACACCAAGTCGTCTATTTCTCAAATTGCCACTTCTTCTTGGACCACCTGGCTCAGGCAAGACCTACCTTCTACTAATGACAATGACATATGCGATGTCACAGGGATTCAGATGTACCATCACAGCACTAACAGCAGAACGTGCACAACTCTTAGGGGGAGAACATGTCCACATTTTATTTGCACTGCCCGTGTTAAACGTTGGTGTACACACAGTAAACAACATGGCAGAGATGGCATTGGGACGGCTTGCCCGCCAACCAGTCAGGATGGAATTTCTGAGAAGATTACAGGTGCTATTTATTTAAGAAATTGGTTTGTTGTCGTCAGAAATTGTAGCTGCTATGGACCTTATTCTACGCCGCTTGAGGGAATCACCTGTTCCCTTTGGAGGCATCCTTCTTATGGCCACAGGTGATCCATTACAGTTGAAACCAGTCAGTGGACAATCAGTCTGGACCAGCAGCCACATATTCACATCATTTGCAATAATTATCCTCGAGCACTATGTCCGAAGTGCCAGTGATCCAGACCTACAATGCATTTTGACAGTCATGCGCAGGAACCCACCGACGGAAGCGGAAGTTCAAGAAGTACTTGCTATCATACGAAACCGATGTGTCCCCAACAGCTTCTACCATGATTGGACACAGGTTCCATTAAATGTCTTACGGGTGTTGCCTACACGCAAGGCTGTTGAAGCTGCAGTGAACACTCATATAGAGGAAAAGAAGCGCAACCCAACAATACAAACAATCACGTACACTGCAGTTGATGAGGTTGAAGCAAGTAACGGTAATTGGCTCGCAGCAGACAACAGTGTAGTGTTTACCTTAAATCGTACAACACCAGAGCAACAGCATATACTCATGTATAATGGAGCAATCATGAGACTTACCTACAATAACACCACAAACAATAACCAACCACGCTTCTCACAAGGCCAATTATGCATTGTCCAGCAATTGCCCCATAATGCAGAACAAGGCATGACTGGATATCTCAATGCGCCTGAACATAACTTTGATACCACCAGGGCAACGTCTTATGCAAATAGAAAACATACCAGAACAATGGCCACGATTTACCATTCAGCCTCGCATGTCAAATCCAGTCATTATTGGAAAAGGAGCTACAAAAGGGCGGCGATTGCAGTGGCCTCTCATACTCAATGTGGCATCTACCATCCACAAAGTCATTGGAGAGTCTTGCACACAAGTAGCCACCCAAGTAAACTCCAAATCATTTACCTATCGACTGTGGGATAAGGGCATGCTGCTGGTGTTGGTCAGCCGGGTGAGAGACTTACAGAACATAATATTTGTGGGCTCAATCACAGAAACGCTGGACAGCATTGCTTCATTAATTAGACGGTCCTCAATGCTGCAAAAGAACATTGAACAGATGTTGCGTCAACTGAATGTCATTCAGGAACTGCCTAGAACGGTGGTAAATGCATTTGTCCAGCTTAACAATGATATTCCTTCCTTTGACATGGGATATGTATACATGATTACAAGTACAAAAAAAAAAAACACATGCTACATCGGAGAAACATCAACAATACGGAGACGTCTAACTGAGCACAATACTGGCCATGGGGCACAGTATACTAAAGACATACGCTTACGGCCATGGTGCCTCTATGTTCTGATTACAGGATTCCCGGGCAATGGTCATGATGCGACAAACATAAACGCTCGCAAGCACTTTGAACATTTGTGGCATTCAAGGGTAGCAACGATTCCTTATGGTGACAGGACAACAAGCACAATCTGTGATAAAGGCCGCTTAGTATTTGAAACATACAAACAATGCACACATTCTTCGGATCTTCAGTGGCTACAGTGTGGCCAGTTGGTGGCTCAGGAGATACCTCAGGAGCCCATGGCTTAGAGAACAAATGTTTAAGGCAGAGATGTCACTAATAAAGAAATTGAGGACTGCACCGAAGCACACTACAATGGAATAAAATAGTCACAGAATGAACCATGGAAACACACCGCACATCAAAGTAATGCACCCAAACTTTATGATACAATACTTGAATAGTTGTCCAAAGAACAATTTTAGTCATGGGCACTCCATTCAATAAAAATATAATCCTAATACAGCCAGTGTTCAAAGGAACAAATTAGCTCTTTTACTGGGTGTACCTTTAATCGAATAGTAAATGGTTCTTAATACCATTCAACAATTTAGCAGAGCAGCTGATTGTCTTGATGAATTAGTTTTACACCTTCGGAGTTATATTAATTCAGGGGAAATAGACAGATATACATGTCATTATATCAGTGAGTGATGATGGACTTGGGCCTAAGCACTACCGTGAAAAATGACTTCATAACCCATTGTTTAATTGATGCACGTCCTATACATTTATCAGTGCAAATGAGTGGAGATGTACAAGGACCATCGTGGACACCTTATTTTAAAACAGAATCTTCACCACAGTGAGTGTAGCAGTTAAGAATGTACAGCAATATAATTGGCTCGAACGGTTGTACTCCAGTTGTGCCGTCTATTTGGTTTAACCTACTTACCGGCATTCGATAGAATATTGTGGTTTACTGGGACATTGTTTTCAGTAGAAAAAATATTACATAGCACATACTTTTTTTGTTATGGGCAGTATGTTTAAATCGCAGGAATGACCTGAGTACATATAATTGTATGAATAAGTAAGTGAACAAGTAAGGATATATTCCATGCCAAGTAAGGATATATTCCATGCCCAAAAAGGGATATATTTATTGCTACATGACTTTGAAGGTTGAAGGGCTTAACATCTTCAATGAATAAAACGATGGACTAACTATTTCTTTACACAAGGCTGTTAATGCATGTTCTAGAAGAATAGTTTGATAAAACAACTGATTTGTAGGTCGGCAAAACGATTCAAATTGATTAAGCCACCGATTGGCCATGTTAAAATAAACATAATTCAGTTGAGTATAAAAAGAGCATAAACAACACAACATACTGTGAATAGAGATTACATGTCAAATGTTGACACTGAAGGAAAACTAAAAGAGGCAGATCGCATAGGATTTGATTGTTCAACATTTTTATTATAATGGTCTTTATGTTATTGTTAGTTTCATACATTGTGCTGTTACATAACACAGAGTGAACAGCCAAGAGATTGGACTATAATATGGAAGAGAAATGTTATAAATGGCTGTTACATTATCCGAGCTATATTAAGCGTAATATTCAACGAATACATAGGTCATGTCTCCGGTCTTTAAGGTGTACAGCATACAAATAAAAGGTATTTTTAGAAGAGAATAAGTTGCTTTCTGTTATATGTAAATATTCAGCTGTGTAACGAAAATGAAGTGACTTTTATATACGTTATGGTAGGAACTTTAATTCAGGAACGAACTACCTTTACATGTCCTTATTTCACCAACGCAGAAATGCAGAAATATACTGCCTCCTAGCGAAGTTCAGAAAAGCGTAACTATATTACATCCCAATAATCTAGGAAATTTGTTTCTTTTTATTAGTGACATGCTCAGTCGGTAGTGAATGCTTTATACTTTATATACTATAAATTCAAATCCGGAACACAATAACTTTTTACGTTGTACATCACTCAGAAATAAATGGAGAACCAGAGTCCAATACTATACAAGTTACAAAATGCGGAAATTTCTTACAACTCAATGCTCGATGGTAACTGTTAAATATGCTAGCAATTAATCAGGTGTCTATTTTAATGGAATATACTCAATAACTGCATTCGATTTAGGCCAATGAAGATCACAAATGAGACATTCAGTACAGATACTACAAAGTCCAAAGCTCAGTATAGCGGTTTTTATTGAACAGAAAAATAATACTGTCAGGTACATTGTCTCCATGGAACAATGGTTACATAGTACGGCCTTCCTTTAATCGTAAAAAGGTGACAATATGTAATGACACACATGACCAGTTGCAGTGGAGTACCTAATGCAATAGCGGGTCACAAAGAGTTCATACAAATGCATCATTTCATACAACATGACTAAATGCTTAATGACTGACTAGTACATGCACAGGACAGCATGCCTCGGGCCACTTTTATAGAGGCAAGACACTGGACCAATGTCAGTAACTCTTAGTCAAATATGTTCTAGTACACTCCTTTCTTAGACTAACACATAGAAATAAATATACTTCTGTCTGCAGTGCAAGGGGGTTGGGGCCCCCCCAACTGCAGACAGCACAGCAATAAAATTTCAGCACATTACATTTTTAGCACCAGCTCTTTGAACTGCAATAAGCATTGTACGGCGCCATGGCACTTTAGATCATTCAACAAATGTACACTGCCAGATACAGATATGGAACAAAAACACAAGACTTTTAGACCCAATTAAAAAATACATTTTTCAATATGTATTTCAGACACATAAGATCACTACTCATGCAAACGACAAGTATTGTCTAAAGTTCACTTATACTACAAAAGTGCAAATCCAACAACATCCATCAGCAATTCAAAGTACTAAAACATAGCAGTTGTACAGAATGTGTCAGACACATGACAGGACAGCTGTAAACACTTTCAATCAACTTTCAGAATGACACTCAGTACTGGTACATTGAAACCAGAGTTCAACGGAGATACGGGAATCAGGGTAATAATTGTACAATCACTTACACAAACTTGCATGCAATAGAAAGTATGATGACGTGTTAATGACTTACACAATTATATCTGGCTAGACCACATTATCAGAACGTGTAGATTGATGCATGGAAAGGTTGCTTTAGGGCACAAACACAAATACACAAGTAAAACCGTCAAAATGTTCAGTAGGCGTCATACCATGGAACAAAAGAAAGTGTTCAAGTCAAGCACGATGGTCAATAATGGCTACGACAGGATGCACCGAAAACAGCAGGATTACGAACTGTTGAGTATGTTTCGGTTACAAAGATGAAAACTTGACAGAACATATGCATAGAAAATGTGTAAATGCAGGTGAGGTACAGAAAACAAAATGCTCAAACGATACAATTACAAACTAAAGATTAAGTGCTTAGACTAAGGTTTATCTAGGTGACTAAACAGACTAAAGTAAACAAAAGACAAACTTTTAATAGGAACGGTCACCTAAGTACAAATACACCAAGTGTCAGACATGCTGCAACACTTTCAGGGGAACACCACAGGTAGTATTATGAGATCCCCTGTGATTAAATAAAACAGTATGCAATTCACAGTAAGTTATAGCAATTAGGAAATAAGAGTCCCTCCATTAACTTCGGATGCAAATTTCACAAACACAATGAGTGAGGACACACAAGTATAACGAGATCCATGGGTAAAAATAATTGCAGATGAAATTATAAGACACCAACAGTTTCAACCCAAGTGGCAAACAAAAACCCAATTATGCCATAGCATTAGAACACATCAAGTGGAAGAACCCCCTATAGAAAATAGTTTTTCATCAGGATGGAACAATTACAGACAATGCACACGGCAGACAAGTATTTATCGTGATGTATTACTTGTGTTATTCCTTGTGGGAAGTACAGTTATTTGATAACTGGCATTGACATGTCTCAAATTGCAAAGAAATTTATTCACACTTTAGACGTCCAAATATGAAATATATGGGTCCAGAAAATGAAAAAATATTAAAGCAGTCATCCAATATGTACCGGTTACACAAAAAAGAACTGTTTGCCAGGATAACCAAATTAACGACCTTCCCTACGCAGAATAAATGCAATTAGCATACATTGGGAATAAAGGCATATATGACACATTTCGGATAAAATGCGGATGTCACTCATACAGGAACACAAGCACAATTAAGTAACGACATGTGTTACCGCAGCAGCATGCACTTACAGACAAAATCAATCTTGAAACGAATTAAAGACTTGTTCAGTAGCCACATGAGGTCATATCACACGATAACAGTATAACACAATTTTAATTAGGACATGAAACGTGCATAGGAACACTATTAACCATCATCTGCTAGACGATTTTCCTGAATGGCATCAACATTTGCAACAACTGGTTCCTCTTCTTCTGGCGGCTCCAGAGGCGTGACGTCCGCCAAACGCCGTTCAGGAGAAATATAACTTAGATGGAACTTTCTACCAGTCGCCACTTCGCTGCCACTACAGAGTGCCGATTTATACCAGCCTGTGAGAATCCACTTTACATTCGCTGCCTGGTATGCATCGAGAGTTGTTGCCACATGGTCTCGCAACTGGTCAGCATCCAGAACTTCAGCACCGACTTGTGGCTGTGAACAATGAAAGATGATATCATGAAGATTTACACATTTACACACCAAGTTATAACATTCGGATGGCAACAATACAACACATATGACATAAATAATACAGGCCTTAGACATGCCTTCAAGTAATGTGTGAAGAAAACGGTATAGACACAGAGACTGATATATTCGGGTTACACCACAAGTTACAATTGAAGCCTAAGAAGGGATGGATTCAACAGTATTGTGAAGCAGGTATCTATATGTTATATAGAAATGCAGAAGTTACATGTGTAATTACTGAAGATAAAATATACATACATAGTATAAAGTAATGAATTAGAAACATATCAACACTAATGGAAATTAGATTTCATCAAATACTTAGTGAACAAGGAAAACATAGTTAAACTAACCCCCAAGTAAGCTCCGGCAAGAAAGAAACGAGCTAAGCGACGAGAGTACAATCTTATACCCTCCACATTCAGAGTGACACTGCTTACATCACACTGCAAGGAGGCTGTCGGTGCTGTGCTGGGTTCAACACCATAACAGCCTTTCTCCCGTCCATGGCTCCCATCGCAGGACTCAGAGCCACACTTGTAGATGAGGTCGACATGCGCCAACCGAAGACCCGCCACTTTACCACCAAAAGGGTAAAAGCTCCCTTTGCTAGCTGTTTCAGGTAAATATGGCTGCAGAGGTGACTGGAGATCTGTAGTCACGGCGAGGAGAGGTCCGTCCGTTTCGAACACTGGTATGGTGAACATCCGCTCAGAGCGATAAATAGGCTCAAATATGAGCACATTGGAACCTAGCCAAGTCACTCCAATGGAACGGAGTAGGTCACACGTCTCTTGGCTATTCGCTGTTTTCATAAAGAAAAGTTCCCCACTCTGTAATTCCCTGCAATGACAAAAATGAGGCGTTGAGAGGATATCCAAACAATGTAATCACATATCCACACTAAATAAACTGTATCACATTTATAATGCAATTATTGAATTGGTATTGCACTCATTATAATAAGTCATTTCACATGAATAATTAGAACATGACACTATACTGTAGTTGAGCCCAATGAAAATCACTCTTGTGAGTGAGAGTGTTCTGGCCTCTTAGGAAGAAAACGGTTCCAGAAAAAAAGAATCATAACATTTAATTAGGACATGAAACGTGCATAGGAATAGCAATTGAGACAGGTACCAAGTACGACAACATTACACAGCAATGTGCAAAACATGGAACAAATACAGTCCAGTGAGATCACTCCTACACTTTATTAGGGGTTGCCCCACCAAAAGAACTACACATTGTTCAAGGTTTGCCTCTATGACTAAATAAATTACCGGTACCTCAGCATTAATAGCCTGTCATAGGCAACGTCAAATTTGGTCATCTTTGAACGATCAGCCAGTTTTGCCATACGCCGCGGCCCAGCCTTCTTAATCTTAATGAGATATGTCCTATCCCCACCTTTCTGCGCTACGACGGTGGTGTGGTTCACCAACCGAGTATTGTCCCGCATCACATATAACCGGGCACCATGGAAGTCCGCTGCACGAACCAAGCGTTGCAGCTTGGAGGCCATAACCTGTGGAAGAAAATAATAGTGGTAACAACTCAAATGTCCAAACTGATAACGATACAGCCATTCGTCAATAAGCATTAGAGAATTGTCACGAATGATACCGGTAATGAAAATAATGTAAATTGACAATGTACACAGAGTGCCTTTACAAAGATGAAAATATAACAAATGGAAAGTGTTTGGGCCAAAATAGCATATACGTAACTAGGTTACAGGCACAACTTAATTAACCCATTCGGCCTCCCCCACCCAAAAATTTAAACTTCAGAAAACGCTAATATCGATCATTTCAGTATGCAAAGGCATGGCAACGATCAGGAAGACTGTCATACATCCTCAGATGCTAAACAAGATAGTTGTCCCAAAGGACTTCATGTGCACTACCTACATCGGTCGACAGTGACACAAACACAAATAAGTTGTAAAATTATGCTATCATGGATCACGATAGATGTTATAGGTCAGCAGAATCCACTAAAACATGAAGGCATTGATACACTTTAAAAATAAGGACGCCATTAACTACCGGATAACTTATCAGAAATAGTCCATAACCTAAAATAATAAATTAATAGGAAATAATGTGACCGCCAAGAACTTTAAAAAAAAAATGTCAGTGTGAAACACATAATAAATTTTGAGAATATTTGTTTCCTACAGCGGAAAATTCCAGAGAAAAAATCCAGGGGTAGGCCTACTATTAGTAATAATGGAGGCAGCAACAGCAGTGAGGCTGAGCCTGAGGTGATCGATCACTGCCAACTTCTTTTTCGTTTATGAATTTGCCTCAACTGAGCAATTGCCTTAACGTTGTATGCAATTGAACTAGTAAGTTCAGGCAAGTGAAATTTAAACGTTCAGGCAAGTGAACTATGCAAAAGAATGTTGTCAGCTACTTCTCTTGGCTTTCCCAGTCAAAAATAGCCTACTGATCACAACTGGTAAAACTAACTCGTACAGTAGGACCTAGTAGAATCATACATTACAAGCAAGTGGAATAAAAAGACAGTGTACTAACAACTAGCCACACTCGCCAAGTGACAGAATGTAAATTGTAATAAAATTAGGACAAGAATCAGCTTCACTTACGAAATAATGTAGGAGGACTTGAAGTTATGCTGCTGTCAGTCTGTATGGACGAATTGGCCGTTGTTTACATGTGCCACCACCTCTACCTGGTGGCAGAATCGACGGAAGAAGGAAAGTACCAACAGAAAAGGATAATAGCCAGTTCCCGCCTGAGTTATCCACACAATGTACGCCAGGGATACCACATATACAACACATAACACACAGATTCTACAAGTCTGCTCCCAACGGCATATCCATACTAGTACATATAAATTCAAGGATCTAAATGTCCAAATGACGTGGGGCCAACAAACCACAAATGCCTGCAGAAGTAAACTTCCCCTAATTAGTTACAACGGCTGCATTCACTATTACAGCTAGGTGGCACCACCCGATATGCTCTGTGGCATTTGGTGCTTGGCCTGCGCTATAGTTCCTGTCTAAGGTGTATGCAAAATATTGTTGGACTGACATTAATATGACTGCAGCCTTTGCAGAGTACAAGACTTGTGAAAACAGTTGACTATAGTTTAACCCAATATGTGACGTTGATGCTTAATTGAAGCTAACTAAGTGAACTTCGATTTTTGCCTATGAGACCATTGGATGTAGGCCTACCTATAAATGAATGAAAGATTTGTGGTATTTAGAATGTAATGTTCCGTTCAGCTCTACATATAAATCAATTTAGGAGTATAATTAATAGGGCACGTAACAGTCACACAGACATCAAAAATTAAATCTTGGGTGGCAGTACACATTTGTTAAAATTACACGTCATATGGAACCGTCTTAGCCTCAACATTGAATGACAAAAGGGAGGGTCAAACATCTAAATTATCCACTGAAAAATGGAAAACGACAATAATAAACAAATCCAGACATTATCGCACAATGTGTAGTACAAATGGATAAATGCAAACACCCCACTGGTGTCGCACGCTATTCTAGACTAGGCGACCCAATGCGGACCGTAGGGCCGGAGGACCAAACCATAACAACAAATAACGGGTCACCTTTCTTCCACCTAGTGCTCTCTACTGGTATGGGGAAAAGAATGAGATTCAACTAACTAGGAAATTCCTCCTGTGGACCTCCCTCGCAACTTTGTGCAGGCACTCACAACAACCTAAAGAAGCTTTGAGTTTACAGGGATTATCATGTAAATTGTCTGCAGACATCTGTACAATAATTTTGTTATTATTTTGTTATTATGTTGTCTGCCTCACTCTACACAGAACCCACTTCCCAATGAATCAAGCTTTGACAGTGCAGAGCTGTGATGTTCTCATGGCTCTGCGCTCCATTCTTCCACTATTTGACCAGTCTGATATCTTTCAGGACTCTGCAAGCTAACACTGCAAGCTAACTCTGCATGCTAACTCTGCACGCTAACTTATACCTTACATTAGCAATAATCTCTCTTTTTTATCACCGTTTTTGCAGGTGCCAGTCAGCGCGAACACCTTAACAGAGTGGCAGCGGAAGCTTCCATCTTTTTTGAGTTCATTTGAGCAACCTCTTTTTGTCTCTTTTGGTTGCATGGTTGTGAGAGTTTGACTGTCTTTTTTACATATCCGTGTACAGACTTCCATATATATGCAATAGATTGACCTGATCGCTTTGTTGGATTGTTTCTCCAATTTTATACCTTGAACGAAAGTACAAGTGCTGATGTTATGTTACTCGTTTCTGTGACATAAATATGCAATACCCAACGGATTTCTGATAGAGCACAACACTCTTCTCATGTTTTTAACAAATTCTTTTTTTTGTCATGCTATCACTGCCTAGGTTAAAACCTGCAGTACTATTGTTTGCTTTGATATTATATGTATGCCCGCAAATCAATATTTGAAGGCAGTTCTTATCATGTCTTTGAAATATTGTCTTTACTTAATTGAGTACATTCCTTTAAGTGGTGTATCATTTATACTATCAAAATTATCTCTTCATATCACTATTTACTTCTGCATTGTCATCTCGCGGAATATGTTCTAGAGTATTGTAACAGTTTTTTTTGTAACATCAGGCAATTCTGACAATAGCATCAGTGATGTAATATCTTTAGTCCTGAATAAAGATATTTTTCAAATCAAAGGGGTGGGGGGGGGGGGGGGCCGGGATGGGAAAGTTTAGCCACAGCTATATGACCAATGACAGCCTAGGAAGCATAGAAGTTAGAACAAACATCTCACTGGTGCCTGTACGCTTTTCTAGACTAGGCGACCCAATACGGACCGTAGGGCCGGAGGACCAACCCATAACAACAAATGACGGGTCACCTTTCTTCCACCTAGTGCTCTTTACTGGTATGGGGAAAAGAATGAGATTCAACTAACTCTGAAATTCCTCCTGTGGACCTCCCTTATAACTTTGTGCAGGCACTCATAACAACCTAAAGAAGCTTTGAGTTTAGAGGGATTATCATGTAAATTGTCTCACATCTGTACAATAACCTTGTTATTATTTCGTTATTAGTTTTGTGAGCCTCCCCCTTTATATGATACACAGGACCCACCAATGAATTAAGCTTTGACAGCGTATAGCTGTGAAGTCCTCACGGCTATGCACTATACTACAAACAAACTACCAAACAGTACTGTGGCCCAAATGTTGAAGCTTGGTTAAACACTGCAAGCTAACACTGCAAGCTAACTCTGCTAGCTAACTAGCTAACTAACAATATTTATTATTAACTTTCCCAATTCTGTCTATATTATCAGTAATATGTGTAGTTTATGTACAAAGCATAATAAAGCAATAGAAGCTATTTTAAAAAATTATGAATTTTCAGCCAAATGTTGACCAATTGGTGGAATTGCTCATATATATTACTTGATGTTCATATTTAAATTACCAGGGAAGGGTTGCAGCGCTGGCGCTCCCCTCACTTTGTTTCACTAACTAACCCCTCTCTCATGGGATGGTGGTCACTTAACTTCACCACCTTACGGGTCACACATTGGTTTTTGTTGGTCCCAACCAGGAAAAAAAACCTTTCATTAAACTAAACGGTGGTCTTCATGCCAGCCGGCTATCATGCCACTCCGTTGTTTGTGTTCTGTTTCCCACGCATTATGGTGAGGGGTAGGGGGGGGGGGGATGGGGGGGGGGGGGGGGATGGGACAGATAAGTCACAGCTATATGAAAACTGACAGCCTAGGAAGCATAAAAGTTAGAACAAACATCTCACTGGTGCCTGTACGCTTCTCTAGACGAAGCGCGACTCGACCCGCCCTCTAGAGGGCGGATAGCCCAAATCCGAAAATCCCTTACGTCGCCCCAACCATCAGTGTCTTCGCCCCATATATGAACGACCCCAACTTATGGCCCAACTTTGGTTGTTATCCCATGTAAGTTGCAAGCTTATTATCGTCTGAAATGAAACTTGTGTTAGTTACGAAGCCTTTTTATGGGAGGACTTATATATTATACGGTATAACAAACTTGTACTTTCAAATATAAAAGTTGGCGCGAAATTCTAAGATTCGAAGCGCGAGCTCTATTTCTTTGCACACGGCACTAATCATACACCCCTTTCGGACCTACCACCGATCCGCTACACTCACTCGAGTGCCCGGGACTCATGGCGTGGCTGCTTTGGAAACCCCTCGCGGTCTTTACCTTTTGCTTTTGGCGTACTCACAAGGACAAGTGGTTCGATACAATAACGACACTCTTTGCATGCTGTATTCACTATTTCTGATTGCCGTCCACACTTCTTTTATGGAAACACAAACTGCTGGAGTATCAAAATGGGAGCTTGAACCATTCGGTCAAACCAGTCAAACCAGTCGGTGAAGCATGTGGCTTCGTGGGGGCTACAGTTTTTGAACTTACGGTGAGAAAATAAACAACTCTTCCTGCGAATCAACAGAAGCACAGGTTTTTCCCCGCACAGCAAGGTTTACTCAATTGTGAATGACGACAGACTTTATAATTCACCTGTTACACTGGCTAGAGACAACTGGCCTGACGACACCGCCATGGCGAACTTTCAAACCGAAGTGTGTCACTAGTGGATGCAGCAGGAACACGTGCTTCCCATCGGAAGGCCTCTCGATGATCAACAGGTACAGCTTTTTCCTGGGTATGCACTTATTTCTGTGTCACAACAGACTTTACACTGAGCCTGTTAACCTAATGGAGGACAAACAGACGTTATACTTCGCCTTTTAAACTTGTGAGAGACAACTTGTCCAGGACACGGCCATAACAAAGTTACAAACCAAAGTCGGTCAAACAAAAGTCTGTCACTGGTTCAGGCAGCGGGAACACGTGCTTCGATTGACATCCGCACGAACTACTATTGGAAGGAACGGCACGCTAATTATTGGACTCATGCACTAGTTCCATTTGACTCCTCGACAGCTACATATCACACAATGACACAAAACATAAAGGTACGTATCAACTATTTCTCAAGTTGTGATCTTTAATGGCTTCTGGTAAGTTGTGGGCTTTTACACTTATAACCTAGTCATACTGATTACGCCAAACGACTAGGTACCCACAAACGACTAGGTACCCACGGCCCAAAATATTACTGATTTCGACAACACTGTATCCACGGTCTAAAATCACACAATAATACTTAGATATTAATAGGGACCCCACCACGGCAATTTGGAATAGCAACCACAAACACGAACATTTACAGATACTAGTAGGAAATAAATTTAATAATTGACCGAAGCAACCAATTTAGGAAATTTGACCGAAGCAACCAATTTAGGAAATTTGAGTTAGATATTACTGTTACATTGAATGCAGATGTTAACACACATAGCACTCAATATCTGTACGTATTACGGTTTAGGTGCTGGACGGAACTGTTTTTAAACTATTGAGTGTGGCGTCCTGCTAGTTTAAAAACAACATTTGACATGGTGCTGGCCAGAAATGGTTTTGAGCAATTGAGTGTGGTGTGCAGGTTTATGTGATCAGGCTTATGTGATCGGTAATGGCTTCTTGTAACTTGTGGGCTTTTACACTTCTAACCTAGCAATTAATTGATTTGCAGTTCAACAAATGCTTGGTTAGCCTGGTACTTTGATATCACTTTTCTCACACAATTCAAGTTCTGGCATTGTGACATTGATAATAGCGTAGTGATTATTGAAATCATAATTAAATAGTTTCTTTACAATAAGTTGAATCTTAAGTTCAGCGATTCGTGTAGAACAACAGTAATGTCATATGCAGGTCGCTGGGGGTATTTTAGGTATTACACAAACAGTAGCTATAACAGTTGGTATTTAATCGGTAATTAATTGATTTGAAGTTTAACAAATGCTTGGTTCACCTGGTACTTTGATATCACTTTTCACACACCAAATTTCTCACACAATTCAAGTTCTGGCATTGTGAGAATGATAATACCTTAGTGGTTATCGAAATACTAATAAAATAAAATCGTTTATTTTCAATAAATTACTGTCAATTCCAACGATACACACAATAGGAATGTATCGACCGAATGAATATTGCGTGTACTTATTTACATTATTCCAATATGAATATTGCGTGTACTTATTTACATTATTCCAATATGCAGGGCTCCCAAGTGAAACCTTTTTAAACATTTAAACATTTTGGTTTATAGCTACAAACATATGTTATTGGTGAAAACTTTATAAGAGAGATAAGTTTCTTTAGCCAACACAAACTGGTTCAAATACCAACACCCTCTGCTATCAGAAAATTATATAAAGTGGCAATTTCATACATGTTCATTCAGATGACTGGTTTATTTGAATTGCCTCTTAAATTGGGGTTTGAATAGGTTGTTCAGGTGGTACTCATATTGCAAACAACTAGAGAAAGTTTAAACTCTATACACTGGTTCAAGAAATCCGGACATTTCTAAACTCTATACACTGGTTCAAGAAATCCGGACATTTCTGGAAATCAATTATTAGTAAAACAACCTCCAGAATGCACTATTTTACTCCTTATTTCAATAAATCCAGGGGGGCATGCCTCCAAACCCCCACAGTGCTTTCCTTACAATACTAGGATATATATACCGTGGGACAAGAATCCTGACATTTTTTTAATTTCATTATGAGGTAATAATACCACCAGAATGCATTATTTGACTCATAATTGACAAGAATCCTGACATTTTTTTAATTTCATTATGAGGTAATAATACCACCAGAATGCATTATTTGACTCATAATTCCAAAGAAGTTCAAGACCCCACCCCCCAAGAAATCTTGGCATTTCCGAAACCAATTGTAAGGTAAAAATTATCTCCAGAATGCACCATTTGACCACAATTAAAAATATAACCAAGGGCTTTGCCCCCAGACCCTCCTAGAAGTGCTTTTTGCCTGTCACACAAAGCTTTCCAAAGTGCTTCTTGCCTTTCACACAAAGCTCCCCAAACATTTCCAGGATTGGTGATTTTCAGACGTTGGCACATTTGTATTTCAGAGGTTGGCACCTTTGTATGAATTAATCGCTATATGTTTGTATATGTTATCAATACGTTTTGCCTGGACAATTTTTGTTTTCTCTCCGAATTTTTCGGCTCTCTAAAAACCGTTTTCTAAAAGAAATGTCACTGGGAGGCCTGCTTTATTTAATTGAACTGATAATAGCAATATTAATTGAACTGATAATAGCAATAAGGTGAAAACGGAATGATTACACGTATATACAATGATACCCAACGTGGGTAGCTAAACTTGGAAGAGAAATAGAGAAATAATTTGACTTTCTATTTATTCAAACTAGGGATCAACACTAGTACACTGTCAGCCGGACAGCTGCGACAAGGCCTACACCTGGGGGATTAATGCTACTACGCCGGTACACCCGAGGCAATAACAACTGGGTTGGTTACGGACAGTTTTACATATAATCAGCTAACGCAATATACAATTCAACGACCAAACGAAACTGTAAGCTCAATAATAACTAGGTTGGTTCAGGACAGTTTTACATATAATCAGCTAACGCACTATCCAATTCAACAAACAAACGAAAATGTAAGCTCAACGAAGGTAGCATAATTGTCATGATTTAAAAATAATAACTAATTGCAATTGCAAATGTAAGCTCAACGAAGGTAGCATAATTGTAATGATTTACAAATAATAACTAATTGCAATTGCAGGGTGCACATAGTCCGACACACTGTACTAATGTATTGAAATTTGTTTCTTCAGCACGTCACAAGGTTCAAGAATAGGGACCAAACTGTTAGAATAACCAGGCTAACCAGTCGACAGCCAACGAACGGAACAATTTCAGTTGACTCCCGTTTCTAACATTGGTATGTTATTTTGTCCCATTTTTAAACATTTACTGCCCATTTTACCGGAATGAACATCACTACCTTGAACCGTAATCAAATGGAGAAAATACAAGGAACTTAAATGCCTTTTTTTTTCTCAGCACGTCACAGGACCAAACTGTTAGAATGACCAGGCAAACCAGTCGACAGCCAACGGAACGGAACAATTTCAGTTGACTCCCGTATATAACATTGGTATGTTTTTCAGTTGACTCCCGTGTATAACATTGGTATGTTATTTTCACAATTTTAAACATGTACTGCCCATTTCAGCGGAATGAACATCAGTAACGTGAATCGTAATTGAATGAAGAAAATACAAGGAACTTAAATGCATTTCTTTCTTTTCAGCACATCACAAGGTGCACGAATAGGGGCCAACAAGTTACTTTACACTTCAGCACGTCGCAGGGTTCACCAATAGGGGGCAGAAAGTTACATTCCACCGAATATATCAGGCTAAGCAGTTGACACAACAGAGCAGACAATTTCAGTGAACAGCCACTTATCAGATCGGTAAGTTATTTACCTAATATTAACCACTTAACGCCTATGTCACGACAATCAACAACGGTCGCATGACCAGTAATTGAATGTAGAAAAGGCAAGGAACTGAAGTGGAGAAACCAATTGGCTATTATTGAAACACGTCTAATGAACACCAACACAAATTAACAATATTGCTCGAACAATTATTACTGCTATTACGGTTATTACAGACATAGCCACTTGTGAGCCAGTCACGTCACCAGGGTACAATTACAAAGCCAACAACTTTCGTTTTAATCACATTTAAAATGCACATTTAGGGGGAATTAACGTAACATAAATTGTATCAGGTATTAAAAGCAAATACATTGCAACGAAAGATATTTAACAGTATGTTTTCTTCAGCCCACGCAATCATATGTACAACACCTTAAAGAACCAATGAAGCAAGTGGTCCAGGACACAGGCACACAGGGACGAACGTTAACAAGAGTTGCACTTACAGTCAAACGCAACAATCAGGTACTGCCTTACAGAACAAATGAAGCAAGTGGTCCATGACACAGGCACACCGGGACGAACGTTAACAAGAGTTTATACTTACAGTACAACGCAACAATCAGGTACTGACCAACACACTTTAATCTACCGCACACGAGAAACGAAATTTTTTTTGCACGCATCCAATATTCAAGTTCATTACATTTAATACTATTACAGTACCAAAAAGCTAAGGGCGAGCAAATGCAGGCAGTGAATAAAAGAACATTATGCCCGACTTTAAAAAATAATCAATTCTAAGGGTAATACATATTAATAAATAATACATTTGTTCAATTATCCTATAGTGCCACACCGCATAGATCAATAAGGACGCAGCAACCAATGCAAGCTCGGGGATAATGAACACGCCATGGAACATCTCGACTAGGTGGCAGGCATCATGACTAGGTGGCATCATGAGGCCAGCAATGAACGTACAAGGCAATAGACAGTCACCATAGAGGTACATGAACGGTATAACTTAAATTAATTTTAAAGTAACTAAAAGTACAACATTAACACTGGAATGACATTTAGTATAGTAAACGTACAACATACAAAGCAGCAGGCCAGCAATGAGCGTACAAGTTTACATTGGTCACAATTATTTATCTATTACTTTTAAACAAGTTGTTAAATAACATTTATCGTTGGAACCACAATATAGACCTGGGTACGTTCACATTGGTCATAATTATTTATCGATTACTTTTAAACAAGTTCTTCAATAACAAAGATTCATGACATGAATACATTTACATTTTTTCAGATTTCATGTGTGTCACAGTATACTACCCATGCAGGCGCAAACACTGAGAGGTGTACAGACCGGTCACAGGACGTTATAACCATGCTGTACAAGCACCCCAGAACACACTGAAGGGGTAAGTTAGGCAAATAGAAAGTTGGGCACCTTACGCAACGGCAGTACAGCACATAGAAATATCAATAAGCCGTAAATGCATAGTCACATAATCAATAACATGATGAGAATAAATAAGTGGCGCAAAGTTAATGAAAATAACAGTCTGTACAATCAGGAATATTAAACAATGACGCAACGTTAATGAAAATAACATTCTAACAAAAAACAAAACCAGTAGGATGCTATGGAAACAATAAACAGTTGCACTTATTTTTTTACTGCGTAGAAATACGTTGGTTGCCATTTACATTATTTGTTATCGCAAGTTAGTGAATAATGCTGATTTATTTGTCTTTCATTAGGACACCTACTACCAGGGAACCAAGATGGAATTACACGACGACGAACAACTCCCAATCATCTGTAACATGTGCCATCGGAATGGCACGATTCTACACCCGTTGGCATTTCAACATCCTCCAGAAGGCCCAAGTAGACGACAGTTTGGAGACCAAAACTACATGAACGACCCAAATACTTTCCTTTGTAATTTGTGTTATATGTATGTCAGTAGGGAAACCGATGTTACCAAAAAAACGTCATGGCGATGTGCTTGGCCCGCTGTTTTATGGAGTTTGCTCACGGGTCGCACAAGAATTGACCACACTGTTTTTGGCACATTACTTTCAGACGAAGTTAAATCTATGTGGGCAGAATCTGAAGAAGATATTGTACTACAAATTAGGGTTGCGTGGTGCCAACCGTCCACAATGGTCGATGGCACGGGTCCTATTAATGGTTTCAGAAACGTCATGCAGGAAGGTAAAATAGGTTCCATTATTGCACAGGTTAATTCACACTGCTTTCCTCAGGTAAAGTGTCCCCTAGGGTGTTCGCTCTTTGTTGACGATGTTTTATGGGATCGAGCGCAGTATGTTCAGTTGCACCATTTCTTATCACGGCACATCAACCCTTTCACTGCATTTGGAGCGGATGCCACACTTTTCAAGGGTGTTCGACCGGACTGGCTGACAAGTCAAAAATCTTTACTGTGGAAAAACTCACCGACTACAGTTATTACTGAAGACTTGGGCCTATGTGTTATTGCGTGCACTGACTCAAAACATTCTCCAGCTTCCTCCCAGTACATTCACGTCCCTCGTCATCCGATACTGCGCAACAGACCCACACAACACCCAGAACAGCAAGCCCCCATTGCTGTAAGTCCCAACTACATCCGAGCCGGCAAAACAACTTTCTATAATTCTTCCACAAATGTAGTTAGACAAGTAGGATCTTCAGCGGGACTCTCTACATTTCGATTAGCAGTACGACCGTCGACAAAGATTTGGACAAACAGAGATGCTGCCAGTGCAGGTCTCACATTGCAGAAACGCTCAGACATTAATCATTCCGTCATCAACTCATACTTCCTAGGGCCAGAGTATGCACGCCGCACCATACAATCTTGGGAGATAGTAAGGAACCAACAAGTGGACCATAGGGTATTGACTTGTGCATCCAGTTCAACGTGCGTTCTGGCCTCAGATGCAATACAAATTCGTGAAATTTTTAACCACCGAAATGCAATGATAAATGAGGGTAACTTCAATGAAAATCAACTACAACGAAATCGTCCAAATGACTACATTACAAACGTCCATCCAGCCAATGGCACAGGTATAAAACCATTCCACGTCCCACACGTACGCCAACTAAACCCTGTTGATGACTACAATGCCGGAGCAAATATTCATACTATAGGTCATATTCTTATCCATTCGAGACATGTACACAGGCAGTTTTTGGACGCGCTATGGGCGGAGGACAGCCCTCAACATCTACATACTATCCAAAATTTTGTCAAGGACATGGCTGCAGCTAGACACACTACCTACAACGCGCTATTAGATGTAGACGATATAATCAGCAACACAGCCAGACAAAATGGAAGGCGTCAGAAGGTAGAAGTTGTAGCAGCATTCTTATCTACTTTACCAACTGGCATGAGTGTCTTACAACTGTATGCTCATGAAGTAGACCAAGCAGTCAACAACTTAGATAATGATGTCGCAATAGTATCTCTGAGAGACAGAAGGCCCCCTCCAATACAAGAGTTTGAGACGTTGGCAGGAGACAAATGGAACACAATGCTTGGCTTAACAGTACGGACACCAATGGCTGCACACTACAATGTGTCATGTGCTTTCAGATGGGATTGCAAGTGGCAGTGGCAACATGTTAACCAGCAAGAAGGAAATCAACCAACAGCGCATAGACTTCTAGTGATCGTGCGGAAGAATGCCCAACAATCACAGGCTCGTGCTCAGGCCATATCCTGGTGTGGAGGCCAAACAAAGATCCGATGCAGGCATCACCGTGACTCTTTTTTAATTAGGGAGGGACTCCATTCGCCACGCCTTTGTTGCCACGAGCTCTGTGATACCCCAGTTCGCTGGCGATGTCCCCAGGGGTTTCCTCTACTTCAGTGTACAGTTGGATTGTGCATGAAACACAAAAAACAGCTGGACCAGAGCCCCAATATTGTATATGTGAACCGACGAGACCCAACAAGAAACATACAGGAAGAACCTGCAATGCCAGAACTAGAAATACACAACGACGACCAAGAGGAAGACCTAGAGGGAAATCATAATGGCGAAGGCATAGAAGATGTTCTACGGTACCAGGCAGACGATCAAGAGGATGAAGAAAGGGTGCAAGCAGTCGCTATCGGGCCGATGGTGACTGGTGACGATGGAGACAGACAAAACTTTCCCACCACCTCCAATGTTGATATGACTCCGGTACATCTTTTGGAGGCAAGCGATTCTTTGGCAGGACACTTCCTCCTAAATGATCACTTGCGTACTATGGTAAAAACGTCATTTGTCAAGACCCCAAGTGTGCAGTGCCAACGCATTCTTCAACATCTGTGTGCAGTTACACCAGACACTGCAGTTCCTCTTGTATATCCAGAGGCTTTGCTTTTCCCGACCATTTTCTGGAAGGAAGAAGACAACACGGTTCTTGGTGCCCTGCCTATATCATGTTATTCACATTCCAAAGAGCGCAAGGGAAAGGGAAGTTTGGCATCGCTTAAAGACCACATCATGGTTCGCTTGTATGATGATTCTCTTCTGACTTCTCACACCGAGGAATATATTCATTGGGCGTTTGACATTCTCGTGAATTTACATTTAAACCACAATTCAGCCCAAGTGGTAGTGAAAAAGGGACTCGAGCAGTTGCGCCAATCGCACGATGGGTCAGCTTTTGGAGGAAAGGAAAGCATGCTTTTTTTCGACGAGGTCGACTCAAGACGACAAGTTCAACGCTTAGCAGCACTCATGAGGGAACTGAAGGGGTTTGATTACTTCTTTACGTTGACATGCAACGAACGTAGGACGTTCGGAGTGCAACCCATTCGTATGGCTTTAGAACAGATCTATGGAAAAACTGGACCCCGTCTACATCATGCCTTAACTTCTTACAACCCTATCATGTGCCGTGCTTGGGAGAGGAGTGTTCGCTATTTTTTACACTGGGTAGAGAACAGCCCACAGCAGCCTTGTGGCCAAGTCACAGCTATTTGGTCACGATATGAGTTTCAGTCGGCTGGCTCACTTGGGAATAAACCCCATGTACATGGATTTCTGAAGGTGGCCGATAACGAGGACAGCGTCAAGTTAAACAGGATCAGATGCACACTCGAGGGGCTGTTTGACAGAAACATGAACACCGATTGTGCTACTTTGGTCGCTGAAGGACTTGTTTCAGACTCACAGGAATTAAAAAATGTGAAGGACTTGGCAGCAGCTTTGCACACACACGATTGCACCCGTGCAAATGAGCGCTGTCGTAAACGAACACGAAATGGAGATATAATATGTCGTGTCCAACAGCATCCACCCGCTTTCGACTACGCGTTTTCAGGAAATGACGACATGTATGACGACGACATGATTGACCTTTTTGAAGAAATGGGTCTTGCAAAGCGAGACACAGCTAATCGAGTGACTGTCGATGAACGATTCATCGGAGGGAGATGGACTTATCCGACACAACCAGGCCACACATTCATTCCAACCATACCGATTTTGTTTGCCACACTGCAGTCGTGTACCAACGTACAATATGTTGACACCAGGTTCCAAGTGTCGTACGTCTGCAAGTATGCAGCGGGCATTGAGGAACATAGGGATGCCTATATCAACAAAACGGGGGACCCAAACACAGTTGGTGTGGAATATGAGGACCTGAAGAACATTAAAATAACGTCCCAGGCTAAATTAAACAACCAACGAAAAGACTCCAAACCACTAGCACGCGAGATCGGCTTAGCGGAGATGACATGGTTTTCCCTGGGGTTACCGTTTGTTATGTCTGCTGAATGCTACACACATGTGTCCACTTTTCCCCCCGAATATAGAGCAGCCATCACTAAGCGCAAGCAAGGTCAGCAAGAGGTTCCTGGCACTGGTGAACTACCCAATACAATCACAGACCGTTTGGAACTCCCTCAATGGAGACGGTTCACCGACTCTCAGGCCATAGTGATCCAGCAATATTTTGACAACGTATATTACTTGGACACTACCTGGACATTTTCGATCAGACCACCTGAGTTGCATATATTTAACCGACTAGAAATCTACCTTAAATGCTTTCGACGCAGCAAAACTCGCAGGCCCACCAGTTACGAACAAAACTTAGTGCACTCCCCATGGTATGACGGGACTGGTCATCAAATTACGTTGAGGCATCGGTACAACCCACAGGCAGCAGCGTTCTTACAAGAGGTTATCCGTGAGTTGGAAGAGAACATACCACCACACCTAGAACAGTTGTACACACATATCTTCCAACCATTGCTCACTGATTACAACAACAATAGCCAGTCTGGCGTATATTTGACTTTTGTAGACCCTAATGCCACGCAACGCAACATAGTCGTGTTCCCTTCGGTAACACCGTTCCAATTCCCCCGGTTTCTAGTTCACTTGCTATTGTCAAGAGGAGTTTTCATTACTGAAATTGATTTGTACAACGTACGAAACCTCAAAGAAGCATTAGTTGCTGCCAAAATATGCCCCAATGATGAACCCACACGTGAGGACATCATGGCGATAACACGCACCTACTTGACAGATCAATTGATGTGGCTGCCCATCGGCAATAGGCAATTTCACAAAATCCTGAAATTTGTTCCCGCGGCACTGACTGACTTCCTACAAAATGATGCAGTATTATATGAAGCCATGCCGCTAGCCACCGATGCTGCAATCTCATTGAAAGCAACTGCAAAGTTAAAGGAGTTGGAGGACCAATACCGCAACAGCGCAATTGATGTCATGATGTTACAAGGTTTCCCCAATTTCCCAGATGTTGCACGTTTGCGTGCAAGAGAAAACATTGAATATCAACCTGTTCTCAACAGAGCACCTGGACAGTCAGACTTGTCGTATCGCGAACAGCAGCTCGCCTTGAGGTCTCTCCTGACTGCAATCGATTCACTAGAACGTCCAGGACCCTCATTTATACAATTTCCATTACTGCTTGGACCGCCGGGAGCCGGCAAGACATATCTGCTATTAATGGCACACACATATGCCATTTGCAAAGGATTCCGCACAATGTTAACATGCCTAACTGCTGAACGAGCTCAGGTGTTAGGAGGTCTTCATGTCCATGCTTTGTTTGCAATACCTGTTGTAGATATTGGCCTTCACACCGTAAACACCATGGCTGAAATGAGTTTGAGTCGACTGTCTCGCGACAACCTGAAAACAGAACTGTTAGGCGTATACAGATCCTGATTGTAGAAGAGGTGGGACTCATCAACGCGGAAACTTTGGCCATCATGGACCTTGTATTGCGCCGTTTGCGAAACTCGCCGGTTCCATTTGGTGGAATTCTGATGATGGCATCGGGTGATGCACTACAACTACCCCCTGTTCAAGGCTTCAGTATATGGAGCAGCAGTCACTTATTAACAACTTTCAAGGTTTTAATGTGCAACCAATATGTTAGATGTGCCCAGGATCAGGACCTAAGAAGGTTAATCGAACTACTGCGGTTAGATGCAATCACCGATGAAGAAAGTGCTGAGTTCATTGCCACATTCACTCGTCGATGCAGACCACAGTTTGTTAATTCCTGGGACAGAGTCCCCGAGCATGCTTTGAGAGTGTTATCTACGCGCCAGGCAGTTGAGTCCGCAGTCAACGCCCACATCAGACACAAACAAAGTGATCGGAATGTTGAATCAATGACCGCTCATGCAATTGATGAGGTGGAAACAGTGGCCGGCAACTGGATTAGAGCGAATCAAGCAGCTGTGAAAGTGCTGAATAGAGCGTGTAGTGAGCCGCAAAAAACATTCTTGCACATCGGGGCACTTATGCGACTCACTTACAACAACCTGGGCAATCCATCTACACCACGATTTTCCCAGGGCCAGTTGTGTGTCATACGAGCAATTCCACCAGGCCCAGATGTGTCAACCGAACAACGGATGAGAGTAACACTTATTCCACCCGGACAACGACTGCGAGAGGGAGACCCAATTGTGGAAACATGGACTACCTTTAATCTTATGCCACGATACACACCGCCCATCGTCGTCGCGCATGGTGCCTCAAAAGGGAGAAGACTTCAGTGGCCCCTGCAGTACTACGTTGCTTCAACAATACATAAGATTATCGGGGAAACATGTCCGCAATTGGCTACTCAAATGGGAAGCGAGAACTCAATGTATAAGGTGTGGGAGAAGAGTATGTTGTTGGTGCTCATCAGCCGAGTCCGGCGCTTACATGACATCACATTTGTGGGCAACTTCGACCAAACAATAGCTGCAATAGCCACTCTTCTAAAGATGACATCCCCCTACTTGATACGAGTACAACGCACTCTACGTCAACTAGACCGCATGAACAGCAATGAGCGAATCGTCGAAACAGCGTTTGTGCAGCTACAACAGGAAATTCCCGACAACACACTTGGCTATGTATATATGATTGCCAGCACAAAGAACCACAGAGTAGCCTATATAGGCCAAACGGAAGACATTCGTCGTAGGCTGTGTCAACACAACAGTGGTCATGGAGCTCAATTTACAACGGATGCTCGTCTGCGGCCATGGTGTCTCTTTGCCTTGATAGTTGGCTTTCCTGGGCATGCAAAAAGCGACGATAACGCGAATGCACGACGAAGCTTGGAACACAGATGGCACACAGCCATAGCGGCAATTCCACCAGAAGACAGATCAACGGAAACTATATACGCAGTGGGAGTGGACGTTTTCCGTGTTTTTAAAAGGGAGAGAGATGTGCCCGATTTGAAATGGTTGCGCTGTGGCCGTATATTCCGTAACGAACGATGACGGCTTATCCGATAGTAACAATGTGATACTTCCCAATGATATGGTTAATGTTTACCAAAACGGTTGTAAATGACATTATGTGTGCTAAAAACGAGAGGGGTTATACTGCTACACTATGCTGTACATTCTTTGACTCAATGGCAAAATTCCAAAATTCAATCCTTCTTTGGTTATCGTTGATTGAATCAGGTGCTCGATACTAACTTTAGTACATCAATATTGCAAATGTTAACACATTCCACTATTTTTTGCTGCTAGTACTTTATTTATTGACAACTAGGTAGTGGAAAAACCAAGCACAACGTTGTTCAAAGAGGGTAGCAGTTACTTCTATGCTCAATTTTTATAGCTACTTCCCGCAAACACTATTCGTTTAGAAAACGTGGAAATAATTGTTTTTGCTAGGA
The DNA here is from genome assembly GCA_942159475.1 of Sthenelais limicola. NCBI lineage: Eukaryota > Metazoa > Annelida > Polychaeta > Phyllodocida > Sigalionidae > Sthenelais > Sthenelais limicola. The sequence goes on from OW804095.1 coordinate 83,640,952, forward strand.
GGGTGATAATGTCAAATAGGATGACAATTGTTATATTAAGTGTAAATGGATTGCCTTAGACACAAAGTGTTTCAAAGAGGGTAGCAGTAATTTGGTGGCTAGGACCGTTGACCTGGCACAGTTGATGACACCTGATTCTATTTTGTGTAAAGGGATTCCCACAGACAAATAGTTGTCGGTGTCATATCGATGTACTCCTAGGTGTAGATGTGGTTGCATAAGTTGAGGTCACACAGTTGACATCAAATGACCCTAATGTTACAGTGAGTGACGCACAGCCAGTATACAGGTCATAGAGTTGTCAACGTATTTTCGGTGTTTCTTGTTCAGAACTTCTATACTTTACTCTACACTGCGTTGCACGCTACTATGCACTAATGATAGTGTAAGAATAATTACTAGTGGGGCTGATTATGATGTTATTGTTACTGACTATGCGCAAACAAAATACATGAACGTTTTCAAAAAAGGTTCCACGTACAAACGCAGAAGGGCAGTTAATAATTGATACTGTCTGTTTGTGTTCGAATGTGGTTGGATAATATTAACTCAAAGCAACCACATTCTATAGTTTATTCGAGTTGCAAAGTACGCTTAAGGACACTAATGGAATCGTACGAATATTTACTGTAATGCTGATAATGATGTTAATGTTGTTAATGTTACTGATGATGCGCACACAAAAAACATGAACAGTACTTGTTTCCTGTTGTAAGGCAGAGACAATTCTACCAGACACTTACGGTCGTTAAACATACTACGCATTTGCCTAACGAAAAAAAAAAAAATTGTGTCTTTTAGATGGTATGGTTTGTCCTTTCATTTCGATACGTTATATGGCTCATAATTTCAAAACATGTATCATTGACAGCTGCACGGAGGCTTGGTTAAGGCGATTTGAACATTTCCTGACGTGTTTCAACACTTTGCCCAGTTGTCGTACATTTAGTTGGCCGTTTGCTTCTTCGGTTAAGGGAACGTGGTGACATAAATAATGCACGTATGTTGACTGCAACAGAGGTCTTGTATAGCACGTTGTGTTAGGAAACTTCGTGTTATTACTTATTTGTCATAGGTCTGGTTTAACAACCTATATTACGAAGCATGAAGTAATTAGTGCGGTGAAATTATTGCATTGCCTCATTGAGGCTCATAGGTACTGAAGGTGAATGGCTGCTGTAATTTGAATAACATTTCGCTGATGATTTCATTCAGTCTACTTGAACTTTTAATTGTTTAAAACCACAAAATTGTTGTTACCAATGTAACTTTTCGGATAAAAATTTTATAAAAAAAATGGATAACACGCATACCAGTTGTAATATTGATTACATTGCTTCATTACTCAAAATCGCCTTTCATACACACAGGAATGAATAAAAAATATTGCATTAAGAACAAATGTTGGACTACACTTGTTTCTTCCTCGACATATCAGAACTTATTTCTTCATAAAGAGTTATGATAGACAGCCCTACCTGCTGCCAAATATATTGATTGATGGATTTAATGCGTTAATTTTACGCAATATTTTATCTGAACGTATCTCTTAACTAACAGTTATTATAGAGTGCCCTACCTGGTGCCCAATATGTCGATTGCTTGATTTAATGCGTTAATTTTGAGCCCTATTTCATTGAAACATTACTGTCAGTACTCGTACGTGCCTTGGCCCGGCCGCAGACGTGTTTCCAACACGTCGCAGGACGTTCATTAAATTATCGCTTCCCAATTTAGTCCGTTAGGGTCCATCAAAAGTAACTCACAAAGTCATTGGAAGATTTTGAAGGGTTCAATTAATAATTGGCGACCATTAAGCTAATTTCGGAGAATTAGTGTGATAGCAACACAATGGGGCATATAAGGAAAATCGAAGGGTTGTACTTAACGACGATCACATAAACGATGACAAAAGTCATTAATAATTATCGATTATCATATGGCCATTTACATTATTTACATGAGTTGGAAGACAAGGAGCAAATTATTAAGTCACGGTAAATCTAAAAATATTCTGGGACAGTTCATTAACAAACAATGATTCAGTAAAGTTTCCGAATATTTAAATTTGCGCCAATAAAGTAAACAAAAAAATGATTTATTAGATTGTACTTTTTATTCAAACAGGTGCAAAATGTACATGCAGCTTTCCAATACTATCGACAGTATCATGTCAAAAGGGCAAAAGTACCCAGTAATATTTCAATCAATGAAACAGAGACCTCGCAACTACTATTACATGTGCAATGTGAAAGTTACAATACGTCGCCAATGTAAATGCATCTCCTTCAGGATGAATAAGTACCATATGTCATAGGGAAATAGCTACCTACTAGTGCAGGTACAATCAATCAACAAATATATCACATCAATTAAAATCAGAAATGACAATATGCAAGTCGGTGCAAGGTCTATACGAAACTTCCTGAGATGAGAACAGCACCATGTGTCAGCAAGCATATGTACAGGCACACTTACGAAAACTTTAGATAAAAACATTCCTGAGATTAGAACAGCACCGTGTGTCACGAGAATTTGTTCACTAATAATGAAGTTACACACAGTTTACAAGTCATGTGAGATCAAGTACCAGGCCCCAATATTAAAACTGTGGAACAATTGAACGCCAGTAGATATAATCGTTTCGTCAGACAGCAATCTTCCATATGGCAGGAATTATACAAATAATACCTATAATCGGTATGCTCAGGATTAAAGAGTAAACACAGTCAAAGGCAGTCGCACTGGGAACCTAGCATGGCGTTCGACTATGGAAAGGTCATTTGTAGCAAACATCATATGTTCATATGTTAGGCCATTCTGAACCTTCAACGCTATGCGAATAATTACAAAACAACTACTAATAACTGATATCTATGCAAGTTTGAGATCATATGCACACGTTATCTCAACATGGAAACAACATTATATAATATTGTTAACATACACAAAAAAAACATCACAACAAAACAGTCATGATAGATTATATCAAATGGTTAAGGTAAAATGGCAGTTGCATCACTGATGGCTTTAATAATTTATAGAAAAAGGTCCGGCCACAGACAAATTGAACTACAAAGGTGACCTGCACCTGTGGTCAATGTTGAATAGCACGAAGTGGCGGCAACATTTGGACAAAGTCTAGTCATTTTAATAATAGAAATACGTGAGTAACAAGGGAACACTCAATCACATTGTCTGGTATGAACCTGACTGAGAAATGATAGATATCAACACTAAACATAACAATGCTACTGACTCTAAAGAAACTAGTATCAAATACCCTGTACATTAACGCAAGTAAAGTAATTAACGGTGACAAACACATATACCAAAATAATGTTCAAACCCACATAAATATAAAAGTGAGTAGTTAAAAACGTTATTGAGCAACTGATTTCAAGTAATTTGTCTTTTATGTCGGTCAAATGTTACGAATAGTCTCACAGAAAATTAATTGGAACACTACACTATTCTTCCCCGCCGGAGACGTCGTCGAGTCTGTCCTCAACAATCTCTACACCACCGCGGTTGACCTGCAATGGTTCTACAAGGGGAGAAGGTGGATTGTCGACTGGCGGCGCCATACGTCTTACATCAGGCAAAATCTCACGGGGCGCGACATACGCTAAGTGGAACTTCCTGGCCTTGGCGATCTCGTCTGTGCCCGCCACGGCGGTTTTAAACCACCCGGCCACGACCCAGGGAATTTCTGCGGCTTGATACGCCAGTAGGACAAATCGAATGTAGGCGCGCACTTCATCCATATCAATGCGAGGACAGCTCAGGCGCGGCTGCAATGACAAGGATTGATTACCATTATATGTTTGGTCAAACAGGAAAAATGTAATTGGACATCATAAAATTTATATTGTATCTTCATGGAAAAACCATACGAGTAAAAGAGGGGCATTCTCAGTGTACACGAGATGCATTACACTTATGCAAAGGAAAAAGGGTAATAATTGAAATATAATTAGATGGTTACAATATGTCCTTACCCCAAAGAATTGGTCATCCAGGAAGATTTTGCCCAGGCGCCGAGATATGACCTCTGCATCCCTGATGTTCAGCGTGGTGGAACTTATATTCACACTGAGTGCCATGGTGGCAGTGCCGCTACCTTCTAGACCAAAGCAACTGCGCTCTTCTCGGTGGTCCCCATCACACGCTGTAGCTGGGCAGGAGTACACTATTTCGGCGTGTTTAATCGATATGTCCATCACATGGCCGTGGATGGGATAGAACTTCCCGACTATCGCTCCCTCTGGGAGGTAGGAGGCGTGGGGCGACACAATGTCAGTCACTATTGGAAGGAACGGAGCTTTTGTCTTCAGAACAGGGATTTGGTACATGTTGTCATGCAGGGTATACGTCGGCTCATAAATGAGAACATTGGCGCCGATCCACGTTACATCCAGCGACCGCATCAGATCGACCGAGTCACGATTGCAGTTGGCTTTCACGTAGAAGAGGTCGCCATGGGTCAACTCCCTGTAAAACAAAAGGCAAGCATGCATATCAGTATTAAACAGACAAGTGCAAAATCAACAACAACGTATGCAATTATTTTATTACACTTCATTTTATTACTACAAGTGAAGAAAGAGTATCATGCCCCTAACAAAGTATTGATTGAACCAAACATTTAACAAAATATTCGTTACTAAACGGTTTATCCAACGAATTATTAGTGACAGCGAACAGCAAGTGGTAACGCTAATTGAGTCATGTTTTGGAAAAAAAAAATAAAAAAAAATCTTACTATATGGCAGAAAAAATAAAATTTAACAGCACACAAAGTACTAACTTCGTCAACGTGTCTCCACACATTATACAGTAATAACTTACCGTAGAAGGAAAAGGCGGTCATAAGCCACATCAACTTTCTGTTTCTTTGCGCCGTCGGTCCCTTTGGCTATCTTCCACCACCCGCCCTTCTTGGCCTTAACAATTTGTCCGAGCAAGTAGGTGTCATCGTCACCACGATGGGTGATTACACCCTTCAGCGTCACCATGTTGGTGGCTCGGCGCATGGCGTAGTTCCTAGCGCGGATGAAATCGCCATCCTCTATATACTGGGCGATATTAGTGGCCATCCTATGGTGAAAGATATAGGTAAAACATTATTAAAATATAATGGCAGTCCATAAACATTTAATAATAACAATTTGTAACACGTAGTGAAAGTCATTAAACAGTAATGTATACTAGTTAGTGGCACGACTTGGTGCCAGACGGGTAAGGCGCCGCCGCTGAGGCAAAGAGGCAGGCTAAGAGACACAACCAGGCGTGTGCCAAAAAGCGCGCGAACCTACACCGACCAAGTGAAGGTTAGAGAGAAGCAAGTCATTGTTACTGACTGCTGATAGCAGTTTTCTGTTTGTAACGGTCGATTAATTTAAACATGTTTCTTGTTGGTAATGAAATGACACATTGCTTGTTCAAAAAGATCGAGGCCTTAAGAGTTTTCGGTATCGCCCAAGACTAGTACCCGCTTACAGCACACGCAACTTGGCACAGCGCCGTACATCTTACAACTAGACATGTACTAATCATTTGTACGGAAGTATTTGCTTACATACAGTGGCAAGTTAGTGCCCGATTGAAACTGCCTATACATTTTGAAGTCAATTAGAATGAATTGCTAAGTACTATTGCATTCAGGCGAGTAAAGTCTAATACTATAGTCCGGATAAGTTATTACAGCCGTTCCGGGAACGGGCTGAGAGTGAAGCGAAGCACGCTGTGCGAAACGAGGGCTCTAAATCGGATCTCATGGGATAATTTTCAACTGACAACAGTAATCCTGCATACACGTTCATGCGAAGAGTCAACTTAATTACAATCAATTGCTAAGTAATATTGCGTTCAGTCCAGTAACGTTCAATACAATCATCCGGATAACAAATCCAGCCGTTCCGGGAACGGGCTGAGAGTGAAGCGAAGCACGCTGTGGAGAACGATGGCCCTAAATCGGATCTCAGCTGAGAATTTTCAACTGACAACAGTAATCGTGCACACATGTTCATGCGAATAGTCAATAGTAAAAGTTACCTGATAGTATTGTTGCGGCTGGAGATACGATCGTGGATAACAGAGCACTGACGAGTGGCGATATTGTTGTTGTTTACCTTCTGGAGTCTGTTGACGGAATGACTAGCGCCACTGGCCGGGATAACCAATACGATTCGGTGGTGGCACCAGGAACTACAATTCAGGTGTCACCTGCAACTCGAATGGTACTGTCCACCAGTACGGCCAAGGTATGGACCCGTGTGCGTCAATGTGAAAAGTCATACTTTGAAATCAATGATGTTTCTTTTACAAACGTAATGTGCCAACACAATATTGGTAAACATGTGCTACAACCCGAATGCATCGTACTTATTAGCGCACCGCCTGAATTGGCACGAACGGAGGGGATGACTGTAGATCAATAGGTGGCACCACCATCTACACACGGTCTAATGCGCAATCATAGTGCCACTATTAGGATAGTGAACTGTTGGGTGGTGGGGCGTACGTTGCAAATCTTCTTTTAATAAGAAAGCCAGGACATATTCTAAACTTAAACCGAGTGTACGAGGCTAAACCTATGCAGACCTAAAAAAAAATGGTTCAACGGAGAAGGCCAACCACTTAACTAAAACACACAAAAAAATCAACAAACGAAATCAACAAAATACTCGCGGGAAAATTTCTGGACTAGGCGACCCAAACAGGCCCCTGGGCCGGAGGACCAACACATGACAACAAAAGACGGGTCACCCATACATACCACCTAGTGCTCCACTGGAAAAGAATGAGATTCAACTAACTAGGAAATTCCTCCTGTGGACCTCCCACATTACTTTGTGCAGGCACTCACAACAACCTAAAGAAGCTTTGAGTTTAGAGGGATTATCAGGTAAATTGTCTGCAAACATCTGTACAATCATCATGTTATCATTTGGTTATTATGTTATCAGCCTCACTCTACACAGAACCCACTTTCCAATAAATCAAGCTTTGACAGTGCAGAGCTGTGACGTTCTCATGGCTCTGCACTCCATTCTTCCACTATTTGACCAGTCTGATATCTTTCATCACTCTGCAAGCTAACACTGCAAGCTAACTCTGCAAGCTAACTCTGCAAGCTAACAGCCTCACCCTCTATATGATACACAGGACCCACCAATGAATCAAGCTTTGACAGCGCAGAGCTGTGACGTCCTAACGGCTATGCGTGAAAGTAGTAGTAAATAAAAGACAAGGCATTCTGCTGGGGCCTGTTTCAAAATCAGGGACATAGGAATTAAGTAGAAAAACATCCCATTTGGGACAAATTCTGTTTCATAAGTTGAAGACTTGAGAAAAATTTGTAGCGACTAGGAGAAAAATTTGTAGCAACTTTGAGTACACTCTCTATCCCTCTCAGCCCATGGCGCCTCTCCGTTTGAGTGTATGCCTCCCTGTCTGAGTGTATGGTTATTACATAATAAGACAACATGCATGGCCAGTCCCATCACAAGACTTGAGAAAAATTTGTAGCGACTAGAAGAAAAATTTGTAGCGACTTTGAGTACACTCTCTATCCCTCTCAGCCCATGGGGCCTCTCTGTCTGAGTGTATGCCTCCCTGTCTGAGTGTTTGGTTATTACATAATAAGACAACATGCATGGCCAGTCCCATCACCGAATGTTCCCGCGAAATGTTCCCACAAATACTAATATTCCCGCGAATGTCATACATTATGAAACACCAGGCAGGGACATTATTTGTAACATTTGAACACCATTCGCAGAAGTTCCAAATAAATCTTCTTGAAATTCTTCCTATGTAGGGAGCTCAGTACCCGCCGATAGTGTCAATATTTTAACAGGCAAATAAAAGTAGCAACAACAACAACAAATGTGGTGAGGGGGTGGGTGGTGGGGGGGGGGGATGGGACAGATAAGCCACAGCTATATAAACAATGACAGCCTAGGAAGCATACAAGTTAGAACACACATCTCACTGGTGCCGTACGCTTTTCTAGACTAGGCGACCCAAACAGGCCCCTGGGCTGGAGGACCAACACATGACAACAAAAGACGGGTCACCCCTACATACCACCTAGTGCTCCACTGGAAAAGAATGAGATTCAACTAACTAGGAAATTCCTCCTGTGGACCTCCCACATGACTTTGTGCAGGCACTCACAACAACCTAAAGAAGCTTTGAGTTGAGAGGGATTATCAGGTAAATTGTCTGCAAACATCTGTACAATGATCATGTTATTATTTTGTTATTATGTTGTCAGCCTCACTCTACACAGAACCCACTTTCCAATGAATCAAGCTTTGACAGTGCAGAGCTGTGACGTTCTCATGGCTCTGCGCTCCATTCATCCACCATTTGACCAGTCTGATATCTTTCAGGACTCTGCAAGCTAACACTGCAAGCTAACTCTGCAAGCTAACTCTGCAAGCTAACTTATACCTTACATTAGCAATAGTTTTCGCTAGGAGTCACATCACACAAATGTTTATATTAGGAATTCTGAGAAGCAGGTAACTTTGAAAGTCTGTAACTTCACTAATTTTTGGAGTATCAACGCAATTCTTTCACTTTTATAACGCTCATTTCCCCTCCTGTACATCACTGTCATTATCTTTCACTTTTATAACGCTCATTTCCCCATCTGTACATCCCTGTCATTTTTTTATTTTTTTTAAATTGATATTTATTTTTTGTACATGTGATGTGTCACAGGAAAATGAGTCACTCCCCCAACCTATTTGAGATCATCTACTGAAAACTGACATAACTTTACAAAAAAGCCCATATCTTGGCAAATTCTGGGAATTTACAACAATCTTTTTCGGTTATTGACTCAGCAGGACATGCAGATTCAGAATGCCTGGTTAAATTATTAATTACCTATCAGCGGGTACTGAGCTCCCTACATAGGAAGGATTTCAAGCCCTACCATATAAACTTGAAGTATTATTTGCGTAAAGGTAACAATGCTCCCTAGGATCAACAACACTAAGGAGGCCTTCACAACGATTGGTTTGCAAAATTTTAGAATTTTTGGTGCAAATAAAAGTAGCAACAAGTGGTGAGGGGGGTGGGTGGTGGGGGCGGGGGGATTGGACAGATAAGCCACAGCTATATAAACAATGACAGCCTAGGAAGCATAGAAGTTAGAACAGACATCTTACTGGTGCCGTACGCTTTTCTGGACTAGGCGACCCAATGCGGACCGTAGGGCCGGAGGACCAATCCATAACAACAAATAACAGGTCACCTTTCTTGCACCTAGTGCTCTTTACTGGTATACGGAAAAGAATGAGATTCAACTAACTCGGAAATTCCTCCTGTGGACCTCCCTCATAACTTTGTGCAGGCACTCACAACAACCTAAAGAAGCTTTGAATTTACAGGGATTATCATGTAAATTGTCTGCAAACATCTGTACAATAACCTTGTTATGCTATTTATTTTTTGTACATGTGATGTGTCACAGGAAAATGAGTCACTCCCCCAACCTATTTGAGATCATTTGAGATCATTTAAACACCATTCGCAGAAGTTCCAAATAAATCTTTCTATGTCTCCATCATTATGAAACAACACCCTGATACTGCGCCTAAATTTGCTAAACTAGCTAGGAAATTTGCCATTTGGGCCGATGGTAATTTCCTACATTGAGTCAGCTTCTTCTCTTCTTCTTAATACAATGTAGCATTCCTCAATTGTTCTCCGCGCCCCCTAACTCCTCCTCCTCAACCTTGGTTCCTCACTCGAATCTGACTTCTTTACCCACATATGGTTTACCTGTCAAATTTATATGTGGCCAATTCCACCAATTTGACAACATTTGGCCCCCTAGGCCCCCCCCCTGGGTACCCAAAAATAAATTTTACATTAATCAGTTGATTTGTTATTTTGTATCAACCTCATACATATGTGCATTGAACTACAAAGTATGGAACCATTCTGATTATTAGTAATTTTTTTACAGGGGGGTCTAAAAATAGATCCCAAATATGAAAAAAATGTCAAAAATAGCATGTCAGGTAATGGTTCATATTTCTACATGAATTAGAATTTAGAATATTAACAAATATGCACATAATGTATTGAACTATTGTGTACTTTATAGGTTTCGACATAAGGGTGATAACACTTTTTAGTTTGTGAAAATAGAAGAAAAGTTAGACCCAAATAACCATTCAGTAATGGTAATCATAATGGCAGCGACAAGTTTAATGACCCCGCCTATATTATATCCATTATTCCTGGCTTGAATGGAGGCTTCATTGATACACTTTCTTACAATCAGAGAGTCATTTTTTAACATATTAATAAGGTCTGAAATCATAATTTTGAATGAAATCTGTTTATTATTCATAATGAAATCGATTAGTATTAATGGCCACAGAATCCAGAAAAGTGTACCGCCTTGAATTGGATTGTTCTAATAGTTTGGTTATATTTCTGACCGCCTAATATTGTTTTTATATTGTAATAGAGGGATCGGGGAGTGGGGGGACGAACGGTGTATACTGGGTACGTTCGTCCACCGCTCGGGGCGCTAGGGTCTCGTACTGTGAGCGAGGACGGGTCTATGGGGGGAGGGAGTATAAATAGGGGTGGGAAACGGGGTAGGGGCAGTTGGTGCCCAGGCAGGGAACGAGGTAGAGCCCCTTTGATTATCCAGAGAATAAAATACAGCAACATCGCTAAGCCTGTACTTTGACTTTGAGTCTGCTTCATCGGAGATAGACGCCAACCGACCCTGCTGAGCAATTCGTCCCAACCCAACTCATTTAATTAACTATCACAGAGAGCCCTGAGTGTGTGCGATCCCCACCAGGAAGGCTACAGCCTCTGCTAGGTCCCCATACCCCCCACATATTAGTAGTTCTACATCAGATATCAGTAACTATTTGGTCGAGACGAACGCGGACGACTACGGAGACGAATCCAGAAACCACAATAACTCAACATGTCTTTCGGGTTGTTTAATAAAAGCTCTGACGATCGAGACGGTGACAACAATATATACAAATGAAGCATTGTCGCGAAAACGACCCTCCCAAACCGCCCGGGAATCCCAATTACTATTTCTAGCTGCTTGGTCACGCCAGTTACGGCATGGCTACCGAGTCCCGTTCTCGTTCAGACATTTTGCTTTGAGTTTGTCTGCTCAGGTCGTGGGGGTTACACCAACCCAACGACCAGCAGACACTAAGATTTTAGCAGAAGAATCTATATTTCGTTACCTTTTTAATGGAATAAATGATAATCCCGGATTTTCTACCTGCAACAGGCTATGTCAGCTTTGTTTTTCTGATCGGAGGGCTTCCCCAACCTGCCGCTATATATGACGTCATTGTCCCCATGGTCACATGACCGATTCGCATGATCTGATTGGCTTAGAGCGGCAGTGTCTCTTCTCTGGTTGCTCGTCATCTACTTTTTGTTATGGCGGCCATTTTAAACAGCCCTCGCTTCGAATATGCGGTTAGCGATAACTTTTTAATTATTCATTGAATGAAACATTTTTCCATTTGAACCTTGCTCTCCTTGACTCGATCTAGCATCTGGGATCGGTTAGAAAGTTCCAGAAAAAAATAAAGCATGAAAACAGGTCGATGATGGGCAGTTTCTGTATATACGTCGTTTCTCCCTTCGGTCAGTGCCCCGGTCACGTGATTTGAGAAACGTAGCGGAGCTATTCCTACGGAATAGCGGTAATAGCGGCTGTTCGTCTAGTTCATTTCTGACTCACAAGGTGATGTTAATAGACAAATAGAGTCGTTAATAGACAAATATGTTCGTTAGTGGACACATATGTTCGTTAATGGACAATGGGCCATTTTGCTGTATAAATCATATGAAAATTAGGCAGAAATAATAACTATCGATCTATATAAACTGATATTATACTAAATCAATAATAAATGTCAAATTTAAAGTTCATTCTTAAAATACTGCCTTATAAAACCATAAAAAGCCTTAAATATGGAGTTCGTTAGTGGACACTATCTCCAGTTCCTATAGGTTCTTGGCACTATGCATTTTCTCTGCTATGGTTCAAGAAAAACTTTAACCAATACATTTAATGTTCATTACATATCAAATCCAATGCATTTCATCATTATTTGTTATAATTGGATAATTTTCATTTTTTTGAAAAAAATTATTCCACCTTAGGCAAATAAATGTTCGTTAGTGGACACCAGGGGTACCCATTCCAAAAGATTTGTTTTTTATGGCTTTCATCCTGAAAATCATTTTTTTGCTAAATCGTTTGACACAAATCATGTACAAGTAACCTACTATCACAACATATAATGAAAAATGTTGGATTTTGATGATTTAGAAATTTAGCAATTCCACCATGTAATGACAGTTCAAAAAAATTATTTTTGTCCCCAAAATGTGATTTTGAAAAAAAAATTATAAAAAATTTGGGGTAAAAATGCCCAAAATGTGGTTCCACAGGTTGGTTGAACCATCCAATAAAAAAAAATTACCTAATTAATGGTTATTTATTTGTATTAAGCCCATTTAATCACTTTCCACGGTTGGGGACCAAATGTTGTCAAATTGGTGGAATTGGCCATGTATTATAGGTTATATTTCCTTCAACTTGCTAGCATGATGTATATATATCTAGTATTTATACTTACTAAATTTACATTAATTGTAAAGTATATTAATATGAATTGTATATAGTTGTATTGTATTCCATCTTGTGCATGGCGCTACTTGCACCAAAAGTTATAAAATTTTGCAAACCAATCGTTGCGAAGGCTTTCCTAGTGTCATCAATCCTAGGGAGCATTGTTACCTTTGCTCAAATAATACTAAAGGTTTAGATGGTAGTGCTTGAAATTCTTCCTATGTAGGGAACTCAGTACCTGCCGATAGTGTCAATATTTTAACCAGGCAAATAAAAGTAGCAACAACAACAAATGTGGTGAGGGGGTGGGTGGTGGTGGTGGTGGTGGTGGGGGGGGGATGGCACAGATAAGCCACAGCTATATAAACAATGACAGCTTAGGAAGCATAGAAGTTAGAACAACCATCTCACTGGTGCCCATACACTTTTCTAGACTAAGTGACCCCAATGCCCCCAGGGCTGGAGGACCAAACCATAACAGCAACAAACGGGTCCCCACACTTCCACCTAGTGCTCTTTCTCAGGTATACGGACATGCATGAATCTCAAATAACTTGAAAATTCCTCTTGTGGACTTGTTCCTTGACTGCGGAAATACTATGCCAACAATCTCACACTACTAAAAGTTTAGATGCATTATCATGTATCTTCTCAACAGTATTTTGCTTTAGGCACAAAAACGGACAGATTGACTCAATACTAGATGCACGTATACTATGCGTTGTCCATGTGATGACCAGTACCGCCAACCCACTTTTGAATGAAACAAGCGTTCACCGCGCATAGACGTAACCACGGCTACGCGCAAGGCCAGGCAGGGTGGGATGGTGAAGGCTAAGCAATATAAATGACAACAGAAACGATAGGCTACCTAGGAAAAGCATAGAACTCACACATCTCAATGCCTCGTGCCGCACGCTATTCTAGATAATCTTGGCCCATGCGAAAACCATTTTCGCCGAAAATAAACACAAGCTTACAACCGCCACCCATGCCTCTATAACAGAGAACCTCCAAACCCTATCCAACGGACTTTTCTCCCTTAATTCAATCTTAGACTCCCTAATTCTTTCACCAATTGAAAGGGATATTAGTGAAATTAAAAAATAAAATGACTCGAAAATGAGACGTAAAATGACTGGCTGCTCTGAGACTTGACCTCACAATGTCTAGTTTGGAAGTCTGACAGCCTACCCAATTGACCATTCAGACTGGCTATAGAGCACATGCATATAAACACTAGCCATACCCATTGATTCATTGCAATTAATGTGCACTTTAATCCCCCATTCGCCATTGAGGAGAATGGGGAATCATCTATGAAGTTCCCTGTGTTAACCGCAGGTGATTTAATGATTCAAATTATCATAAAATTTGATATTGCATCTGCAATCTATTTCAATAGTGCAGGACTGTCTAGGTTTGCACGCTTCTCTGGATTTGATTGACCAATATCACCCTGTATCTTCAAGTGACTTCATTCCAAAATGGACTCGAGATTACACCACCCCAGAAGCCAGCCAACTGTCATCGTGACCAAGGATTTCTGTCGGAGAACATTTATTTTTCAGACAACTTTGCACTCAAATGCATTATTTTTTGGTTGATCAAATTACATATCCAGCGAAGAACGATCAGGAACTTCCTCCTGCTTGACATGCATAAGACTAGCCAACAATTCAGAGGGAGGTCCACCTTCGGCTCCCATATCGATAGGTAACTGATCACTCACGGGTAAGGAAACAGTCTTCGATTTAGCCTTTAGTTTCTTCTCTTTCAGATCGCTCATAATGGCACAACCAGGTCTCTTATGGCGAATCTTGCAAACCATGCATATAATAAGTCTCCCTCAGAGACATGAGAATATTCTATTTTTTTTCCTACAGCTCGAAAAGACCAAACAAAAATGTTCACATCTTTTCTCCTCGCTGTCTAAGCATTTTCTGACTTCAAACTTGCCGCTGTTGCCTCTAGCGACTGCCCCAAACTGTGACGTGAATATCTTGACCAATCAGCGACGTTCTTCCTCGGATCTATACGGACATTCCCCCTACAAGGAATACCCACCATATACTTTCCTAAAATCAGATTTAGTGGCAAGTGTCTCTTTAATGTCCATTGATGGCATCTGGTGGCTGTGTATATTTATTCTGAATGCCAATCGTTTTAATAGTTAAAGCGATATAAAGTAGGTTGATTGAAGAATACATAAAGTCTGTCCGAAAGCAATTTAATGAAGCGAAGACCACTGATTTGCAAATAAGGAAGAACGCACACTTGTTGGAGAAAATAGTTTATTTGTTCATTGTATGTTTGGTTAGATATGGCTGAGTATTTCATAAAAAATATATCAAAGTATAGTTGAGAAGCGAAAAAGACCTAAGAGGAAATAATAGTTTTTAATCAATACCGGTAAGTGGAATGTTTATTGATATATAATATTAGCGGGAAGTACATATATCGTTACCTGATATTTGTTGAGGGGAGTGTGGTGCAAAGTTAGACCGAAATGGGGATATTATATAAGTGACATTTAAAAGATCTGATTTGGTTTGAATTTCTATATAATAAGAGTAATTTTGTTACCGAGGGGTTATAGAATGACTAGTAGAATAGTAGAAGGGAATTGGGAATAGGTTACTTAACATATCTCCCTTGATGTTGTACAAGTATCAGGGTCAATTTTCTGAAAAGACATGATTCTGGACATGGAAATGTAACTAAACGAATGTCACCAATGCTTTGGACCCAATTCAAAAGTTTGATAAACCTTTCAAAATTGACATTTCGTGGACAGATTTGTCGACATTTCCGACATGTCCAGCGTTATATAGTTTTGGAAACTAAATCAATAAATATAACTGCATCTCACTTGCCCATTCTACTAACAATAGGGACCCTTAGCAAGTGATCCCTATGCTGTGAACCTAATACGCATAACCATTATGTGGGGTGGCCGAATGGTCTAAGGTTGTTTGGCTAAGGGTGGTTTCTTGGCCTAGGAACAAGATCGAGGGCTTTGCCCGAGGTCTTGTTCCAGCCATGAGACCGCCCAAAGCCAAACAACTGAGTTGTCTAATGCCTTTAGTCGATGTTGGTGGGGATGCTACTCTCAGCTGGCAAAAAAATGACTTAGCAAGCATAATTACATACTTAGTTACACCGAAATGTGGTACAGCACTTCAAAACATCATTTACTTCCGGCAGGGGCATGGATCAGTCTTTTACTGTCAACCACACATACGGAAAGGAAAGCTCATGACCCTTCCAGTGACCGGTTTCCTGCGCAAACATGCCTTCGCTCATTTTGCACTAGACACAATTTTAACCACATGCTGGGATATTAAGCAACCTAAACTTCAAAAGTGACAAACATTGGCAGCCACTGATGATTTTTAGTAGTCCACGATTGCATAAATGGTACTGTTCGGCCAAGGGTGGCTCCGTTCCTTAAGCCAAAACACCTTCCCACAACCATCATTCCGATGCACTTCACCATGTCCACTTGCTTTTCTTCTAACATAAAATATCATTATATAACAACGAGCGCCAGACTCCAGCTTTAGGATAGCACCCAACATCCCCACCAAAATCAACTAAAGCGCTGGGTCAGCCCAGTGGCATGAATAACAAACATGTTGTGGGGCCCAGATATAATTCAACCTCCCCCCCCCCCCCCCCCCCCCACCGGGTACTAGAGGAAGACCACCATTTATAGGCCTAGTGGTCCATTGCGGTGATCTAAAATAGTACTGGTAAAAACATGTCATGAAAGTAAAATAAAATCATAGACCACCATGACGTCATTTATGTAGGTTCATAGGGAGCCGGGACCCAAGCACCCCAGGATCGTAGCGCCCAGACCCTAGCGTCTAGCGCCCAGACTCAAATGCCCCAGCCTTGGATCGAAGTGCCCACGGCTTGGATCAAAGCACCCAGACCGTTTACTAGTTAATTAACAAGTACAAATTTAACAGCTTCTGATTTTCGCCTCAGGTGCGAAAATTAGCTCGGAAGAGAGAGACAGATTATGTGGTCCCTCACCGCTTTACACCTCCGCTAGACAGACGATTAGACATACTAGCTTGATATTGAAGATCACCATAAGAGAATCACCTTTCTATATTATACAACCAACAATATTAATTATTATGGCTAATATACATCACACACCAATGATTCAAACACCCATATTTGTCTCTTCTTTAGTAGAATATTTAGGATGGTAAGCTATTTTGGTATATCATTGATTTTTAAAAATTGAAAGACTGGACAAGCTGGACAAGCTGTCTGTCATCTCTAATTTTTCTCAGTTACTAATGGGCCTTAACAGAGGTTACACACCACCGCCCTTGGCCCTAAATAGCTGATAAGATAATGGTTGGTAATATCATAGCCCCAGATGGTCGCTATCAATGCAGGAGGAAGACAGTGGTGGGGGCAGGGATGCGGGGAGGTGTTGGGGGCGGAGAGGCAGATAAGGAGGCTCTTTCATCAGACCTCTCTTATACTTAGAAACTACCCACAATGTTAATTATTACAGCTAATATACATCACACAGCGATGATTGAAACACCAATATGTGTCTCTTCTTCAGTAGAATATTTAGGACAATGAGTTACTCTAGTATATCATAGATTATGAAAAATTGAAAGAAGAAGTAGACCAGCTGTGACAGGTCTATCATCTCTTAATTAACTTGGGGGCAGAAGACAGGCAGGGATGAGGGCAAATGAGGGTCCCACATGTCACAATCACTGAGGTGCTTGATATTTTCTCTTCTAAAAGTCCCACATTGATGCAATTAATATCAAAATGATTCTAACATCTGTCAGAATATGCTTAAACATAATTCAGAATGTATATTTCACAACCAAAAAATCTTTTAAAGTGAAGTAGGCTACATGCTGACATGTAACTCATTAGAGGTGGCCTTATCTCATGGATGGGCAGTGGAGGAAGGATAGGCTGACCCCTGGGGTGACAACAGATGGAGAAATCCAACACTTTCTGCTAAAATTTAATGAGACATCAAAGTTACTGCAAACCTTAGTCTATTCGTCTAACCTTTTTCCTCTGTTAAACATCATTTTATACTTATGAATATACATCAAACCTACAGCATACATCAGAGGGGCTCATGAAAGGGATACTAAAGTGAGAGGAGGGGGAGGCAATTAGAGGCTAGTCAGATGAAAGAGAGCAGATGTGGTAGAGGATAGGGTGACCAGGATTTGAGTTTGCAACTTAAAGTTAAAAGAAGTAATTTGGCTTCTAAGCATGATAGATTGATGGGACAAAGACCAAAAGTATTCTTATGTTAGGGAGAATATATTTACACATGAGTTGCAATAATATGTCATACAATTAAAAAAATTGATGCCTGCACTCTAGCTCTGTTATAACACCTGTCAATTGTCTGGCTGTTATCACTTAATTAGTCTCAGGCTGGGGAAAGGCTGGCTGCTCTCAATTAGTGTCAGGCGGCGAGGGCGGTCAAGCGGCGAGGGCAAGGGCAGGGATTAGAGGCAGACAAGACATGATTCTCTGCATATTTGTCTAGATCTTAGCTAATTAAGGACTTGAAAGAAAACTGTGGGTTTCTGAAACAACACTGTTTGTTTTGAAAAGGAAAAAATTAAATTAAATTTCCGAAAATTTAACAAGAAGGTGGCGGTCTGGCTATATTTAATGCATGGAAATTTCTAGCCATGAAGGACAATTTATGCATCTAAAAATAGGGGGTCTCTTATCTAGAGGAATGTCAATTAGCAACCCGATATGTCGTCGTCGAAAGTCTTCACTTTCTTTCAGACCTATTCTAAAAAGCTCTTCCGAGCTAATTACTTTTATTAGTCTATTTTTATTCGGGACAGTTCACTACCCCCTTTACTGACTTAGGACCACCAATTTAAGGTTAGGTTTAGGGTTAGTTTCGGTATTGTTTAGTGTTAACGATCTGGGCGCTTCGATCCAGGCTGTAGGCACCTTGATCCAACGCCGGGGTACTAGCATCCAGGCCAGGGCGCTAGGATCTCGGGACGCTACATTCCCGGGGTGCTACAGTCCTGCGATCATTCATAGACAAGTCGACCCAATGCAAAGTCGGCCCAGGGAGTTGAGCCAAGTCGGCCCAAGGGGTACACCAACTCGGCCCAGAACTTATATGACCAAGAAATACAAATATTTATGAGCTAAATAGCCTAAAATCACACTAACCCTATTCCATACTAAAACTAACCTAAATCTAACCCTAAAATTGGTTGTCCTAAGTCAGTGAAATGGGTCGAGGAATCTGACTGCAGGCCGAGCTGGCAGAGGGTGTGGGCCGACTTGGTTTTTGGGGTGGGCCGAGCTGGCTTGGGCCGAAAAGGTCTTGGGTCGACTTGACCAGGTACCTTTATGTATTATGGTCCTGCATAGGGAATTAGGTGGATAGGTGCGTTAGAAACCTATTGAAGGCCTTAGATGCATTGAGAACCCCCCTATCTCAAATACAAGGTAAATATGAGATGGTTATGCCTATAGGGATCACTTGCTAAGGGCCTCTTATTTTTTTCAAACCGATGAACAGGGTCGCCGCAGCCAAGTCAAGGAAGAAAGGAAAAATGTCCAAAAACTTCATCACTGTGAAACAACACACTAGACTAGCTAATCGTCACCACTCAGGTGTCCTCATTATGGTATTTATAAAGTCTATTTACATGGGGAAACATGACGATTTCTAGCTTTTCAGGATGTCTTTAAGCAGTCGAAAAAAAGTTCTGTATGTCAAAAAATAGTATGCAACATCCCCTTAATGAAATGCTGTTGTAAAAATGACCAATGCAGAACAATCTCTAAACATCACCAGACCAGCATTTGTCACCTTACGCATCAGATAATATGTTTCATTATATGTCTGTTGTAAGATATTAATAATCGATATATATCCAACATTTTCGCAGGAAAATAACTCTGGCGGTCTCCAGGTTTATCAAACACCAGGGATGCACATTTATATATATATGCATGTATCTAATATACCTCCCCGGACAGAAAATAGATAACAAATGTAAGTTAAAGCTCTAAAATAATAATAAAAAAAAGTGTTATGAATACTGCTTTGATATGTGTGGCCTTGACCATCCGATAAAGTTAAACTGATCTAGTGAAAAAGATGAAGAACAGACCGAACAGCTGAGGATGGAAAATGACATAGGAAAAAAGAGAATGAGATGGTCGATATCCAGTCATGACTGTGACCTTTAAATAGTTTCTTAATACACTTTCACCCTGTTGCAAACTTTACCGATTGATCACCTTTCTTTTTTATACTTAGAAAACTATTCCTTAGTTGACAATTTTAAAATAACCGGATTTATAATAATACATATTTTGTGGCCAAATTATAAAGAGATAACGGGTCAATGATCAGCAGTCTAAATATAGCCTATAGACCACTAGACACTCTTTCGAAAAAGGATATCATGTCAATCACTACGTACTAACCGAATCCCACGTACATTCACTAAAACGTACACCGACCCAAACAGTGGGTAATTCTATTACAATAAATATCCATCTCGTCAATATAATAAACATAGCTGCAATAAATAATTACTTTTGGATGAGGATAACCTTCAAAACATGTTATGCCTACTAAGATCTCACAGGTCACGCCAGCGATCACATTATATGCACCAAGATAGAAGTATTGAATCACAAAACTAACTAATATCGTTTGGGAAAACATACAATCATGAACAATAAATGTTTTGACTAGATAGCTGAAGAAACAGCAAATATTATATACGTCCTCCCAATATGGATAGTTTAACTGAGGGGATTATACATGAGTACGATATCCCTGACTCTTGGTGGAACTTGCAGTCTTTCTACACCATAGATAATATTGCCATAGGTGTATATGTACGATCTGGCAACGCGCATACATAAATCACGCAGTGGAGGCGGTTGCTTGAAGTAAGAATCCACCCATTCAGTATCAGTGATCGTTCCCATAAAGTTCCTCATTGAATCGGTTGGAAAGTATCCATTCCGGATGAGATGCGAGTATAAGTAAATAGTAGGGTCTGAGCAATCCTTGGCAAGAGCTCTGAGTTCACTCTCTATCATTGGGTGATTGTTTGATCCGGAATGACTTTGTTCTGGACTCGAATCCTCGCTGTCAGCGTCTTGCTCCTCCTGCAGGATGGCAAATGGCTTACACACAGTTGATTGCACAAGCATGTTAAACATCTGACGGTAGCATTCCTTGGGACCTTTGAGTGGTGCGTACATCACTCGATTCAGTGGCTTTCCCCAGAAGACAGTAGTTTCCAAGTGCTTGCCACAGTCTCCTCCCGCTTTTAGTAAGAGGCTGAGAATCTGTGGACTTGCAACATCTATAGCGCTGAGGATGGCCTGTAGCGAAATGGTCGATCCGGCTGCAAGGAGGGCAGTGACCGAATCTAGACGCTGGTGTTGGATAGCATGATCCAGCGCCAATCTGCCACACTTAACACTCCCAGGGTTGTTCACACTTGCTCCTGCATCCACAAGGCTTTTGATTGTTGGTCCAGGGTTGGTTTCACCCACAGTACAGAAATGAGCCAGATGCAGAGGGGTACAACCGTTTTTCCTGTGCGGTTCGTCAGGAGCCGTGCCTGTCTCTAGAAGCATGCGGACACATGTAGGGTAACCGAGCCATGCAGCTTGATGGAGGAGGTTCTTGCGATCGAGATCGTTCACCGATATCCTTGCTTCGGCCAGCAGAGCACTGAGTCTTGTCAGAGCATTCTCCTTTACAGCTTCCTCAACTGCTTGCATGCATGTACCCTGAGATCCTGTGCAACCCATGAATGCCATGTTCTGAGGTGAGAACTTCTGGAGAAGTTCTTTGCTTTATGAATTGTTACTTTGTCACCACGTTCATCCTACATCCAAGGTATAGGTTCTCGCACTCTGGTGCCTCTGGCGAGCAGAGAGATGGGTCCTATGTAGTAAAAATAAAGATAGATGATATTTCAATATCAAACATAAGCTAACTTCACTAAGTTCATATAGAGGTGTTGCCATAGACAATTATATATTTCCTATACTATTCACAATCTCTTAGGTGTTGCCATAGACAATTATATGTTATCTATACTACTCACAATCTCTTAGTGCTTAGTTTAAATATTTACCACACAGCTATTATTGTATTCCTGTTTATATCATTCGTCTTTATGAGACGAATCAATGCGCAAAGAATGATTATTCTGCGCTAGGCTTATTTATGATAAGATGGGTATTTCGTTATTATCAAGAAGCTGAAGTTCTTATTATATCATAGACAATTACATATTTCCTATACTACTAACAATCTCTAAGTATAGTACTAAGTTCAAATATTTACCACACAGCTATCATTGTATTCCTGTTTTTAATATTTGTCTTTATGAGACGTTATTATCAAGAAGCTGAATATTTTGTATATTATTAAAGTTTCTCGGTAGTTGTATTTGTTTTCATTCTGAACAATGAATTATCTGTTGGTTGTATAATATTATATTATATTTCATAAGGAGTTGTATCTGTACAGTAATCATATCATTAATTGTTAAATCCGCAGAGGGTAGTTTGGTGCCATAGACAATTACATATTTCCTATACTAGTCACATCTCTTTGTATAGTTAGGGCTCATTTCCCTTGTCACTTCCAAGAAACAGGCCATTGTCGTTTGTCACTAATAAAATTCTTTTTTCATTTGTCACTTAATGTTAGTAATATGGACGAATTTTTGTCACTAAGGACTAGTAAGGTCTATGTCGATTTGTCAGGCTAAGAAAGAGTTTTTTAATTGTTGATTGTCACTGGCTGCCTTTGTCGATCTAAGAAAGGCCATGTCAGAAGCCCTATAGTTACTTAGGATACTGACATATCAATATTATCCACACGTTGGGGTTATATATACCGGCCGCTATACTCTTATTACTTTTTCATTACTGTTGTGATACTTTCCTATGGACTACACCCATATTGATGTGTATGAACGAATTCATAAGCTCTCTCCACGCAGTTTGATTAAACAGAGTAATAATAGAATATACAAGTTCTGTTGTTATTTCTCCTCGTGCGAACACAGGGTCTTTACATATACGGTACGGTACATATTGGGGCATTATTTATGTGCTCAATGACTAATATCGACGTAGGGAAAGTACAAAGCTCTGGGCGAATGTTTGGACTAAATCAGATGAACTGACATTACCGGGAATAACGGGATTATCAAATGAGCCTGTAGTAGTTGAAATTGAATTCACTCGACAAGAAAAGAATACCTGTAATTGTATGCAGTAGGTGGGAGAGTTTATTGTTTAAACTTAATCTGAATCATAAAGTGACCAAACAATTCTGAGTCACATATATCTTGTGAATACCAGTCATGACCCATTCCTTTCTAATCCGCTCTTTCGATCATATATAATTTAGTAATGTTGTTTCCCTCTTGATATGAGGCACATTTCTTGTTAATTTTACCAGATTTCATGGCTACAACTATGCATGGCCTATACATGGTACAGGTAGCCTATATAATATATTTATATTATATGAATACAACCTAATTGAGTGAAAAAACCCAATCTGTAACTAGTAATTCTAATAACCCAAAAGTCACTAGATCTGAGTTTCTACTGCTTATAAGCCTAGTCCGCTAGTCAGCTAAAATAATTATGGTAAAATTCAACAAAATGTACTAGACAGTGTGCTACCTTCGTCAATGACGACTGTAGATTTGTTCACTGTGTCACCTTTAAATGTAATGTCAGGAAACGTGGAAACCTCCCTTAGCTGGAGTCGTGTTCCCTGAAAGCGATAATATTTCGAAATAAATGTATCTTAATCTTAATCTTAATCTTAATAAACGTTTTAAAGTTTTAGAGTTTTAAAATGTTTTCCCACCCGGACCGGTGACGGTTGTAAAAGTAGGCTATTGACAAGTCTGTCATGTAGGCCTATAGCATCTCGGACCGTTCTGGGCTCGGACCATCGTATAGTCGGACCGTTGTAAGCTGGGACTGGGTATGGTGGGACCAGTGCCAGTGGGTTAGTGGACTCGGACCAGTCAACCAACGATTTAAACAGACACACGTTGGCGTTGCTCACAAGCTTCATTATAGTAATTTATACATTAAGACCATAATCAATGGTCAACAAAAATAGTGTGTTTCTCCACCATAATCCATATCGTTGCCATTGGAGAGAGAAACACACTATTTTTGTTTATAATATTCCGTACGATATGGTGCTGCGTGTCCTCTAGACTTGAGACTTGAGTACGGAATTTCTATGCTTCTGTCTCTTCAGACCATATGTAGTGACAAGTAACAACGGACTGTGAGTAGCTATGAACCGTAGCTACCACAATGCTATAGCCTAAGTAATTACCATGTTTCTGCTGATATTGGTAAGCAGCGGGTGCGGGAGCGGGTGCCATACGGTACGGTACACCCTACTATCTGGCAGTGGTACGGTAACGATTCTGGCACCAATCGAAAGTACCTTATTATCTTATTGCTAATATTGGGTTGTCGAATTGCTTCTCAGAAATGTTAAGCATACGCAGGGGTATATGTAATTGCGTGTCCAACTAAGTGTAACCTCCCCGTCTCCCAATGGATGTGGAGGATAGTTACTAATGGCAGGATCAAAATTAATTAGGCATTGATTATTTAATTTGATATGTCAAAGATAAATAAGTCTTATTTTGACACACACATCTGTGTTAGCTGAGCGCTCTTGAAGAAACACCTGGCGAGAAAAGATGTCTGTATTTTTGCCATCGTGGAGCAAAAGGTAGAATAGGAGTCCAATACTCACCCGTATAGACATAAGATGTTAATCTCAAACAACCTTCTTTTCTGTAATTTAAGAATGTCATCTCACGAAGATTCATAATGGATGGGGTTGATGACAGCGGGCATCTCAATGGATATGGCAGAAGATGCATTCGGTTACATCGTTGAAGCTGGTTCTTTATGTTGTCATTTCTAACCAATGAAAACTCAGTTTACACAACGCAAAGGAACTGGTCGCCGCAACCAATCACACCCCTGCTCACTCGCTGTCGACGCCATATTTGGTTCCACGTTGGAAAGTGGTACATCGCAGGCGGGGCACTATCAGTTTTGCTTGTCATGCGAGATCGGTCCTTGTAGACAACTGGATATTACTTCGTATTTTTGGAGGTTTTGACCCACTAGAGAATTATGCTGACCAAATTTGAAACCAAGTCAGCTCGCGTGAAAGGTATGCTCTCCTTTTGATGGATTTTATGCCCCCGTTTATGTCGGTTCTCGTCTCTTATTGATGTTATCTGGGACGTGGCAGTCGCCGGGTGCGAGTTGTTGGATATGTTAAAACTTGATTGTTTTCTTCTTAATGGGCAGTATATGGCTTTGTAACTTGAAGTTTTGTTATTTGAGTAGAATAGATATACAATATGTGCACTGGTTCTATGAAAAGGTCCGTCCTGGGTATGACCATAAAGTGCCTTTCCGTCTCTTTTCTCTGTCTCGCTCCCTTCTGTCTCTTTTTCCTGGGTATGAATCATAAACTGCCTCCCTCTCACTGTCTCAGCTCTCCCGCCCTTGATATAACCATATTAAATATGTTGATAAGGGCGTAAAGCAACCAATCTCACCCACTCTAAGAAAATGCCCTCTCTCTTCGTAAGTTTCCCTAACAAATGTCCAGATTTCAGAAACTTGTCATTGACACTCCAGCTTGACGTTAATATAACTTATAACTAGCCTGGCTTGAACTAGTAGTATCGACGGAAGGATTCCCCCACGACTCTCCTTGGCTTGATCATAAACATTTATAATTCTTTGAGATGGCAAGCGAGTTCCGCTAGCGGTAGCGTTGCAACGGGTACCGTTCTCAAAACATTAATCTTTGATTTTACAACTATATATGCGTCTATCAACAAAATTCTTTCTACATATATCTTAATACCGATATCCCTTTCAAGAGAACTCTTAATTTCAACACATTCTGTCCAAGAAAGGTGTTATCTACAACTCGATATGAAGTCTGTAGGAAAGGGTAAAAGAGTGAGCGAAATCAGCAGGGATTGCATACAGACCTCCGCCCCCATAGAGTCCCATATTAAAACCCCCAAGTTTACACTCCTTTTTCTACATGAAAACGATGAGAAATTGTTTCGCCCCCAACATATGTGATATTAACAATATCAAACTTGGTGTCAATGAAAGCGATTATTATTTTATTAATGTTTTCTATATTTTTCGGGAGATTGAATCTCAAAAGTTTACTATGGGACTCTATGGGACATGCACCTAATACCGCTCAAAAGTCAACCCCTGGTTCACAGCGCCACCTGCAATCACATGACTTTCCGTCTCAAAGAATATGAACGGGCCACAATCTCTTTCATACCAATTAGAATTTAGAAATGTTTATTTTCCGTAATTTGGTCTACATTTTGAAACATTAAGTACTCGAAGTGCTGCCAACCCGCGCCTCCCATCCAATACACAAATCACAATAATACTAGACAGAGTTTCCGTCCCCGTATCCTCCCGCACCCCGGAGCGGGGACGGACAGTTAACCCTCATAAAAACACGGGAATCTGGCCCACAGGGTCAACATGGCTACATGCATGCGGAGGCCGCCAGTGCCTCATTCGGCTTACAAAAACGTGGATTTAAAGGGCACGGCATGGACGGACATAATAAATTAAGCGCATTTCACTTTTATTTATATTCATTAAAGACTTGCTGAAGGTGTGGGGGTGCACCGTTGTGCCCCCAAAAAGTCCGGGGTGATTTGCTGTTTAAATGATCATAGGCCTCGCTGGGAGTCGAGGCCTAGTATAGGCTACAATAATACAAAACATTTGGAGATATTTAAATGTTAAAGAAATGTTGGAATATGATGAATTCATACTTTAGCATAAGATGCACAGGAGCTCTGTCCTATTGGAGTTACCTCACAGTCATAGAATTAATAATAAAGTTACTTCCATCATATTTGTTTTGGTCTATTCCCATTGTGACTGAAATTGACATAGTGTGTAGCAGCTACTAATACAATACTATCTACTACACTGTTAGTCCAGTAGATCTAGGGTAAAAAATGGCCGAACCTAGAACAAATTGCAATCTAGAAGGTTTTTCAACAGTTTTGGGTTCTTTACATCCCCCTTGGTCACATACTAAAAGTCTACAAAAATCAAGATGTCGGAACATGCCAAAATCGAAGGTCAAAGGTCAAGGTCACCAAAAAATGAATTATCCAAAATATTTTGCCTTCAATTCAATTCAATTCAAGTATTCTTTATTGTATTTCGATCTTATTACAATTAGGTTGTTCGGCTGTCTATATAGACCTTTTGCTCCATATATTTCGATTTATTGAAAATAGAAATTTCATTTTTTACACATATCACCTATGATGGGCCCTTACTTTTGAAACAGTTATTTGACCTCTGACTCCAAGGTCAAGGTCATTGAAGGTCACCAAACTATGAAAAATAAAGCCTTTGAGGGAATATGACTTATCAAAGTCTCCCCCATTGAAAGGATTTTACTCAAATTCATTCACCATATAATGTACATATGAAAGCCAGTGAAATTCTGAACCGAAAAGCCAATTTTCAGAGGCCTACTTGAGAAATTGACATTACAACAGCCTAATAAATGTGGTATCTAAGAAAATTTAGAGTAGGATTTTGGCCTCATTGGGTATTTTATTGACTCCAATATGAAACTTTCATGAAACACCCATGGGGCTGCACAGGAGGTTAAGTTGTGGAATGCAGTCCAGAAACGGATGTGAGACAGAATAGGAGACAAGCCCGGACACACACCAAAGTGCTTACAGCCTATACCACAACTTCGAAAGAATGACATTGCCTTGGATAACATCTGGAATGGCCTTGACTGTAGGTGGAAGGGGGTCCACATATGGCGCTGCCCCTGGAAACCTGCAGTTGCTAAGTGGAGCCTGATCAGCTCTGCTGGGGCACCTCTTGAACAACACCAGGTACAGTCTAAGCCCCGAAACCTGGCAAGAGGAAGACTGCTGAAGAAGCGGTTAAAGGCAATGAGAAGCATGCGCAGCATGTATTGCAATCACTGGCAACTTTTTTTGATATCAACATTTCTTTAAATTTCTTAATTCTTATGGGTGTTCTCAAAGATGCTGAAAACAAGATGCACCGCTATAACGTCATATAGAATTGCAATGGGCTACATATGTTTCAATATATATTGACTGCACTATATATTTATATAAATCAGAGGTGGGCCAGTTTGGTCGCCACCTAGTGTTGTATTCACATACCACACTCCTCTCTCACCTGGGTCAGGTCACTTACCTGTCAGCGACCAACAACTCCACACCTATCTCACAGCACCTCTTTGTGGAGAAAATTTTTGTATTACTATGGGTAAGTGCGACGCTTGTGGGTATTCGCACCCTAGACCAGATCTCGAACTACGGTCTGTAAATATCGTACTGCTGCTGTGGTTAAATGTAAGGAAGCAGACCAATTGGAGGTTAATTGGGCCAAGTATTTGGACGTGCCTACGTTGGAGAAATTAACGGAGCAAGAAGACAAAATGGCAGAGTTGGAGGTCGCTGAGCTGCGCCGGCTCAGTGCAGCTCAAAGTGCCGAGATTACGGACATGTTAAGTTCAATGGATGAAATGTCTTCTCAATTTAAAGAAGTTCTAAAGTTAGTGCCTACCGGTGGTGGTGGTGGTGCCCGAGGTCCGCCGCCATTCGGCCATCTTGACAATGCCATGGGTAGTGGTTTGGCCGGTGCGCTTGACCCCTCCTTGACCAGCGCGCTTCACGATGTGGCCCTCTCCTTGGATCCTGCCATAGCAGTTAAAGACAAAGGTATGCCCCTCCGACCGGAGTATTATGTCCAACACTTGCTGCATAAGACTCCTGTGAAAAGTTTAGATCATAATAAGCTATCCTATCGTGAGCTTGTTCACGGAATGGTACGAGTGGCTGTGCACATACTGGAGTCAGACGGCGACATTGCTAGTTATCTTGACCACTTGAGTTTTTTGACCGAGGAGGGCATTAATGATACATTCCTGGACAAGGCATATGCTGTATATGATCACCGTATGGTGGACAAAGTGGCTAACGGGAAGCTTGACCACTTTAGTGCCGGGGATCCCTTGTGTGTGGCTGTTGGTTTTAGTCCCTCGCTGCGTAAGTTGGGGAAACAGCCTGCCGCCGCTCAACAAAAAGAATCCACTACTGCCTCCAACAGTGGTAGAAGGAGACAGGGAAGGTCTAGGATTCCTGTCGACTTCCCTGATTATTATCCCTGGCAGTGGTTTGGCCGGTGCGCTTGACCCCTCCTTGACCAGCGATGTGGCCCTCTCCTTGGATCCTGCCATAGCAGTTAAAGACAAAGGTATGCCCCTCCGACCGGAGTATTATGTCCAACACTTGCTGCATAAGACTCCTGTGAAAAGTTTAGATCATAATAAGCTATCCTATCGTGAGCTTGGAAAGTATTCGCCCCGCGAATAACCTTGGCACAGTGAGCTAGAACACCACAGAGCCTCTGGAGCTGGCGCTTAGTGGCCCTGGAGCGGTCTTCAAAGAACGCAAGTTCAGCGTGTAGCTTCAGAACCTTGTCGTCAGGGAGGCGGAGCATGGCCACACCTATCTCACAGCACCTCTTTGTGGAGAAATTTTTTTTTCTTAATAAACAGGGCGGTCAAGTGACCGCCGGGCTACATATACAGGGCTACATATACATAAATAAGTACATGTACACATACATACATATATGCATACATCATACATGCACCCATACGCACCCGTTCCTGCTTACATACACACACAAATACACCCATACATCTATACATCTAACATAGGAGCCTCCCTAATATACAAATGCACCTCAAACCAACCTGCAGCGTCAAAGATGCGTCGACGGAAATTGATGCAAACAAAGAGATGTACGAGTGCCTAGGCACTCACTATGAACAAGATTTCGATTATATAATTATATGTATAACTATAATTACAAGAGGGGTCTAAGCGAGAATGTACCTTCCCTCCATTGGAGAGACAGGCGACATTGGGTTGGTTTTTAATTGTTTAAACCTTTAACCTTGGAGAACAAGATATTTCGATTATATAATTATAATTATAAGTAGTCAAATGACTGTTTTAAAATGAAGGGTCCATTTTAGGTTATATGTGTGCAAAAAATGAAAATTATATCTTCAATGAATCAAAACATATGGCTCAAAAGGTTTTAAAAAAATGATTTGGTGACCTTGACATTTGACCTTCGATTTTGGAATGTCCCGCCATCTTGATTTTTGTAGACTTTTAGTATGTTAAAAAGGAGGACTCAAAGTACCCAAAACCATTGAAAAACCTTCTATTCACTCTAGGTCCAAACCCTCAGATCAGATAAGAATGGTATGTCAGTGATTAGACACCTACTTCGCTTAT
Source organism: Sthenelais limicola (assembly GCA_942159475.1). Classification (NCBI taxonomy): domain Eukaryota; kingdom Metazoa; phylum Annelida; class Polychaeta; order Phyllodocida; family Sigalionidae; genus Sthenelais; species Sthenelais limicola. Next base: position 83,671,105 of record OW804095.1, read on the forward strand.
CGGTTTCCTGGCCTAGGACTCGGCGTTTTGATGGAAAAATAATGATATTTTGCGGTCTTAATGGAATTATAATGGCACTTTGCGGTTTGAGGCGATAGGATTTCACTTCGTTTGAAGGGACTCTCTCAACTTTGGACATAGACTGTATTGCAATTTGTTCTAGGTTGAACCCTATTTCTACTGGACTATGTAGGATCAAACTTATTTTGATTTAATCTATTGACTGTCACTCCCAGATCTAAAAATCATCTTTAATATATCATTATTATTATTGTTGTTGAATCAATCTTGCAACAAACTGCCAGAGTTTTCAATTGTTACCCCAGCTCAGACCGTCTTTCATATACACGTACATCCCCACAACAGGCAACAAGATAGACTGTGGATCTGTATCACTGCCATCAGTTTTATTTAGATGAGATTATTTTAGTATTAGTTATTTACTGAAGCCTAGTCGTTGGGTATCAATTATTAAAGTGAAGAATTGGGAATGAGTGGCTTAACTGTTACACTGGCTATGTTAAAGTAACATGATCATCATGATGATATATGTATCAGCCTTCTTAATAAAGTAATATTCTTATTCCAGGGCTTTCATTTCACCCCAAGCGTCCTTGGGTGCTAGCCAGTCTCCACAATGGAGTTATCCAACTTTGGGACTATCGCATGTGTACACTGATTGATAGATTTGACGAGCATGACGGACCAGTCAGAGGAATCTGCTTCCACAATCAACAACCTCTCTTCGTATCTGGTGGAGACGACTACAAGATAAAGGTTTGGACGCTCCCCTTAAAATAAAATAGCTGATCTGATTTTCCAGTCTGAATGTCAAAAATGCCTCAAGTAAAGTTTTGAAGGCCTTAATCAAGTGTTATTTAATTGAAATCATCACATTTTTTTAACGATAGATCCTTTCACTGTCACACTATGTGACAAGATAGGGATCTGTTATGTTAGATCTTAAATCTTTTATAGGGATCTCTGTTATGTTAGATCTTAAATCTTTTATAGGGATCTCTGTTATTTTAGATATTACATCTTGTATTTATTGAGTTATCTAGAAACTGTTTAAATATAAAGACTTAGACTTTAGAATCATAAATCACTGACTAGTGATAACAATTGGTTCCTTTCCATATTTAGGTCTGGAACTACAAGCAGCGGAGATGTCTATTCACTTTACTTGGACATTTGGATTATATCCGGACCACAACATTCCACCATGTAAGTTTCCTTTTAACAAGAAATTTTGGCTGTGACCAAGGAAACAACGGTTTTCCCCGAATCCCCTTAACAAATGAAGACCCCTCCCCTAACCTAATCGATTCAACAATTCTGTGAAGTGACAATGCTTTTTCCCCAACTTAGCCTAGGAAACGTGTTGTCAAGGACTCCAAAGTACAACGCTCGTTACTAACGCTGTATAAATTAGAAGTTGTTACGACATACGTTATTGCATTGTGGCCGGCATCAGAGAAAAAGTGGACTTTTGCGCCAACAAAACAAAGTTTGTATTGGTCTCTCACGTCATCAATTAAAGTAATACATAAATATGCCAAATGCAAGCTTAGACATTTCTCTTTCCGATGGTGTATAGGGTTAGGCAATTATTTCATATTAATGCCTTAGAAGGCAACATTAGACAACCCAGTTTTGCATGACGATCGGATTTTTGTCAGTGGAGTCAATCCCGTAGGCCTAGACCTACTTGTCAAGCAGCAGGGGAAAGGCCGAAAATTATTGTTTCATTTTCTCCTTACTTATTCCACTCCCCCAGCTGACTGCTGATGGTTATTACGACAGCAAAATGGCAAGCTTTTTTATTGTTTACTTATGTAACTGAAAACTTTCTCTCATATCTGCCTCATTTAAAGGCTGAACACTTATTAACACTTATTATTTATAAACACTTATTTGGGGTAGAAAAGCATGAATTTCAACATCTTGGCAATGTATTTCGACTTCGGCGCTCGCACCGCCTTCAGCGCTCGTACCACCTTTGGTGAGGGAAACCTTAAAAAATATATCTTATTTTCAATCAAGATTTGAAGTGACAATAAATGCGGGAATTACTTTGTTGGACCAGTAAAATTATAGAATCATTGAATATGTTTGTCTAACTCATCTAGCTGTCTTCAAACCTTTTCAAGGAATCTAAAAAAAATGTTGGAAACCCAAATTCACATCGCTCAATTCTCATCTACATCACATTCCTCCTCCCTGAAAACATTGTTTCATGCCTTCATCTTGATTTAACTTTCTATATGTATCCTTATATATATATATATATAAGAATTTATATTCACATAAATCAATACAGTTACATCAATGAAATGGGCTTGGACCTCTAAACGCTTATGCGAGTAGATCTTCCGGCTAGTCCGTTAAACTTAAAATGGTGAATTGGCTTTATGCCTACATTTGACTAATTGCTTTACTTATTATTAAATTGAGTATTTTGTACAAATAATTTCTGCTAATGGTTACTACTTATCTTACATGGTGACAAAGTTAAGAGTATTATCAGCATACCAGAACAGGTCACTGTTACAGCATTGTAGTTTTAGAGTAGTTTACATTACACGGTCTGTATTTGATTTAGTAACAGGCAGTAATATACTTGCGCCAATTGGGTTAACAATGAGTTGATTAACATGTTTCATACAGGATGCAGGATGTGCTTACACCTATAGTAGGTGAAGGAATTTATGGATTTTTGACAATGCAAATAGAACTAACTATTGCTGCAATAAAATGGTATTCATGTAGTTCATACCTGAATTTACTATGGTTTTACTTTAGTGAATAATTAATTATAATTGGTGCACAATAATAATCGTTACATTTTACAATGACCTATTTATAATATATAATATAATGTAATATAAGACTTTTTAAGAAAAGTCACCCCTTCTACAATTAGAAATTATTTACAGAGTTGAAATTAGTAATGAACAATATTTGGACAAATGGACGGTATCGATATCTCAATTTTTCATTATTAGGAATTTACATACCTGAAGATGGTTATTATCTCATTGATTTTTAATTACTCAATGAGTTGCTCACATTTCGAATTTCTCGCTTTGAGTGAGGATTTGTTATCGTAATATCACACTATACAATACAATATTACAGTACAACACTATATTATCTCATCAATTATTATTCAATGAGTTACTCACATTTTGATTTCTCGTTTGAAGTGAGGTTTCGTTATCATAATATTACAACTACAATACTACAATAGTATACAATAGTATAAAATCATATCACGCTTATTTTCACACTATCATCTTTCTGTAAGAACTGGTCATTTGCCATATAGTAGTCTCTCTTCAAATATCTTCTAAATTCTTTCCTAGTTTTAGTAGACCGAACATTTGTCAGCAAACCATTCCATAGATTAGGCATTGAGAACAGATAAGATTTCCTATAAATTTCATTTCTCGGGCGCGGGACCTTCATTATATTACCTTCTGAAAGGCTTCTAAGATTTATTTTTCGTGTGTCTTTATACATTTCTTTCTTCATTCGCAAATATGCTCTTTCTAGTAAATGGCTATCCTGTTGTGCTTTCAGGGATGGTATGTTTAGTCTAGTGTGTATCTCTTTGGTACTGGTTAATTTGGGTAGTCCCAGAGCTATCTTTAAGGCTGAGTTTTGTAAACACTGCAGCTTATTAAGATAGATTTGGGGTGCTGAGCTATAGAAAATGTCTCCATAGTCAATATGTGGTAAAATTGTCGTTTTATAAATGAGGACTTGTGTCTGTTTGGAACAGACCCCATAAAGCTTTGACATATGTTTAATTTTGGTCCTTATTGTGTTAGTTTTTTTTGACAAGAAACTTCTTAAAATTCAATTGCCTGTCAATATCTATGCCCAAATATTTATAAGAGTTAACAGATTCTAACTGCTGTATACCAATGGAATAGTCAGCCTTATTTTGTAATGTCGGCTTCGTGCAGACTGAAACCGTTTTGCACTTGTTTATGTTCAGAGAGATTTTATTTATGCTACACCAATTAACAATTGCGTTGAGATCAGTTTGGAGATTTTCCACTTCCCGGGAACCTACAGGCCTACTTCCATAGAGTACCGTATCATCGGCAAAAAGTTAAGCTCTATTATATTTGACTACATCTAGCAAGTCATTTATGTAAATAATAAATAGGATAGGTCCGAGACAGGTACCTTGTGGGACACCACATTTGACCCTCTGAGGTGTGGATAACTCCCCATTCACAGAGGTCTTTTGTGTCCTGTTATGTAAATATTCTGAAAACCATTTGAGAGAGGAGCCACGTATCCCATATCGTTTTAATTTTTGCAATAAAATTTCATGGTTCACCGTGTCGAACGCTTTTCGGAAGTCCAAAAAGACTAAATCACTGGCTCTCTTATTATTTAGGCTCTCATAAACAGTTTGTAACATTTGGTCATGGGCCTCAACAATTGATTTTCCGGACCTAAAGCCGAATTGCCTGTTACTTAAAAGATTATTTGATTCAAAATATCCTGATAATTGGCTATGTATGCAACTTTCTAAGATTTTAGCAGGTAAAGTTATGCACGAAATTGGCCTGTAGTTTCCCGGATTACACTTGTCTCCCTCTTTATATAGAGGAGTTACTACAGCATCTTTAAAAGCATTAGGTATTTCACTATATTCAATGGAAAGGTTAAAGAGAAAAGCGAATTGCTCACTAAGAGCCATCATGCAAGGCTTTAAGATCTTTGTTGGTAATAGTTTAATTCCAGAGGCTTTGTAGTTGCCTACTCTCATTAGAGAGAGCTCTACCGAAGCCCTGGTTATCTTGTTGAAATTGAAAGTATGGTCTATAGTAGGGATATTGTCCGCCACTGTACAATCTTCATCTTTTGGCATTATATTTTGTGCTAACTTAGGGCCTATTTCGACAAAATAATTATTTATTTCATCAGCAATATATGTCACTTATATGTTACCCGTGAAATATAATGTATATATATTAATTGTGTTGATACCTGAATGTTGTTGTTTGGTAACTAATGCTTTAATCGTAAACTTTCGAGCTAGCACCGGCTGACCGAATGAAGCCGCTTCCTAGAGAAGTCAGACCACTCTGATGTCAGACCGGGCGGGTTAGTGGAGTCGGACCAGGGGGTTATTGGACTCAGACCACTAGGTTAGTGGACTCGGATCACTGGGTTGGTGGACTCGGACCAAACCATACCATACAAAAACTAACCCTAACCCTAAACCTAACCCTAAAATTGGTTGTCCTAAGTCAGTAAAGCTAGTAGTGGAGTATCCGAAGTAAAACTGACTAATAAAATAATTACTTTGACTATATAACTATCGTAATAATGTTCTGCCTAAAGCTATGCCTGGTCCGAGTCCACTAACCCACTGGTCCGAGTATACAGTTCTCCAGACCCCATGAAGCCACGCATTGTGGGCGGGGCTTAGCCAGCCCGGTCTCGCTTTTACCAGTCAAGTAATTACTTTTATTAGTCAGTTTTTAGTACGGACAGTCCACTACTACCTTTATTGACTTAGGACAACCAATTTAAGGTTAAGTTTAGGGTTATTTTAAGTATGGATCATTGTTAGGTGACATTTTCTATGATCATGACAGCACCACTATAGCCCCGCCTCCCCAGGCCGGCTCCGGCTATAACAGGCAATCAGAGATGCAAAGTCACTTTCAGTCAGCCGGTGCTAGCTCGACAGTTGTCGCTCCTTGCGTAACTAATGATCCTCCCGCGCCTGGTCATTCCATGTGGGACAGACTACACATAATTGTTCTTTCTTCCTGTGGATACATAGCCAATAAATACAGCATTTCTGTGAGGGTGTTTGCCTTGGCTAAGTTTTTATTCCGATTTTCTTATCTTTCAGGAATATCCATGGATCCTCAGCTCTTCAGATGACCAGACCATTCGCCTCTGGAATTGGCAATCCCGCAGTTGCATTAGGTAAATCAGAGCGTTCAGTCAACTTACCTCATAGTGATATTCCTTTTAGGTGATATTGACAATTTCCATTATAAATGTCCAAACCTGCCAATCCAAAAAGGGTTGAAAGGTCCTCAGCCTTAATATTACATATGATACAAATGAATGTTTAATGAAACTTCAAAGTAAGATTTTTTAATTCAACACAATTAAGAACGTGTAGATTTTGCATTCGTGAACAATGAATTGTCTTAGACATTTACCATTTTAAATCTGGAGGTGGTGTCCATGGACCTGTTAAACAAATATAGACCTATTCATTTCATTTCGATATGTATGGTAGGTACCATTTTGAAATAAATGGCAATGATCAGTTAACCGTGTTCCATTTTTCTACTTTTAGTGTCTTGACTGGTCACAGTCACTATGTCATGTGTGCCCAGTTCCACCCAAGTGAAGACCTTATTGTCTCTGCCTCTCTTGATCAAACTGTCAGAGTTTGGGATATCTCTGGTGAGTTGGAATTTGTTGTTTACTTAGTATTACTCAGTGACTCATATTCGGTGATGTTCAACATCATTGCGCTTACTTACATGATCGAATCAACCATTTCAGTTAACCGATTAACTGTTGTGGTTTGTTTCTGTAGATTGTAGAACATTTTATTCAATCTAATAATTGCTACAAGGGGGCGTTTCTCCAGCTAGTGGAAGGTTTTCAAGCCCTCTTGTTTTCTTACATTGATACTTAGTAGTGGACAATTCCACCATCGTCATTTCTGGATCACTGCTATTCATACAGTTCTTATTCATATTACAATATAGTATATATGGATCCCAAAGAAATCTATGGGTTCAAGGGATTTTACTTGGGGACCTTTTTATGAGCGTTGGAAGGATGTTAATCTATTTCTGCAGATGACAAAACAAAGTTTTAAAGGTAAAAAAAAATAGCACAATTCCATTTAGCTGTGAGTGCGAGACTGATATATAATTAGGAGGCTTGCCTATGTTGTACTGGCATGGATTAGCTTCTATTTCGTTGTAATGGGTGAAAGCCTCCTTTTAGTCTCATTATAGGATATACGGTAGAGAACTCTGTATACAGAGGCAAATGTCGCACCTTATTTGCTTAGTAGGAAAACAGGGGGTGGTTAAAGTGGGTTTGTTTTGAGTGTGTTTGGTGCTGATTGGTTGGTGTTTTAGTTGTACTGTAAGGGTTTAAGTGGAGACATTGTTGTGACCTGGCCTGATGGCTTTGAGTGACAGGGAGGTAGAGAGAATGAGGCTTAGGGTAACAGGTTATTGTGTAACTGTCTACTAGGCAATAGGTGGAAGGGTGGGCACCTTGACAATTATCCAAGGGCAAAAAGTGTACACTTGGTTCTTTGGCACATTTAGTTGATTCTGCTAATGTTGTCTGAAAGTGATAAATTATTTATCACTTTCAGACAATGGACTCACAAAATCAATGAACAAAACGGAAATAATCAGTAATGTAACTAAATATACTCCATATGAGGACCTTTAAAACGAAAGGATATATTAAATACATTGTTCTGAAATTGGATACATCGATTGACGTAACTATAGGTGATGAACACCCCAAAGGTCAGAACATTCAAATAAAGTGATCTTGTTAAAACAACACTTTGAAAAATATCATTTTTGCGACATATGATTCATTTCCCTGGAACACATCACATATCAATAACTGTTTACTGAATCCACCATCATTGAAAAGATATATCCAACCAAGTACCAATTTTAATGAATAGTTCATTTATGATTAACTATCATACATCGTTACGTTTCAGCTTTAATTACATCGTACAGACTGTATATTTGATCTGCATATTACCCCATACCCGCCCTAAATCTGTGTAAAATTTCAGCTCTGTATTCTCAGAATCTAGAGAGATACTCACGTTTAACTACACCCACTGCAGACAGGAGGTAGAAAGAAGGTTTTTTTTTAGACTACTACATGTTAATCAATGTTTTATGTTATCACACAATAACACAACCAAACATACAGATTGGTATGATTTCTGTCACAACTAAAAAGAATTAAAAAAGTTACTCTCCAGTGATGCAATTTCAATAGAGTAACGCTGCCCAAGCAAGCCTTGTAGTTGTAGTATAGTGACCATGGAAAACGTTGAAATTCATTCAGATCCATCCTGTACCACTGTAGAAGTATTTGGTGCATCCACATTTCTGCGCGAATTTAAACCCTTTGCGAATCCTATATGACATGAAGCCCAGTCGCAGTGCCAGTGTGTAACTATACCAGCTCAGAGCGAATATGGCATTCATGCCAGTGAAGCCCTATCATGCCAAAACGGTCAGTGGACACAATTCCGATATGAACATGATTTAACTGTGTCAATTTAAGAGATGGTAAACTACCAGCTCAGAGCAAACATGCCATTCATGACGGTATCATGCCAAACAGTCAGTGGACACAATTCGGATATGAACATGATTTAACTGTGTCAATTTAAGAGATGGTAATGCCAATTATTCAAAGAGGCACCTTTTGATATTTCCACCAAGGTTAATTAAATTCATCAATCTTGCCAAAATATCCCAATACTTTAACTTCAGAAAAAATAAAAAATTATCAGAATATCACAAAACTGCATTGAAAAATCGAACACATATCCATGCATGTATATTACATAAAAGAAGGAAAGGTTGTCGGCAGACATTACAGGCACAGACATAACTAGCCTATGTAATAGCCTCGCACTCCCAGTGGGATAAGTTGGGGATGATACTCTGATAACTTGATACGATTTTATAAACTCCTAAGAAAACGAAACCTCAATCTCTCTTTGAAGTTGTCTGTGCGAACCTCTAATTATAGAAACATGGTACACTGGAGTGTAGACAGAGCTATGTATGAATGTTTATGTTTATCTATATCTCTTGTGTAGAAGTGTGTGAAACTGGTCGCACAATGGTCGACGTCACGCCATTAATTAGAGGGGCTTTAATCTACTCGCCCGGCGGACTAGTGACTTGGCAACTTCCACTCGCCCGCAGAAAAATCTACTCGCCCCGGGCGAGCGGGCGAGCGTTAGTCTGAACCCCTGTAAATACTAGATATATTCTTGTATTTTGTTAAATGTTAAGTTCAATGAGTATCTTGAACAAGCTTTTAGCACATTTTATGTTCAATTAGTGTAGATTTGTGTACCAAAATCAGTGTACGTATTTCCAAGTCTGGACCCATGACTAGTGGTTACATAATGTGGTGTTTGCACAAGTGACCAGCTTATCTTGTGTAAGTGACAGGGAGGGAGAGAGTACCAGAGGCCCGTGAAGGGTTCTGTAACTATCTACTAGGCAAAGGAGGAAGGGTGGGGTTGGCTTAGGGTAACAATACTTTTGAAACTTTTGGGAGTTATGATAATATACTGTATGTGTATGTGTTGTGTGAATGAGCAACGAGTTTATACTACTATACTACTGTACTCTTTGTGTATTATTATTGTGCGTCACCACCAGAATGACTCTGACTGATTCTAAAGGGGACTTTGCATAGCCAGTGATTGTGAATCTGTACTCTTTGTGTATTATTATTGTGCGACACCGCCACAGGTGAGCCAGTGGGCCGTGCTGACAATTTGACAAAAAAAGGAATTTTTTTATTTATTTATTTTTATTGCTATTTCGACTTTACGAAGGGCTATCTCGACTTTACGAAGGGCTATCTCAACTTTACGAAGGGCTATCTCAACTTTACTGACTTTATGAACAATAAAAAATAGTGAAAGCAGAAAGTAAATGAAAAGTTATGCTAATCAGCTGAGCAAGCCTCCTACTATAGCAAAAGGCAGTAGTATGTTGTCTTGTTATTTTTTAAGTTTTATTTGCGAACGATTTCGGGGATACTCGATATTCTGATGATACACAAATGCAAAATCTAGATATAATTTAAGAAGATTTACAATCAGTACTCATAATCATAATTTACTCATATCTTAATTTGTATAGTTCTACCTTGGAGAATTTTATTCAGGTTTTAAGTCATTGCCGCTGTACATGCATTCGCACAATCAACTGGCACCCTGACACGCTGACAGTAACATATCGCGCTTTTGTTTTTGTTGATACCCTCTCACAAAAGTTGTCATATTCTAAAATTTAGCGGATGAATCACCCTGGAACCCCGGCATGATTACTCTAAACATATTATTCTATAATCCTGCCAAGTGTCTTGAACACAAAGCTAGAATTCTTGGAGCGAAAGGTGGGGAAAGATGGGTACCTATGGTGAAGGTATATAACCAGTTTAGTAGTGCCCGTCATATCTCCGACTGCAGTGCCATAGCAGGAGTGGTGGTAATGACCCAAAGCCAATTTGTGAAATGGCCTATTTTTGAAAAAAAAAAATCACCTTTTTTTAGGACTGCGCAAAAAGAATGCTGCCCCCGGACCCGGAGGCCTGGACGACCATCTGAAGGCAGGCCAGACGGATCTGTTCGGTACATCAGATGCCATCGTCAAACATGTGCTTGAGGGCCACGACCGTGGCGTTAACTGGGCCTGCTTCCACCCTAGTCTCCCCCTCATCGTGTCTGGCGCAGATGATAGACAAGTCAAGTTATGGAGAATGAATGGTTTGTAATCGTACCTTGAACTAATTATCGGTTTTATTATTTTTGAGGCATCCCCATTCCCATTCCCATCTTTCACGATTCTCCCGTATAATTTTGGACCCTCCTATTTCATGACCACATTTTTAGTTTATTATTTTACCCACTCCTGAGAAACGTTCGTATATTTCTCAGTAGCATGGTAGCACCCGAGGAGATAGCACACTCTTAGCCTGGTTAAACTAATTCACGACCATATTTTGGCTGTAAAATTGCCATGTGGCAACCTTCCGTACAACAACGCTATTTGTTCTAATACAAATCAAATATTTGACTCCAAGTCTGTAAATAGATGTAGTAGTTAGTTAAGAGACAAAACTATGTAACTCGTATAGATTTTTTTAGCTTAAATGAAATAGTAACTTGAATTGAATTTGCCTTGACAGAGGCCAAAGCCTGGGAGGTTGACACGTGCAGAGGCCATTACAACAACGTGTCCTGCGCCCTCTTCCACCCTCGCCAGGAACTTATACTGAGTAACTCGGAGGACAAGAGCATCCGTGTGTGGGACATGTCCAAGAGGTAAGATATAACTTATATGGGATATATATAATTTATATAAAGGTTCCTAGAATCCTCGATTCGAATCCCATAGCATCATTTCACGTCCCACCCAGTGCATGCCGACTGGGTTACTAAAGGCCGGTTATGTGTATAGCTACCTACGGATATATATGCATGTAAAAGAACTGTTGTTGATATTCGAAAAGAGCAGGGTATCGCATCCCGTTAGCTTGTTTCATCTCTTGACCTGATAGGGCAATAATAAATGAAAGCTATTTTCATAAATATCGCACATATACGATCTAATTTCGTTAATATTGTGACAAATGAAAAATCTCGTTGTGGTCCGGAAAAATCGCACCGAAAATCCCGTCTTGTGCGGTTATTTTTCTGCTGATCGCTGATTATCTTTGTCATTTTTATTTCACCTTTGAGTGAGGTCAATACGTACGGCCCATTGAGTTAACACTGAGGGCGCAACTCAGTCCTGAGGCCGATACGACGGCCGTATCAGGCCTCAGGCTGATATGGAATGAATATAGTTCTCCAACGATAATAGTATTATCGCATATAAATGAGTTGCAAAATTAAAAAATACTTGAATGGGTTTATTAAAGTAATTTACTGCAAAAACGTAAGTAAAAGAACAGTGCAGAATTCAATTATTTTGCATTCTAAGGATTTTAAGGGCGCAATGGAAGATCTACATTGGAGAATTGACCCGTCACCTTCATTTATCTGTTATTTATTATGTGAATAAAAATTCTAGATATATATATATATATATATATATATTATAACTTTAGACTAGACCACGTGTGCTGTTTACTTAATCAGATTGTACAGACATATTTCTATAATTCCTCGTATCTAATGTCATAAACAGGTTACATCTATTTTCATTTCCATAGTTTTATTTTCTACGCTACTGGCATGAAAAAGGCCCTAACATTGGCTAAATAAACCTATCGATTTTTTTTTGACTTAATAAAAATAAAAGACTTATCAAATCCTTTGTTTCTATAACGTTCCTACTACAGGACTGGTGTTCAGACCTTCCGCCGTGACCATGATCGTTTCTGGGTCCTTGCTGCCCACCCTACCCTCAATTTGTTCGCTGCAGGTAAGCATTTGAATAATATTTTTCAAGATTTGTGACTGGTCCTATCATCTTCAGGCTTCTTGAAAGAGGAGCTCCATTTTAAAAGCATGATCCCACACGATGACCACATTTTTCATATACATGTATTTATCAAATATTTTTCAAGTTCCCCCAAAATGTTCATATCGATGAAATATATTTGATGGTGAGACCCTGGAATCATTCAGAATTAGGCTATGAATATCACTCCCAAAACTATTGTCCAGAAGTATATCCGCCGAGAGTTGGCTGGGTTATACTGTACAGTTTTATAGGGAACAAGTGCCTTCGGCACTTGGATTGTAGAGGCAGTTGTGGCAACTTAGTACCTGAGCATTCTAAGCATATATGAACCATAAGCATATGAACAATATATGTGGAAAATATTGGACAAGATGGACCTTAAAGTGCCTTTCTGTCTCTTTTCTGTCTCTCTCTCCCTTCTTCTCTATCTCTATTTCCTGGGTATGATCATAAACTGCCTCCCTCTCAGCTCTCCCGCCCTTGATATAACACTTAAAAGTGTTGATAAGGACGTAAAGCAACCAATCTCACTCACTCTATTTGACAAAATGGTCAGAAAACTTTACCCTGGCGCTATATTCTAGCCTTTTTAATTTTAAATAAATTTTAAATCTCTCTTTTCCCTTTCCCCTCCTCCTGTTTCTCTGGGTAGGCCTACATATAGGCCTACTGAGAAAATAATGGAACAATAGGCTATCTTCATTATTAGCGGAGCTTTTAATTGTCACTAAATCCCCTTAAAGTACCTCTTATGGTCTTACATACACTGTAACTTTGGCCAGTTTTGGTCAAAATTGTGTTTCCAGCCACTTTCCTCCACTCAATAGCCCTGGATTTCTTCACTTTTTGGCCTACTCCTAGCAAATAACCTGTTACAGTGTATGGGGCGAAAAATTTTTTGAATTTATTTATTTAATAGGCTTTATTTAATGTCGGCAAAAGTCGTCGGTCAGGCTTGATCTTTTGTCTCTCAAAGGGGGTAATTGGCGTATAATGGTTTTGGCTGATAGCCGGGCTAGCTTTCTGAGCCAAGCTGATAAGACCTTAGTCGCCGGGCTAAGCAGCTGGGCCTGGCTGTACCTGCGCCTGTGTCCCAGTCAGTCTGTCCACCCATATTGGGCCCCTTTCCACTTGAGTGTGTTGTGGCGGGCTGGCTGGGCTGGGGAGGGGATGGTGCAACTTAATTCCGACCAGATGTGAGTCACACTGGGCATATCCTTTTTCAGAACTTCTTTTAGATGGGATATATATTTATAGTCCTAGAACAACTGTACTGCTTACAGTGTGAGAATTAAATCAACCTTCGAACGGAATTTGTACATCAAATACAAGGAAAGTTGTGTAATTTGAAAGTTCTACTTTCAGCCCCCTCTATATCTATCGCCACTCCACCTCCACCTGGGCCTTCCCTTTCCTCTTGTGGCGAGGGTGTTGTGACAAGGGGGGGGTCCAATTAACCCTGTTACTCCTTCCTCACATTCCATAGATGTCATCATCACCACTCCACGCCTGGTCTCATTAACAGGAATGAGGAGATGTATTTAAGTGAAGTGTCACCCTAGTTGTGATAATAAGGTCTAGACGGTCAACATACAAGCTCAGAGTAGAAGTTTTACTCTAGCTCTAAGATACAAGCTTATATAAAGATGGGAACATTGCGAGAAAAGAATTATGAACTTCAAAACTATCAGAAATTGATTAAATTCTGTTTCAAAATTAATTCCTTTACTTGAAGTTTAGTGCAGGTGATTTATTTCTTTTCTTTTCTTCTTATTGGCTCTAAGGCTTTAATTCTCCCCGCTCTCCCTCCCTCTCTTTTTCTCTCCCCCACCCCCTCCCCTTTCTATTATAATTATTATTTTTTCATATTTGAACACATGTTTCTTACAGACCTGAAATATATATATATATACTGATTTCGAAATGACCTCCTCCACTAAGCCACACACAGATAGCTAGCATACACGCAGCCAAACGGGGTTAATGGGACACCCCCCCCTCCCCCACACCACCTGCCCCTCTCCTCCCAGTGTAGTAGGGTATGACTGGGCCAGGTGTTATGAATTAATTGATTCAGTGTTCATTAATGTGCCTGCGAATTCTGGGAGTGGGGAGGAGGAGGAGATGGTGGTGGGTGGTGGTTGTGGTGGAGGCACTCCTCCCCTCTTCTAGCTTCCCTCATCCACCACCTAAGGGATTTCCCCTTATGGGAGTGCAGGTTTCTCTCCACCACCACCACATCTCTGCCCCCACCAGTCTTTCTCCTGTGCCCCCGCTAGGTGCAAATAGGTACTCCTCCTATAATGATGGCTTTTAACCCTCCCCCCCCTGTCCCACAACCACAATGCCCTCTCACATCTAGTTTCAGATGTTTACACCATATCATACTGATGAGTCCAGCTGTTCATCCTCTCTCCAACCTCTCTCCCTCTCCCTCTCAGCAGGGACCTGGGACTGCTGGGGAGGGTAAAGAACTCCTCCCCTGCCACACACTAGCTCTTACCATAAAACATAATAGGTGTGTGTGTACCTAATGTATACTCTTCAGAATGGATGGGTTTGATTTTGAATGTAAGAAAAATAATCTTGTGCATTTAAATGTCATAAGTGTCATTTAAATGCTCCAAACCGCAAATGTCATAAGAATCCCATTAGGACATTATTTTTTATTTTTTTATAAATTTCATTATTCTAGTCTAGTTGCTATATGTGATGTCATCCCCCTGGTGTTAAGAAAGACAGGGCCTCTGCCTCTATGCCTCTGTGGTGGTGGTGGTGGTGGTGGTAGAAGGAGGGATGGGATGAGAGGTGGTGGTGGTCTCTGAGTGGTGGTGGTCACATCTTTCTCTGACCCTCTCTCTCTCTCTCTTGCTCATTAGCTCATCACTGGGCATTCCAACCTACCTTTCCCCGAACTCAATCACCCATATCACTCTTTCTTTGTACCAAAATGATAATTTGGTAGTGACACCAAGTCTCTCCCTCCTCCCTCTCTCTCTCATTCTCTCTCTCCCTCCCTCTCTGTCTCCTCTCTCACACAATCTCCTCCTCCTCCTCCTCCTCCTCCTCCTCCTCCTCCTCCTCCTCCTCCTCCTCCTAAGTTGGGAGCATGGGGTCACCATTTACTAGAGTGATAAAAATGTCACAACACTGATATCAGAGCTCTGATTCACTCCACCACCACTGGCAACACCCCCCCCCCCCCCCACACACACACACTCCCTCTGCCTCCACCACCAGAGGGAGGGGTGGGTTGTGTGGGGTGGTCAACATGTGTTTTCAGTCAACCACAAGTCCCACACCCCTCCCCTCTCATGTCTGCTGCCCTCAGCCCCCCCCCCCCCCCAACGATGGCCTTTAACCCTCCTTAACCCTCCTATCCTCCTAAAGTCCCCATTTGTATAAGTCCCCATTTGCCTACATATCAACGAATGATATTTAGTAATTGATCCGATACCCCACTATAACAAATATCAATATTCATAATCAGTCTTTAGAAAGTCCCCATTTGCATACATATCAACGAATGACATTTAGTAATTAATTTGAGAGCCCACTATAACAAATACCGTATTGGCAAAAAGGGGGTGTAGGTCATGAAAAAATAAAGTCATACCCCCATATCATTTGCATTCATATCTCCTAAATTAATTGTATAAAATCCCTGGGCTTATGAACGGGCCACTACGGTATTGTAATTGATTCGATACCCCCCCCCTAAATAAGCTCCGCCCCTGTGACTATTTTCATGGTCGCAGGTCCCATGCCTCCTTGTTTTGAATGTTAGACTTGCCAAATTTAGCTCTCCCTCCCCTTTTATTTCCCCCCTCCTTCACCTCTCCTCTTCTTCCTCCTTCACCTCGATCCCCTTCCTTCTTTCATTAACCCTACCTTCCTGTCATCATCCTCCTCTCACTCCGCGCTCCCCAAGGAGCAGGTTGAGGCGGGGCAGGAGAAGAAAGAAAGATGGAGGAGAAGGAGGAGGGGTTTGTAACAGGTATGGTAATGAGGTAGTAGGACGGGGAGGAGGAGGAGTAGGGGATGAAACAGAGTAGGGGGAGAAGGACTGGGGCGATGATCCCTGGCGAGCCAGCAACCCAGCTGGGGGTTTGTGGTGGGGGGCTGTAGGCCCCCGAAAAAAATTGGATTTAAGAAAAGAAATAATTCTTGCTAAAATCTGCAGTTCGCCCCTCTCCCTTTCCCCCTCTCTGACTAACTGCTACACCCCATTTCTCTTCTTCCACCCCCTAGTCTTCGTCCACCTCCCCACTAAACCTATTACATAAAGATTAATATTTACATGGTGTAAAATTAAGGAGAGGGACAGGGACAGGGACAGGGGATGCAAAGATACCAGTCAGTCATACAAAGCACTGACCACTAACTCGGGTTGCAGGGAGACATGAGCATTGAGGCATGACGTGACGTAATGGGTGACGGCGGGTCTGCTACTTAGGTTGTCGTAATATATGGCGATGTAGTGCAGTCACTTTGGCGGCCCTCTTTGGGGTAGATGACACTTTGCGGTAGATGACAGTCTGGTGACTGGTCAAGAAAGCCCGATTTGAATATATGTGTAATGATTGTTCATTTCTTCCACTGGTTTCTCTCCACCCCTGCCCCCAGCCATATAATGAACATCCTTCGCACCCGGCAGCAAATGTCACCACGCCGGGTGCCCTGGTTAAACAATAAAAATCACAAGAAGCTAAGAAAGATAAGACTCAAAGTAAACCCAGTGAAGCAGAGGGTTCAGCTAAAAAAGCAGCGACTGGAGCTGGAACTGGCTTAGGTGTCAAGATCAAAGAAAATATGAACGAACACAAATCCATACTATAACTAACCCTAAACCTAACCCTAAATTGGTTGTCCTAAGTCAGTGTAGGCAGTAGTGGACTTTCCATGGTAAAAACTAACTAATAAAAGTAATCACTTGACTATTAATAGCAAAAATCGATCCGCTAAGCCCCGCCCACTTCAGTCTGGCTTCATTCGTCAGCCGGCGCGTTATCGTAAGGTTCCGACAAAAGCCTTGTTGTATGCGCCAAGGATGGCATAATTCACATATTATGCACCACCTTGACCAAGTGTGGCATATAATACTGAAAGTATAGGCAACGAGAGCACAGGGGTGTAATAAACCAACCTTCCCCTTCTCCGCCCCTCCTTCTTTCCCCCCTCCTTCTCGTCCCCTACTCCTTCTCCTTCCCCTCTTCCTTTCCCACTTCTGCACCTGTTACACCCCCTCTGCCTTCCCCCTCCCCTCCTCTCCCTTCATCCCCATTCCTTCTCCAGCACCTCCCCCATCTGGGGTGGGAGGAGAGAGGGGAGGCGGACGAGGACGTGGAGGTAGAACTAAGGAGGAGGGGCAGGAGAAGGGAGGAGTATGAGGTCGGGAAGGTAGGAAGGGGGAGGAGTAATTTTGTTCTTTCATGAATATTATTGAAGCATATACATGTGTGCATATGATTCTATATGTTTACTGAAAAAGTCCCGCCGGAAGTGTCTGCCGGCATATCAGGTTACAAATCCAGGGTTCCCAAGGTTGAGAAGAAAGTTCAGATTGCAGAAAGTATTAATTTAAGATTTAATTTAACGGCACCGTGGAATGCTGTTAGAAGTATGAGTTTCCAGGATTTTATTTCTCTGCAATAAATGAACATTTAAATCCGATTCCCCACACGCCTTTGATCTCCTCTTATCGGGCCTTATCTGATGAGATGTGGGCCTTATCTGATAAGGTGTGGGCCTCTTCCCTTGCGCCGATCTCCCCAGGGTTCCCGTCCAATCCCGTCCAGGCTAGGGGATGGTGGTGTTCCCCCAGTGACCACAGAGTAATAAATTCCAGATGTCCACAGTCCAGATGTCAAACTTTTTAAATTAAAGGATGTACACAAATAAGCCCTGTGTAAATATATTCTCCTTAACATAAGAACACTTTTGGTCTTTATTCCATAATTCTATTTTGTTTAGAAGCCAAGATAATATTTTATACATAAAACCCTCTGAATAGGTTGTGATGTGAAAGGCTCAGGGCTAGGCTAGGAGGAGGAGGAGGATGTCCCAGAGAGAGGAGAAAGGAGAGGAGAAAGAGAATCGACCACAATATTAATTATTAAGCTAATATACATCACACAGCAATGATTCAAACACCCATGTTTGTCTCTTCTTTAGTAGAATATTTATGATGGTAAGTTATTTTGGTATATCATAGATTTTTAAAAATTGAAAGAAGTACTGGGGTGCGTTGAGAAGATCTGAGGGTGTGAGAAAAGTAAGATTGTCTGTCAATCTTTCTCAGTTACGGGGCCTAAAATAGCCCCTCGCCTGGGCGGCCTGCTTGACCGCCCCCTCGCGCCGCTTGACCGCCCCCCTCTGATAACACTGCCCCAGCTTTGCCAGCTGTCCACTCCACCGCTAGGTGCGCTCTCCTCCACCTCGTTTTTCGCCGCCAGGAGTCGGGGAGTAGGGGGCGCTTTGACACCTCCTCCTTACAGGCAGAAAATGTACAATTGGCAATTGAACAACACATTTAATAAATTCTCCTACATTAGGCTGCAATTTCGTCAATTATAGGTAAATTCGAGTTGGCCTTATCTGATAAGGTGTGGGCCTCTTCCCTTGCGCCAAACTCCCCAGGGAGCCCCATCCAGCCCCGTCCAGGGTGCATGTATACAGTGACTAAGGCTAAGCTCTCCTCCCAATGTAGTAGGGTGTGGGTCAGACTTTCAGAAAATGTACAATTCAACTTTACCAAAAGTTGTGAAGTTTCTCAAACTTTATAAGTACATCCTACATCACATGTAAGCCATCCTCCAGGGCAGAGCTTTACTCCTTCCTTAGGACGGATTTTTTTTTTTTATCATTTTTTTTTCACTTGCTCCCAACCGCAAAATGCCATTGAAATGCTCCGAACCGCAAATGTCATTAAAATCCCATTAGGACGGAAATTTTTTTTTTCATTTTTTTTTTCATCTACATTGTCTAGGTTCTTGCTCCGAACCGCAAAATGCCATTCAAAGCTCCAAACCGCAAATGTCATTAAAATCCCATTAGGACGGAATTTTTTTTTTTTCATTTTTTTTTTCATCTACATTGTCTAGGGCCTTCTCCCAACTGCAAAATGCCATTGAAATGCTCCAAACTGCAAATGTCATTAAAATCCCATTAGGACGGAAATTTTTTTTTTCATTTTTTTTTTCATCTACCTTGTCTAGGGCCTTTCTCCCAACTGCAAAATGCCATTGAAATGCTCCAAACTGCAAATGTCATTAAAATCCCATTAGGACGGAAATTTTTTTTTTCATTTTTTTTTCATCTACCTTGTCTAGGGCCTTTCTCCCAACTGCAAAATGCCATTGAAATGCTCCAAACCGCAAATGTCATTAAAATCCCATTAGGACGAAAATTTTTTTTTTACATTCTTTTTCCATCTACATTGTCTAGGGTCTTGCTCCGAACCGCAAAATGCCATTCAAAGCTCCAAACCGCAAATGTCATTAAAATCCCATTAGGACAAAAAAAACGTTTTCATTTTTTTTCATCTACATTGTCTAGGGTCTTGCTCCCAACTGCAAAATGCCATTGAAATGCTCCAAACCGCAAATGTCCGGATTTTTTTTTTTTTTTTTATAAATTTCATTATTCTAGTCTAGTTGCTATAATGTGATGTCATCCCCCTGGTGTTCAGAAAGACAGGGCCTCTGTCTGTATGCCTCTGTGGTGGTGGTGGTGATGGTGGTAGTGGTGGTGGTAGAAGGAGGGATGGCATTGATAGCGACCATCTGGGGCTATAATATAACAACCATTATCTTATCAGCTATTTAGGCCCCATTAGTAACTGAGAAAGATTGACAGACAGCTTGTCCAGTACTTCTTTCAATTTTTAAAAATCTATGATATACCAAAATAACTGACCATCCTAAATATTCTACTAAAGAAGAGACAAATATGGGTGGTTGAATCATTGCTGTGTGATGTAAATTAGCTGTAATAATTAATATTGTGGTCGATTCTCTTAAGGTTCTCTCTTTCTCCTCTCTCCTCTCTCCTCTCTCCTCTCTCCTCTCTCCTCTCTCCTCTCTCCTCTCTCCTCTCTCTCGGACATCCTCCTCCTCCTGGGTGTATGAATGTATGCATGGATGTATATATGTATGCAGGTGTGAATCCTATTACTTTCTTGGCGTCCCTAGTTCCTCTGTCCCCAACCCCCGACACATATGCTTTCATACTAACTCCAATAAGAGTTAGTATCCAAATCTTTTACACTTTTACTTGTTTGCTTTATATGCATATCATAAGTTACCCCGCAAACCCTCATAGTTAGCAATTTATTGGCCAAAAAGTGGCAATAAAAGTAAAATCTCCTATATTTTTTCCAAAAAGCTTTAGTAAATGGTCGGATTCCTATAATGAAGTATAAAAAATGGCTCTACAATCCAAGACCCGAAGGCACTTGTGTAAACAAAAAGCTTTTTGACACCATTCATCTTGATGTCATTAACTCCTTCTCAATATATTATAAGGGTTTATTCTAGGTAAGGCCTACAATGTATGACTAAAGCTTGCCAGGTGAGGAAGACCAGCCCTATGAGCTGACGTCGTTCTGCTAAAGCAATGTTTTAAAAAGCTTATAACTACTCGTTTATTTTATTCACTAGGCCATGACAGTGGAATGATCATATTCAAACTGGAGCGTGAAAGGCCTGCATTTGCTGTCCATCAGAACATCCTCTACTACATTAAGGAAAGGTTCCTTCGACGTCTTGACTTCACCACATCAAAGGATGTCGCCGTCATGCAACTCAGAGGGTAAGTTAATTTCATGTTAGCCGTTGCTGGGTAACAACAGAGATATGCATATCCGGTCAGGTGGTCAGTCAGCTTCCGGTTTGGAAAAACCTCCATGGTGGCAGTTTCCTTCGTCCAGATTTCATCGAGTTTAATCACAGACATCAGACATTCTAATTGCCTTTTACGTGGCAATTCGGCTGTAAACTTACTAAAGGTTCCTTTCGGAACTATTTGGGAAATTTTTCCACTAGTACTAGACTGTGGTTCGATTTCTCGGTAAATCATTATGTCTGACAGTGAAGCTAGCAATGGCATTGATGTTGATGGCGTGCAGAAACGTGCAGCTAAGCCCAATGTAGACCAGATCGGAGACCTTATGGTACAGATAGTGGAAGATAAGCTCAAACCTCTGAAAACCTATCAAAGCGGCAGAGGACCTGGCCTCGTAAACCAACCTTCCCCTTCTCCGCCCCTCCTCCTTTCCCCCACCTTCTTCTCCCCCCTCCTTCTCGTCCCCTACTCCTTCTCCTTACCCTCTTCCTTCCCCACTTCTGCACCTGTTACACCCCCTCTGCCTTCCCCCTCCCCTCCTCTCCCTTCATCTCCATTCCTTCTCCATCTGGGGTGGGAGGAGAGAGGGGAGGCGGACGAGGACGTGGAGGTAGAACTAAGGAGGACATGTCCGTCAACCCCTCTGGGGGTGGGGAGGAGGAGGAAGAGGAAAAGTCTGATAAACATAAGACTCTAGCTCTAATCAGGATCAGAGCTTCGGAGGAGGTGCTCCACCGAATCAGGAGAATCAGGATAGCCAGTCCAGCTCAAACTCATTCGCTCATGTGACGCTTTTGAGAGATCCCTCTCTAACCTCCTATCGGACAAGGCTCGTGCAACTGAGCATGGATGCAACAGACAATAAGCGCGGGAGCCTGTTCTCCCAGCAATACCACAAACAAACTACCAAACAGTACTGTGGCCCAAATGTTGAGGCTTGGTAAATACAACTATATTATAGCTAATTATACCATTTTGCTGGATCAGGGCTCAGAAGAATACCACTGCAATGGTGAGCTAAGGGGCTCCTTTTACAGTTTATCTTGTTAAAAATGGTGTATGATAGCTCATACCTGAATGAAAACAAATTAAAAACAAAATGTTGTGACCCAAACAGGCCCCTGGGCCGGAGGACCAACACATGACAACAAAAGACGGGTCACCCATACATACCACCTAGCGCTCCACTGGAAAAGAATGAGATTCAACTAACTAGGAAATTCCTCCTGTGGACCTCCCACATTACTTTGTGTAGGCACTCACAACAACCTAAAGAAGCTTCGAGTTTACAGGGATTATCATGTAAATTGTCTGCAGACATCTGTACAATGATCATGTTATTATTTTGTTATTATGTTGTCAGCTAACACTGCAAGCTAACTCTGCAAGCTAACTCTGCATGATACACAGGACCCACCAAGGAATCAAGCTTTGACAGCGCAGAGCCGTGACATCCTAACGTCTATGCGCGAAAGTAGTAGTAAATAAAAGACAAGTCATTTGATATGGTTGAACACAGAAGATTGCTATTAAAATTGAAGCACATACCCAACAGGCAAATGAACGCAATTCCACATGATTTTTAATGCGCAATCATCTCACCATAGTTCTGTGATGAGAGAGGACGCTTTTCACGCAAATGGTCACGCTAAGGGTATAACCCACTATTTGGGCAAAAATCAGCAAATTATAATAGCATTTGAGCATGATATTTTATATACAATTTTTCGCCTTATTTTATTGCTTTTATTGCCAGAATAATATCATTTGGAATTACTCATACTTAATTCTTTATGATAACATATCAATTATTTCATCATTATTTCCATCCTGTAAGACTGTCGCATTGCTGGGAAGGGTTATTCCAGTTCTACTTGGCCCAGTCTACTTCAGGTTATGAAGTATGTAATGATGGGGGGTATTTTGAGCAAATTTAGAGAGAGGGAAATAAAAATATGTATATTAAAGTATATATAAGTTTGGTGGGGGGGGGGGCAGGATGGGACAGATTAACCACAGCTATATGCTATATAAACAATGACAGCCTAGGAAGCATAGAAGTTAGAACAAACATCTCACTGGTGCCGTACGCTTTTCTAGACTAGGCGACCCAATGCGGACCGTAGGGCCGGAGGACCAATCCATAACAACAAATAACGGGTCACATTTCTTCCACCTAGTGCTCTTTACTGGTATACGGAAAAGAATGAGATTCAACTAACTCGGAAATTCCTCCTGTGGACCTCCTTCATAACTTTATGCATGCACTCACAACAACCTAAAGAAGCTTTGAGTTTACAGGGATTATCATGTAAATTGTCTGCAGACATCTGTATAATAATCTTGTTATTATTTTGTTATTATGTTGTCAGCTAACACTGCAAGCTAACTCTGCAAGCTAACTCTGCATGATACACAGGACCCACCAAGGAATCAAGCTTTGACAGCGCAGAGCCGTGACGTCGGCTATGCGCAAAAGTAGTAGTAAAAAAAGGCAAGGCATTCTGCTGGGGCCTGTTTCAAAATCCAGATTTCCTTCCATTTTCGAGCAAAACAAATATAAATCCCCTGTGTTTTTGCATACAATCCGTGCCCATATGCATCTAGTATAGGGTGAAACAGGAGCCAGTCAGATACCAAGCTATTTTTTTTTCTAAATGACTAATTATCATGAAATACAGGTCTAGGAACCCTGTCGACGTTTCACGAGAAGTGCCCGTATATATTTGCATAAAGAGTTGTAGAAGTCATATATTATTATTAACTGTAAAACCATCCAGTACAGGATGGGGATGGTATAGGTTAACTTTGTAACATAAACTTAAAAACTTTGTACATTATCTAGTCAGATACAGGTGCTATGTACTTAGCCAGCCATATCGAGGATTGAGGAGGTATCTCTAGCCTTGTATATTGGTCCGCATCCATTACAGGATGGTACAACGTATTTTATTAATGATACTCCAAGGTTGATTATTAGTATTTCTAGTCTTTATTTCTTAGACTCTGCATTTCTGTAGATATTAGATGTTACATGTAGGCCTTAAGGAAACAAAATTATGTATGCAAAATGCCTTAGGACTTCTGGGAAGAATAGCTCTGAGCTGACAGGTTTAGTCCCATTTCTCACAAATGTTTTAATGATGTACTGTTGAAGAGAAATAGAAATACGTTGTAAAATTGACAAGCCCAAATTGTCTAGTTTTAAGTTAAAGTTGTCTCATTCAGCCAGACATTCGTCGCGCCCCTACCGGCCAGAAGGCTACCCACACTTTCTTACCGCCACAACGCTCGCGGATTTCTTATCAGACCAAAGCCAATCAGCGCAGGACCAGTGTATTTCGTCCTAATCTGTCTAGTATAAAAATAAAGGAAAGATGGAAATCGGTCTCTTCCGAGGCTGGTACTGATTTGAAGCATACATCTCTGTGTGTTGCGTTGATTAATTTCTCGCCCAACTACTGACCCTGAATTATTACGAAGAATGACCCGCATTTCTTCAACGTCTATATATATATAAGTGGGGTGGGGGTGGGGTGGGGGGGTGGCAGCATGGGACAGATTAACCACAGCTATATGCTATATAAACAATGACACCCTAGGAAGCATAGAAGTTAGAACAGACATCTCACTGGTGCCGTACGCTTTTCTAGACTAGGCGACCCAAACAGGCCCCTGGGCCGGAGGACCAACACATGACAACAAAAGACGGGTCACCCCTACATACCACCTAGTGCTCCACTGGAAAAGAATGAGATTCAACTAACTAGGAAATTCCTCCTGTGGACCTCCCACATGACTTTGTGCAGGCACTCACAACAACCTAAAGAAGCTTTGAGTTGAGAGGGATTATCATGTAAATTGTCTGCAAACATCTGTACAATGATCATGTTATTATTTTGTTATTATGTTGTCAGCCTCACTCTACACAGAACCCACTTTCCAATGAATCAAGCTTTGACAGTGCAGAGCTGTGACGTTCTCATGGCTCTGCGCTCCATTCATCCACCATTTGACCAGTCTGATATCTTTCATGACTCTGCAAGCTAACACTGCAAGCTAACTCTGCAAGCTAACTTATACCTTACATTAGCAATAGTTCCGGGTATTCCCGCTAGGAGTCACATCACACAAATGTTTATATTAGGAATTCTGAGAAGCAGGTAACTTTGAAAGTCTGTAACTTCACTAATTTTTGGAGTATCAACGCAATTCTTTCACTTTTATAACGCTCATTTCCCCTCCTGTACATCACTGTCATTATCTTTCACTTTTATAACGCTCATTTCCCCTCCTGTACATCCCTGTCATTTTTTTATTTTTTTAAATTGATATTTAGTTTTTGTACATGTGATGTGTCACAGGAAAATGAGTCACTCCCCCAACCTATTTGAGATCATCTACTGAAAACTGACATAACTTTACAAAAAAGCCCATATCTTGGCAAATTCTGGGAATTTACAACAATCTTTTTCGGTTATTGACTCAGCAGGACATGCAGATTCAGAATGCCTGGTTAAATTATTGATTACCTATCAGCAGGTACTGAGCTCCCTACATAGGAAGGATTTCAAGCCCTACCATATAAACTTGAAGTATTATTTGCGTAAAGGTAAAATGCTCCCTAGGATCAACAACACTAAGGAGGCCTTCACAACGATTGGTTTGCAAAATTTTAGAATTTTTGGTGCAAATAAAAGTAGCAACAAGAACAACAAGTGGTGAGGGGGGTGGGTGGTGGGGGCGGGGGGATTGGACAGATAAGCCACAGCTATATAAACAATGACAGCTTAGGAAGCATAGAAGTTAGAACAGACATCTTACTGGTGCCATACGCTTTTCTGGACTAGGCGACCCAATGCGGACCGTAGGGCCGGAGAACCAACCCATAACAACAAATGACGGGTCACCTTTCTTCCACCTAGTGCTCTGGTATGGGGAAAAGAATGAGATTCAACTAACTCTGAAATTCCTCCTGTGGACCTCCCTTATAACTATGTGCAGGCACTCACAACAACCTAAAGAAGCTTTGAGTTTAGAGGGATTATCATGTAAATTGTCTGACATCTGTACAATAACCTTGTTATTATTTCGTTATTAGTTTTGTGAGCCTCCCCCTCTATATGATACACAGGACCCACCAATAAATCAAGCTTTGACAGCGTATAGCCGTGAAGTCCTCACGGCTATGCGCTATGCTACAAACAAACTACCAAACAGTACTGTGGCCCAAATGTTGAAGCTTGGTCAAACACTGCAAGCTAACACTGCAAGCTAACTCTGCAAGCTAACTTATACCTTACATTAGCAATAATCTCTCTCCATCTCCCTAAATCCCTTTTTAAAGTTTAACGATTATTATTTCGTTATTTGGCTGTAACTTTTCTTCTAGTTGGAATATTTTCACAAATTAAAAAGCATTATGACCCTATGAAAAGCATTAAGTACACAATAATTAAAAACATTATGTGGATATTTCTTTTTATTCATTCGAATTTATGTAGATATATGTACACTCTTTTGTGTCCTTATCAGCTAGTTCCCATCACAGACTACACAAAGCTGTCCTGACTACAACATTTATTATTAACTTTTCCAATTTTGTCTATATTATCAGTAATATGTGTAGTTTATGTACAAAGCATAATAAAGCAATAGAAGCTATTTTAAAAAGTTATGAATTTTCAGCCAAATGTTGACCAATTG
The DNA here is from genome assembly GCA_942159475.1 of Sthenelais limicola. Classification (NCBI taxonomy): domain Eukaryota; kingdom Metazoa; phylum Annelida; class Polychaeta; order Phyllodocida; family Sigalionidae; genus Sthenelais; species Sthenelais limicola. The sequence continues at coordinate 83,697,936 of OW804095.1, forward strand.
GTGGAATTGCTCATATATATTACTTGATATATGTTCATATAAATTACCAGGGAAGGGTTGCAGCGCTGGCGCTCCCCTCACTTTGTTTCACTAACTAACCCCTCTCTCATGGGATGGTGGTCACTTCACTTCACCACCTCACGGGTCACACATTGGTTTTTTTTGGCCTAACCGGGAAAAAAAACTTTTATTAAACTAAACGGTGGTCTTCATGGCAGCCGGCTATCATGCCACTCCGTTGTTTGTGTTCTGTTTCCCACGCATTATGGTGAGGGGTAGGGGTGGGGTGGGGCTGGGGGGGGGGATGGGACAGATAAGCCACAGCTATATGAAAAATGATAGCCTAGGAACCATAGAAGTTAGAACAAACATCTCTCACTGGTGCCTGTACGCTTCTCTAGACTAGGCGACCCAATGCGGACCGTAGGGCCGGAGGACCAATCCATAACAACAAATAACGGGTCACCTTTCTTCCACCTAGTGCTCTCTACTGGTATGGGGAAAAGAATGAGATTCAACTAACTGGGAAATTCCTCCTGTGGACCTCCCTCGTAACTTTGTGCAGGCACTCTCAACAACCTAAAGAAGCTTTGAGTTTACAGGGATTATCATGTAAATTGTCTGCAAACATCTGTACAATGATCATGTTATTATTTTGTTATTATGCTAACACTGCAAGCTAACTCTGCAAGCTAACTCTGCATGATACACAGGACCCACCAAGGAATCAAGCTTTGACAGCGCAGAGCCGTGACTTCCTAACGGCTATGCGCGAAAGAAGTAGTAAAAAAAGGCAAGGCATTCTGCTGGGGCCTGTTTCAAAATCAGGGACATAGGAAGCGCCGCCACACGGTTGGCGTCGCACTGGCAGCTTTGTGGCTATATATGCATACATAGAGAAACAGTAGCGGCGGCAGTATAATAGCCTATATTTCCTGCTAGCATATAATATATGGTCAATTATAATTTTTTGGCGTCCAGGGGGCTGAAAAATGGTCAATGTTCAAATAGCTCTGATTCCGAAGTTTTTCTTATATCATGAAAATAGATGTTCTGAAGCGTTTTTGTTCATAAATAGGTAGGGTTATCTCGGGATATTAGGTGAGCTATAGGAAATGGGGCACCGTATAACACATGAGAAAGACATAATTATGGCATTAATGAGGACGTGACATGAGTATGCCACTCTATAAAACTTCTCAAGATTATATGAATAGTATTTCTACTGATTCCGTTATTCGTTGCTAGTACACGGGTCAGGTCGCCCAGAAATGTACAAATGCTGTCAGAATGGCAAATTTTAGAAGTTGGTAAATGAAGATGTTATCCAATCTTAATTCATAGAGGACATCTTGAATTTTAAGTGGATATAACGTATTATAATCTTTGCTTATACCTTACATTAGCAATAATCTCTCTCCATCTCCCTAAATCCCTTTTGAAAGTTTAACTATTGATCATTTTAACATTCCACTAGATATATTTATACCTGCTGTTTAACATGGTATATTAGTCATCATGGAGTGTTACTATTTTATTTCAATTAAGTTCAAACAGTCAAACAATTAACATTAAGGTTAAACAGCTCTTCTTTATACATTGCCTTGATATCAATTTTCTAGTATTAAGTACAGAAGCTACTTATTATAGGAAAGTATTTAACATCCATCATACCATTTTAAACAAAATAATACCATACATTTGGAATTTTTGGTGCAAAAGTAGAAACAAGAACAACAAGTGTGGTGAGGGGGGTGGGGAGGGGGGGTGGGTGGTGGGACAGATAAGCCACAACTACATAAACAATGACAGCCTAGGAAGCATAGAAGTTAGAACAGACATCTCACTGGTGCCGTACGCTTTTCTAGACTAGGCAACCCAATGCGGACCGTAGGGCCGGAGGACCAATCCATAACAACAAATAACTGGTCACCTTTCTTACACCTAGTGCTCTTTACTGGTATACGGAAAAGAATGAGATTCAACTAACTCGGAAATTCCTCCTGTGGACCTCCCTTATAACTTTGTGCAGGCACTCACAACAACCTAAAGAAGCTTTGAGTTTACAGGGATTATCATGTAAATTGTCTGCAGACATCTGTACAATAATCTTGTTATTATTTTGTTATTATGTTGTCAGCTAACACTGCAAGCTAACTCTGCATGATACACAGGAATGATACCTAGGAATCAAACTTTGACAGCGCAGAGCCGTGACGTCCTCACGGCTATGCGCGAAAGTATGGTGAGGGGGGAGGGGTAGGGGAGATGTGACAGATAAGCCACAGCTATATAAACAATGACACCCTAGGAAGCATAGAAGTTAGAACAGACATCTCACTGGTGCCGTACGCTTTTCTAGACAAATTGAACGACCTGTTGGAAGAAAAAGTCAGCAAGGAAATGTAGGCGTTCAAATCCAAGCTTTGCCACGTGCAGGAGAATATGGCCGCTGCCATGACTGCCATCGCCAAGTACAGTTAGGTCCAGACACCCCACATTCCTCGATACCACATCCAGCGATAAGCTTAACCGCAAGGCTAAGACTAAGGCTAAAGTGTTAATGACTCCCTGAAACTTAGGTGACCAAAACTGCCTTCTGAACCTGACTGAGTAGGCCTTGGTAGCTTATGAGCTTAATAACCTTGCTAAGGAAGGGGGAAAGGACATTAAAGTCTACCTGAAACGGTTCTATCAGTCTTACATGGATACTATGCAGGCAAATTTACTTCTCATGTCATGATGACTAGGCGTGAAGTAATTAAACAAGGGGTCCTTTATCCTTATACTTCCGAAAATAGGGTAGCTAGTGGGCTCCGGGACATTGCAGAACAAAAGTGGCATGTTAACGCTCAGGAAACCTGCACTATCTTATTAGGCCTTCGCACCTTTCACAAGAATACCAAAAACATTCAAGTGAAATGCCTTACCGATAACATGACTGCAGTGGCCTATTTAAATAACAAAGGAGGGGCCCGCAGCATTAGGTGCGATAGGATAGCAAAAATGATTTGGGACTTTTGCAAGCAGAGGAACCTGTACCTCTATTCAGCTCACATTCCTGGGGTTGAGAACATCAAAGCAGATGCTCTTTCTCGCAAGGAGGGCTATATAGAATGGAGCCTTCCAGATGATGTTTTCAAACACTTGTTGAGAAATAGGAATTCACCTGAAATTGATATCTTCGCTTCTAAAGTAGCTCATAAACTGTAAAACTATTGCAGCTGGGGCCCAGACCCAGGAGCCTCTATCATTTGACTGGGGAAACCTTAATATTTACGCTTTTCCTCCTTTCAGTGTAGCGCTTCGGGCAGCCAGGAAGATGATCCAGGACAAGACCTCCGGATACCTGGTGACACCCAACTGGAGTACCTACCCAGTGTCCCCCTCCACAACCCCATCACGGGAGAAACCTGGTCACTCAACCTTGTAGGATGGGTGATTTAGCCTTGGATCTGGAGAGACAAGGTCTAGATCCAGTCGCAGGAGAACTCTATATGGCGTTGTGGAGGCCAGGCACATTGAAGCAATATGACTCCTACCTTAAGAAATGGACCTCCTTTTGTGCCACCAACAAAGTCTCAAAAAACGACCAGAGCTTAATGAAGTAGTAGCCTTCTTAGTTCAGCTCTACAAAGGGGGACTAGGCTACTCAGCCTTAAATTCGGCTAGGTGCTCTCTCTCCTCCTATGTCCACAACTTTGATGGACTTACTGCTGGTTGCATCAACATCATCTCTAAAATTATTAGAGGTGTGGCAAATTTGAGACCCCCAGGCCCTAGATACAATAAGACCTGGGATCTCAATACTGTGTTACGACAGCTGAGGAAATGGACTCCATTAGAGGAACTTTCCCTGAAAAGACTGACTTATAAGACAGTCGTACTTTTAGCTATAGTTACTGCTCAGAGAATGCAAACCATTCACTCGATTAAGAAGAAAAACATTACCTGGGGTAAGGAGGATGTTCAGTTCCAAATGGACAACCTTCTGAAACACACCAGAATAGGACAAAACCTAGATCTTTTCCGAGTGGATAAATATAATATTGATAAAGACTTCTGCCCCTACAGAGCGCTGAGGGAGTACTGTGAGAGAACTAAGAAGTTCAATGTGGAAGGGGAAACCCTTTGGCTCTTGATGGGAGAAAACCCCCATACCTGTCTCTAAGAACACTGTTTCGAGATGGGTAAAGGAGGCTCTTGCCGAGACGGGCATAGACACCTCTAAATACAAAGTGCACTCGACAAGAGGCGCCAGCGTGTTTAAAGCCAGCAACATGAACATTCCGATAGATTGCTGGGTTGAACAACAGTCCCGCCCGGTATAACTACTCCCGCCCTAGGGTATATGTTAGTTATTATGAGGGACAGATCAGCTTAACTGCTAAACTAAATGTAACTGGACCAAACTGGATCTGACCTGAATTTTGTCATCTGTATACTCAAGGCCTGGACTGGCAAGTCACACTTGGGGTTTGTTTACTTTTCGGTGCTGTACTGAATGACTCACCAGTCTGACCAAAGCCTACCCACTGCCCCCCACTGTGCCACTGCCCAGCATGCGGCCTACTTCACTTTTAAAGATTTTTTGTTTGCGAAATATACATTCTGAATAATGTTTAGGCATATTCTCATAATCTTTAGGACCATTTTGGTCCTTCTTGCATAAACGTGGGACTTTTAGAAAAGAAAATATCAGTTCGTAAATAGATTTGCAGTAGAATAAGTCTAATGAAGCCCCAGATGTCAGACTTTGCAACTGACTTTTTCTACTTTATGACTGATGCATGTGTAAATTGTTCATGTTTGAATAAATGCAATGAACCATAATATACTTTATGACTGACTTTTTTCCAGCCGATTTTTTTTTTCTCGACCAACTTTTTTTTACGGTTGATTTCTTTTTTAGATAAACTTTTTTTTTGATGTTAGGGCCCCAGGGACGTTAATACAATTTATTGTTGCATTTCTCCATCACTATGCAAATAGTCGAATCTCCCAAAAGTCCATCTACAGTTCACTTAAATCTCAACACTTCAAGTGCCAGACCCCTTTCAGCATCTCACTCATAGGATTAATAATCAGGACAATCTTTTCTAATTGTAAATCATAACTCCCGATACGTCTCATCTTCTCATAGAAATAATATAATTCATGCATCTCATTAGTGATTAGTTCAAACTGTGCAACAGATAATATTCCTCTAAGGCAACTGATCCACCGCAGCTATCAGACTCATATCCGACCTGCTGGGGACAAGAGTCCCCGGAAAGTATGTTAGACTTATGCCCCCTATCTTGTACTGTTCACACAGTGCTGAGGGGATTGGATGTGGGGGTGATTTCTGTCTGCTTTTTCCCTCTAAGCTGAAATGATACTAGTTGCTCCGACAACTGCCCTGCTGGTGAAGTAGCTAAAGTGATAGACCGTAGCTGATGGAGTAGATCTGTCCCGATAGGATCCAGAGATCCTGGTAAAACTGTTAAAGTGATGGCTGCCAACTTGTAATAATTAGCCGGGTAATTATTCCTTTCTGTTGTTTGAGTCTTTTAGGTAATGAAATTGAGTGTTTCTCGATTCCTATCCTATTTGACTTTCAATATGCATATATATGCATATCTCTGTTGTTCAACCCAGCAATCGGTACTAACATCATAAACTTTGAATCAAAGGTCACCTTTATCAAGGTAAGTCTCCTTTAATTAAAATTTTTTAAAAAATGAATTGCTATCATTTCATATCACTGTGCCAAGCATTTAATAGCTTCTCGCATATTGAGTTTCAAGAAACTGTTGTATATAGTATACCCTTAAAACATGCAGGATAAAGTTTCACAAGAAGAGCAAACCAATACATATTAGGAAACCTATAATAATCAACACAATTGAATGACAACCCTCCCGACAATATATCTGTAGCAAGAAAAAAACCAAATTACAGTCAATTAATCAAATGATCGAATTCTGGAAATGTATTTCATAATATATACTTTTTTCCTTGCAGTGGCAGCCGTGCACCTGTTTACAACATGTCGTACAACCCTGCTGAGAACGCCGTGCTCCTCTGCACCGTGAGTACATTTCTCAGTGGTCCTAAGCTTAAAGTTTTCTCTTCCATTATGCATCCCCTGCTAAATCTACCAAAAAGTATTTTTCTCTATTCTTTGTCTCTATTATTTCTGTCTTTAATCATTAATTAGCGCTGTAGAATGGTAGATGTGAAAACTGAAAAGAAGAAAAAAAGTTCTGGTTAATTTTTGTCAGTTTATTCTGAAAACACTAGGAATTGTTAATCCCTTCATCGGGTCTTTAGATTTTAGCATACTTTCGGATAGGTTGGGATTGAAATTGACATCTGAAATGAATGTGTTGGTCCCCTGAAGGTGTGTGGATACTTTGCGCTTATTATTTGTCCTGTTTATTTTTTTTAGCCCTCAGTTAAATTCTAACTGAGCTAACTTCCAAGATGGCTTATATCAAACTCTTAATTTCCTTGTTCCAGAGAGCCAGTAATGTTGAGAACAGTGCCTATGAACTTTACCAGATTCCCAAAGATTCTGACAGTCAAAATCCAGACGGTAAGTCAACAAGAATTGATTATTTCCTCAGGTAATTTGTCAACCTTACGTTTACTGTACATTCATTTCCATCGAGCTATGAACCAAAACTATATTAAATAACCGAAAATATTTCTATTACCATAAGTATCTAAATTACGTGTCGTTTCATACTGCAATTTCCAAGCCAGTGCTATAGCTTTTTGCTTGTTATTTAATTATGTTTAGCCCCTGACGGTAAACGCTCATCAGGACTCAACTCTGTCTGGGTGGCACGTAATCGATTCGCCGTCCTGGATAGGACTAGATCGGTAAGTGATGGATTATGTATGTCAGCTGCTACTCTCCCCCCTCCTCCCTGCTAGGAGAAGGTGGAGGGGCCCTCCACCTTCTTCTCTCTTTCCTCTTTCTCTCTTTAGCTGATTCTATTCTCAATATAAAGAATATAATCAACTAAAAAATAGAACCCCCACGTTCGGCCTTAATTCAGGTAGAATAGCTACCTAAATAATAGTTTTTGTATAATTCAATATGACCCGAGAAAGACTTTATTTTTCCCAGGAGAGAAAGGTAGAAATGTAGAAATAAGAATTACTCTTAGACTTAATGTCTTAATTAACATATGACTCAGCAGAAGTCTAATGAAGAAGAATACTAATTGCTTGCATTCATGGTAATATGTACTGTGGTAATGTTGACAGTTCCAATGAATGTTAATAATATTTTATAGCTCTACAAATATCGGTCTATGGTTTAGTAGGTTAGACAACATCGCTCCTTGATAAATGTTTGAAATTTACTTTTGCTTTGAAATCTATTAAGTAACTTGGCTAAGGTACACACTTTAAATGACTCTGTAGGGTGAGAGTGACCCTCCTCTCTGTCCCCAGCTCTCCTCCCTCCTCTCTCACTGCTGAATGCTTTGTGTGGTTGTGTGATCTCCCGTGTGTGACCAGCGTTAATGGGAAGTGCGAAAGCTGTAAACTGAACTGACAACTGAAATCCTAATTGGCAAAGGGCACACTCTAAATGTTTTCATGACCTGAATAAACAAAAATATTTCATTAGTTCCAGACTTATTTTCTATTGGGAATAAATGGTCCTGGAAAGCCATTAGCGCAGTAGGTGTCTTATCGAAAACGATTAGAGGAAAACATCACAGTGTCGGCTTGTTTTTACTGATCACTGTATCAAGAGAAAAGGACGATGATCATAACTTCATTCTTTGACTGTCTCAACTTCTTTTCCACTTTTAATTTTTAGATTGTGATAAAGAATCTTAAAAATGAGATCGCCAAGAAAGTCCAGACACCCAACTGTGAAGACATCTTCTATGCCGGAACTGGATGTCTGCTTTTGAAGGATTCAGATGGCATTTCTCTATTTGACGTACAGCAAAAAAGGTGGGTTTGAATTTTATTTATTGACGGTTTTATTTATTTTAACCGGAGTTTACAATATCCCCGGGTTGGGTATTTTAATTGACCCAGGTGTTTTAAAAAAATCCCAAAATTCCGTTATAAATACTTAAATTCTATGTAGTAATAATCTCCTCTTTCGAAATTCCTTGCCAGTAAAATGTGCACAGATTATTAACAATGGACTCATGTTATGCATATAAATCTTTCGAAATTATAAGTCTGTTTTGCTGAAAGTGGTCGATTGCGAGGCTATCCCCACTCTTCTTTCCCCTCGTCTCAAAATAATTTGAAAATATGTCATGGGCCTTACAAACTTGAACTTAAGTTCTGCTATTTTCTTACTTTAGAACGCTGGCTAGTGTAAAAATTGCCAAGGTCAAGTACGTGGTATGGTCCACTGATATGTCGAACGTTGCCCTGCTTAGCAAGCACAGTAAGTATTGCTTTTAATTTCAAATTAAATAACTATATATATATATGACCCATTCTCACAAAATGGGATCACCCCCTCCAAGAGAATGAATTTTTCATATTAGTTCTAGAAAAATGTCCTTTAGTACATCGCAATCTATGCATCATGAGACATAATGGGTGAATTTTGCCATGTGATATATGAAATATTCTTCATGTGAGAGCCTCTCACATTTGATACCCCATTTTTTTTTTGTCTTTACATCGCCACCATGTCCAATTCTGCTGTTTTGTCATATTCTAGTTAGTAATGGATCTGATTTAACCATATTCTGATATACTTCGATAGAAAACAGTTCAGGCTCCAAGAAAATAATAAAAACTGTGAGGAAAACCCTTATTTAATGATATCTCATGGTTAAAGAATGAAGGCTAATTTAATAAAAACTGCGTTTTTGTCTTACTATAAATTCCCTTACTTTTCAAATACACTGGTGGGTAACTGAACACTCTTTAACTCTATTCTTTTCTATGTTCTTAGAACAATACTGGGCTTAAACCTGGACAGAACAATACTGGGCTTAAACCTGGATGTATTGTAATAAGGGGTAGAACCATTACATTGAACCAGTAAGCCTGTGAATGTAGGTTACAGAAAGACAAAATAGCCTTGAGATCAAGGAAATAACGTACAAGATTAAATTTCTCATCTAGGAAATTTTAGACTATCTGAGTACTTTTCATTATTAGACAATATTCTGACAGGATTGGGGCAATGATTTATTAATTTTTCTTTCCATCGCCCTGTTGGATCTTACTTGATTATAGCAAAAGAAATATAATCATTTGGGGAGTTAAATGAATAATCTGAAGACTATAGTTTTAAAAGGTGGTATTATATTATATTCAATGATGGTAAAATGAAAGATAGCAATACAAAACCTCCATAAAACTGCTGAATTTTCTTATAAGTGAGGATCAAGCCATGTGGCGATGTAAAGACAATTTTGTCTTTCCATAGCCAGAGCATATATTGCTGTAGCTTCTCAGCGCAATTACACATTATAAAACAATTTTCAGGAGTGTTGAGGAGTGCAGAGTGGGATAGGATAATTCAGTACTCTTATCAAACCTGCTCTATTGTTTATTAAAAAATGCGGAGCTATTTACTATAGCGAGGTAAAGACAAATATTTTTTACCACACCAGGGTTTCAAAATGTTGCATCATCTCATATCAAGGGTATTATATTTCTCCATCATTTTTTTTGTTCACAACAATGGACAGTTCAAGGTTTGTGCCCATAGCATAATATAACAGTTAATCCTTTTTATTTTTTATATAGTGACCTAGCATATTTGGGCTACGAAAAGACAGTTATTTTTACCATAACCAAAAGTTAAATATATTTTTATTTTTAAGTAATTTCAGTAATATCCCTTTTTCACCATGTAATTTAAACTGTTTTAAATACTTATGAGCATTGAAATTACTAAATGATTAGGTTTTTTAATAGGATTGGTGATTCTAAGTTATCTGTGAACAAAGATATGTGAAAAATTACGAAATGAGAGTTTTTCATGAAAATATATTAAGATATGAACAGAAAGTATGGAAAACTATATATGGCTAGATAGAACCAGACTAGATCTATGCGATAGAAGTATTTTTGATAACATAACACAATAGTAACCACTCTCAGCATTAAGTGTAAAAGAGGGGGGGTGGTGATCCCATTTTGTGAGAATGGGTCATATATATAGAGAGAATGCTACACTTGTGTTATGCTGCACTTGTGTTATGCTGCACTTGTGCTGTGCTACGCTTGTGCTATGCTACACTTGTGCCTCACTTGTGCTGTGCTACACTTGTGCTGTGCTACACTTGTGCTAAGCTGCACTTGTGCTGTGCTACACTTGTGCTATGCTGCACTTGTGCTATGCTACACTTGTGCTGTGCTACACTTGTGCTGTGCTACACTTGTGCCTCACTTGTGCTGTGCTACACTTGTGATATGCTACACTTGTGCTATGCTGCACTTGTGCTGTGCTACACTTGTGCTGTGCTACACTTGTGCTATGCTGCACTTGTGCTATGCTGCACTTGTGCTATGCTACACTTGTGCTGTGCTACACTTGTGTTATGCTGCACTTGTGCTGTGCTACACTTGTGCTATGCTGCACTTGTGCTATGCTACACTTGTGCTGTGCTACACTTGTGCTATGCTACACTTGTGCTATGCTGCACTTGTGTTATGTCCTGGGTAAGACCTTAAAGTGCCTGGTCTTGGGTAAGACCTTAAAGTGCCTTTCTGACTCTTTTCTCTGTCACTCTCCCTTCTTGTCTATCTCTATTTCCTGGGTATGATCATAAACTGCCTCCCTCTCAGCTCTCCCGCCCTTGATATAACACTACAAAGTGTTGATAAGGGCGTAAAGCAACCAATCTCACTCACTCACTTATGCTACACTTGTGCTGTGCTGCACTTGTGCTGTACTACACTTGTGCTATGCTGCACTTGTGCTGTGCTGCCTGCATTTGTGCTGTGCTACACTAGTGCTGTGCTGCATTTGTGTAATCCTACACTTGTGCTATAATGGAAATTAAAGACCAGTTTCTTTTCTGTTTTTGCTTTGAAATATGTCCCTTTTTGATAAACAACCAGGAAAAATAATAGCTGAAATAATGATATTTAATGAAAAAATCCCTCATACAGTGAATCAATCACAGCAGTGCAGATGGAGGTAACATCTATTATTATACACGCATTCAATACTGAGGCCCCGACAGCCGCACATTACTTGTAACGTGGTATTGGACTAGTACATTACCAGCTCGTTGTCATGGCGACGCAAGTTTGGTGGCGCAAGATTGCCGACGCAAGGTTGCCGACGCAATCAACTTACTATAAGGCATGTATAATAATCAACTTATAGGACTCGTTGCCACACGCGTAAATAAAGGACTCGACCTGCGGTCTCGTCCTTTATTTACGCGCCGTGCGGCAACTCGTCCTATAAGTGCTAAGTATTGTTGCATTAATGGAAGGTGTTACCTCCGTCTGGCATTTTCAATGTTCAATATCTCAGGATATAATGAAGATAGAAGTATGATATCAACATAAATGGAAAAAACATGACCCTAGCTGTATGGAAAATATGCAATAAATTACCAATCTTCATTTCCTCTCATGTTACCTCTGTCTCCATGCAGACGGAGGTAACATCTAATATTGATGCATTAGTGGGTGTTACCTCCGTCTGGCACTTTCAATGTTAAATATCTCAGAAAATAATGAAGGTAGAAGAATAATATCAACATAAATGGGAAGAACATGGCCCTAGCTTTATGGAAAATATGCAATAAACTACAAATCTTTATTTGGCCATTTCCACCAATTTGACAACATTTGGGCCCCTAGACACCCCCAGAATACCAAAAAATAATTTTTACTTTCATCAGTTGATTTGTTATTTTCTATCAACCTCATATATATGCACATTAAACTGTCAAGTTTGGAACCATTCTGATTATTAGTAATTTTTTTACAGGGGGGTCAAAAATAGATCCCAAATATGTAAAAATGCTAAAAATAGCATTCCGAATAATGGTACATATTTCTACATAAATTAGGATTTAAATTAAAAATAGATAAAACAAATATGCACATAATGTATTGCAGTATTTTGTACTTGATAGGTATCGACATAAGGATCATAACACCTTTTATTTGGTGAAAATATTCAAACTAGAAGAAAAGTTACAGCCAAATAACCATTCAGTAATGGTAATGATAATGGCAGCGGCAAGGGTGACAGGTCATTGACCCTCTGCCCACATTATTATGCATGTATACACATTATATAACTCATTATATTTAGAATATATATAACATTTATTACCCTTGTTTCCTTTTTTAAGTTGACTTGAATACTTGAATTGATTGTCCCTGTCCTGTTTAAGTATTTAGAGGCAAAAATTTTAAACATAAAGATTCTGATATTATATATATGTGAGGGATACCATTTCTGACATTTTGTGACGGCAGACGTGACGTAGACAACGTGACGAAGACGACAAAAGCGTGACGAAGATTTTTTAAGGATTTTCCCATGAAAATCATTTAAAAATGACTCGGAAATTCTTAAGTTCAGTCTACATAGATTGGTATTAAGCAAAGTTAATAATAAATGTCAAATTTAAAGTTTATTATTAAATTTATGCCTTGAAAGGCTCTAAAAACCCCTAAAATAGGTGTGACGAAGACGACATGAGCTAGGGTACCCACCCCCCCTTTTCTGCCATGTTATTTCTCTGCTTTGATTCAAGAAAAACTAAAATCAATACATTTGATGTTCTATACCTATATAATCCGATGCACTCTATCATTATTCATCAAAATATGACATTTTTTTTTTTTTTTTATTTATTTATTCCACCTTAGGCACACTGCGTGACGAAGACGACATGGGGGGGTACCCACAAATTTTTTTTTTGATTTTTGATGACTTTTGGCCAAAAAATTTTTTTTTTTCATTTTTTTTTCACACAGATCATATTCACGTAACCTACTATCACAACATATAAAAAAAAATGTTCAATTTTGAAGATTATTTAGAAATTTAGCAATTCCACGGACTAATGGCTGTTAAAAAAAACGATTTTTGCCTCCAAAATAGGATTTTGAAATAAAAAAAAAAAAAAAATTGGGCTAAAAATGCCAAAAATGTTGTTCCACAGGTTGGTAGAACCATCCAATCAAAAAAAATAATCAAATTAATGATAATTAACTTGATTTAAGCCCATTTTATCCCTTTCCACGGTTGGGGGCCAAATGTTGTCAAATTGGTGGAATTGGCCATTTCCTCTCATGCTGTGAATAATGACAGAATATCAAGGGATATGCAGGGAGGTGGACAAAAATAAACTAAAATTTCCAGGCCCCATTTTCTTGGCAAAAATAACTGCAAGTTAATTTCTTTTTCTTTTCTCTGCTTCGAAATATGTCCCACTTTGTCAAACACTTTGTCAAAAACTATAGGCAACTAGCAATAATTCATATAAAAATTAAGGCATTAGTTCATCATGTCTCCATGCAGACGGAGGTAACATCTAGTATTGTTGCATTAGTGGAAGGTGTTACCTCCGTCTGGCATTTTCAATGTTCAATATCCCAGAGAATAATGAAGATAGAAGAATAATATTGACATTAGTGGGATGGACATGGTCCTAGCTTCATGGAAAATACATAATGAATTACCAATCTTTATTTCCTTTTATACTGTAAAAAATGATAGAGCATCAAGTCAGGCTGCAGGGAGGTGGACAAAAGTAAATTAAAATTTCCAGGCCCCATATTCTAGGGGGAAATAATTAAAAGTTGATTTTTTTTCTATTTTTGCTTCGAAATATGTCAGTTTTTGATAAACAACCAGGAAAAATTATAGCTGAAATAATAATATTTAATAAAAAATCCCTCATACAGTGAATCACAGCAGTGCAGACGGAGGTAACATATAAAAATCAAGCATGAACTTTGATTTAGTGCCCTGAATCAGGGAATTATCTGATCATGTAGCAAATTTTGCCACCTAACCTTTAAATACTTGCCTTTAAGATGAACGAATCAGAAATTTGATATGCAGTAGTTAAAAAAATCCCATATCTGTCACTAAGTGATCCCAATTCGTGAGAATTGCTCATATATATATATATATATATATATATATATATATATATATATATATATATATATATATATGCATATAATATAAGGGTAGAGCGATTTCTACGAAAAGAGTTAGAAAAGAGGGGTTTCAGGGGGACCTAACTACATGCAGAGGGGAGGGAGAGGGTGGGGGTATTGGAGAGAGGGAGGGGATGGAGAGGGTGTAGGAGGGGGAGAGTTAAGAAAAGGGAGGGTGGGGGAATAGGAGAGGGGGAGGGAAAGAACAGGGGGAAAGAGGCGAGGGAGGATGTAGGGGAAGTGAGAGGGGAGGGGGAGCATGAGGGAGACGGGGGGGGGGATCGGAGATGGGGTTGGGAGAGAAAAACAGGTATGAAAGACAAGAGAAGAGGGGGAGGGAAACGAGAGAGGGGGAAATGTGGGGAGAGAGGGTGACCGTCCAGAGGACGGGTACTTTGCTAGTATATAATTATATTGATAGGGATATGGGGTTGTTATAGATAGTTTACTAAAACTGTTATGAGGAAGTAATGTGTATAAAGCTGCGATTCCAATGGATTACTAGTATCTGCACTTATGGTCCGCTATTGGTTCGCTTCTATATAGTGTGCTTTTCATTCACTCTTTATCCACTTTTATTAGTAGGCTAGCAATATATTCTGTTCATTGTTATGAGGGCGGATCGTGTTAACTACGACATATCTACACATAACTAGATCTGCCCTCATGTCCACTGCCCCCTGCGCCTTTGTGGTCTATGCCCCTGTTGCATAACAATCTGCGAGTAGCTCTTTTAGTGTTATTATTGAGCTCACAGATTGTTATGCAACGGGGGTTATGCCTTACCTTTGTGGTCTATACCGCCCACTGCTGCGTCTGGCGAGGGGCAATAAACTGGCTGGTAATAGAGGGTTATTAGAGAGTAGTACATGATACATCTCCAAGCTTAGAGTAAAACACCATATGATTATACTATTACTAGTATTATTCATACACACTGCACCTTTCCAGAATTATGTTTCCCATGTTACAAGCATGATTTTGGTATTCATTTTGGTATTCTAATCATTTCTCTACTATAATTAGAACTCAAGTTATACTATTTCATGAAACTTTAATCCACGAACTTTCGGATCTTGTATTATCCCATACAACCTAAAAGAGTATTAGCTGTAAACCTCTGTATTCTTGAGCCATGCAGGTCTAATCAAAGCATGGGTATTCTCTCATCTCTTACCCTGTTTTAGTCCATTTTGGGTAAGATTTCGCGTGCACTTATTATACTACAGACCGCGTTGGTCTAGTGGCGCCACCACGGTGTTCCATCACGGACTAAAATCAATATACAACTCGGATTTAGCGTTCGAACTGTCTGTACTCCCATAGACGTCCCTCAGCCTTCGGCCTTGGGACGTCTATGGGAGTACAGACAGTTCTCACGCTAAAATCCTCGTTGTCTATTGCTATAATATAGCTCGAGGATGGCTATACAGCTTGCTTTTTAATTGCAATGGGCAGTTAAATGTGTTTAAGTATATGTTACCATTGGAATTCTACATTTGTGAAGAAAATCGTCGTCCTTCGTCATGAGAGCACCACCGTCTTAGTCTGAGTGTGAGCGCAGTGGTAGTATAGTGGTGCTGGTCCTGGTCAAGCTAGTCACGGTTGGCTGGCCTGCTCCCTGCTGTTCGCGGTGGTGTGGTGGTGGTGGTTGGGGTAGCGGTGTATGTGTCATGTACTGTGGTATGTATGTATGTATGTATGTATGTATGTATGTAACAGTGTGTATGTAACAGTGTGTATGTAACAGTGTGTATGTAACAGTGCTGCACACTAGAGCAGTGCTGCACACTAGAGTGCTGCGCAGCACAGTGCTGCACACTAGAGTGCTGCGCAGCACAGTGCTGCACACTAGAGTGCTGCGCAGCACAGTGCTGAACACTAGAGTGCTGCGCAGCACAGTGCTGCACACTAGAGTGCTGCGCAGCACAGTGCTGCACTCTAGAGTGCTGCGCAGCACAGTGCTGCACTCTAGAGTGCTGCGCAGCACAGTGCTGCACTCTAGAGTGCTGCGCAGCACAGTGCTGCACTCTAGAGTGCTGCGCCGCACAGTGCTCCCTCCAGGACATCAAAGATACATCATTCATGGCACTTATGAATATATGACGTAACAAATTTGCCAATACTTTTGTATGTCAAAAGTTCTATGATTAGAAGCATATCCTTGTTTCAGGATCTATGAGTTTTGTGTTTTCATATATAGTCCCATGACTTATAATTATACATGTATGTATGTGTACATGTACTTATTAGGAGGGTAGCCTCTGAGTGCTTTTCTGTATTAAGTTGTATTTCGATTGAATGGGCGCAGCCTCCTTTTAGTATCACTATAGGAAAGGTATACTCTATACTGAAGGCTCTGTCGCACCCCTGGCTAAGTCTAAATTGGAGGGGTGGCCTGTCAGTGGCCACATGGGTCTGTTTTGACTGTGTTGGCTGGTGTTGTTAAGTGGAGGAGTGTATTGGCTTGGCCTGTTTGCTGTGAGTGACAGGGAGGGAGGAGGGAGGACAGGGAGGGTGGTGTACAGACTGGCTGTGATTGACAGGGGGTTGGCTACTAGGCAGGGGGTTGGCTACTAGGATGGTGCTTGAGGATAAGTGAACAACCCTGAAAGCTTGTGAATAGTTACTAGGCAGGGGGTTGGCTACTAGGCATTCCTACTAGGCCAGGCCTACAAGTGTGATCTGACAAGCTACATCCTGTAAGATCTTTATCTTTGGATCTGTAGACTGTCATCTGTACATCTGTGTAAACTGATTTCAGTGAGAGGAAATATCTGAGGAGATCATCAGATAAGTTATGTAACTGAAGTGTAACATCACTGTGAAATGCCTCCTGCTGATTGTGGCCCAGAGTGGAGGAGGCCAGGTTTGGAAGTGAGTGATGGTTGCCTATGCAATCAAATGAAAAAAAGAAATACAAAAAAAGAACTATATACTAAAAATTAGAAGCAAAAGAAAATAGCAGTTAGGCAAATCAGCTGGGCTACCCTCCTAGTATCGAAAGATACTATAGCAATTGGGCAGTAGTAGGTTGTCTTGTTTATGTATACATTTAGCCCATTGCAATTCTATATGACGTTAGTCATGGCCGTGCATCTTGTTATCTAGCTTTAGTCCATTTTGGGTAAGATTTCGCGTGCACTTATTATACTACAGACCGCGTTGGTCTAGGGGGCCACCACGGTGTTCCATCACGGACTAAAATCAATATACAACTCGGATTTAGCGTTCGAACGGTCTGTACTCCCATAGACGTCCCTCGGCCTTCGGCCTTGGGACGTCTATGGGAGTACAGACAGTTCTCACGCTAAAATCCTCGTTGTCTATTGCTATACTATTTTACTCTTTGTTTTGCTAACTTTACATTTACTTCTTTCTTCCACAAACACTCCATGAGCGAGTCTTATGTGAGTGACAGAGTGGCTAGACCCAGATATAAATATCAGTATAGACGATGCACTAACACTTCACGAGCAACCTTGTCTGAATGGCACAGTGACATAGATTTTAACACCCTGTAAGCCGAATTGTGTGTCTAGAAGTTCTAATCACCTTTTACCTTATACCTACTTTGCAGCATGATTGTTATTCCGATGATGTCAAAAGAGATGTCTTTCATATGTACAACAATGTAAATATTTACCACTGGGGCAAGTGAAAAACCCTGTTAAAAGGACCTGGTAACTCCAAAAATGTATTAGCTCAGTAGGTGTCCAATCACCATTTTTAATCCAGGGTATCCCAAATCGCTCAGAAATGTGCGTTCAGCATTTGCGAGAAAGTCGAGTTAGACAATAATTGATGTAAGGAGGAGAGTTTAGAGTCTTGTGGTGGGTTTGATAGATTGAATTAAATTGCCAAAATCACAGAATCATAGCCGTTTAGGAGAACTGACTTTTTTTACTTTTTTTACTTTTTCGGCTTGACAACTAACTTCTTCAACTTTACGATTTACTTTTTTTAATTGACGACTGACTTTTTTGACATTACGACTGACTTTTCCACAGACTTTTTCGACTTGTTCACAGACTTCTTCAACTTTACGACTGATTTTTTTTTTTTTTTTTTACTTTACCGTTGACTTTTTCGAGTTGACAAGTGACTTTTTCTACTTTACAACTGACATTTTCGACTTTATGACTGACTTCTTTGACTTTACGACGGACTTTTTCGACTTCACCACCGACTTCTTTGACTATACAACTGACTTTTTCGACCTTTACAACTGACTCGTGGGGTGACTTGGGTGAGTGGTATGGTATTGGCCATCTGGGGTGGACATGGTGGTATGGTGTTCCTGATTGGTCATCTGGATGGGTGGAGGCTAGAAGAGGGGTGTGGAGGTTAGTAGCAGTTAGACCTCTAGAGTGCACAGGATGTTTTGTAGAAGGGAGTGTGGAGGCTAGTGTAACACTAGATGGAATGACCAGACACCTGCTAAACCCTATATATAGCAGGTGTGGTCTGCACACACAGCTACATCCATTAGACCCCCACACTATGACCTGATGACATAGTGACTACATCTTGCACTGAGTATCTGTGGTGGTTTTAGGGTTTAATAATCAAGCAATAGTAAATTTACAGTACAGCTATAGCTGCCATACCCGACTGATATTAGTAGATATCATAGTACCTAACTATATATATGTTTGCTTGTTCAATACTAATTCCCCCGTGTATTGAACTAAACTGATATCTCTAAATGTACTTTTTCAACACATTTACTCTGGTTTCATTCACTTATCTGTATACTTTATCCAGTAATAACCTTATTGTGGAATGTTTTATTTCAGCCATTGCTGTGTGCAATAGGAAGTTAGAGAACCTGTGCACAATCCATGAGAACATCCGCGTCAAGAGTGGTGCTTGGGATGAAAGTGGCGTCTTCATCTACACCACCTCTAACCACATCAAGTATGCCCTCCCCAACGGGTAAGCATTGTTCCATGTACTACTTTACTTCGGCGCGCTGTCCCTTCGGGTGTTTTTATGGTAACACAGGAATTACTTTTAATAGGCATCTTGTAGTGGTCCACAAGCCTGGTCCTGCGTGACTTTGCCAAGTCCTGGCATGGCGTTAATAAGTCACAGTCGACTGACACAGATCTACATCTTCGGAACCAGTAGGCTGTAGCTCAAACTTCAGTTCGGAAGTGACTAAGTGTAGCACCAATTTGTCCATGTGGATCAGCTTACTCGCACCAGACTTTACCCACGCCTCAGTCCTTCGCACAACCCTTACTATTACCCAGCAGTTACAGCCAAACCACTAACCAACCCTGTGACCCCGTTCACTGTAAATCAGTCTCATTAAAAAAATATAGCCTTGTGGATAGCAAGGCCATATGCCTATTTGCATTATTCACTGGAAGAACCTCCCTATCAAGCTTATACCCTTCTCTGTATTGCAGTGACCATGGTATCATCCGTACCCTCGATCTGCCCATATACATCACACGTATCAAGGGGAATAGTGTCTATTGCCTGGACCGGGAATGCCGCGCTCGCATTCTCGGTATTGACTCGACCGAATTCAAATTCAAGCTGGCTCTTGTCAACCGCAAGTATGATGAGGTGAGTCCCCCAATTTTTCCAAAATTCTCAATTTGACAGGTAGCATTTGGTCAAAATTTTAATAATTGAAATTCTCAAAATCAGATTCTTGTTTGGTCATCAAAATGTCTGCCTTCAAAATCTGTTTAAGATATGCTTACATGCAGAGACCATGAATAATAAAAAGTCACTCTTTTTTTTTCGTGAAAACTTTCAGTATTTTTGGCCTTACATCTCTTGTCACATTTATACGTGTACAAATATATGTTATGTTCCTCCCTAAGTGTACTTATGCTCTTACCCTAGGTCTTACATATGGTAAGGAATGCCAAGCTCGTGGGACAATCAATCATCGCCTACCTACAGAAGAAGGGCTATCCTGAAGTGGCTCTGCACTTTGTTAAGGACGAAAAAACGCGCTTCGGCCTCGCTCTCGAATGTGGAAATATTGAGGTAAATGAACCAAGCTTTTCTATTTCTCATGTCATGTTGCCTTATATTCCATTTCAGAATGCTGGATGTATATCTCCAAATTTCAAATCTTCCCTTCTTTTTTTAAATGTCTAATTCTGAATCCATCGATTTTATCTACATAGACTGGAATGATAGTCATTATAAAGCAATATTGCCTATCCCTGCCATCAAAGATAAAAAATTAATTGATAGTGAAAGATTTAGAACCACCTGTCGCTTTGCGGTGCTACCACTAATCTGCGATAACGCTCAGACTCTACGTGACGTCATAAAGTATGACGAGAGTAAAGAACAATATCCTCCGACGATTTCCATTGGATAATCGTCGGGGATTGTCAAAGTGAGGGATTATCATGATTACTTTGCTAGGTGAGGCTAGGTATTGACACCTTGATTGTTGATATTATTGATGATAGGTTAAGATAGATGACAATTAGTGAACCATCACGACTTTAGCGCAGGGATGCCAGTCTTCCATGAATTAATGAATTTCCATAATATCCATACTTCCAAAAATATTCATAATCTCCATAACATTAACCAGTTTTCTTCTCCATTAAATCCCATATTCTCATTTTTATATCATAATACATATATGTATTTTAGCATTGTTGAATATCTACCCAGGGGTAAGGCAAGAAACCGGGAGCATATGCCGACGATTTTAGACACCCTGTGCCCATCAGGAGTGGGGTATAGGCGGCAGGCCTTGCTCCATTAAAGGCCGGGGTCCTCCCCGAGCTGTGTTCCATGTGTATTCTTTAATGGAAGATTAGACCGCTGGTTTTCCACTGAGAATCCCTCGGCGCACCCCTCTCCACAGCCGGGAGGGAGGTAACCCAAGTAGAGCCGGCCTCCCTGACCTGCCTCGACTATGATGGCCCTGTGGTGTTTAGATACATATTAATACTTAATGTTCATTTAGTATTTAGCATCCATAATTGTATTTATTCATCTCAAATGCACCATTTCAAGAGTGTTTTCAAAGTTTTCCGTCATATGGGTTAGGACACTCTTGTTCCATTATTTTTTCAACCCCTGACTGGCATCGCTGTTAGCGTATTCCGTCATAAATCCCCACAGTTATTCAACTCTTGTGGGGTCGGTCTGGGGGATATTTGCAAAAAAATTTGAGTGAAGTAGTACATCACAACCAGACTCAGTGATTTCAATTATGATGGTTTATGTTGAAATCAGTACAGATGAAGGTTGGTGGTTGGTGACTCCAACGTTTCAGACTGAATTGTCCTTCAGGAAATGAATATAAATAGCAATCTTTGGGTATATAAAAAGTGTAACATAGCCTAACCATGGAAATTATAACAAATATGTAAGCTATCGTTAAAAAAGAACTGTTTAAATCGTTCCCTTTGCGTCTTGCAGATCGCGCTGGAGGCTGCCCGTGCCCTGGATGACAAGGACTGCTGGGAGAAATTGGGCGAGGCTGCCCTGCTCCAGGGCAACCACCAGGTAGTGGAGATGGCGTACCAGCGCACCAAGAACTTTGACAAGCTCTCCTTCCTCTACCTTATCACTGGTAACCTGGAGAAGCTGCGCAAAATGATGAAAATAGGTAAGTGTTTATTTGGGCGGGGAATTTAATATGAAACCAGTTAGTGAAAACTCCCCATTCTTAATATGAAAGGGTAAGGATTATACTGTCAATAAGAGTTAGGAGTGAAGTCCAATGAATCTATAGTTTATGGCAGGGTAATTATAGAGCGGGGATATCTCTCTGATGTCGAGGTGTGGAAGAAGGCATATTCCATTAATCCCTCTTAATCAGTTCACATCCCCATAAAAAACAGCTGGGTTCACCCCCCTCGACCCAATTTGGGGGGGGGGGGGGGAGTTCCTCCTGTGTTAGATTTAATCCTCTCTCCTCTAAGCCAGATCAGGATAGCACATATCAAGTAGGCGACCTTTAATGGCACTTAAAATAATAAAATGACGCCTAAATGACCAATGGATATATGGCCCTCCCTCCCCTTCCATCTACCCCTTCCCACTTCCCTCTAAAGGAAAGGAGCGCTAAACTATAAACACCTAGGTGCCGCGCCGGATTTCTGACACCTATCATGAGTAATGATGGGTTCCTTTGATGGAAATCACAACTGTCAACGGGTGTTTAGATGACCGCTTTTGATCTGATAGATTATAACACCCTATTAACAAGTGCTATAGGTGGCGGAGGCAGCGGTGGGTGGGTGGGGGGGGGGGGGTGCGGGAGGACTACTAGTGCCTCAGTGGTAGCCTACTACCATGGCCCATGCTCTTAGTGGTAGGTGGAGGTCTCCTGTTCCCTGATTGACTGAGGGGTTGGAGTAGGTTGGCTAGCTTGGTCACTCCTGCATGCTTCCCAATGAGGTCAAGCCCCGAGTAACTGACACCCGACACCCGAAGCCCCGAGTAACTGACACCCGCGTCTTCCGGCCATTAGGTATGCAAGCAGCGGAACATTACAGCAACGCGCCACCTGGCTGAAAGTGACTTCAGTGACTTTGCACCTCTGATTGGCTGTTGTAGCTGGAGCCGGCTTAGGTGTCATGATAGAAGAAAATATGAACGAACACAAATCCATACCATAACTAACCCTAAACCTAACCCTAAATTGGTGGTCCTTAGTCAGTAAAGGCAGTAGTGGACTGTCCCTGGTAAAAACTGACTAATAAAAGTAATTACTTGACTAGTAATAGCAAGACTGGATCCGCTAAGCCCTGCCCACTTCAGTCTGACTTCATTCGGCCAGCCGGCGCGTTATCGTAAGGTTCAGACATTGGGTATCACTAGCGGGATGGGGAATTATGCAGTATGTACCAGCGAAAATCATATTTAGTTAGGACAACTAGTGTTCAATGCAGAGAACAGAATGCTAGCAGCCTCACAACTTTTTCCATATGGACTTATCACATGTTTGCACTGATATTAATTCCCTTTCTCAGTTTGGTTTACAACTATATTTCTAATGGGCTACCCATATCAGAGGCGATTAATTCTCCTTATCTATGTTTTTACTGTAACTACATTGTGTGGTAGGCAGTTATAAGAAGATTACAGGATGCTGCCTTTGTGTTGGTACTAAATTATATGTCACATAATGTGACGCGCTGTAGGCCTATACCATCTATTCTATCTAAGCGTTGAGATAATCACTACCTCTATGTCTCTTCTCTGTCTGTCTGTATACATCCTTCTCTGACCCTCTCCCCAGTTTTATAAATGGGTAGTGATTGTGATTGGACGCCTACTGCGCTAATGTAACCAATAGCTAATATCCTTCCCAACCCTGGTAGCCAGAATTAACCGTCATAAACTCCTCCTCCACAGCAACACTAAATCAGAGACCATATAGTATAAGTGAGCATATACAAGTACCACTGTGGTGGCGGTCAACGATGAAGGGAAGAAGAGATGGAAAGATGGTTACAGTCTTTGTCTGGCATTTCCTTTGAGTGGCACGAAATAACATCGAGGGCCTGGAGGAGGTAATGGAGACAATATTCTAAAGTTGTTAACAGGCTGAGGGGCTTTGTTTGCCAATACACGACAGTTCAATCAGAAATCTGACGACCGTAACTTAGTGAGATTCAGACTGTGCCTTTGAAATAGAGCACTCGTCCCTTGTGCTCTATTTCAGGCAGCAACACAATGTCATTAGACTGACCGTGGTTTAAGTACTAATTAAGATAAGGCCATTAAGTGAATTCCAATCGACCAGGAAAGTAGCTCAGATTCGTCTGAAATAAATCTATTCCACTAGCACTGATCAAAGGAAGCATCAGAGACTGCCCCAAGCCTCCATGCATTTTATGGCCTTTTATGATGTTTAAGTGATACACCTTTAAGCCAAATTCCCCGCCCAACTTCCTTCTTCAGTTTCAATACTGAAGGATTAAGACGATTAACGCAAACGGGCCTGCTAGACCTAATTCCTTTAAACAATAACTTCTTGTTATAAATGTATTTGATCTGAGGATACGTCTCCACAGCCGACTTAAGGTAACCCCGAGCTGAATGGCCTGGGATAAGTTAAAAATAAACAGGTAGTGATAATTCTAAGTGTTCTCTGGTAACAATCGCTAAAAATACCATATATGATAAATCAGTTGGCTGGCTCGTGTCTATCGTCCACTTGGAAGATGGCTCTCATTGCTCAGTGTGGCTTCATCGATTACACAGTCGCAACTCGATTCGATATTACCACTCCCTTTGGATCCTCGACAGCTAACTTCTATATGTTGTGGCAGTGTATGTAAGCTAGTAAATATGTTGTGTTGTCCTCAATAAAACATTATAACCGTTTAGATATATATACTATTTAATATATTGAGTGTCTTGTTTTGTCTGACGGTTAATTTCTTTCTGTGTGAAATTTGGTTCCACATCCCATATGTGGAAAATAACGTTCTTTGATTGGATGTCATCCTTTCTATCCTAATTATCGCAATATCACAGTGCTTCTAAATCGATATTCACAAATTAAAGCTGTACTCTCAGTTAACGTTGGTCAAAAACTAAACATTTTCTACTCTTTGTTTCATTCTTTTCCAACCCATCTAAAAGTAATTGGAAGTTTTGGAGGATTGTGTGTGATTTTTCCCCCCACAGTGTTTCTAAAACGTCCTCGTTTGTAATTGGAGGACCCGCCCGAATCCTTTCTTACGATGACTTCACTTATTATCCCTGACTGGCGGCCGTTTTCTCTCGGCATATTCCATTTCCAATTCTTATATAAACATATAACAGCCGCAAAATATTGATAAATCCAGGCCTCTAAGTCATAATACTAGTTAATTTGTTAAGATTTGTTTTGGTCCTAATTGCTGAGAATGCAGCTTTAAAATGGATGGGGGATTTAAGTATTGTTTCCTACCTTTCAGCCGAAATCAGGAAGGACCACAGTGGGCAGTATCAGAATGCCTTGTATCTAGGCGATGTACAGGAACGTCTGAAGATCCTGGAGAGCTGTGGACAGAGTAAGCTAACTTTAATTGACACTTTTCTCATGCAAATTGTATTTGTGGGCTAACAGTATGCCAGACAGATGTTGTATAAATATCTCTTGCAACCATCGTTTATTTCGATACAACAGTAATATGTCAAACATATAACTAGACAGTTCAACATTTATCATTATTATACACGCATTCACTACCGACCCTGACAGCCGCTCATTACTTGTAACGTGGTATTGGACTAGTACATTACCGGCGCATTGTCATGCCGACGCAAGTTTGGTGGCGCAAGGTTGCCGACGCAAGTTTGCCAGTGCGAGTGCTTTCTTCCTCCATGTTTCAACTGTTTCTAATTACATTCCTCTTATACGAAAACCAGATATTATGGTAAATTATGTTATCATCTTTGTAATTAAGCACGTTTTACATGCAAATCTAGGCATGTATAATAATCAACTTATAGGACTCATTGCTGCACAGACGCGTAAATTTATAAAGGACTCGATCTCTGATCTCGTCCTTTATTTAAAGCCGAAACACAATATAGGAATCCAAAAATTTTTTTATGCAAATAAAATAAACATTATAGTCATAGGAGTAATATGGCAGCATATTTTTGTTATCGTTATCATTATTTACCAGCAAAACCATACGAAAAGAAGTCACCTTCCCTCTTACAAGGAGGCAGACATATTGGTGGAAATCAGCGCCATTGGTGGTGATTTACAATTATTGATGACGTCACTGTCCCACACTGTCTGATTGGTTACCCTACTCGGGACATGTAAACAAACATCAATCTTAGTACAACAAGCGGGACAACAAGTTAATTTCAAGCATTGATATATCCATAGATATAGAATATATACAGTGAGAAGTATATACAGTATAAATAGATTATAATTACACCCTCCCTGACCCAAGAGAGCCCTGATTTTAGTCAGCAAATCTCCCCCTGCTACCCTGAAACTGAATGCTATTATATGGCATCGGCGACGGTAATTGTTTTTACAATTCCACTCGTCCTGACCCTCTTTAAGCAGCTTTAAACACCTTTCCCTGCATTTGTCAATGGCATACATTTTCACTTTCTATATAGTGCATCATTCATTTACATATATATGGCTCAAATCAATTGAGAAAAGATAGAATTGTGTCCATTCAGGCCCAGGATTCAGGCTCTGCAGGCTATTGTTTATGTAATGGCTATGAGGGTATGTGACGTCACTCCCAGTCACGTGACTTATAGCAATGGCGCTGACCATGCAAGCTGTCTGCTATGATTAAAGAGCATGTAAAATAGCTCCCTTCTTCCTTATCAGATGAGTATTACAAAAAATACATATGCAGGATTGTTACATATGATTTGCTCAATTAGAAAATGTATACATAGTTACCCATGGTGTTTCGGCTTTAAGCGCCGTGCGGCAACTCGTCCAATAAGTGCTAAACAATGTTATTTTACTTTCTGTATAGTAGTAAAATAATAATTCTTGTCTGCAGCCACCGTCAGGTGGCAGCCCATGCAAAGGAGAACAAGGCTAAGGCAGTTAACAGGATTACGCATCTAGTGCAGTTACTTACCACCACACACACACACACACACACACACACACACACCCCTAATATTGCCTTGGCGATGGTGGTCCCGAACGTGGTCATTTTTTCGCGGGGGGTCTCGGGGTTATTTCCCAGGTCTATTTTTCATGGGAGACATTGGTGGGTTTCTTTGTTTATTTTGCTGGATTGTCGAAAGAGTTTTTTCATTGAAATATTATTATATTTAAGTTATAGTTTAATGAACCAAAATTTAATCTTTTTTTCCCTGTAAGAATCCCTGGCCTACCTGACTGCCGCCACTCATGGTATGGAGACAGAGACTGAAGCTATTCGCTCAAGCTTTACTGAGAAGGAGACGCTGCCTGAGGTAAACCCTAAGGCTGTGCTCCTCCAGCCCCCTGTGCCCATTGCTCAACAGGAGAGTAACTGGCCACTGCTGACCATCACTAAAGGCTTCATGGAGAGGGCAATTGAAAAAGGTAAATAATAAATTGTATCTACTGGAGGGGGGGGAGGGGATCGTTTGCTTTACACCCTGTTTTGACACCATACTTTCTGCTGGGGTGATTGGTATTGTTTTGTGACATCGAAATGGGATTGTATTATTGTTGGCTCGTGCCAACACAAGCCAACTTATATTATCACTTTTCTCCTTGAACCTGGTCCCGGCATTTGTGCCATTTGCCAGAGTTCCCGGCTCCGTGCCCCCGCCCAACCACACCTCTTGATTTACGTGCCCAAATTTGCTAGAAACATTCTCACGGTGCTCGCCCGATACCCATGACTGTAGTTATCTCGCTCACTGCTCCATTTGTCATCCCCTTCCCGCCGTCATCCCCAGAGCTGCCCCACGTGGTGGCCACCCCTGACTCAAATTCTGTAGCACATCACATGCTGGCCCAGAAGAGTCAGTTCTCAATAGCAATCGATTAGCTTATATACTATCTGGTTAGGTACCATGATGGTAAAAGGTGTCTTAAACTCGGGTCAAGGCATTAGTATACATACGTCGATTTCACATATATGAATTCACAGTTAAAACATTGAAAATATGAGCGCTTGGGAGGAGAGACACATAATGGCAGATTCATGAACTAACCAAACCGGAAGAGCAAGTTTTGACGCACATGCGCAAATCGATTCCACCCGTCTATCCCTTGTCAGGCCAGATCATTGAAACAAACTCTGAATTATGAAAGTTTTGAAGACTTTTGAAAATAATCATTGATCGGATGGCTTTAATACATGTTATACTTAAAGTTTTAAATAATTATTTCCTTTCGATAATGCGATTTTAAGCTTTTTTAAATGATTCCCCGTGGTGATGTCTGTTGGCCGTAACTGGATGTCTTAGTCAAGCGCATGCGCCAAAGTAAAAACCGGTAGACCCACCACGTTCGTTCGAAGCATGTACGATCCGTGGAATCGTGAAAAATATACTGGTTTGATTATACAAATAAAGAGGTTGGTCAGATTTCATTCGATATGCTTTGTTTCATTCGATTTCTAAGCCTATGTCAGTCGTGTTTGCCTTGAGAACGTCTCCACATTTGGCCAGGCTTCGCGAAAACATGGCGGCCACGATACTCGTTATGGTACCTACCCAAGAAAATTAAACTGCTTTGTGAGCGCTTTGAATGACTTTACACAATAATCCTGGCATATGAGGTTGAAAACAAGGTTAGATTAGACGTTCGTGCATTTATATTCAGTCGATGGTTAATCATTACGGCTCCCGTAGCATCCACAAGCATAGGGGCTCTAATGATCTGAGACATGGTGGACATAAGGGTCTGCCGGCAGCAACGCCCAACGTCCACGGGCAGCAAGGCCGCCATGGCGTGTGCAGCGACAAGGCCCGCCAACACAACCGCCTTACCGTAGGTAGTGACGCGCATGCGCGTGGGCCAAAGTCAATCGCAAACAAACATGGTGGCAGAAAGCATGGCTTCCCACGAGATGGAGGTGGTGAAATCGGGATATTTCCACCAAAAGGAATATCGCCACACTTTAATATGTTCATAAACTATAGTTTGGGATAGTATTTGAAGTCAACATTACTCATTTACGCAGATTATACGGATATTATTGTGTCAGCGCCCATCGGTGAAAACGGACAGCAACAGCTGAGTACGGTATGGAAGTCTTGTGACGTTGCAATTAACCTCTCGCTGACCTACTTATGCTCAGCAGCAGTAACCAATTAGAGGCGAGGAAAGCCATAACAAATACTGACCACGTGGTCACCCCAAGGCCCACTGGCCGGACCTCCGACAAACAAGCGTGTTTACACCCTCTCTGTGTTTAGTCCCCGTTGGTTGGTCTGAGCTGGCCCGTTATAGAGGGCCAGTGGTCACTACCGGTCCTGCTGGCCCTCTATGCCTAGAGAACTTCCGGTAAACAGCCCAACCAACAGGGACTAAAGCCATTAGAGCCTTCGTTTATTGTCCTCGCTGGCCCTCTATGCCTTCGGGAACCTGTCTCGGCCTCCGGCCTCGACAGGATTCCCGTCAGGCATAGAGGGCCAGCTCGGACAATAAACTCAGGCTCTAATTGCCCAATAGGAATACTATATAGGGATGTACATGGGAGTACTCAGTAGGGTTGTTGGAAGGCGATATGTACATTGCTTTGTGCTTTTAAAACATGTTTAAAAGGTCTCCTTGGGCAGATGACCAATACATAAAGATTTAAGAGATCCGTGTACATTTGTGTGTGTGTTTTTTATCAAGAAATATTAAGTTAAGTTTACATTGAATTAAGACGTGACCACACAGAGAGGTAGGAGAGGGAGGGAAGGTGAGAGGCGAGGAGGAGATTCAGAGGGTTATATAAGATAAGATAAGAAACTACTTTATTTATCGAATAGAAAAGTACATATGATAAACAGGTATACAAACTTCTAGATTACATCCAGTTCTCCCTGCCGTTACCTTGGCCGAAAGGGTAAAAAAATAAATTTAAAGATAGAAACAAGTGTAATAGTAATAACTAAGATTAAGCCCTTTGGACTTTCTATGTGAAAGACCTTGCTTATAAAGAGAGAGAAACAGGTATACTCCTGAGTGAGAATATTCTCCTTATAAGATAAAATATTTAATACAGTTGAAATAGAGAGTTAAAACAAGTTTAAGCGAGGGAATCAGGTGCACTGCTGAGTGTTAATATTCCCTTTATGAGGTAATATGTTTAAAGAGAGAGAGTCAGATATACCACATACATACTCCTGGGTCTTAGTTTTCCCATTAATAGATGATATATTTAATACCGATGGGTAGAGAGTTGTAACACAGTTAGACTCAAGATATCAAAACATAACAGAGTAGCACCTTATGTGTCGACTAGACTCATACATACAATACAAGAATAGCTCTAATTTTCTCATAGATTCGATGAGTTTTATATCGTTAAATAATCAAGGTTATATCTTTTCTAGATATTTTCTGACTTCTTGCTTTGTATCTATTAATACAATATTGTCACCAGAAATCCTGAAATCCCAAGTCACATGTTCAGAAGATTTCTGTTCACGCTTTACACGATGGGTGCAGTCATGTTGGTGACATTTATGTAGGAGTTAGAGGGGATTTGGGAAATGATGGATTGATCTTCTAGTTCACCTGCCCGATCCAAAAGATATGTATATGGGTAATTCTCCTAATAGGGCATCATTTGGTTTTCCAGCCTAGTGTGTCTACAACCTGTATTTGGGATCATCAGACATGATTATAACAATTGTATTTGAATTCCGATAAGATACTTTAAGGGTTAGAGCTCCCGTTTAATTCTAAGGTTTCTTTCATGTTCTCTTGCTGTTGATTTCAAAGATGATAAATAAGTAATCACTTATTTTGTATTAATATGTCCCTATAAAAACCGGAGGAAAGCAGGTGTAAATCAACAAGTCCCATAATAAATCTGGAATAGCTGCAAACGTCCATGTTTTCAACAGAAATTCGAGCTATCTTCACATTATATGTATGCCCACTTCCCTTTGCTAAAAGATCTCTCCATTTGACCACACAGAGAGGTAGTAATGAGTACAATCATAAGTTAGAAATCGTTCACCAAAAGTTACTACCTATGCCTATCTACCATTGGATTACCTATAGCGGCATGTATACACGCGTGGCCTGTGGTCAGTGTTTGTCGGAGGTGGCCAAAATGAGGTCAGCGGGACAGATGGGAGGAGTTATCTTGCGCTCGGCGAGAGGTCAATAATTACACAATATCACAGATTCTAAGTTCATGTATAGTCAAATCAACATGACATATCATTCAATGTGGCTCATAAGAGTTTAGATTAGATTAGATTAGAAACTTTTATTTTCAAACTTTTCTCGCTGACAGAGGATGGTTCTCCGACTAAGGGAGGTCTCCATGTTCTCTGGTGTATTTACATTATTAAAAAACAGTGAACAAATCCCCATATTGAGTGATACTAGCCTATATATTAGCAAATTTCTCACGATTCCAACCATATCTGTTCATTTATCAACAAGGTTCGATTCACATAGGCCTAGGCTATAGCCTATAAGTATAACGGCGAACATGGCTGTCATTACGTTTTTCAAAATTATTTATTTCTATATTATAACCTTGATATTATTATTCAGGAACTAGTCAGTACGATAC
Source organism: Sthenelais limicola (assembly GCA_942159475.1). Taxonomy (NCBI): domain Eukaryota; kingdom Metazoa; phylum Annelida; class Polychaeta; order Phyllodocida; family Sigalionidae; genus Sthenelais; species Sthenelais limicola. The sequence continues at coordinate 83,729,255 of OW804095.1, forward strand.
AAAACTATATTGTGATTGTTTGTCTGAAATATTAAAAATGTCAAAAATGTTTTTCTCTTTGAGAAATTTCGTTCATAAGTTTGGTAGAATTTGATTATTTCTGTTAAAAATAATCCTGATTGGTGTTCTGGTAGAAACAATATTATTATTTTAGTATTTTCCATTGATTTCATGATTCTAGACCTAGTCCAAATCTTGTAATAATGTCTTGAGAATATACAGAACTCCCCGGATCCATTTCATTTTCATTTTTAGCTTGTTTCTGAGCAGAGATTTTCTGTAAAAAATATTCCAAACTATTATAATTTTCACTTGTTCCTGACACGTAATTTTAAATGGCCATATCAATACCTATATTTGACGAGCCAACATTATCTTTCATCAGAAGATTGCTACTTGTTAAAATAAATACTATCAAATTATTGACTAGTTTTGAGGTTCACAGGTAAGAGTCTCATTTGCACTCACGTCATCTTGTCCCAGTGTCACAAATAGAGTGGTTAATTTCTGGTAAAAAATGCAGGAACATTTTGTTTCTTTGGTATGAATTTTAAACTTCTATTTCACTGTTCACTAGTAGGCGGTAGTTGAAGAATAAAGTGTGGCCCAAGATGTATTTGGTGCGGTGTTATTTGAATTCTGGAAATCTTAATGGTAAAAATTAAAATAATCCTTCTGGCTATTTTCAAAGCTATGTCTAAACGGTTAAAGTACAAATTAATAAAAGTTGTAGTTGAAAGTTAAAAGAATCCGGCATGTCAACTTCTGTTGCTTACAGGACGTGGAGGCACCTCAGCATTGGCTGCACATGTCGAGGATGACGGAGCTGATGGTTGGGGCGAAGATGCTGAACTGGTTCTGGACGATGGTTAGTATCCAATCATTTGCTAGTATGTATTGTATTGTAATAGTTTTATTTCCATATCTTATTCTAATACATCATGGAAAAAGGATCAAAGAGGATAAATTATATTATCTTACAAAACCATCTATAAACAGATCTTCCAGGTCACCCTATTTTAAATGTTTGATTTATTGTAGATAGGTTTTGTTGATATTAAACTTAGTACAGGCTTTTGTACGCACTATGTGCAGTTCTAAAAAGAATAAATATTACATGTTACAATACATTATTTTATATAATCATAGCAACATTCTTAAAGTATTAACATGCGTTTGAAACTAAACATCTTAGCTTCCTAATTACAGTGACTGTACTACTTATATACAATATAACTTCAATATAGCTTCTTTCTCTGGAAACTGCTACTATTTTTATTTAAGTCCTGTTCTTACTAATAATAATAAGAACAATGGTAATGGTAATGGTAATGGATTTACAAAGATTTTCCTATCATTTCCGATAGTTTTGAGGCGTATATTACTTTACTTTCCTCTTCATCTCTACTGCCCTTAAGTGTATTTTCTTCACACTGCTTCTCATTGTAAAAAACTTTTAAAAGATTTTACTGAAGTACATATAGTTGCCTCTTTTGGTAATTCATTCCACACAGATGGTAATTGGTAGTACAACGACTTCCTCACCCTTTCTGTATGGGGTTGAGGTACTTTCAACCTTATTCCTTTAAATGATGATAACTCGACTGAGTAATTAGCTCGAAGAGCTTTTTTATAGGCACTCTGAAAGCTAAACCCAAGTCTTTTCTACGGCAGATCGGGTTGCTAATTGAGATTCCTCTAGATAAGAGACCCCCCTATTTATAGCGGCATGAATTGCCCATGAATCCTATAAATTTCCATGCAGTAAATATAGCCAAAGGGCCACCTTTTGGTCTAATTTTCGGAAATTTAAATTAATTTTTTCCTTTTCAAAAATAAACAGTGTGGTTCTGGAATGTCGCACTTCTTTTGAAGTCCAGAGATCTTTAATGGAATTTCTTATCTGCCTCTAATGCCCGCCCTTGCCCAACTGTTGTCACCCCAGGGGTCACCCTATCTTTCCTCCACTGCCCATCGATGAGATAAGGCCTCCTCTAATGAGTTTACATGTCAGTATGTAGCCTACTTAACTTTAGAAGATTTTTTGTTTGTGAAATATACATTCTGAATTATGTTTAAGCATATTCTTACAGACGTTAGAATCATTTTGATATTAATTTCTTCAATGTGGGACTTATAGAAGAGAAAATATCAAGCACCTCAGTGATTGTGACATGTGGGACCCTCATTTGCCCTCATCAGCAGAACTGAGTCAAATACCTTAATAAAAATATTTTAAAATCTCAAAGTTCTCCCATTTATCCCCCTGCCTGACTACAATATCATAATATTATGGCTGACGATTCTCATTTCTATTTATAGAATTCTAACTGTTAGGTTGCAAAGATGCCAACTAGCTGCCAACCTACCAGCTACTTTGCAGCTGGCGAGGCTAAACTGCAAAAGCTTTGCATGTCTTTGCAGGCGAACAAGTTACAGAAAATAAATAAAATAAATAAATGGTAAAAACGCTTCAGAATAGGCCTGTTTTCTTCACAGACCAAGAAAAAATGAAATATTATCAATCTTGAAGCTTCTTATGAGCAGCCAAATTTATATCCGCACATCAATTCTACTTAATTTTTCCTTTTCAAAATTAAAAGTGTTGTTTCAGAAATGCTCACTTTCCTTTGAAGTTGGCTAATTACTGAGATCTCTAATGGAATGTGGATAATCATGTCTTATCTGCCTCTAATCCCCGCCCTTGCCCACGCCGCTAATTGATAACAGCTACAGTTGCAGCCAGACACTTGACAGGTGTTATAACAGAGTGCAGGCATCAATTTTTTTAATTGTATGACATGTTATTGCAACTCGTATATAAATATATTCTCCTTAAAGGCCGGGCACAGCATATATAAACGGCCCATGGCTCTTCCCCGCAGTCCTCCCTATACATTCAAACTGTAGAATCATAACCAACTTGGGTTATAATTCTTCCAGATAAGATAAATTATGATGAACTACTTACCTACAAAATTGCTGAACGTGTGAATGTATAATGGTCATCTTCATATATATATTTGATTTGGTCATATCCATAGAAATGTGTAAATTCAGTTTTTTCATGAAAAATTTGTAAATATGAGAACCGTTAGCCAGGGAATGATTGACAGGTAGGTATCCATAGTAACCATGTAGCGTGTGTATACAGACACACAAGGCACATGGCTTTCCCTGCCCGATCTGCCCCACCCCTCTCACACACATCCTAACTAACTCAAGCACACATTTAGGCATTATATCTTTCATCCGTAATACTACATTGTTCACATTCATCACAATCATGTTGTTACTTGTAGAATATTAAATGGCCTTGGTTATCCTAAAGTTGTGCTGGGTCTATATATCCAGGGGTATTCACCTGATTGAGATCCTATCCATTTTCAGCCAACAAACAATAAATCGGGAGGCTGTAAAGAAGTGCGGGCCAAATTATCCCTCTTCGAGCTCATTTTCGCCCCTGAGGCGAAAATCCAAAGCTGTTAAACTTTTACTTGTATTGTCTGCTGACCAAGCTTAAATCGCTAACCAAGTTCTTAAATTCCCTAGCTGTGACGCTTAGGGAAGTCTATTTATTTGTGTACAATATTAAAGCTGTTCCTGATCTTTAACAGCTGGGAATTCTCATTACGATCTTATCTCTAGATTAATCAGATTATTCTGTGTCTTTGTTTAACCAGACGGCTTTGAGATGGCAGCAGAGACCCTGGGAGCAGACGAAGACGGTGACGCTGGCGGTGGTTGGGAAGTCGACGATGACTTGGAACTGCCTCCAGATCTTGTAAGCATTTTACAACAATCTTTAGTTAATATATTATTGAATAAATCATTAGATTAGATTACAAAATTCTTTATTTGTCTTCTTGATGGTACATCAACAAAAATGTCGTGTCCCTCTCAAATAGAGGTCTACCAGGGCATGCCTTTCTTATTTCCTTGTCTTACACATTAAATCATCGGTGGAAATAATATTTTTAATTGTGTGCCTATTTTCGTCTTTATACAACTTTAATGTCATCGTATCTCGTGCTAAATAAACAGGCGCTAAAACGTATCCTATATAATAACATATATGTTGGATTAATAAACGGTAGACAGCAGGCTCCTTAGAGTGAATTAATTTCATCGTGGCAAGTTGGAGAACTTGATGACTTAAAATTTTAGAAATATATCAATATACATGAGCTGTTTTGATATTGTCTCTATCTTTATTCCTTTAGTCTAAAATATTCTATAACATCTCAGATCAAAGGACCATTTCCTTCACTGAGTTGTCAAAATTAAATTTACATTTTGCAATAATTTCTATGATGTATAACTGCAGGACATTGGACCGGTCGCTGCTGGGGGGGAGGACGGTTACTTCGTGCCTCCCACCAAGGGTATGTCCCAGTCGCAGGTGTGGTGCAACAACTCCTCCCTGCCCGTCGACCACATACTGGCCGGATCTTTTGAGACGGCCATGCGCCTGCTGCATGACCAGGTCGGCGTAGTCGCCTTTGAGCCCTTCCAACAACTCTTCCTCCAGACGTATTCCCGTGGTCGATCCAGCTTCAACGGGCTGCCCTCCCTCTCTCCATTATTTGGCTACACCCACCGAAACTGGTGAGTTGTCATTATTCCTTGGAGGGATGCAATCTTGAGTATTTTTTTAATTTTCTTTTACCGAAATCAGTATATGTGAACACTTTAAAAAAGACAGCATAAAATTGACTCAACAGGAAAAAAAATCCGATCGTCGTGCAAAACTGGGTTGTCTAATATGGCATTCTAAGGCATTAATATATAAAATAATTGCCTAACCCTATACACCATCGGAAAGAGAAATGTCTAAGCTTGCATTTGGTGAGAATTATATTTATATATCACTGTTATCGATATAAATATCGGTCATGACAGACCAATACAAACTAGGTTTCTAGCCAAAGTACATTATTGCGTCATAACCGGCATATCGCGGGGAAATTACGCTCCCGCGAAGTAATAAAAAACGCTAGTTCTACTCAAAATACATTGCCAATGTGTTTAAATTCTGAAAGAGCATGCTTTTCTACCCCCAAATATTTTATTTTATTTTTTTATCAACATTTATATCTAAAGTGGCTAAGATCGCTGACAATAAAGATCGGCATTTGTGTAAAATATAACAAGAGTTTGATTAAAAGCATTTCAGGTGTTCTCAAATTTATTTCAAAATGTTTCCATATTTCCTGGATTGCTTTTAATTACGAATAGGCCATGCGAGATGAACCCGGCGAAGGCATGACATGGTTTCATTTTGAAACTGCAATAACTGGGTCATGACGCTGGGACACAGAACGTCACAAAAGTTGACACAATCCTCCCTCGTCAGGAACCTTGCATATATTTGTTTGTTGTATCTGTTTAAACCTATATAAACGTCTATAAAATACTTTTAATATGCCCATTTTCGGTAATGTATGCCTCACACAGGCTTTGTGCAGATGCAATACACATTATGTGCACATACAGTGAGAGAGAGTAGTTATGGTACAGCTTTGTTTACATCGTGACGTTCCCTCTGACAATGCGTCACTGACGGCCGTCACGGAATGCACATGCGTCATTCGCACTTGCGTAACGGCCGCGCTTACAAGGGTTAGTTTGGTCTGGCAGACCAATATAATTTTCAACAGGAACATTGGCAAAATACCTCACAAATATGGATTTATATGATCAAATAGGGAAAGCCATGGGTAAAGGGCGTTCTATTGTATTCAACTACTATAACTTTGTCCAAACTCTCATAAATGAGTTCGGTGATCGGCAAGTGCCACAGGAAGATATGAAGGAAACTACTGTATATCGATGCTGATACCGGCCCCGACGTAATAATGTAGGTCTACTTTGGCCTTGCTGCGTTTTCTGATTTGCGGGTTAGTAATGCGTCTTTGACAACGCTTTTTCCCGCGTGGAGTGGGTACAGGCATAGAACTAGAACTATAATATGGTTATAGTTTTTCTTGTTAAAGCCAAGAGTATAGTATAGATGTGATAATTCTGAGTGCACAGGCGACATAATATTATGAGAGTATTGCATGGTTAATTTAGAAATGCATTCTTTTCTAGTATTGCCCATTGCAATTTTAATAAATGATATCTAAAAAAGAAACTATGTTGTAGGAAAGAGGCTGGCGCTAGGGGTGGATGTCCCGCTGTTGGCCTTAAACTGAACGATCTTGTGCAGAGACTGCAGACAGCCTACCAGCTCACCACATCAGGAAAGTTCAATGATGCCATCAACAGGTTCCGTTCTATCCTCCTCAGCGTCACCCTACTTGTTGTTGATAACAAACAGGAGATTGCAGAGGTAGATATCGAAATACGTTTTATTCATGTAAATCGGACACTCCCTGAATAAGGAGTAAAGCACTCCTAAACAGTGGGAAAATAAAACAATTCCAATTTCTACAGTCGTCTTCCTCTGACTCTACGAAAACTCGAATTTCATTAACCCGTTAGTAGTGTGACTCTCCCATGTGTTCGTACTGGGATGGTGATGTGCGAATTAATATTATTTTCTGTTTTGGGGTTTCATCTGAGTCTGGGTCTAGCTGAATGATATCCTTAAAGGGACATGATATCATGATCGGGGGTTGTACACATTGAAACTCGACCATTGAGTTCATTTGTCCTCACCGACTGGAGAAGAAGAAATAGTTAACAATCCTTGCGGCCCGTGCTCCTGGCATTGAAGTTGAGATAGATAATAAGATTGGCCATATCTGCCTGATTTGCACAACCGAATAAACTCCCGCCACAGTTGCAATGATAAGAGTTAAGATAAGAATAGCTTTTGAAGATATTAAAAATTTCCAGGTGAACCAAGATGGTGTAGAATCCTTTGAATTTCCTGGGATTGCCAAAGGTAAAATCCCTAATATATTCAATTAAATGGCCGCTCTTATTACAGCATATCACATATATAAGTTATCAGTTTATAATTTGGCTAATGGTAATAAAAAGAGAAAAAAAGCCCAATAAATAAATTGTGGTATCCGTCCAAGATTATGTTTGAAACACACATTGAAATGGCCTGATACCATTTCTTCTAAGCTTACTATATTATTGAAAATAGAGGGTAATGAGATAATATTATCATATTCAGTCTTACATATAATTACGATAATTTCAGTGTCTACCCGTTGCTCTTTGAGGTTACGGCAGAGTGTATGCTACTAATGCATAATACGTCGAACTATTTTACTTTATTCTAGGCACAGCAACTTATTGAAATCTGCCGAGAATATATCCTAGGTCTATCCATGGAAGCAAAGAGAAAAGAACTACCAAAAGGCAACCTGGAAGAACAAAAACGGATTTGTGAAGTAAGTGGAAAATATATCATGTGGATTTTCAAATTATCTTCTGTATTCTTTCTGGTAGACCTCTATTTGAGAGGGCCACGACATTTTTGTTGATGTACCTGTATATTTCCGGAGTTAGGGAGTTAGCTGAGCTTGGGAGTGAACTTAGTTGGGTTTGGGAGTGGGCTGTGTTTTGAATGGAGCCAAGCTGAGTTTTGGGAGGAAGCCTGTTCTGGAGTGGGACGTTACTATCTTCACCCCTCGCCGCTGGCCCGGCCACTCACCCACTGCAACACCACTGGCACACACAACGCCGCCCCCGACACACCTTCCACCCTTACCACACTGGTCACCCTTTTTGTTTTCGAAGCTATTTATAGCTGAGAAAACATATGAGTCACTATGAAATGTGCCAATCACTGATACTGGATCTACATCTGATAATATTCTTTAGCTGTCTGTGAGGTGTTTAAGGATGCCTTATCTAATCCTTTTGATCAGGTCCTATTTATCCCACTTCGTCGTTATAGTTACACTGATTCAATCAGTCATAGATTTCACACCTAGACGTTATTGAAGGCTGATTGACAGCCTTTCTAGGTTTAGCCAAGGGAGTTGATTGGCTGTTAGTTAGATGCTTCTCCAACCATGATAGGTCTGCAGAAGGCCCTCCCACCTCCCACACCATCCCCACATTACCCACCACCCCCCTCGCCTCAGGTGCTCAAATGGACACTGCTGCCCAACACATTTTCTAAATTTTAAAAGTAAGTTACCAACTATTTAGCCTAGCCTAGCTTACTACTTTTTTATACAACCAACTTTTTTTTTACGACCAACTTTTTTTATGATCATTTTTTTTTACGACCAACTTTTTTAACGACAATTTTTTTTAACGACCAACTATTTTTTAACGACAATTTTTTTTCCCGACCAACTATTTTTTAACAATTTTTTTTCAACCAACTTTTTACAACCAACTTTTTTTAATGACAACTTTTTTTTAACGACCAACTATTTTTTAACAACAATTTTTTTCAACCAACTTTTTTTACAGCCCTGGCTATTGCGTTGCACACTGTTTCCCTCTTCAAGAATCAAACTACTGTATAACTATAATTTGCCATCAGGCACAAATGATTGTGGCTGAGAAAATCGTTTCCAGTGGAAACACCAAGTATATGAATTAAGTTGACACTGATTACAAAGTTAAATATGTTAACAGTTGATCAAATCGGTGCATAATTTGATAATTAGTTAACTTAGTACTTGTTTGGTGACAAATTGTGTTTACAAACAATTTCGGGGTTGACCCGGTATTCTCATGTTGTACAATCAACATTTAATACATTCATCAATTTAATCATCCAATATAAAATGTGGGGAGAAGAGAGACCCAACAAAATCCAGTGAGCGTATCACAGGTGTGACCACATACTTTATTACAGCATAGTAAAAGAACTCAAGTTTTAAGGCAGTTGACCAACTACTGGTTGACCACAGTCATAGCATGCCCCCATGAGGGAGAGAAAGAAAGAGAGAGGGGGGTGGAGGGGGTGTGTTGATTTGTTGATGAGAAATCCTGTCAGGGGAAGTTCACAGGAAGAGGCAGGGGAGGAGGAGGAGGGGGAATTGGTGGGGGCAGGAGGAAGAGGGGAAGGGGAGGCTGAAGACAGGGATGCAAGTTGTCCTTTAGTTGACTGATTTCCTTCTATCTCCTCATTACCAAAATGTGTATATTTGTTTTTTTCGATTAAAGGCCAATAATATCAATTTCCCATAAACTACCTATGAAAACATTTTAAAGTTGCAATAACACCAAAAACCCTTTTGCCTGCCCAGACGGGTTTGAGAAAGATGTTTTATTTCTATTAGATGTTGTACATCATTTGAATCCAAAGTTTCAGCGATGTTGTGATGCCTTCCTCAGGGTTTGTCTATGCCTCTAAATTCGTGAGGGATCTTAATAATGTGTAAGATTGAAATTAGACCAGGCAATCATGATAGTATACATTAGTGGAATTGGTGCATATTTTAACCCGGCCCAATCGTGTTATCGTGTTACACACTCTGAACGCCTGGCTTGTATTTATCAGGGATCACATCCCTGTATTCATTTAAGACCAAATTATTTCTTCATTAGTTTATCTTTTAAATTTATTACACTTGGCGTCTGCACCAAAGATTTGCTCTGAGTTCATGGCCTGAGTACTAACGCAATTGTTATCATTCCTGTTGCAGATGGCTGCCTACTTCAGTCATTGTAATCTACAGCCAGTCCACCTCATCCTTACGTTACGGACTGCACTCAACCTCTTCTTTAAACTTAAAAACTACAAGACAGCTGCTTCCTTTGCTAGACGTTTACTAGAGCTGGGACCTAGACCTGAAGTGGCACAACAGGTGAGACTGTTTATTGCTGATTTGAACCATGTTTTATCCCTCAAGGTACATCTAAGATATTGGATTGTTAGCCGATCAGATTATGTTTTTTAAATATGACCGGATAGTTGTCAGTTTCCCGTCTCATGTGCTTGTTGACTAGATATTATAACTAAGTCATTAACTTGCTTCATATTTTAATAAATCCAGACAAGGAAAATCCTTGCTGCTTGCGAGAAGAACCCAACCGATGCTCATAGCCTCAACTATGATGAACACAACCCATTTGATATTTGTGCCGCTTCATATGTTCCAATTTACAGGTACTTTCATCTTTGTCGTATCTACCATTCCTTCCTAAACAACTATTTTGAGCCTATTCCAATAGTACTTTCCTTATATGTATCGGTATTTTTTTTCAACTTGCAATAATTGTGTGATTGGCTGGGGGACTTGTTGCTAGTCTATGAATATTTGTGAGTCAAGAAGAGAATTCTTGCCGACATATTTCATATATAATTATATATATACCCCCTGATAACAGTTCTCGTGTTTTACAGAGGCAAGCCCGTAGCCAAGTGCCCGCTCAGTGGTACATGCTATCTACCTGAATACAAAGGACAAGTGTGTCGCGTTTCACAGGTCAGTGCCCGTTGCAGCACACTTAATGCACCCAGTCTTTGTTCGTTTTCAGTAGAAGATGAACTCGCTTTTTTCTTCATTAACAGGGTAATATCTAAGATACAATTCCCATTACGTTACGTTTCGACAGAATCTGACCCTTTTATATGAAAGGGAAATCGAACTAAAAAAGAAAGAAAAAAAATAAATAAAACTTAAGTGGAAGAGTGCACCCAGTCTGAATCCACCGTTCCATGGCAAACTTATATGTTTATATTCATTTAACCAGGATCAAGCAGCTTGGTCAGGTTTTCACCTCGGTTCTGGGCCATAAACAATTTAGGTTTATTCAACAGTTTGAAGTTTTTGAGATGGGATGGGACGAGGATTATATAGATGATGATCAGTTTGGGAAAATGTACCACATAATTTCAAGATTGACAATGTAGCACTAATAATAGTATACTAAGATCTTTATATTCGTCACAGCGTTGTTAAAAAAGTGATAATAACGGACATTATTCGAAATCCTAAATACGTTTTAAACCCAAACTAAACACTGTGCTAATTATTAATGAATAAAATTTGGTTTTGATAACACAAACTCAATAAAAAATTAAGAACTCTCTCTTCCAAAAGATTCGGGAGATCCTCGATGGTGCTGCTTGTCAGCAGAAATTTCTCCAAGTTGAGAACTAGGTTTCAGAACCACACGGAAGTTTACAGCTATGTTTTCATGTCGAAACCTAATTTTTATGAGAAATATCCACTATGAAATGATTAGAAACAAACTGAACTGAGTGAATCGAGCACAATGAAGATATAAATTAATATGAAGATATCTTCACTTTTCCTAGCTCGATTTGTTCGTTTAGGCAGGTCAGAACTTAATAGAGGAGGCTAATGTTGAAGGGGCTAAAGGGAGATCTTAGAACGGTTTAACTTATAATGATAATAATGTGTATAAATAAATGAGTTATCAGCTATAGATTATGAAAGGAAAACACAATTTTACACCAAATGTAGGTTATGTAGTGGTCGTGTATTTATTATTCCAAAGTCTGTGTTGTATTAGTCTGAGAGTCCGAAGCTGTCCCCTGGTGTAGCGCAGTTCCATCGGACTACGCCAGGGGGCAGCAAAGGGCTCTCGGTTGGTCCGAAATCCCAACCCTGGATGTGTGCTTATCCTTTTATCCCTTATTTACCTGTGTCATCCTGTTATCTGTTCTTTATGCCTTTAACCACTGTTTACCTTTCATGGGAATGTGTCTTTATTGATTAACTACTTTTATTGTATGTGAAAGACCTTCTTATAACTTGCATTGGTGCTTATTGTCTTGTCACACCTGTTTTATTATTGTTATGAAACCCTTTTACTTGTTATGTGGCTGGTCCATAAGGGTTGGTGCAAAGTGAGTTGCTTACAAGTGCAATAAACTCGTGCAATAAGAGTCATCTCTTGTTCCGTTTTATTTCCGCTAAGAGTCCGAACCAAGTTCACTACAGTTTTATCTTGATCTTTATTATGAAAACATTATTCAATATGGGACTTTGATGGTTATAATTCGCGAAGAAACATGTGTAAAAGCCCCTTGTAAATAGAAGTATACTAATATAGCCTACACGATATGATATCCAATGTCTTGTCATTGTCATAACCGTTGTCATCGATAATTTCAGTTTACATCAATGTCTATTATTAATTTATTCAATGTCTGGCTTTTTATTTAATTTTATGTATTTCGTTTTAGGTTACCGAGATAGGAAAGGACTCCATTGGACTAAGAATCAGTCCAATCCAATTCCGTTAGACAAGTTAAAAATGGGTTCAATTGATAAAAATCGGCAAAGGAAAGACACCAAACTCCGAAGTTAAGATCAAGAAGAATTATGTATACTAGATGTGCATACAATAAAAGAATCATATTATGTTTTACCTTCGGTAATAATAATAAAAAATATTCGTCATAAATATTCATTTAAATAGCAATGCTCTGACTGATGTATTGCTGTACACGGAATAGCTCTGATACTGTAATGATTGATGCCAGTGAAAGGTCCTTAGTGAGAGAAGAGAATACTAGGGGGAAAATCCATGTATATATTGTTGTTAGGGGGAAAAGTCATTTACAGGCATCAAATGGAAAACGAATGGTTATTATAATTACTAAATATGTTGACTAGATTGTTTTTTGCGTTTAATATATGTATCGATGCTCGTCATGCAAATAAACATTCATTACTAAGGAGAGACTTGAGTGGTCGTTTCTTTTTATTGGCCACCACATATTTTTCTTGACATCAAGCCAGGTCTGTAATTATGCTCTGCAGTTGTTAATCATTTGATATGGAGATCGTTGTGGTCATGTTCATACAAAGTTTTTCTGACGTCAGACCCTATTATTATTAATTAAGCACCACATTTTCTGGGCATCATAATTGAGAGGAAACTTTCCTCTCTTTAACTGACACCGAACTCTCTTTTACTGACATTAAACTGACCGCATCTGTCATATCCGATTCCGAAAGTTACAAGAGTATGCAATGTATGGATTAGCTAATCTAATGACTGGAGGCGAGACACTTTAATGGTTTGAAATATGCTATTGGGATGAGTCTACTAATGATGTTCCTTCATCATCATGGTGTAAAATTCTGGCTTAAACTTTGCAAAGTTTGGAATTTATTTTGTAAGTCTTATTCAGACGTACATCTGCCACGCCCCCTACCAACTCAGAGGCCAACTACCTTTCTTCCCGCCACACACTAAAGTCCAAAGTACATGCTGCGGTCCACGTCACTGTTATCTTAGATTTGATCACGTGGGAGGGAGGGGAAGGGAAGTGACCAGCAGGTCAGCAAAGGGAGGGGGCACTGATTAAGAGCGGAGGGAAGATAACTAACTGACCGGGACATGGCGCCAAGGTATTGGTCAGGTGTGACACTGGTCACTCTGGTCTCGTATTTATCTCATTTTAGTCTTATTGTTAACCTGCGGTTGATTGGATCTATCAAGGTAATTAATTGGTCCAGTCAGGATAAGCCAATCAGCCCAGGCCCTGTGTAATCGCTGTAATCTGTCTAGTATATAGTAATTTGAGGAAAGGAAACACAAACACGGGATTGGCACTGGAGAGTGATGGCCTGTGTACCGCCCATTTATTAATTTTGATTGAAAAGAAAAAATTTCCGTCCACTTGCTTAGACACTGAGGCTCAGAATGACTGGTACGCGGGTGGTGCCTAGCAACCACGGTAACAAACACACAATTCAGGTACCGCAGCAATTAATATATATATAAATTATATCTAGGAAAACATAAGGTCACACATAGTAATTTGAGGAAAGGAAACACAAACATGTGATTGGCACTGGAGAGTGACGGCCTGTGTACCGCCCAACACCCAAAAATCAATATGAAGCAAGTCCCGATGCAACACAACTATCAATGTCCATAAGACGATTTAGTGGTGACGACAAGTAAACTAGAACTGCCATTGACTTCCAATGTCCCATGTATTTAATGTCTTGTAGAGAGACGCATAGCTCCACTGCGCCTCAACGAGTGGAGGCCAGTATATTTGTTTGAAAGTCCCACATTAGCCAACAAAGACTTGAAAAACTTCAATAGTTCAGCATATCTCACAGGAACTAAACCCTTTGGTGTGGGGCGCATCATCAATGGAGAACTGTCCGTGGCTGGATATAATAGCAGATATTCTTGAAGCCTAGTATAAACATCAAAAACATAACTAGAACACTGGTGTACAGGTAAATACAATGAGTTGTTATCCTGCCCATTGGTTTTGGAAGAGCGCACGCTGAACAACACATAGTCCGAATAAAACCTCACATCCGAACGTAAGAGAATGTGTCCATCTAAGGTTCCACTGTCGACAATGTTACTTTTCCGCAGCAACGTTCTGAAGCATATAATGCAACATAACCAATAAATCTCACTCAACAGGCCCCTATCGGAGGTACTGTACATCAAGGATAATTGTGATGGCGTGAGGAATAGACGCTGTACATGTCCAGGAGCAAGTATCTTCTTTAGACCCGAGAGTACAACTCTAAATGCAGTAGGGTGTCCGAGCATATTATGTAAGGAGATAATGCTACTCAGGTAATTGTTAATGGTAGTAAACGTGCAAGTATTGCTAAGGTCAACCAAGAACCTAGCAATAGTAGTCGAGTCAGCAGGACAAGCGCATTTCTCCTGACCATTTGGAATCGTGGACATTATTAATATCTTTCGTTGATTATTATTAATTTTTCGGATGCAAAAGGGTTTCTAACCCAAAATCATATTAACAATAAATGAGATAGAGTCTGGTACATATAGAGCTGGTGGTGAGAGTGGAAGGGAGAACGGGAAGAATGGGTGAAACAACAAGGCCAGGACCCACCTCTATATATCTTCGAATATTAAAAAAAGGGGTTAGTTGGTTTATTTAAGGGATTGTTTTACTGTGGTATTTTGAGCCATTAGTTCCCATTCTTCACAAAGAAAATTGCATAGAAGTTAGGAATATATTTAAGTTGCTATAACAAGTTGCTTCACGGGCATCACCACAATCAATACTGGTTGGCGTTACCTCATCACCATCAGAATTATTCACACATATTATAGAAAAACTACTGTTGTGATGACCATGATAAAACAATTTTCATGATCAAAAATCGAATGCCATCTTTAATGATGATTCTC
Organism: Sthenelais limicola; assembly: GCA_942159475.1. Lineage (NCBI taxonomy): Eukaryota > Metazoa > Annelida > Polychaeta > Phyllodocida > Sigalionidae > Sthenelais > Sthenelais limicola. The sequence continues at coordinate 83,744,300 of OW804095.1, forward strand.
ATACATATTTGAACTTTATGAATACCTAAACTCAAATGTAAACAATGACCACTTTTAATTGCATTCGCCATATGTAATGAGGTAACGCGCGTTACATGGATCACCATCCCACCCGTCATTATGGGATGGGAGTGGTGCTCTTTTTAAACATTCGGTGCCCATCCTTATTGGCTAAACATGACTCTACCATTCTTTGTATGCATTAATGATGTATCAATTTCAGACAAATTTGAAAGGAAAATGTCTTGTGATGGGATTACGATGGACTTAATTCCCGTTTTCTATGTAGTAATGTTGACATCAGGGCAATAAGTAGCAATCTGTTCCTATTTGCGATCAAAGCGGATTAGGTCATATCTCGTTCAGAAAATTACCGCAGCAAGACATTTATTTGTGGGAAGTTAATTGGTTATATTTCACCAGATCTGAATGCTTTTAGTGTCTACATATAATCCTAGCGGTTAATACGTGTAACATGTACTGATGTCATGCTTGCCTCCAGGCGGTGCCACTGGCTACAGACAGCCCCTGGAGGAGACCTATTTGAATAAACTGTCACTAGTACTTACACATGCTTTGAGTCAATACGTTATCTACACATGGTGCCAGAGAGTTTGTCGAATTTGCGCTTAAATCAGTGAAAATGGAGGGCATAGTTGCCCCAAATCCCTTAGTAATTACAGGGACAAGTGTGTTGACGAACTGGAGGAAATACAAATTCCAGCTAGAAAACTATTTGGAGTCTTTAGACATCGGAGGACAAGCAGGAGGCAGGAGAGTAGCCGTTCTCCTGAATACAATCGGGGAGGACGCGCAAGAAATATATCAGTCTTTCGAATGGAGGCCGAGACGACCAAATCCTGCCGGAGGACACTTTGAGGCAGAAAACCCGAGGGACTATGATACGGTGATTCGCAGATTTGATGCCTATTGTAATCCCAGACGCAATGTCACTTACGAACGGTTCCAATTCCTGAAGTGTGATCAACTAGAAGGAGAGGCAGTGGATCAGTACGCGGCCCGCCTCAGACTCAAATCGACAGCATGTGAATTTGGTGTGATTAAAGATGGATTAATCAGGGACAAACTAGTCACAGGACTACGTGATACTAAGGTAGCTCAGACTGTTAGAACATGACAATCTAACGCTAGAGAGAGCCATTTCAATGGCCAGGTCGACGGAGATGGCAGATCATCAACTGAAAGTGGTGCACCCAACGGAACCCACAGCCATTGGGGCAGTGGGAAAAGGAAAACCATGTGGCGAGGGTGATGCGGCGTCCCCCAGGCAGCGTGGCAAGGGTGACGCAGCGTCCTCCAGGCTGCGCGGCGAGGATGTGTTTGACTACCGCAAGTGTGGAAATCGCCACGGCAGGAGAAACTGCCCAGCCTTTAGAGTGAGGTGCTACAAGTGTGAAGAGAAGGGCCACTATGCAAAATTGTGTCCCTTCAAAGATGAGATTTCAGTAATCAATGGTGTATTGCTGAAAGGAACAAGAGTGATCATCCCCACGTCCATGAGAGCAGAAATGCTGGAGAGACTCCATATAGGACATTTAGGGGCTGAAAAACAGAAGAGAATGGCGAGAGACAGTATGTATTGGCCGTCCATGAACAACGACATAGACAGGAGGGTACAAATGTGTGGTACTTGTATTAAATTTAGGCCTAGTCAGCAAAAGGAAACTTACCAAAGAGATGAGGTGCTTGAAAGAGCTGGGCCATGGGAAGTAGTGGGAACCGATCTTTTTCACTGGGGGGAGGAAAGATTATCTAATTGTCATAGACTACTGTTCCAATTATCCTGAAATAGCCATGCTCCCCTCCACGAAGTCTGAGAGTGTAATTCAACATATGAAGAGCATATTCGCTCGCCATGGTATACCGAAAACTATTGTGTCAGACAATGGGCCGCAGTATACGGCCAGTGAATTTTGTGAGTTTGCAAATGTGTATGGATTTAAACATGTAACATCGAGTCCGAGGTACCCGCAGTCGAACGGGAAAGCTGAAAGGGGAGTCGGCATTGTAAAAAATATATTCAACAGAGCAAAAGAAAAACGTGAAGACCCATATCTTGCACTCCTTGCTTACAGAGGGGCACCCCTGGAGTCGGGGGCGTCGCCAGCAGAAATCCTTATGGGACGTAAAATTGTAACCATTGTACCTGAGTATATGTCTAGCATGAGAAGTCAAAAAGGTGGAGCTGACGATAGAGTCATAAGTAACTACAACAAGAGTGCTAGAGATCTTCCATCAGTACAGAGGGGAGATCAGGTTAGACTATCGCTAGAAGGTAAATCATGGGATACCAGAGCAGTTGTGCTAAAAGAAATCTCACCCAGATCTTATGTGGTAGAGACCGGTGTGGCGGTCTCGTCAGACCCCCGTGCTGGCGCAACTCCCCTGTGTTCTGCGCATGCGCAGTTAGTCAGGCCTGCCCACTTCCGGTCTTCTGGCTGTGGCGTACAACCTCAGCACGCGTAAGTCGCTCTGACTGATCCCCCGTGCAGACCCATCCCCCATTCGGCGTTGTAATAAATATCGTCTTTGATCCTTTGGGTCTATAGATCTTATAGTCGTAGAAGTGGATGTGCAGTCGCATATAATGTTATAGGCTTATACCTATCATGGAGTGGTATTATACCAATAGGCATATATATATATCTAGAGCTCCTATACAATATAGCAATAAGACTCAACACTGAGGTATATTTCTTACTAGCTGTTTGCTAGTTGCAAGCTACAAGCGAACTGATTGTATATCTTTATTCTCAATATGACATATTCCTGGTTTCCAGGGAGGACTATGGGACCTCCCCTTTTACATACATTACATATGGCATGGATCCAATGATCCAAGCTCTACCTTAGTCGATAACTTGGCACACCTTTCTACCGTATACATTGGCATGATGGCCACATTATGACATTACCCCCCTTCCAGCGGATGAGAGTTGAATTCGCGGATTAATTATGCTTTTTTACATGTGACTTCAGTTGTTTCTTAGACATGTGTTGACAACTCATTAAAATTGATACATGTTGTTATTTACGTTACATGGAATGACTTCTGTCAAAGACATCAAGCTTATGACTTCTGTCATTTCCACAATCTTCGTATAAATACAAATTTCTTTCTCAAATAAAATTATAGCCATCATACTTCATAAAACTTCTGTACAGCTCTTCGTACAATAGTTGACTGGTCTTCCTTCAGCTATCGCTCCTCGGCCTAATCATTGACACATATACCGCGACCTGCTGACCTCAATGTAGCGCGTTACATATATCACGCGTCAGCCGTGGACCTCATTTACATATAACCATGCTGACATCATATAACCATCGCTCGCACCTCCTGTCTTGCTGGCTCGCGTCCCGTGATACGAGCTCCCTTGAGTCTTCACGCCTCGTGCACCATGTCCACTAGTATTTCACCGTTCATGAATCTCGGATTCTTATTCTTATCACGACCTCAGTCTTACAACATAATGTCATACAACATAATACTACCTCTCACATTGACTCATTCTGGGTTGCCGTCCAACATAAATTCCATACTTTATGTAATTACTACCTTGCTTCTGTAAAGGACACAATTTCTCTGTATACCAATCACGCAAAACCATGTGACTTCTGTAGACGACATAATTTTTACGTTATACTCATTAACATGTAAGGCCACCTGACTCCTGAAAAAGACTTTTGTTCTACCATATATTCACAAACATGTAAGACCATGTGACTTCTGTCAACGACATAATTTTTTCATCATAATCATTAACATGTAAGGCCACCTGACTTCTGTAAAAGACTTTTGTTCTACCATATATTCACAAACATGTAAAACCATGTGACTTCTGTCAACGACATAATTTTTCTAAGGTTTTCTAACTGACAAACTCTTACCGACAAATTATCCTTGCACCCTATTTAAATTCTTACTGACACCTTCTAGTTCAACTTTATTACTTTAAACCTTACACCCTGCATTCAGATAAACACATCTTCTCACCAATCTATGAGTGCTTAACTTCGTTAATTTGTGGCTTGTCGCTTTATTCTTAAAACCCTATCTGTGGTATCAAGTCTTACCACCCAGTAATGTCCATTACATTCTAGAGTTAATTGCATCTTTGATTCTTATCTCCATACTCGATCTTGGCTCTCCCCTTTCCTGCCAACGGCCGGGCCAAATGGGGACTGCGGTCGGTCTTCCCCCTTCTTGTACTCCGACACAAGTTTTGATTCTCGCGCGGTCTCCTTGCTACTATTGGTCGTGCATAATTGCTCGTTGTATTTATTCTATTCCAGCGATACTGGAAAGGCATGTATTTTATTTAAACCTTTTTTAATAACTTATTACTTGTCTATATTTACACAATTACCCAGGTATCTAGCTCCGAATCACCACGTGGTTTGTAATTTGGCTGCCCTGGATCTGACCTTATCGCCTGGTGTTTTGAAAGGGCCATATTTCTTGATCTACTCGTTTTTTATTTCACCAGTTCCTGTTTTTAATCATATCACACCTTGCAGTCATTACCGCATTATTATTTGTCATCATTGTTACATTCTCACCATGCGCCGGGCGCTTATCTATTAGCCGCATACCTTGTGATTTTTTATCTGCCTGGCGGTCGCCGCGACGTTTCTACACTTTCTACTTAATCAAATTAAGGTAATTTTTTTATTCCAAGGTCTGATTGCCTACAGTTCATTGTTTTGAACCGTCAGATCTTTATTCATATTCACCTATACCTTATCTGTTCTACATCCGGTTTACCATGATTATGCCTTTTCGGGGAGCAGTCACCATCCTGTGATTTACCTCGACACTTTCAACTTTTTATTTTTAGTTCCCAACCCGGCTGACAATGCGATTTTATTGTTAGCTTCATATAATTACAAACAGAATTTTCACCGTGCATAGAACACTAGCGCGATTATTTTGATGGCTTGGATTTTCCACTCGATTCTCTCTACTCATTTACCTACTTTAATGCTATCTCTTCTAACTCAATCTTTTCAGGCTATTATCACTTTCCAACCCTCATTGATTTAAACGGCCCTTCACGAACTACAGCCATTATCAGGTTGTGTCAGACCCCTCATGTGGTTGGTTCTAATTTATTCTTCTGTTCTTTCTTATGGACACGCTCGTTCTTCTGAGTAGGACTGGGTATTACATGTCCCCTCTAATAATATAATAATTATATATATAATAATTACCAGGACACCAGTAGCGAGGCTACTTTATGTCCTGTCGCCATTAAGTTGATCAAATTTGTTCTCCTTCATTATTTCATTGAAAATATTTTAATTCTCCTATTCCTTATTGGCACTTCCTTATATGTACTTTTACTTTTAGACTGTCCCCTAGGCTCCTTATTGTAGTTGAATAGCCAGTTGTTTTATATTGGACCCTTGCGTCGGGAATTTACCTTCACCGAGCTTGATCGTTCCTACACCTAGGGCCCTCCTGTTGCTATATTGTTCTTACATCATTTCCCCAGTGTCACCTACTGACCCTTGACCCCTCACGCTGCCTGTGATGCTCTCACTTGCTCGCACGATGCAGAGGCCCTTCTCTCCCCTGGCGACGATTCGGGTGAGTGCATGCCTATTCAGTTCGCTTCGGATCTTTCACCATGAGCGAGGTGACAAGAGCTTACCTCCAACAGCACCCGATCCCCATGCTTGTACTGCATGTCAAATACCGATGTGCGGGGGGTCGGGTGCACAGAGACATTATTTCCAGACCCCTTGGTGAGTTTCTTATGAATTGAAACTTTACTGTTGTTTGATTTACATCACCCTTTCATGCCTTGTTTTCGATGTTAAAGATGGCTACCTTTTTCCCTTTCAGACTGGCTGATACATGGACCCCCGGGCCCTGGCGAGTTTCTTCCTCCTCCGCCCCTTATACGATGGTGAGTTTTTTATCTCTACCTGTTATATCTATGCCTTGTGGTGTATTTACACGGATTACCACACCCTGGAGTAATATACTGCTTCCCCGGAGTATATAGATCACCGAAAGCCTGGACTAACGGGTATTTATTTTAACGGATCTCCCCGCTCAGATGGGTGGGCCAAGGCCCACTGCCCATGCTTTCAGATCACCCTTGGACCAAACCCCTTTTTGAATTAAAAAAAAACAAAAAACATTCGTGCGGAGGTTTTTGTCCCCCTTTACTCCCCCCCCTCATATTGTTATTGCTCCCTCGTTGTTTACTTAAGTGGTGTTGCCAATGTGCTGTGCTGGTCGGCCCTAGGGCCGTCCTTTAAGCACATGTAGCAATCTTACATCACGTTGCATTCTTAAGGACCTGTCCCCGGGATTACCTCAATTCATTATTCTTATGCTACCTGTGACCGCATTCCGGAAAGATTACCCCAGTCACTGATTCCCTACCATAATCTCATGTAAGACTTTTGGCCTCGAGACATGTTTACATTGAGTGTGGCCGTCTGGCCACGAGCGTGCGGTCTGGTGTGATTGCTGACCCAGTCCCCCGAGGGGCTGATCAGCTGTTGCCTATTGCTCGCCCTGTCCCTAGCTAGCCCTTGCTTTCCTTCGTTCGAGTTATGATTATTAGTCTTCTGTTGCCTGTTACTGTAAATAAACAAAGTCTGATTACACAAATTCCACACAAACTATTTATTATAATACTTCACTCAATACTCAGGATATATATCCCTCGTTAGATCACACAAAACACACAGAGCTACTTATCGTAATATAATAACGTCACTAGTCAGTTTCACACGCGCCACAGAGTTAGTTTTTTCCTGTCATTCACACGAGAGTCTTCAAATGTTCTATAAAGGTTACTAACAGATATTTACAAGTAGGAGAAGGCTATGTTTTTAAGGCTATGCTATGTTCTTCTGTGCCTTACTGACTTCTAGGCATTTACTTTGATATCCTCCAACTCATAGCCCTTTTTTTTTACTTTTTCTTGTCTGCACTGGCGGGCGAAGCCTACCCCACATTCCTCTCCTCCAGCACTTATGGCGATCAAGTGCTTGGAGGCCTTGTCGTGATTTAGCAGGTCAATCACTTTTTGTGCCCTCAGGGCATACATGGTGGCTGATGCCGGCAGGTCCGCGCCCTCCATTCTTGCGTTTACTTTCACTACCAGAGGGCCTGACCACTGGATTTCCACCGATATCTTTGGAGAGAAGCAGCTTCTCTCCGCCCTGAGGCCTACCACGCGGGGGGTGGTAGAAAATCTCAGCATCTCCACTGGGTACAGCATCTTGCCTAGGGAAACCTCCTCCAGCTTCAGTTTGTGCTGCACACGCAGCACCAGACTGGTACTGCCGTTCTTCTGAAGCTTGGTCAGCCCTCCATTGCACTTCTGGGTGCAATAGTAGTGCAGCAGCTTTGCCAAACCCCACACCAAGAATACAAGGGCGGCCAGGTGCATGTACTCAAACTGCATGCCTGCCTCTCCCTTGGTTAGCGGCTGGTAGGGAGGGAAGAGCATCACTTTTTTGAAGCCCTCCAGGACCTTCTCCTCGCCCTCACCGCTCCATTCAGCATAGAGGGGCCTTGCAATTGCTGCAAAAGCCCCCAGTCTCCAAACCCTATAACAAAGGATCAAGGTAATTAGAAAGTGCACCACCTGTAGTATCCAACTACCTACTGTAAAATGTGGCACTTGTGTGGCAGTCTCCATCCATTCCCATGCAGATCTTAGAGCTGAATTGTCCACCTGATTTCTATGTTCTATCATGCCTACTAGGTGTTTCAATTTAATTCCCTTTTTCACCAATTCATGCGGTATGCTGTCTAGCTTGGCCACTAGTTCTTCTCCTGTTGGCACATGCAGTTGTATTAAGTAGTTTGTTAGGCTACGTCCGCTAAAATTGTGCACTGGGACATTAAATTCCAGTGCATATGGCAAGTTTAGACCATTGGCCACATGCACTACCGATTTCTCAGAATCCCTACAGGATCCCTCATCAGAATACAGTCTATACTGTTTTAGTTTTAGAACACATCCACAATCTACCTGAAACACTGTTAGAGCAGCCAAGTATATAGTAGAGTTAGTCTGATTACATGTTAGTTTGCCCATCCCTCCCACGTTAATAATTAGATACAAGGAGCCCATGATATTTTAAACGAATTCTTCGGCTCTTCCATCTGGAAAGACCTGGAACTCACAGCTCTTGTTTACCCTATCTACATCATCTTCATAAAGTGCCATCATGCATTGGTCAAATTGATTGTCAGAGGGCATAAGTTGAAAATCGCACAAGCATTCCCCCTCCCCCTGACAGTGTCTCACGCTGTTCCATTCTACCCCTCTCATGTTCCCCTCGTGGTCCCGAGCCAAATACCTGTCTTGGGTCACCAGTCGAGTGTACCCCATGCCATCGGGAGAATGCACATGGAGTACAGACCCTCTTCCCAATATAATTTCTATATCTATTTCCAACTGATCATTGCTCCCGCTCACTCCCACTGCTTTCTCCCAGTTAATTGCTGACTCCATAATTTCCACCTCGCTTCTACCACCTAGATCTCTATAGACCTGATCTTTCCAATTACTCGCCTTAAAAACTCTTCCCATTGATATTGGTACTTTTCCCTTTAGTAATTCAATAAGGTTTTCTTCCATAACTGCAATCTTTTCTAAATAGGTTCCCGCCGAGACATAGTTTAAAATAGCCTGATGCATAAAGTCATTAACCACTGATGCTGCCTGCATGTTTATATGAAATTCGTCAGACGCTGCCGCAGTGGCATTGGCGAAATTTCGCCATTTCTGCTGCATAGTGTCAATGACATTTACACTAGCTGTTGTGTGTATTTCCATTGCATTAAGCAAGACATTGGTGTTGTTGGCTAATGTACGCAGCGCCGCGTCTCTCATTCCTGTTGTGACTGTTCTTCTTTCTTCTGTTTCTATCATTACCCCAACATTTTTATTAATTACTGTTAATCCCCTCTCGGTGCTTGTTCCAAAACACAAACGGAAAATTTCGCCGAACGGAGGGAGAAGGCTTCTTCTTTTCCTCTAGGACCTTCTTTGCAGGCCTTCCTTAATTATATTTACTCTTGCCAGCGTTGTTTTTATATCATTTTTCATTTCTTTAAGTCTGGACACAAGTTTTCCTACTAGTATCTTATAGCCTATTTGTTCTGGGTGTTCTTTCGTTGTTACTCTAGGTCTGGGTCCCGTGTTCATGCTTGTTACAAACCCCAGGGTATATTTTACAATATTCGTTCTAATTTTCCCTGCTGGCCTGAACACCGCTCCATAATTGTGTCGGACCATAGGACCGTCTTCTGCGGCGCATGCAATAGCGGTCCCCCATGCCAAGACCATCCTATAAACAATTCAGGCCTTTCATTAGTAAAATACCATCATGCAACAATCGATTCTATCTATTGCCAAAAGGTTTTATAAATTTCAAGCACAGTACAACAGAGTTTGTACTATGCTCATGTGGCCTTGTCTTTAAATTATGATGCTATCATGCAATACTCGATTATATCTATTGCCCAAAGGTTTTATAAATTTCAGGGGTGCACAATACAACAGGGCTTGTATTATGATTTCGTTATAATGTGACCTTGTGTTTAAATTATGATGCTATCATGCAACAATCGACTCTATCTATGATAAAAGGTTCTACGAAATTCAAGGGTGCACAGTACAACAGGGCCAGTATTCGATCACTTGGCCTTGTTTTTTAAATTATGATGGCTTCATGCAATCAGCGAAGCCCGTCTTTCATTGGGCTGCTGTTACCTTAAGGTCACACTAATACCTGACTCAGCCCTAGAGCCAAAGAATCCACTATTATGCAATTTCAACTTAAGATTTTTTTTTTTTTTTAAAATAGATTCAACCACTAACCACTGTGGGTTTCAATATCTTTCAACCAATAGAAATAACGATAATCAACTAAAGACATACTGGTTCCCTCCATGTATATTTGGGACGAGTATGCTAAGCAAGTGGGTGTGCTAACTCCTTATTTCCCCTTATGCACAAACAATAGTAGAAGCACCTTTTATCCGGGTATTTCAAGGTGTCTATTTATAAGATATAAATAGGTGGAACTTACCACAGAGCTAGAGAGTTCATCGTGGCTGCGATGTTGCAAGGACTCAAATTAAATAGCTAGGTCCCCTGAGCGTCTTGTCTTGAAAAGGTTTGCGTACGTCAAATCTTTTACTTGTTGCCACTCTCCGCCGACTAACCAGAATGTCCCTCCAGCACTACCTCCTAGACGGTTATAGGTGTATGCTTATTAATATTCATGCACCCTCCCCCGGTCTCCCTGGTAGCGTTTCTATTGGTGACCTGACGTCACATTCCACTAACACCCGACAGAGGCTTGTTGCTACTTTGTGACATTGTCATATTCCAAAGGTCCTCCCACCAAGCCATATAAGGCTACCGTCGTCCTCCATTTCTTATTGCTATGGCTGCATGCCTAACAAGGTCAGTTTCTAGATTGGGTCCAACCCACTGCCATTCGTGAATTGTTTGGGGCGTGCCTATTGGGCTCCTTCCAGCTGACCCCTGCTAACAGGTCAAATACTGGGACCTCCTCCTTCCATGCATAAAGTAAATCACGCTTTTGTTACCCCGGCCACACCCCTCCCTCTTCCATCGGTCATGCTCATACAAGAAATGTCACCTTTGTGGCTCTGAATTACACAAGCCCTTTCGCAACTCCCCTCCAGCCCCCATGATATGGCCTTACATGACGACTAATGCTTTCGTGCACCGACCAAATGATACCCTTGCATGTGATACCCAAAAATTTTTCTCTTAAACAGAATGAGCATAAATAAACTCATGACATACCCTTAAGCTAACCCCCTAAGTTGTAATCAGTTCTTTCTCCCGTACTTTAAAGTTAGTTTTTGTGTATTGAGTAATTCGGTAGCCCGTATTCTCCTTACCTTTATGTTAGTTCATCTTTCATTCTTCACCCAAGTTAGTAAATCGTTATATGTGATTATTATATATGATACCATATGAGTGTTCTAATCTCTCCCTTTTCTCTTTTTATTTTCCAGCCCTCATACTATTCCGGGCCCCAGTGCTGAGCCGGCGAACAGACCGCCCTAGTGCGCCACGTCAAGGCTGTGGGAAAACCTATTTCGGATGAACATGTACATATCCAGCTCGCGAGAGTGTATACTATATACTATATAATAAAAAATACAAAACTCTCTTTCTGCCTTGTGTTCATAATTCTGTACATACATCAAGCAGGCTTGTGTGCTGTTGTCGCCAAAACACCCCCCGCCAGCGGCACTACCAATTTTTAATATAAGGGAAAAAAAGAAACTACCCCCCAAATATTGTTTCTAATCGTTCAGAGATTATTCCAGAACTTTCTTTACACTAAAATGACCTTCTAGACTTCTTCCTTTTCACGTTCGATTCATTCACCCACACGGGGCTTTTCCTTTTATAATTAGCATCCCTCTCCTACCCCTTTCAAGTGCCTTAATTACTTAGTTCACACCAGGTCCCTCTCCTCAACACCCATGCAGTTATCTCTGATTCTCCACTTTATTCCCCTATACGCGTCCCAGCCACTCGTGTCTGTTTATTCTATAAGCACATTAACGCTTCCATGCCACGCCGCCGCCAGTGCTGCCACCTGTTGTATGCTGTGAGCACCGACGATTATGTCACTGCTCGTCCAAATATCCGCCTGTTACGCGCTACAGATAATCAAGTGTAACCACTTGCCCGCTTTAAAGTGCACGCAATGTCACGCTCATATAGTTTAAATCACCCACCTACCTGTTATTCTCCTGACGCATCGGTCGCTGGGGACAAATAACCCTTAAATCTAGAATCTTCATGCCCCGAATCGGCCCTACTTGCATCCAAACGACTTGATTTACCACCAGATACCAACCTTTGTGTTATTTTCCTGTTCATCTACATCCATCTGTTATTTGCTGCAATTCATTAAATTAGTTTCATACTTCACAATCAATTATGGGTTCAAATCTACCCTGACAGTGTCTCGCGCTGGGGACTGGGATGTTGAAGTTTTCTAGCGAGTTAAGGACCGTATTTCTGACAATAAGACTTGTTGAAGATTACTTTTTCTTACTTTTTTAATTCCAAAAGGAACTGTATCTATCCTAACGTGGACATTCGACCCCTAGTTTTTTATTCACATACTGCCATTTCTTAACGAGAGTTCAAACTGAGTTACTTTACTAGTAATATAAATAAAAGAAAGTGACGTTTGTAATGTTTATATGTCAGTTCAATATATCTCAAAGTCTGATTTCATCCCGCTGGTGAATATTCTACTGGTCCTGGGGAGGTGTTTTTTTAGATAATTTTAAACCTTCGTGAGCCTTTTAGCAAATCACAATCCTCTTTCAAGTCTTTCAACACAAATGAATTTCGTCCCCGACTGGCCAATTCTTCTTCCCAATCCTCCTCTGCCATCTCCTGTATCCATACCGGCTCCGGGGTTGACTCATAGGTCCAGCAATCCCTGCACTCACCCTTCTCCGCCCCACACGCGCACATTACCTCCAGCCCAGCTGTTGGCGTCCGCTTTTTCCCTGCCTTTCTTGCTCTGTTATCCGCTCGCTGTTGTCGCTCTCGGATAACTTGCTCTCTCAAGGCAGGATCTTTCAGAGCTTCCAACCTGGCCTGGTGTGCCGATGTGACAGCCTTGGAGATCATGCTCCATACAGGGTTGTAGTAGATATAACTTTCTCTGTTGGTCGCCATTTCTCCCTTTATTATTACCACTGTACTACTGTAAGTCCTTCTCTCTCAGTTATCAGAAGCAGTCTGTATACTTTTCTTGCCCACCTAACTACCTTCTACAACTCTGTTAGTTACTGTCACTCCCCTCTTTCACCTTCAAATCTAATTCCCCCCACCCGTCCTTACTTTTATTTTTACTTAATCTCCAAGGTGGCCGCCAGCTTGACCTTTTCATGGCCCCTGTCTGAGTGTATTCTGATCCCAAGTCGTGAAATATCAATCAAAGGACTTCGCCAATTTCTGGGCTTAATCCCCTTTTATTTACCTCAAGTCTAGCCATTTCTTGGCCCCCTTGGATTTATTTGATCGTTACTCTTTGCTCACCGGCTTTCATTGCCTTGGATCCCCCCTCCCCTTAACCCTTGGGTGACCCCAGCCCTGCTGTAACAGTAGCCAAGATATTACACTGGGTTTTAATATGTGTCATAGCCGCCAGCTGACCGCCGTCCAAGCCCATTACAGCCTGCGCGACCAGTTGTTTGGCCCACACATACGCACCTATGTGTCCATCCATAGCAGGCCATTCTCTGTGACCTTGTCTGCTCCATGTGTGGCTCAGGTCCCTCCCCTCCCCCCTCAGGTGGCGCTATGTGTTGTTGCATCATACCTTTGGCCGGCCCTCTCATGAACTTCTCACCCCTGGTGTGTCCATGTTTACATCATACTTTGCTCAATCACTTCAGACGCTCGACCCCCTCCCCCCTTAGTCACTTTCCTACACTCATTCTGTACTGCCAAACCCATCCAAATTTTGTTATTGCTTATAATTCCTTATTTTTTTATTTTTTTTTCGATCTCCCTTAAATTCTCATTAAGCTTAGACTCGTTGCTTTGACCAGCCTACATACGATTCTTCTAATGTCTTATCTTAGTTTATTCTTATAGGAGGAAATAAATTTCTATATGAGTATTTCTCATTCCACTCGGGATTATTTATTATTCTAATTTTATTCCGCTGTTCTTCACCCCTCTTCCAGCGGATGAGAGTTGAATTCGCAGAATATATTTCTAGCATTTCCATAGTATTTGTGAGGCGCTCCATCAAAAAGAGTCCCATGTCGGCAACTTTCATTTTGAGATATAGGGCTCCAAAGGTGGTATAGGACTTTTTCGGTCGAAAACTTTTTTTCCCGTAATATTAATCTTTATTATGTTTTTTTTGAGACTGGAAAATATTTTGTACCAAAAACAATTATTTACGCTTCATAACGGCCGGTAAACATTTTCCTAACATGGTTGGATGGGTTTAAACAAAGGAGCCTAAGGCTATTTTTCACTAAATTCACTCGTACGCCGTGGACATTTGATCGTAGGGTACCCCAGCACATTTGGTATCCTCGGAAAGCCGCAAATCTCCTCTAGCCAATGGGATTCTTCCCTTTTGAATCGCCGCGTAAGTAAACCAATCACAGAGCTCTCTCCAAGTGCATTTGGCGTAAACAATGGTTGCTAGGGTCGTCAAGGGAGCCCACGAGGGGTCGATACAGCCCTGTGATTGGTCCAGCCGCTTTAAAAGATCAACTTCCGGCTGACGCCATCTTCTAGCGTGGTCTTGGATTTGAATCGAAGCGACCAGTTATTCCTCGATTCCAGACGATACAAGACGTGTTTTACTCTCCAACAAAGTTTTAAATGGACCAAGGTTTATTATTTAAACATGGAAGCTGAGGCCACCGTCGCAGAAGCTCTTAATGGCATCGCTCGAGCCAATTTGGGAGGTGTTGTCGACAACGCCGAATGGCGTAACCTCATCGAAGAGTATTTTGTGTTCAACGAGGAAACAGAGACGGTGGAATCTGACTCAGATGGAGAACCAGACGTCCCTGATCAGCCTGAAACTCCGGAGACGAACGAAGAAGAAGTTGAGGAAGCATCAGAACCTATTCTTATTATTGATCACATGCAGGCAGTCGTGGACAAGGAACGGGAAAAGTGCTCCACGTTTCGGTAAGTGTTGGTGCTCTGCAGCCATCTTTTCTATCGTGTGTGTTGACATGCTGGGGGACGCGATCTGAAAACTATGCTATGTACATCCCTGGAAATCATTCCAAATCTATAATCCAATGCTGTTATATGTGCTAGATACCTTGTGGGTATATTTAGAGGTTCTAAAATTTAATTGGTGTATGTTTTAAGTCGCATGGTGTTGTTCGTGCGTGGGGAGTTTAAGGCCCTCGAGATCTGGGGAGTAGCTATTTACTTGGGACGTCTGAGATTCCTTACTCATCTCGTGTGGAATGTAGGATTAAAAATACATTGTTTGTTTGTGTCATTATGGGCAAATTAAAATCTAGGATTTTGTCCATTTCAGATGTAACTGCCGATTGTTTAACGGCGGGCCATGCATAGACCAGTTCACTGTGGAACAGCGCATCTCTCATCGGTCGGAACATGACCAAATCCATCGAGGTAATTTCAAAATAATGTTTTTCTCTATTGCCTCATTGCCCATACATGCCTGTATAATACTCATTCAGTATTTTAATCAGTATTTTAAGCTGTAGCTTGTTAAATAATGAGGACACGTGCTACCCAATTACATAGGATAACTAATTACGTAGGATAACTATAGGGACTCAGACTAAGATTGGTGTCGGTGATATTAGTCAGTCACAAATTCATTTTTACATTATTGTTATACTGTCGTTTCAGATGAGCTCGACATGGCACTCTTTGGCGTTTTCAATACTGTTACTGACAACAGTGATCGATGCAGTCCAACCAAGAAGGGGCGCCAGTGGAAGGGAGAGAGAAAACACCCAAAGAGCCACTACAGGATGCATAACAAGCCTATTTGCAAAGCTACCTTTAAATTCCTTTACAAGTGAGTGTTATCATGAATCTTGTGGTGCCCATTAATACTGAACATTAGATAGCTATTCATAATAACATGATTATTTGCTAAGAATCAATATTTTGGTATTGTCATTTTAAGATCCTGCATTATGTTCAATTTCTTCCTTTGTCAACGATTAAATTATTATTAATTATTTTTTCTATTTCTTTTCTCTCCCTTCACTTCTAGGATTAGCCAAAACTTGCTGACAGTTTTGCTAAAATCCTTCGCTGAGGATGGTCTGGTCACTCGTTCACGACAGGGTGGTGGTCACCGTGCTGTGAGGTCTTTGCCAATAGATGACCTGAAGAACACTATCAACTTCATCACATCTTATGCCGAAACACATGCTCTTGTCTTGCCAGGCAGAGTATCTTCTCACCACAGAGACGACATCTTAATTCTCCCCTGCCGTTCTACAAAAGCTGAAGTTCATCGTCTTTACACACAAGCCATGCAAGAGACTGGCAATAGGGCTGTTGCCTACTCCACTTTTGGTCATTTATGGCGCAAGTATCTTCCTAAAATAGTCACAAGTCGTCCCATGACAGACCTCTGCTGGGAGTGCCAGCGTAATAACAGAGACATTTCCTGTAGTAGTAATTTACCTGATGTTGTGAAAGCTGCCAAGTTAAAGAAACAGCAGAAACATTTAGACAGTGTAACCGCCGAAAGAACTCTTTATCAGAAATTTTGTGCTGATGCAAAAGAAGCGTACAGAGACAATGGTGAACCCCCCCTTGGCAAACATGCCCCTTGCTCATGTGACATTCGAGTACATCTCAGTTTTGACTTTGCACAACAAGTGCATTTACCTTCTTACCCGATGCAACCAGGTCCCCTTTATTTTCTCACCCCGAGGAAGGTAGGCCTGTTCGGTATTTGCATGGAAGGAATGCCTAGACAAGTTAACTACCTTATAGATGAGAGCCATTGCACCAGTAAGGGGTCAAATGCAGTTATTTCTTATCTGAATCATTACTTTGAAAACTATGGTCTGGGGGAGAAAGATTTAGATCTTAACTGTGACAATTGTAGTGGCCAGAACAAGAACCGGTATGTTTTGGCCTATTTGATGTGGCGTGTCCTTACTGGAAGGCACAGGTCTATTACACTTAACTTTTTGATTACTGGGCACACTAAGTTTGCCCCCGACTGGTGCTTTGGTCTCTTGAAAAAACAATTTCGTCGGGACAACGTTTCTTCTCTTCAGCAATTAAAAGCCAATGTGCAGCGCAGTACGCCAGGGGGGGTCAACCAGGCCCAACTTGTAGGTGATGAAAGGGGTACTGTTTTTGTTCCATTGTACGACTGGCAGGCATTCCTGTCACCTTTCTCCAAATCTTTTCCAGGTATCAAAGGGTATCATCATTTTGAATTTTCTAGTGACAAACCTGGTGTTATTTCTTTCAGGCCATTTGTAGGCCCTGAAGATAGTGGTACTTACTGTTGATGTGGGTGATGTCCCTCAGGACAACCCACCCATTGTACCTTCTCCTGGACTGTCTGCATACAGACAGTGGTATCTTTTTAATTCTATTCGTGATTTTTGTACCGAAGAAACCAAAGACATTATGTGCCCCAAACCAACTGTACCTGAAGAAGGGCCAGGGAGGGGGGGGGGGGGATGGCTACATTGTACAGGCTCCTGCAGTCGCCCCAGTAAGAGGTAGAGGGAGGGGAAGTGGAAGGGCTAGAGGAAGAGGGAGGGGTAGAGGAAGGGGAAGGGGAAGGGGAAGGGACAGGGAATCTTCTTCTGATGAATCATTAGAATTAGGTGGTGATGAATCTTCTGAGGAGGAGGAGGAGGAGGAACCTCAAGCTAGGGGTAGGGGTAGGGGTAGGGGTAGGGGTAGGGGTAGAGGAACAGTAAGGGGAAGGGGCAGGGTAAGGGAATCTTCAGAATCTTCTTCGGATGGGGAGGTTGCACCTCCTCCAGCAAAGAGAGGTAGGGGGAGGGGGAGGGGAAATGTTCAGCAACGCCGGCCAGGGAGGGGTAGGGGTAGGGGTAGGGGTAGGGGCTGACTGCTATTTTATTGATTTTATTACTGATTTTATTACTGATTTTATTACTGGTGAATACTGTTGTACATTTTGTTTTGTTAGAATGAATAGGTGTGTTATCATGTATATATTGCAAGCACTAGTAGTGGTAGGTATGTTGTTTATCGCTACTCTTGCCGCGCCTTTGATCATATGAGAGACCTAGGGATTAGAGAGGATTAACTCCTTTGATCTTGGGGATATACAAGTAGGGGGTTGATCCGTAGCCCTCTCACTATAATCCCTAATCGCCTTAGATCTTTTAGGATTAATTTAGATCCTTTAGATCCTTTAGATAACAGCAGGGATCAATATCTGGAATGGAGTTGGATCCTTTTTATTGCGACAGGTGTTTCTTTTAGAGATTAGCTCATCATTATATGCATTGTTTAGATTTGATTCATAACAGCAGGAGGAGCAGATCATGCTTATTTTCAGAGGTTTATGAATAAGATGGGATCATTTTATGGTGAAATAGGATTAGATAAGTAATCAGATTATTATTAGAAGTCAATCAAGAATACTAACACTAGCGGCAGGGGTTTGCTTCTTTAATTCTTTTTTCTTTTAAGTTGAAAAGTTTTTCTTTTATCACACATGACATAAACAGCATGATGATTATTGTAACCATTATGACTTTTAACTTGATCTATAATAGGATTATAGATTTTAGATCTTATAGAATTTTGTCTTAGCAAGACCAGCATGGGGGTACTTGATGGTTGGGTATAAATGGGGAGCGATTTTTTAATTCAGCACTTCACCAAGAACTCTACACCCAACTACACTCCTACATCCAAACTCTACACACTTATCTTCATACATTGTTATACTCTGTTTGAGGGAGTAAAGTTAGGGAGAGACTTAGGACTCTATTCTATTGTGACACATAACGGAGCATTATGTCTACACAATCTGGCTCTTCTTCTTTATTGACTGCATCTTTAGAGAAGAAAATGGACGATTCACAAACTGTTGAGGTAAATGCTGTTTGATATATAATATAACATAGTGAGCGCTATATGCTTTAAAACAATTTTTTTTCTCGCTAGTGTATATGTGTGTGTGAGTGATTGTATTTGTGATTTGCCGACGTATTTATGCAATTTATTAAGTCTGCTTATGTTTTGCTTTAATCAGAATCATATTGATGGAAGCGGGGTCAAAGATGGGAAGGATATTAAGACGATCAGTTCTGGCTTGAAGCTGGTATTGGATGAGATGGCGAACATATCAAATGATCAGCAAGCTCGATCAGAATCTGAGGACACGGAGGAATCTGACGAAGTCTTTAAACCAGCAGGGCTTGCCTCTAAGATGGTTATTGCGAGTATTTCTGAATTCAACTCTAAAAATAAAATAAAAAAGAAATTTTATTCTACAGGAGTGATGCCATTTTATAGATACTTAACCAATACCCTACTCATGAGGAGCTAATTGCTGCACCAACTTCCACAACTGTTTACTAATGGTAACTATGGATGGGATATGTTGCTATATATATATAAAAGTGACTAATATGTACATAGATAAATTACAACAACTCCATTTTACTCATTGGGATTAATTCAGGCATGTGATTGCTTTTAAAATGCTATTTTTCAACTGGATTGTCCACAAGGGGCTGATTCTCCATAGAATTTCATTTGTGAACATGGAAATGCCTCGTTGCTAAGCAACCAAGGCAGATACCATTGATACCATTGAATTCCTTGGGGTCGATTTAGTGGGGGTAGGTGTCATCAAAATCAAAATATCCCTAAAACTAATGAAGATATGGGCCGATTACTTCTCAGCCAATCAGATTTCAGCTAATTTGCATAAATAGGGCCCAAAATGGCCGAAATATTGAAAATAAAAAATGCCAGGCAATCTCATCGTTTTCAGCACCCTTGAAAACCCCTATATCAATTGAGAAAATAAAATAAACATTGATATTTAAAAAAATGGCCATAAGGCCCTGGACTATATGGCCAATTCCACCAATTTGACAACATTTTGCCCCCAATCGTGGAAAGTGATAAAATGGGCTTAAATCGAATTAATTACTATTAATTTGATAATTTTTTTTGATAGGATGGTTCTACCAACCTGTGGAACCACATTTTTGGCAGTTTTAGCCCAATATTTTTTTTCAAAATCCCGTTTTGGAGGCAAAAATCGTTTTTTTAAACTGCCATTAGTCCGTGGAATTGCTAAATTTCTAAAAAATCTTGAAAATTGAACATTCTTTTTTATATGTTGTGATAGTAGGTTATGTGAACATGATCTGCATAAAAAGAAATTGCAAAAAAAATATTTTTTCACCAAAAGCCATCAAAAACCAATTTTTTTTGGTGTGGGGCACCCCCCATGTCGTGTGCCGTCACGCAGTGTGCCTAAGGTGGATTTTTAAAAAAAATAAATAAAAATTATATCAAATTATGATGAATAATGATAAAATGCATGGGATTATACATATATGGAACATCAAATGTTGTGATTTGTGTCTTTCATGAATTGTAGCAGAGAAATAACATGATGGCAAAAGGTGGTGGGTACCCTAGCTCCTGTCGTGTGCCGTCACACCTATTTTAGGGGTTTTAGAGCCTTATAAGGCACAACTTCAATAATAAACTTTAAATTTGACATTTATTATTGACTTTGCTTGGTACCAATCTATGTAGATTGAAATTCATGATTTCCGAGTTGTTTTAACATGATTTTACATGCAAAATGCTTAAAAAATTTGCCGTCACGTTGTGTCGTGTGCCGTCACGCCTGCCGTCGTGTACCGTCACGCCTGCTGTCACATAATATCAGAAATTATATCTCTAACATATATACATAATATTAGAACGTTTATCCTTGAAGATTTTGCCTCTAAATACTTAAACAGAACAGGAACATTAAATACAAGTATTTGAGTCAACTTAACAAACTGAACAAGGGTTATGAATGTTATATATATTCTAAATATAATGAGTTATATATTGTGTATAAATACATTATAATGTGGGCAGAGGGTCAATGACCTATCACCCTTGCCACTGCCATTATCATTACCATTACTGAATGGTTATTTGGCTGTAACTTTTTTTCTAGTTAGAATATTTTCACCAAATAAAAGGTGTTATGATCCTTATGTCCAGAAGTAAATCGCCCCAGATTCTACATTTTAATGTAATAAATCAGCTGCTTATGAGAAAACGTTAACCTCTCTCTATAGTCTATTGGACCCTCTAGCCTCCCCCCCCCCTCCCACACAAAGCTCTTGATTGTTGTGTTGACAAATGTTGGTCATGCTCTGTTGAGCCTGACCAACTCCACCCGGTAGGTAGAGTGTTGATAGGTACTTATTTGGCAATGTTCGGTAAGCAATTTTTGTAACGGAATTCGGTAACCACATTTTTTGTTCGTTTTTTAAATATGGCCTCATGAAACTATTCCTTCCGTCCATGTTGTAGAGTAGTATCACTGATATAGGTAGAGAGTGATAATAGCGTAGTTTTACGGGGAAAATACATCGGAAAACACATATCCCCTCGCCGTGCGTAAGTATATAACGAGAGACTCGATTTATCGGGCATCGGTCGAATGTTCAATGAATAGCCACGCTATGTACACATAGGCGATTAGATGCCGTCCGTCGAGACCTATCAAGTACAAAATAGTTCAATACATTATGTGCATATTTGTTTTATCTATTTCTAATTTAAATCCTCATTTATGTAGAAATTTGTACCATTATTCGTCGAGCTATTTTTAGCATTTTTTTTCATATTTGGGATCTATTTTCGACCCCCCTGTAAACAAATTCCTAATTATCAGAATGGTTCCAAACTTGGCAGTTTAATGTGCATATATATAAGGTTGATAGAAAATAAAAAATCGACTGATAAATGTAAAAATTATTTTTGGGTACTCAGGGGGTGTCTAGGGGCCCAAATGTTGTCAAATTGGTGGAAATGGCCATATCATATTTAGTCTTTAGATCATTGTTCACTGTAGATCTTATAGCCTTATAGGTAGATATATTGGAGATAGCATTATGTTCCAGGTATTCCAGACATATCCTCAATGTACTTATATATAAATGACAAGGCAACACTAGACTCAATAGTTCCCTAGCTGTATGCTAGTTCCATGCAGAATGCCAACTGAATGTATTTCTTTATTCTCTGTACATTTACAATATTTCCCGTTTCTAGGGAGAAACCTGGGTCCTCCCCTCCTGCATACATTACTGTATCGTAGTACCTATGGCATGGATCCAATATCCAAGCTCCACCTTTAGTCAATGACCTGGCACACTCATTTACCATATACCTTGGAATGTTTTACCATATACATTGGAATGATGGCTCACATCATGACAATCTCCCATCTTCCATCAAATCTTCATGTATGTGGTCTTTATGGAAGGGAGAACTGGGAGATTTCTCCTGTAAATTCTCTGTCTCTCTCCATAATAAGATCCCTGACCATATACAACATATTGGAGGAGCAATGTATTTTGTGCAATCTTCCATAGGCTATTTTAACTTTTATAATGGCTTGTCTTCATCGGAGAAAATACCCTGTGTATATTGCCACTTCCATTTACCTTGCAATTCAAGGATCGAGGTGAATGGACTCTTCCTCCAATCGACCTTGGATTGTAAGAACATTACTTTGTTTAATTTAGTTCATGCTATGAATATACCAGTTTTAAGAGCCTTTAATGTAACCTTGCTGTCGGAAGCCCTGTCTCCCATCAATCGGAAGTTGTCTATGGAACTCAATTTCCCAATGGAGGAAGCCACAGCCATACTGGGAGGCATGGGATATGCCCAAGATCTTGACAATCTGGCAGCAGACATCCAGATGCGTCAGCATATTCCCATCTTCAAGATGCCCCCTCAGCCTTCTACCCCTTATGTTTCCAATATGCCAGAATTTTATGGAATTAAGCTTTCAGAATTTGTATTATTAGGTCTAGTAGTAGTTTGTATTACTCCTGGTATCCTCGCATGGATAAAGGCCAGACATCTTGCTGCTGCTGTCCTATTGTTAAAAGTGAGAACTGCTGCAGCCAAGGCCACTTACAGCCAGCTGCCAAAGGTGTATGTGGACCTGCTCAAGAAACAGCAAGCCCAGCAGGAAAAGGACCAAAGCCCCTGGGACTTGCTGACAGGAGAACTATCTTACCAGGATACCATGATTACTGCGATTTTTGTTGTAGTTATGGCCTTCGTCTTAAGGAAGAAAATTCTTCCAATTATAAAATGCTGTATTGGAAAGTGTGACGTTGCTGGTAACTGTGCTTGTTTGGCCCCAACTTCTGAGGTGTTGCAACAGGAAGGCACCAAGATCTACTATAAAATTGCTAATCCAGTGAGCAATTACTGTATACCTGTGGGCCACAAAATCCATATCGTCCAAGCATCTGATTTTATGTCTAATCCAAAGGTTTTTGGATTTAGATTGGAACGATCCTGCTACTCTACTAGCCTCATCATTAACAAGAATGGACAATTCTCATTCAGAGTAGGCCAGAGTATTAAAGAAGAACTGATGAGATGCAAGGTCCCTGTTGATTCTTGGGTAGCCAAGGGTGTCGAGGAGTTGCTCAGGATGGCAGAAGACACTATCCCTGCAGGGATATTTCTTCTGTCAAACCAAGGATGGTTGGGAGGAAATCTGTGACCCCCCTACAAGGCCTATAATTTCAACCCCAGCTTTGCCAAGAGCTAACATTCAACTCGAAAGGCCAACCATCCCCACACCTATTCTTCCTAGGGCCAATCTTGCAGTGGAGAAACCAATTGCTCCTGTAAAATTGCCCCAAATGACCCCTTTTGATACTGTGAAACTCAACCAATGAGAGCCTGAATCACCCAAGAATCCAGGAAAAGAGCAGAGCGAGGGTAATCCTTTACTTCCTCCTTTTATTTATACCCCCACCATTTCGACTACACCTAACCCAGTACGTCAATTTGATATGTTTAGCCCCTCTACAAGCTGGCTGGACAAACAAAGGCAGAAGTCGGGAAAGGCCACACAATAGGCCACACACAGTTTGGAGGTATAAAACCCTCCTAAAATGCTTCTAGCTTTGGTTTTCCCACGACTTTCTGTCATTTTTTGATTTATTATGATTTGTATTTCTTATTTTTATGTCTTTTTGTATTACTCTGATGTCTTTTCTATACATATATTGCCTTCATGCTAGGACATCAGCCCTGGGATGTATCTTCGCATTTTTGTGATAAGATAAGATAAGATAAGAATTTGTCATGATCAAGGGTACAGGAGTGAGTACAATTGAATAAGGCGATAAAATAGACAAATGGGTCGACATACCTCTATGGTACCGCATGGTACCATTTCTTCCAGTAGTTACCAGAAATTTTGAAAAACTAGTAGGACAAACTAAGAACTAAAGCTAATTAAATGACTTAGAAGTAAAATGACTAAAAGATTAAATAACAGATCTTATAAATTGATCTGGTTAACAGAGACAGCTTGATAAGTTGGGCAATACAGCACAACTTTTACAATATGTGTGTGACTTTTAAATCATGGGCACATCTATATTAGGCAGTACAGCGCAAGTTTACAATGTAAAAGACAGTTACATTAGGCAAGAACCGACGACCGACAGTCAGGTGTATACGATTAATAAAGATTAATAATATTTTTTTGTTTTTACAACATCTTTATTCAACGTATCCTGCCATCTAGGCCTTACAAATCTAAACATTTTATGACATTTAATAAAAACAATATAGTTGAGAGACAATTGATTTACGATCAAAGATCTTACATGGTTTACATAATACATTTTGTACTAAAGTGAATATATATAGTGTCGCCACCTGGCTTCAGTTAGTTTCGACTATTACCTCCTTTAACCCCTACCTTATCTGTCCATAGGTCCACCTGGTGGATTTCTTTGGTATTACAAAGGTTGATCGGGGGGGGGGGGGGGGGGGTAGCATTAGACTCAAGAGAAATAACACAGGATTGGCCTTTTCAGACGGTTCCTAGGGAATTTTCTACCCCATATGCTATGATCTTATATTATCAAGAAACCCGGAGATGTCCTCCTTCACTCTTCTCCATGGGAGAGTCTTATCATTTTTTTTAGGATGAAGGTACAACGATTTTATGGTTACATTTAATCTTGAGTTGAGCTCGTTCATTAAGTGATTAAAAGAAAGGTCATTATTATAGAACAATTTCTGTCTATGTACGAACGATTTCGTATGCATCAATAACCAGTTTATCACTTTGGAGTTATCATTCTCATCGGTTATACCAAAGATTATGTGTACAGGGTCTATGACTATCCTGTTACCATTTTTTCTAATAATATCTCTATCATTTTTCCATTTATTTAAATAGCCAATGTCACAGATCCATTCTAGAAGGTTTTTCCATAGGTTCTTGGCATTTTGACAATTTATCAAGAAGTGACTTACGTCGTCCACTCTTACCTTGCAATAACTACATTGTTTATTTTTTCTGATGGTTATGTTTTTCAAATATTCATTGCACGGTATAGCCATGTGCAGGATCTTATATTGAAGGGACTGTAATCTTGTTTCATTTGAGACAAGGTATATTCTTTCGAATATGTTCCTCCAATCTACTTCTTCAAAATCTTTATCAGACATATTCAAGATTTTTTGCCACCTGTCAAACTTAGCCCTATTCAGTTTTTTTTTACTTACTAAGGCATGGTACAATATTTTTGACGAACAACTTAGGATATTAATTTTTTGATCCGCGATCTCGATTAATATTTTCCCTTCATCAGGGGTGTCATAATTGCTCCTCATGAGAATAACCCACTCTCTTGGGATGGCTCTTGCCAATTCTATTCTCTCACAAAAGGAGGTTTTGATCTTATACAATTCTTTCAGTTGATTAGTGGACATGATTCTTCCCTGTTCATCCAGGATGTCCCCAATAACATTGACTCCCTGCTGTTTCCAGTGAGGCCAATCTACCATCTTATTTTTTATCTTAATATTTCTATTCGACCACAGGCGCTCTCTCTTTATTTGCTCTGGGCCATCTGGGTCTTTGCTATAAAAATACCTATTCCATACCAGGAATATTTCTTTGTAAAACTCGTTGATATAGCACTTGGGCTTATATCTGGTAAGGAAAATATCCTCTATATTACTCTTTAATATTTCTTCTAAGACAGAGAACCAGGAAGAATTCTTACCTAGTAACATCCTCTGGACCCATTTAATTCTATTTACCTCATAAATGTCTTCAACGAGACGAAGATTCATGCCTCCCATACTTGTTGTTTGTGTAAGGAAAGGTGCAGATACATGGTGATATTTGTTGTTCCACACGAAATCAACAATGATCTTATCGATTTTTTTCCTTAATATTTTGTCTATCGTGATACAGGACATAACATGTTGTAAGATAGGAGACAAAAAAACATTTGCCACCACTACTCTGCCCTTGAGGGTGAGAAACCTATTCCTCCAGTCGTGGATGACTGACATGATCTTTTCTACCAATATTTCGCCATTTATTTTAGACATTAGCTTTTCATTTCTGGGGCAGATTAAAGTGACACCCAGTATATTAAGTCTATTGCTCCATTTTACATCGAAAAGCGATTCTTTGGTAATCAGCATATCACCAATTTTACAACCATTTGATTTACCAGGATTTAACGATAAGCCTGAAGCCTCCTCAAATCGCTTGAGTATAACAAAAGCGTTCTCTAAGGACTCTTCATTCTTTACCAGCTGTGTGGTGTCATCAGCGAACTGTACAATTTTTTCTTGATGTTTTAGGACATCAAAACCTTTAATATTATTATCATCTCTAATATTTTGAGCTAGTTTTTCGACCACTATTGTGAAGAGGATGGAAGAAACAGGATCTCCCTGCTTCATCCCCCTCTCCACCTCAAACCAGTTGGACGAATGGCCGTTATTACAAAACACAGCTTTCGAATTATTCATCAACGTGGTTATACAGTGTATGAAATCCTCATTTATATTATGATCTCTAAGAGCTAGTTTTAAGAAGTCCCAGCCGACCGAGTCGTATGCCTTGGAAAAATCCAATGACACGACAAGGCCGTTCTGGTTTCTCAGTTCCAGCATGGAAATTATATCGTCGATTTTTCTTACCGCGGTACCAATATATCTTCCTTTAACGAAGCCATATTGGTCTTCTTTAATTATTCTCGGCAAAAAGGTTGCTAGTCTAGCTGCTAGAATCTTAGATATAAGCTTGTAATCGACATTTAACAATGTGATAGGACGCCAATTTTTTATATATTCTAAATCGTTATTCTTTTTGGGTATGACGCTTATCAGACCCCTTCTTTGTTCTTCAGTCATAATACCATCATTAAAACAATTTATCATCATGTTAATAAACATATTCTTGACGAGATACCAGAAAAATTTATAAAATTCCACAGTAAAACCATCCGAACCAGGGGATTTACCCCCTTTCATTTCATGGAGGATTTTGCTTGCCTCTTCTATACTGAAAGGGCGCGACAAAAATTCATTATCTTCTTCATCCAGTCTATTTGTATTTTCAGAATTCAGAAAAAGGGTGGCAGATTCGCCCCTGCCCGGCTTCACTTTGTAGAGAGAAGAATAAAAACTCTCCCCCTCTTCTAAAATTTGTTTTTTATCCGAGCTGATTTTGCCCCCAATTTTTAGTTGGGATATAACTTTCTTTGAAGAATTATACTTCTCTAAAGAACAGAAAAACTTGGTAGGCTTCTCCCCATCCACAGCCCATCTAGCTCTGGATCTGAGGATTGCACCTTCAGCTTTCTTTAACTCTAGTTCTCTCAAGTCATTTACAATGCTTACTTTTTCCAATAATTCGTCGTCACACAAACTTTGTTTGTTTTCTAAGAATTTTAAACGTTCAGTAAACACTTCAACTTTACATTTTCTTGCTTTCGCAATGTTGACACTAATTCTTATTGCCAATTCTCTAGTTTTTAATTTAAAGAACTCCCAAATAAGTTTGTCAGATAGCTTCAAAGCAGATACATCTTTCACAATTTGTTCCACTCCTTCTACAAAGGCTTCTTCATTCAATAATTGTGCATTGAACTTCCAATAACCTTTGCCTCGTTGAGGGAGGTCTAACATTACTGTAATTAACAATTCTTTATGGTCAGTTAAGACCTTGGTATATACCTCGTGATTTTTAACTCTGGAATTCAAATTCTCAGTGATGAACAAATAATCGAGTCTTGATTCTTGTGTAGTTCTGCTCCAGGTT
Organism: Sthenelais limicola; assembly: GCA_942159475.1. Classification (NCBI taxonomy): domain Eukaryota; kingdom Metazoa; phylum Annelida; class Polychaeta; order Phyllodocida; family Sigalionidae; genus Sthenelais; species Sthenelais limicola. The sequence goes on from OW804095.1 coordinate 83,772,230, forward strand.
GTATGGGGCAAACGTCCACGATTGTTCTCTCTAATTGCGATTATGTCACACAGGTCTATAGCCAATGTAAATTCTTTGTTTACTGTGTTTTACTCGCTTTAGAGTCAGGTTTAAAGGTTAAATCAGAGTTAAAATCGCCTGCCACGATTAAGTTCTCGAAGGGGAGCTCTTCCAATTTTCCTTTGATGGTTTCTAGGAACGCTGACTGTTCTTTGGGGTGGTCTGCAGTAGGTGCGTACACATTTAATATACAAGTTGTTACGTCTTTGATTTTCAAACGGATATATACCCATCTACCTTTCGGATCCGCTGCTGAATCTATTACATATTCCTTTAAATCACTAGAATACATAATCATGACCCCCTTAGAAGAGGCTCCATTGTACAGTTTTTAGGCTGACAGATGTCCTATTCCACTTTTTACTTTAAATGAAGGGTTAGGCCTCCTCCATTTCTTCTTCCTCGTCTTCAGAGCTTTCAGATTCGCTATCTGACTTCTCTGGGTCATTTTCCCCATTTTCCTTCAAGGTAGTTGGGGGAGCTTCCACCTTATTCCCTTCCAACACTGCACGGGCAGGGGGGGGGTTCACCTCCTTTGTTTTCTCCTTGTCTTCAACTGCTGTTTCTTTGTCGTTGAGAGGAATGGCTTGGGGCTTCTTTTTCTGGTCCTGTTTTCCTCCTTTTTGAGGAGCTTTGCGGGTAGCACCTGTGCTCTTTAGCCCTCTCTTTGGAGATTCTTCCTGTTCTTTCAACATTGCTTTGTGCTGAAGTTTGTCACGGATGCTTTGTCTTACTACCATCCATGTTCTTCCTAGGAAGTTCCCGTTTTTTGGCCATTTGTCTGTCTGAAGCACGAGGGGGTCGTTTAGCCCCATGCCAATGCCCCAGTCTTTATCTTTAGGAGATGCCTCTCCTAGCACTTTTTCACCGGTATTTAGGAGGAAGTCCTGTACTATTTCTGAAGCTTTGCACTTCGCCTTTAACGCCCTTTTGATCATCTCCTCCCTATGGTCATTCCATTCTCCGTTATCCTTGGGAACGTTTTTCATGAGTCTCTTACATTCTGAGGGATCATAGGTCGCTAATGCTATAGCCGGTTTTTCAGCATCTTTCGCGAATTTCGCACGGTGGTAAAAGATGAACTGCTCAACATGTTCAAACTGATGTCCATCCAACATAAACCTTGACCTGTAATGGTTGGATAGAGGCGAGTTTCCAGTGAAAAAGACCACAGTATTTAAATCTTCCTTCATGGAAATTTGGGATGGGAGAGCACCTAGCCTGTTGTGATGATACATCGACCCATCTACCATTACTCCTCCTTTGAAGGTTAGCACGTCTTTGTACCCCTTTTTTTCCGCCACTTCTTTAATCAGCCTAGCTCTTTGGTTTCTTTGTCTGAGAAAAAGGGGAAGGTCTTTCCTTATCCAGATCCTATCCTTTTCCAATACATTCGGCTGACTGTCTTCTAGCTTTTGCCTTGCTGCCACTACTTTCTTCACTTCCTCTTTTGAGCTAAACTCTACTTTGACTGGCGCATTTTCTTTCCAACCCAGTCGGAAGGCTTTCACAAAGGTCTGATTTTTCAACTCCATTCTCTCCTCCAGGATGGCTTTAATCTTAGCTCTAAGCATTGGTTTAAACTCAATTTTTCCTGAGACGACTCCCATAAAAACTATGTTGTTTTCCAGCTTCTTCATCTCAGTGGTCACTATTTCTTTCTCCCTCTGTTCTTCTGTTCTTTTTAGCCTAATCTGGTCCGTATCTTTAGTGACAGACGTCTTCTCTGTCACCACAAGTAGTTCCTTCTCAGCTATTTCTAGCCTCTTCTTGAGGTCAGCGATCTCACCGTCCCTGATTACGTTTTTGTCGAAGGCTTCTCTTTTATGTTCTACCATGTCCTTATCAACTTTTGAGACTATGGTCTCTATCGTTGCAACTCTGGTTTCTACTGTTGTGACTCTGGTCTCTACTGTTGTGAGGCCAGCTTCTGTTTTCTCCGCTTTAGCTCTGATCGCTTTCATATCCCTCATTGCTGCAAAAATTTTCTCGAATTTCTCCTTATCCTCTCTATATGTCTATTTTCCTCCTCCTGATGTTTTTCATCTCTGTCCTTCGCCATGCTGCTAAGTAATTCAAACATGGGGCCCTCCGATTCTTCGATCTCCGTGTTTAGACTCCTTTCTTTGGTCTCTTCTGTCTGCTTTATTTGTCCACTGGACATCGATGGGTCCACTCCATCCTCAGTGGCACCCGCCTGAGCCATCTTCGGTTTTTTCTGACTTGCTCTTCTTAAGGTGCGAGCTACTTTAGACTGTTTATGTTTACCCTCCTGGTTTTCTTGGTCTGGGGATAATGGCCGCTTCCTTTTGTTTTCAGTTTTATCCTTACTTATTGTGACTCGGTGAGTTGACGTATTCCCCTCAGAGTCTGACATGCCTTACAGGCGCGAATCACCGTTGCAACGGTTCGCGCGCGCCTCTCCCTATGTTATAGAGCGGTGTTTTGCTTTTTTCCAAGATGGCGGCTTAGTCTTCCGGTGTTTACCTATCACACTAGTTACTTTGGTGAGAAATGTTCTACTACCTTTTATATTCCTTATAACTCATATATTTTAATTATTTTGGCACGTTCCTGTTCCTTATCCCTTTTTAGGCGGGTACAGGCCCTTGTCTCCGAGTCGTGGCTTGCGCTCACTTCTCCGTGTTGTTTTGGTCCTTAGTTCACTTGTTTGACGCCAGAGTAACGAGCGTTACCACGGTGTCGTCAGCGGTTTCAACTGTTTTTTCCCTTTTACAAGATGGTCGACCGTTCTTCCGGTGTTCACCTTTGCACAGGGATACACTATTTAGAAAGGTTCATAATCTTGTTATATAGCTTCCGATCTTTTTAGCTACTGTTCAGGTTTGATAATATCTCTTTTTATACTAGACTGACTGTTTGTCACCTGTACCCAGCTTATATTAATATTTAGCTGAGGCACTTGTTTCGCCTTCCTCCGTACTCTCACCTTAGTTGCGTTGGTTGACACTAGGTTATAGTTCGTTGATTTCACACACTCGCCTAAGGCGCTATGAACCTTCCCACTTGGAAAGTTTTTCGGACATGTAATGTCCTACTCCTTGATTACTAACTTTTATAAAGTTCTCCTGGGGGGGGGAAGATGTTATATTATCCTCCTGTTTAGTCCTTTTTGATATATCACTTTAGCATTTTAGAGTCGATGCTTGAGGGCCACCGTGGAAAGTTCCCGCCATTAGGTTCCTCCAGGGTGAGCGATAACCGGCGAACTTGCCTATTCTTTCTATATTCGTTGGTTATCAGTCGTTATTATTATCCTTATTTGTCACCAAAGGTAATCTCTGTTAATGGTTTTCCAATGTTTTTTTGGGTTTTTTTTGCGAGCACCTCACTGTTGATTCCCTAGGAGCTGATCCTTCGAGAATATTTCATCGCCTATCGGGGTCGTCGTAATGGCCGACTACCTCGTGCGAACTTAGTCCGATTTCGAATTTTCCTGTTACTACTTTCTCTGTATCGAGAGAGTCACCAGAAATTAATTCTTCGTTTTCTACAACTGTTCATGTGTTTGTACCAGGCTGGTAAACAAAACACAGAGCGATCCGATCTGGAAAAAAAAGGGTTAGAAGGTGGAGCAGTCTCCAGCTAAACTCTAGACCTTTGCTTCGAACTGGAAGTCTCCTAAAGATTAATAATATCAGGTAAAAGGTTAATAAACCTAAGGATAGTGATAACGACAGTACAAAGATGATAAATTTATAGACCATAAGAAATCGTCCTAGAGGGTTCCCACCCGAGCCCGAATCACTGATTTGACACTTTTTCTAAACTCAATAATTAAGTATAATAATGTATTGTATTTCACATTTATTTCCTAAAATCATTTCTAGTTTTATTGTTGCTACAAATGCCAAACTTTAGGCCTTGCTTAATTGAAGAGCTTCTTGGGTGGCTATTATAGTAATTGAAACTATTTTTATACCTTGATTTTTGGTGTTTTCTCCTGCTCAATATTTCAGATATTAGGCCTTGCTTTACTGAAGAGCTTCTTGGATGACTGTGGAGTACCGGAATTACACTTTTGGGATCTTCTCACCAAACAGACACATTAGACACTAGGCCTTGCTTCACTGAAGAGCTTTCTGTATAATTGCCTACCACAGTGAGAGTCCCAAAATACTGATATATGTATTTGATGTGTAATGTAATGATAATTTTGTCTAATAATTATTAGGCTAAAAACAAGGGTATTTCTATTTTTTATCCAATAGTAGTATATGGAATCGCATTTGCCGCTACCCTTGGACGAAAAGGTGCGTTTTCGTGTGAGAAAGCACGCGATTTAATGTGTGCGCATTCCGCTAGGTGGTGCGGCGGTCGCGGCGGTCAGCGATGCGTTCAATGCTAGCGCTCGCCACTAGGTGGAGCCACCGCTTGGTCGTTTCAGTAACTTTGCGTGCATTCCTCTAGGCGGCGGGTTAGTCGGATTGCGTTCAGCGATGCGTTCAATGCCAGCACTTACCACTAGGTGGCCACCGCTTGGGCGCTTTAGCTTTAGTGGTGACCGCTTGGTCGCTTCAGTGGTCACAGCTTTATCATGGAAGGAGAAATGGATTTTGGAAGAAGAAATATGAAGGAAATTTTTGAAGCAGAAGACACTATGATTAAAGAAAGTATTGCAATGGCGAAAGTAAGAATGGGAATGCTTGACGACATGTTAATGGAAGATCCATCTTTATTTCATCGATCTCTAATGAATTTTCACTATGCTTACGCTATTACATACCATAACATACATGCAATGGACGATTACTACAAAAAGAACTGGACTTTCCCTGCAGAGTTAAAAAATATCAACAACCACTTGCAAATATTTTTCCCGACTCGTTTTGTAGAGGAACTTATCTACTCACATGTTTGCACTCTTTCAACCTCATGAATAAACTATTCGCATGAGTAACTACACTAGTTGTTTTACACATACCCAGCACTATATAGAGTGAACTTGCTAGTGTGGGAAAAGTATACATTAAGGATTATTGACTTACGTTGTACCAGGACTTGATTTTTACATTACGGATAAATCACAATCAATCAGACGCATTTTTATTTATCGGATCAACTTGGTAAAGGAAGAAAGATAAGATCGCACTGTCTAAGTTAAGGACAAAAAATAATAATAATAACAATTCCACCCTTAAACCATTCGTAATTTACTTCGAAACTCTACTTGAGATGTCTTATAATAAATGCTGCATGGTAAAAGCTGCTTTAGGGCGTTCTTGTCGCTTGTTACTGGAATGGCTGCACTGGAATGGTTACTTCTAGCTAGTTATCAATATAGACAACCACTGTTTTAGGATCTGTTATCATAATCTGAAAATAGTAAATAAAAAATATGATTAGAACGCATGTATTAAAACGTTTTTTTATATTTTTATAGCTGCTGAAACTTGATCGATTAAATAGTGGTAATGGCGGAGGAAAATGGGCTTCAGAAATTTATGTGTCGAGCTTGCTATCAACAGTTTGACACAAAGGAAGAAAGAGCTTTGCATCACAAAACATGCGAATTTTTTTTAAAAAACAAGACGTGCAAACACTGTAACAAAATCTTATCCCGTCCACTAATACGCAGACGACATGAACTGAAATGCAAGAGTTTAAAAGGTGAACCTACATGCATTTACTGCAAAAAAAAAGCATTCTTACGCAAGAAATCATGAATTAAAATGCATATACAAGCCCACAAACATGCCCTCAACTGAAGAAGATGAAGAAACAGAAAAAGCTAAAGAAACAGAAGAAACAAGTGAAAAAGCGTCTGAACGGAGGGAAAAGGTCACAGAAGGGAAAAGGGTTTTGTCCTGCAGCGATTGTGCAACTTCGTTCGACAACTATAAAGACTTGTTTATTCATAGGAGAAAACACCACAGCTTGCTTGACCCTGAGGATAAAAATATTTGGGACAATGACTCCGACCTACACCCTTACCCCTTTTCCCCCGATTCCGCCCCATGGATGAATGATGAAGGTGAAATCACATACCCGGAATTAAGAGACGTTTACGAGGAAAATAAAGACATGATATTAGGTGGTCACGAAAAAGGGAGAGTCAGAGGAGTGTACAACTTCCCTTTGAACAATTTAAAAGACCCCCTGTCTATCGCATCTTTTTTACGATCTATATTCAAGAGAGAAAAAACAGGATTTAGATTAAATATTTCATTTGGACTAATTCTTAAGCATAGGGAAACAGGTGAACTTCGATACTTTACTCCATTTTTGAACAATACTTTATTTCAATTTCCTCGCACAACTTCCAACCTGAGGTTCACGTCGCTCCTGCGCTGAAATTGCATTTTGCAAGGGTTAGGCTAGCCACACAACCCATCAAAAGACTGTATAGGACAATCGTGATACATGGATTAATATTTCCGACTCACATTCTCTGCATTGGCCGCAAGTACCAAAAGCTCGCTGTTTAAAAATTCTCAACCTTTGATCTCTCGCGTTGGGCGATCAAAGACGGACTCGGCGTCGCCCTTGACGTATTATCGCTCAAGGCGGCGAAGTGAAAATCTCAAATAACAATACTGAATCTAAATTTAAACTAGACATTATAACAGACATCTTTACAAATATGTCACAGGGATCAACTGTGTCAAATATGCTCAATGGGCTATTTGGATTAATGCCCTCCACCGAAGATAAATTGTTAACCTCTACCCCAGTTGGGAGTTCTGGAGACCTCGATGACAGCATCAGCCAACAACCACACCTCTCGACTGACCCTGAAATAGCTTTTCAATTTGCTTCAACAACCAAAGATCTAGTAAATGCCGACCTACCTGCTAGTCCAATATTACTTGACAAGACTGTTAAGCTTTCACCCCCTCATACACCTGTTCCAGTTCAAATGGAGATGAATCGATCCGAGTCTGGCGACATGAGTCCTCCTAAAGTTCATGGATTAATGTCAGCCAGCCATGAAGATATGGCAACTATCCACTCGTGCTCGGGCAGTTTTGATGATTATGAGGACACATTCTTGCGTAAAGCCTTAGATATCACTCCAAACTTGAATCTTAATGATAACCCAAAGTTAGATCACGACGATCATATCAGCGGCGAACAACTTAACTCAAGTCATCTGAGCTCTGATGACGACGAGAGCCCTCCTCCGCAACCTGATGATGAGCTAAAGTTTGAAGATAATATGGGGAACCATGATAACTTCAATAATCTTCAAACACAAGGGGATGCTTTAGATAACCCCATCTCGACTACATCTGTTCAAGTAGGTAATTCCGGCACTGACTTTCACTCTCGCATTGATTCTCCCACTGTCCCCCAACCGGAGGACCCGAGTCACAACAGCCATGAGCATGACAGTCTACTTAGCGCTATTTGTGACAGACTGACACCTATAATATCCTCAGCCATCGAGTCACAGATGTCTGACACGCGACTCCTGTTTGATACGTCGATATCTTCTCTTCGCTCAGATCTAATGAAAGTTCATAATGATGTAACTAGTCTCTCAAAATCACTTGATGCTCGTATTTCACAATTAGAGAAAACTTTATCGTCCTCCAAAGTTGTAGATGAAAATCAGTTCTCGGTGGAAGCTATAAAATCAGAGCTAAAGCTGCTTAACGATCACAACAAGCTGAACACTGATAATATTACTACATCTCTGAATGAACTGAAGGAATTCACGGATTTCAAGTTGAATTCCATCCAAAGAGATGATGTATTCCCGCCATTCGGTTACATGAGAGATGGGTTTAGAGGAGATGGTCCTCCACGTCCTCCTGCAGGCCCCATGCCGTGGCATGGTCCACCGGTGCCTTGGCATCAAGGTCCCCCTCGCAGGCAGTGGCGAGGTCCACCGCCTATGCAACAACAGGGCCCTTCAACAGTTCCATCACAACGTCGGCCCCGTACAAATGCCCCAACTACTCCAAAATCTCGCAAGGTATTAATCATTGATAACATTACTGAGCTAGGTGTTGACGATATAATAAATACAGTTCACACAATCTGTAAACTCTCGGATCCGGGCTTTAATACCAAGGAAATAGTCGCTGTGTACAGAATAGGTCTGTTGAACGATATAGTCACGAGGCCGGTCTATGTGCGCTCCAATTCAGAGAAGATATTGTCCGCTATAGTTGATAATATTCCTAAGATCAAGCGATCTGATGTCAGATTTGCCAACATTGAGATAAATCCACAAGGCCTTCGAGTCCCATCGCACGAGTTCAATCTTTTACGAGACTGCCATCAGCTGATGCGCCTAAATAATGTCAAGTCAGATCATAGGGGCAGCCACCTGGTTGTCTGGTCTCCTGAGCCGCTAGCGTACACAATAAGGGATCTCTCCGAACTTCCAGAAGAATGTAAGCCAGCTGAAGCACGATCAGTCTTGGTTGACGAAGGAAAAGGCATTGGGTTCCGTAGTGAACACTGCTTTCTGTCCAACTTCTATCCCGCGAAGTTTGTCTATAAAGGTCTGGCCTATGATTCAGCGGAACATGCTTTCCAATCAAGCAAGGCGCTGTTTCTAGGTCAGACAGAGTTGGCCGAAGAATTACGGAAACAACCGAACCCGTACGATGTCAAAAGTAAAGCTAGAAGGAAACTGAAAACATCGCCGGAATGGACCAAAGTAGAGGAGACAGTACTGGAGGAAATAATCAGAGAGAAATTCGCTCAAAACCGCGATCTTAAAATGAAACTCTCCGCATTGCCCCAGTCTCACTTCTACGAGATGACTCCGGACCGGAAATGGGCCACGGGCATGAACCTGCCGAGAATCCTAACAAAAGACGGACAGCGTTCTACTCTAAAATCGGCAGTTTTCACTGGTAAGAACATATGTGGAAATATTCTCACCAAGGTCAAGACGGAAGTAGATCGACTGTAACTATAGTCACGCTCGCAGTAAGTTTTAATAACCAATACGTTATTGAATCCTGAGTCACCCTACAAACTCTGTAATATCGCTCATGTCAACATGAATACCATCATGGTAATCGGAGATTCGAGAGCTGGCCCCAGCGCTCCCTCTCTACGACAACGACTCAGCGACTCAGTTCAAGTAGTAACATCATGTTTACCTGGCTCCACCATCCTCCAATCAGTCCAAGCTGCAACTGGGAAGCTACATCGGTATTCCCCTCATCAAGTGTTCGTCATTGCGGGCCTTTGCAACTTGACGATCAAAAGTCGTGAGACAGGTACAGTCACACTTCGACACCTAGAAGATAGGGAAATGGAGGAACACCTAGCCAGAGACCTTGAAACCTCGCATAGTTATGTCTCAAACCACTCCAACAGGCTTACCAACGTATCATTTGCACCTATAACTGGCATGAATATCAGCCAGTTTAATGCTAGACGTGATATCCGTAGAGGGTTAGTAATCGCTGAAGATGTCCCTGTAGACCCCCTTCAGCCCCAACTAAACACTCAGATTGAACAAGCAGTAGGAATCATAAAAAATTTCAACATAGGGCACGATGAACTGACACCTTGGACGCAAAGACTCACACATCGATATCACTGCAATAATAAGTCCTATACACATAATTACACCACTCTCTCTGAAGACGGTTGTCATCTGACCCCAGTGTTACAGGACTATTGGGCGAAAGCCATAGTGAAAGTCTACTCTACTAATCTCTAATCTTAATATTAAAATGCCTGAATGAACTGAATGAACTGACCAACTGTAGACAACCTATTATAATTTCTCTCAAATCAAACTGGACTGGTCGACCAAGTTCCTTCCTAGTTTTAGATTTAGTAACTAAATCTAATATCTAATACATGCTACTTATCATCAATTAGTGCCTTCTTAATAATTCACTGATCTATAATGCTTCCCACTTGGCACTTGACTGTCAACATGTGTATTCAAATGGATATTTATAGCGTACTGTGAATAAGGTCCAACTTGTAGTATATCAACTAAAACAAAAAGTGTCTTGATGTTAATAAGCTGTCCCTTCAAACTGCCCAGTAAAGCTATGCTCCCATAATGGGTAATGATCATACAACTAACTCAATAATTAAATCGTTACTATGGTATTTTGAATGATGGTGTAATAATCACATTACATAGTGACCTGCTGATAAGACAATATTATGTTAAATCGTATGGTGGTATTATTACAGTATCCATAGTGAACGCTGTAGTAGGGGTCATTGGATATCACCAGAAGCGAGTAACCTGTTCTGGTGCCCCTTTGGTCTGTCTTCACTGGCCCCACTACACTACACTATAAGCCTGCAACTATATCGAGTAGTATCTCTGTGACTGCAATGTTACAATGCCATGTATTATGTATCTGATATGAGCCTACAATCTTGAAATCCTTTTCCCTGAATATTTGTCAATGTGACTAGGTACCTGGTGGGTAGGAAGGGTAACCTGTTCTGGTACTCAACCAGCCCGCCAGTCTGCCTTACCACTACGTCATTTGTTCGAATCATTTACTGTTAAATTAGCATTAATATGCGACATCTGTTAAGTATGTACAACGCTTGTTAAATATGTTTAATAACTTACAGAGTTTGAGTACTCGACTTACTTCTCCTTACTGTTAAAAGGAATGAGTGTAAAATTTTGATGTTCTTATTGTGTGGTATGTTTAACCCTATTATTATCATAATTACTAGTCGCTCCCTTCCATAGAACAGTGGAAACTATGGATTCGAGTAATAGCAGCCTAGCGCTACAATCTTTTAATGAGCTAAACAATCTGAAAGGTATTAAAATGATCTCATGGAATATAAGAAGTTTATTTAAACACTTTGACCAAATTGAGCTTTTAACCAATGATACCTCCGTTGATGTACTTTGCTTCTGTGAAACGTGGCTGAATGATTCGATTCACGATAATATGTTACAACTCCGAGAATTTAGCCTTTACAGACAAGATCGGACAAACAAAAAGAGAGGAGGTGGTCTATGCATGTTTTTGAGAAACAATCTGGTGGTTGACTCAGAACACTATAAACTTCTAAATACGTCAAATAATGACATTGAAGTTCAGGTGGTCCAAATAAAGAAAGGGTTTGCCAAAAAATGCACTTTGGTAAACTTGTACAGGCCTCCAGGAGGCAATACTAAATCCTTCATCGACTATCTACAAAACATACTGTCAAAAATAGATACGTCCCATGAACTATACCTAATGGGAGACTTTAACCTAGACTTTAAATTAATTGAATCATCAAAAAGCATCTTATCTGTTGAGCTTAGAAACCTCTTCAGTTCTTATTCACTTAACCAACACATCAAACAACCGACCAGAACCACCCTAAAGTCAAGCACAATAATAGACCACTTCCACTCGAATAGTCCTTACATCAGTTCAGCGGGTACTATAATGATAAATCTTTCTGATCATTTTCCAATTTTTGTAGTGCGTAAAAAGCCGAGAAATAGATATTGCACGGAATCCTTTTGGGCAAGAAACACGAAGAATCTCGATCTGAATGTACTTTGTGCCATTCTTAGAGATCTTGATTGGAGTATCTTTTACAACAACTCTGATCCGGAAGCATGTTGGACATCCATGTTGGCTCCCATAAATTTATATCTGGACAGGATGTGTCCTCTAACAGAGTTTAGAAGGGTGCGTTCCAAACCTAAATGGATGTCTGACGATCTAATAACTACCATGAATGAGAGAGATAAACTTTTTAGACTGGCCAAGAAAACAAATAATATAGAAATGCTTGCGCAAGCTAAACGGTTGCGTAATAAAGCAAACCGTGACTGCAAGGCTGCGAAAGCAGCTTATGTAAAATCAAACCTCGAGTTCTTCGATAAGGACCCCAGAAGATACTGGGAATTCTTACGACCTATTATAAGTCCTGAAAAATCAAAAAAGTCAGAAACAATAAACCTTGAGGTAAATAATTGTATGTTAGACCCAACTGAGGTCCCTGACGCTTTTAATAACCACTTTCTAAACGTAGGCCCTAACTTGGCCAACAATCTACCTCAAAGGGACACAGATCCTCTCTCATATATGACTCACATCACCTCCGTGCCAAGACCTGTTTTTCGGTTTATCGAGGTCACTTCTAAGGAAGTTCATGATATTATTGTTAAGATGGATGTTACCAAGAACTCAGGAATTGAGAACATGCCCTCAAAAATCCTGAAGACTTGCCTTTTATCGTTATGTCATCAATTCACCCACATCATTAACCTATCATTGTTGCTAGGGAAAATTCCGTCTGTGTTTAAGATTGCCAAAGTCACACCGCTCTATAAGACTGGTGGAAAAATGGCTTGCAATAACTACAGGCCCATTTCTTGTATCAGCCTGCCGGCGAAAATACTTGAGAAAGTAGTGCAAATTCAAATAACTCACCATTTCGAATCAAATAATTTATTCAGTGACGCTCAATATGGCTTTCGTGCAAATCACTCTATACAACAAGCCCAAACTGACTTTCTTCAAAATATTTACACAAATTTAAATAACAAATTATCCAATAAAACAGTATTTTTAGACTTCAGCAAGGCCTTTGACACCGTCCATCACCAAATTCTTCTTAATAAATTATCCGAATACGGCATACAAGGAATGGAGCACCTGTGGTTCCAAAATTATTTATCAAATAGATTGCAATATGTACGCATAAATGGAAATAATTCTAGTAAAGGTTTAGTTACTTATGGCGTGCCCCAAGGTACAATATTGGGGCCCATACTCTTTACGATATATATCAATGATTTGCAATCTGTTATACAACGTACACAACTCCAGCACTACGCTGACGATACGGTTCTGTACTACCACAACCGAAATATCAATCAACTGTATGAACATTTGCAACAAGATCTAGACAGGGTATATACATGGTGTTTAGCTAACAAATTATCTCTAAATATATCTAAATGCAAAACAATGTCTTTTGCCCTTAGTCACGTTGCGAAAAGGAAATCCATCAACCCCCCCCTTGACATAAGACTTGGTTCCCAATCCTTAAACCAGGTTCAAGAGTATAAATACCTTGGCTTTACTTTAGATGACCTTTTAACGTTCAAGACTCACACCCAAAAAACCCTAAATTTAGTTTCTGCAAAAATTGGGCTGTTGTTCAGAGCCAGAAACTCCCTTACATCCAAAGCGAAACACGATCTCTATAAGATGGCCATTCTCCCTAATTTCGACTTCTGTGACTTCATATATGATTCTGCCCCTAATTCGTTATTACAGAAACTGCAGTCACAGCAAAACAGAGCCCTCCGAATTATATATAATAAATCTAAATTTGACAATGTAGATCGTGAACATAAACTCCTTAATATTTGGCCCCTTCAACAGCGGAGAGATAAACATATACTTGATATTTCCTTCTATCTTTCCCAAAACCCCAATAATTTAGACAACAGGAGTCTGGGCACCAGAAGTCACGCCAAGGGGAGGAGAAATCTGATGGTATTATCCTCTAAACTATCAAAGGTCAATAACTCATTACTGTACAAATGTCAGACCAGGTGGAATGCTTTATCTACCGAAGCTCACCGAATCACAGACAAATTGTCATTTAAAAAGTATACTGATAAGCTCCTAAATCCGTTTTAATCAGTAACCATCTATCATCAATTTTCTGTATTACTAACTTGTATAACATTCCGCGTGTGATTCAAAGCTGGTGTGAAAGCCTCAATGGATGAACAAGGTAACCTGTTTTGGTACCTATGCATCCTTTGATTGCTGGAAACTACCAGAACTAAAAACCCTGTTGATCAATCACGTTACAAATGTACTCTGCCCTGAATAATATAGACTGTAAACACTCTAGCATTGTATTGTAAGCAGTTATGTGTTTACATTCTTGTATTTAAATCAAATAGTCATAACCCACAACTGAAATGTTATCTTGACTCGAACTTTACAGGAGATTACTTTATAGAACGCGAATGCCTATAATATCTTTCTAGATATGTAGTGTATCAAACTTAAGCGAATAAGCTCTGTATTGTTAAAACCCTATATATGTAGTGTATCAAACTTAAGCGAATAAGCTCTGTATTGTTAAAACCCTAAATATGTAGTGTATCAAACTTAAGTGAAGAAGCTCTGTATTGTTAAAACCCTATATTTGTAGTGTATCAAACTTAAGCGAATAAGCTCTGTATTGTTAAAACCCTAAATATGTAGTGTATCAAACTTAAGCGAAGAAGCTCTGTATTGTTAAAACCCTATATATGTAGTGTATCAAACTTAAGCGAAGAAGCTTTGTATTGTATTGTTAAAACCTAAAACCCTAGCTACTGGATATTATCATGACTTTACATCTGTACCATATTCTGTTACTCCTCATAATCATCACATTTACCGCCTTAATAACATTACTATAATTTATTGTTATTGTTATCGTTGCAACATAAAAATATTCAAGGTATAAAACTTAAGGCACTCTTTGGAAGAACTGATCACAAGGGCTTGTCCTTGCGATCAGACATCGAACGACCTGATTTTGTAATAACATCGACAAATAAAAGAATCCCTGAATTGAATTGAATTGAATGAAGAGGAGACGCCATCCCAATTTGGCGAGGGTGCATCCGGAACTAACCACGAACTTAGGCTAGGAGCACTTGAGGGGTCTATGAGAGACATAGACACAAAGCTGGAGTCAGTGATCGACATAATGACCAAACAAAGGCCAGCTGCGTTTCCTATCATCCGCTCTTATGCCGGAGCTGAAGACGTGACTGATATCCAGGAGATCCCAACTCCCGCCGTCCTAAGAGGCCAAGAAAATCACGATGGTTACATAGAGAGACAATTCGCTAGGGAAGAGTACAGCATCCCTAAACATGATGGTAAGGTTCACTTTGCTGCCGATCTGCTTACAGAAAGGCTAATATCAAAACCATATATGTACTATGAGAAGGATGGCATTAGCACCATGAAACAAAAGTTGGAACATAGATATAAACTGGAACCATTGGACTATATCTATGGCATGGTGGCAATGATCAGAGATACCCGACGTACCGACCACAGACAGGACCATCTGATCTTGGCTCACATGCAGGACGTAGTCGCTGATGCACGGGTAATGCCCTGGCCTGTGGTGAGAAAATTCAGCCAAACCCTTTTCGACGATGTAGAAAAGGGTCGAATTGGTTGGGGAGACTACAATAGGATTCAAATGGCCCGGGCAATGAACGCGGCCATAGGGGATAACAAGGCGACCGTTACGCATCAGCCCACCAGCGGGGGACACGGCTCAGGTAGCAACAAGCGCCCTGGGGCTCAAGGGAATTCTAGTAACGCTAACGCCAAAAAGGCTGCCTGCCAGGATTTCAACTCGATTAGGGGCTGCCGTTTCCAGTCTGACCATGTGGAGAATGGCACTACATACTTTCATGGATGTGCGTACTGCTATTCGGTTGCTTCACGAGTATTTGGCAGACACACTGTACTCAACTGCGAAAGATTGGAAAACGACATGGGAAAATCGTCTGGCTCGGGCGCGGCGCGTGCCCCCAGGCCACCGATGACACAACAGATGCACCAGCAGATAGCGGCGGCAAAAAACGCCCGCTCCCCGCACGAGCAATAAATCGTGGGGGGAAGAATGTGAACAGAACATTAGTTAAACCTGTATACACGGAGAATCCATCCAACGGAGAACATGAGACACACATCATATCAAAATCCCGTCCACGCTTGATACACGCCAAGGAAGTCGCCATCTTGGATGATCTCGTGGGATCTCGCGCATGCCAAATCCAGCACGGGGCCTTGGGCGAGAATCAAGATGGCGATCAAAACAACAACAAAGCCGGAGGCGGTGTAAGTGAACTTAATGTATCATCAAATTGTATGAGCCTCACACAGTGTAACCTTGAGGCATGTCATGTCATGCAAACAAGACATATAAATTTAGATAGTGAAGTGCCTGTGGACAACACTGAGCACCCCCCTAGTGCTGAGTCAGCCCTCGAGTCCAAACACTCGCTAGGAGGCCCCGACTTTGACACGATCAGAGCTATGTGTGAAACCAACAAGCCAGACCAAAAGATAGACACGTTGCCTCGGCGATTCGCGGCCTACCGCCGAGAAAACTGGCCCTCCAAAATGTATCCTATAGGGCAGGACCATAGTCTACCGGAGATATATGCTCTCGTGAGGGAATCAGGACTACCAAACGCCATGGGTGCCCGAGTGAGAGTCCCTTCGGGGCTTGCGATTCAAGCCTGGGAGAACAGACTTCCCAAGACGCCGGAGGGAAAACAATTATTAGACCTACTGCAGTTCGGATTTCCATTAGGCTATATGGGCCCGGTGAGCAACACCATAGATATACCTAATCACCCCAGTGCCACTAACTACCCTGAAAGTGTAGACAAGTTCATACGGAAAGAACTGGAGAAGGGAGGCCTGGTGGGGCCTTACGACCACGCCCCCTTTGCCGAGTGGTGTCATGTGTCCCCCCTTATGACGAGACCCAAGCACGAGCCGGGGGATAGGCGTATCATTTCAGACATGACATACCCGCCTGAAACATCAGTAAATGCGTTCATTCAAAAGAATGCTATCTTCGGGAAGATACGAGAACATGGCCTACCAGGAATCGATGCCATATCACAAAGGATCAGGGAGATAGGCCCCGGATCCCATATGGCATCAGTGGACATCAGCAGGGCCTATAAGAACTTTAGATCATGCCCTAGCGACTGGGCCCTGCAGTGTCTGCAGTGGAAAGAAAAGTTCTACATAGAGCAATGCCTTTCGGGGCGAGGTGTTCCAGCATGCACATGCAGCGGGTATCGGAATCCATAGCGTCCATGTTGGCCCTGGAAGGTGTATGGGTCAGGGTATACCTGGATGACATTATTGTCGTGTCGGAATCAAAACAAAAATGTCAACATGACCTGCGGATAGTCACTGCCTTACTGGAAGAGCTTGGTCTCCCAGAAGCCAAAGAAAAGAGGCAGGAGGCTCATACGGAAGTCACATGGTTAGGAGTGACCATAAACAGCGCGAACATGACCCTCTCTGTCCCCAAGGAAAAGCTGACAGAGACAATAAAAATAATAAGAGGGATATACAAGAGAACGAAGATCACGACAAAACAAATGCAATCAATACTAGGCAAGCTCCTACATATAGCCAAGTGTATCCGCCCAGCAAGGCTATTTGTAGGGAGACTCCTTGAAGCCCTTAGAGAGGCTAAGGGAGCGGATATCGAGGTCTGCCCCTCAGTTAGAGCAGACCTAGATTGGTTCCTGGAATTCTCAATATCGTGGAATGGGGTGGCGATCATACCGG
This sequence comes from Sthenelais limicola, assembly GCA_942159475.1. Classification (NCBI taxonomy): domain Eukaryota; kingdom Metazoa; phylum Annelida; class Polychaeta; order Phyllodocida; family Sigalionidae; genus Sthenelais; species Sthenelais limicola. The sequence continues at coordinate 83,789,575 of OW804095.1, forward strand.
ATGAACGAACCACCAGAAATATCGCCATCGACGCCACCACCACGGCAATTGGCGCGACTGACGGACTGCTAGCCTATGAGATACAAGTAGCAAAACTAGGCAATGGTGTGCATAGAAAATCTGAGTTAGAAGCCCTAAATGCTGTCGTCGCCCTACACTCCTTCATAAGGGAGGAGGATACCGGATGCAGAGTAAACCTGCAATGCGGGGATGATGCTGTGGCACAGGTCCTTAAAACGGGGCGTGGCCGCAACCACATCATCCTAGAATGTGCACGTTTTATTTGGATGCTACAAGCATCGATGCAAATAGAAATAACTATCATTCACACTTCCAGTAATTTGTCCAAACTAGCATCACACCTAGCTAGGTCACACATTTCAAACAGGCATAAGGGCCTCAGTCAAAAGTGCATGAATTCCTTACGTGTAAAATTGTGTCTTCCCAACATGTACATATTCAACTATATGCACCCTCTCTTATGCTGTAGATCCGGGGATCCGGTCCCTCCAGATCCTGGCAGAAGCCAGACAGCGGCATGCCAGAGCCCCAGGAACAGACGCCAATAGAAAATCAGCGGCCAGCACTTTTCTAGCCTTCCTACGAAGGACTGGAATGAGGATTGAGAAAATCGACCAAGACATCATCTGTGCATACATAGAATACTTAGCCTTACACATCCAGTGCCCCGCCACCATCAAAAATCATCTATCGGCGGTCAGGGAACACATGAGGAGGCGTGGCATAATAACTGTGCACCTAGACCACCATCGTGTTAAACTAGCGCTTGACGCTATTGACAGAACATCCAACTATAAACAGAAGTCCAAGGAAGCAATCCCCATGGATATATTCAGAAATGTGGTAATTATAATGTCGACCAACGAGAAGGGCCTATCTCTAAAGGCAGCCCTACTAACGTTATACTACGGGGCCTTAAGACAATCAGAAGTCGCCCCCAATAGTGTTAAAACCTTCGACCCTGCAAAAAACCTAACTCGAGGTGACCTCATCATATCTCAGGACTCAATTGCAATTAAAATAAAGCATGCAAAAAATTTGCAGAAGTACAATCAGGAGCAGACAAGACAGCTATACACGGTACAAGAGCACACTTGGTGCCCAGTGCGTGCTATCAAACAAATGATCATAGCAATCCCTACTGTTACAGAAGATGATCCTTTCCTCATGTTCAAGAACAGGACACCCATGCCAGTGACATTCATAAAAAACTCATGGGCGGCCGCCCTCAAAGCTTTAGGGAAAACTCCCCTAACTTTCTCGTTGCACTCAATAAGAAAGGCAGCAGCGACACAGGCATATGCCCAAGGACAGCCAGAATTCAATGTCCAAAGATATGGTGGGTGGGCATCTACCTCCCACAGAAAATACATTGACAATGACATTACAGCCTCAGTTCATAACTCTCTGGCTACTGCCATACACCCCACATAACTCTTACCCCTACAAATTAAATCTCTTCCCTCCCTCCCACTCCATTTCTTACCTCCTCGGAGACTTGGCATTTTATTTTATTTTATTATATTATCTTTAATTATAAGTTCAATTATTTTAATAAACTTCAAATAATTACATACTTCTCAATAAAAATTACTTCTCCAAGCCAACGTCTTCCCTCTTGTGTCCGGGTGTGCACTCATGGTCGCATCATAGGCGTATGCATAATGATGGATCATTGGTGCCACCTCTTGGACACGCCCCGCACCACTTTACCCATCATCCTCTTCCGCCATACCCCCCTTCCTCTCTTCCTCCCGCTCGCCCCTTCCTCTCCCTCATTCCTCGCTACTCCACGGTGCACCACACACGCACCCCTTCTTCCCTTTTTTGTCCCACCCTCCTCTTCCCTCTTCCATAGGATATTCCATATCCAAAATACCTCTCCTCCCTCTGCATTTTATTTTATTTTATTATATTATCTTTAATTATAATTTCAATTATTTTAATAAACTTCAAATAATTACATACTTCTCAATAAAAATTACTTCTCCAAGCCAACGTCTTCCCTCTTGTGTCCGGGTGTGCACTCATGAAAATGGAATGAAAAACATATTCCGATTTCAGTCAGCGTGTGTAGTAATGTTGAGTCTTACTTAGAACCACTCTGCTTTATCAACCCTGACCCCACTACTCTGATCAAAGATATGATATTTTATTGGGAAAAAATATCATCAAAAGCAGAAGAATTGGCGATTCAAAAATGGGAGCAATATATAGCACAACTGGACGAAGAGCTGGCTTCATGGGAAAAGAAATTATCTGACATTATTCAAAATCAAGACCCAGTCTTAAAACACTCCACCACTGGTGAGCAGATAATGGTCAACCTTTTATTTTCACTCAAGTCCCAATTTGAAAAATATTGTGCATCAATTCCAGTACTTGGGTTTAATTCTTCAAGATACAACCTTAATCTTGTGAAAAAGTACATCCTCTCTGCCCTTAACTTACCTACTTGTGCAAAGCGCAAACGTTCAATAGGTAAGGAAAAAAAAAAGAAGAAAAGGAGGAAGACAAGTGGGTTTGAATTTGAAATAGAGGAGGGGGAAGAGGAGGAGGAGGAGGAGGAGGAGGAGGAGGAGGGAGAGGGGGAGGAGGAGGGGGAGGGAGGGGAGGCGGAGGGAAATGAGGAATTTGGAGAAGATAATGGGGAGAATGAGCAAACACATGTTAAAGGGGGAAAAAAAACCAGCTATGTAATTAAGAAAGGGAATGCCTACTCCTGCATTTCTACTCAAAGGTTTAAGATATTGGATATTTCAAACTATCTTGCTCTGGGAGTTAGCTATTCTTCCTTTTTAAAAGGGTTTAACATCAAAGAACAAAAGTCATACTTTCCCTACGAATATCTAGACAATGTGTCAAAACTACAAGAAACTTCCCTTCCTCCCTATGAAGCCTTTTTTTCAAGTTTGAAAAATGTCAATGTTTTGAATGAAGAATATGAAAAATGGTCCCGTTCCAATATGGAAAGCTCCCAACCAGACACTGGGATTCAAAAATATGCCCAACTTGAAAAAACCTGGAGAGAGAAAGAAATGAAGACATTATCAGACTTTCTCTCAAATTATAATAATTTAGACGTGGGCCCATTTGTGAAAGGTGTAGAAAAGATGCAAAAGTTTTATTTTGACAAACAAATCGACGTTTTTAAGTCAACAATTAGTGCTCCAGGAATTGCACGCATTATGCTGTTTAATACAAGCAGTCAGAAAAAGATATACTTTTCAAATTTTTCTGAGAACGATGCGGATTTATATCACACCATTAATCAAAACATTGTGGGAGGCCCATCTATTGTTTTTTGCAGACATCAAAAAAAGAACGAGACAAAGATTCGAAATAATACTAATCTCCTTTGCAAAAGTATTGAAGGTTATGACGCGAATAGTTTGTACCTGCATGCTCTCGCAGGAAAGCTTCCTTGTTTCCACTATGTTCGAAGAAGGGAAGAAACATGCTTTGTCCCAGTCCCTAATTGGAAGCATCTTTCTATGTATTATTGGATGGACTGGATTGCTCAGAAAAAAAAAGTTTCAATATTACATAAGTTAAATCATGGCAAGGAATCTCGCGTGGGAGGGTTTCTTTTAGATGGAGTGGATTATGAATCTCGCACAATTTATGAATTTAATGGTTGTTGGTGGCATCAGCATGAAAAATGCATGCCAAAGACTGATGATCCCAAGCTTCTTGCAAGAAGAATAAAAACCCAGGAAAAAAAAGCATTTCTAATTAAAATGGGATACAAAGTGGAAGAAATATTTGAATGTGAATTTAACAACCTTGTTTCTTCTGATTTGCAACTAAGAGAGCTTATCAATAGTAGACAGCCTCAATTTTATTCTAAAAACCGAGGAAGAGTAGATAAAGAAAGACTGCTAAGAGGGGTAAGAGAGGGGGTTTTATATGGATTAATTCAAGTAGATATTAGGGTGCCTACTACGTGGGGAAAAGGGTTTGAAAAAGAAATGTCTCCCTATCAATATTTCTCTGAATTCTCCCCCATATTTTGTACATCCGACATTCCTATCGAAGCGATAGGGGAACATATGAGCAAATACTTATTTTCCCTTCAATCAATTCAAGATACTGGTAGTCGGAGGTTGCTAGTTGGAGGAATGGCAGCTGAGAAAATCTTACTTTCAACCGACCTTTTACAATGGTATTTATCTCACGGCTTGGAAGTAACGCGAGTGTATCAGGTGATTGAATTTACGCCCGAAAAATGTTTTCATGATTTTATGGAGCAGGTGCAGCAAGCAAGAAGATTAGGAGATTCAAACCCTGACTCCAGTGTTTTAGCAGACACTTCTAAGCTCCTCGGGAATTCTGCATATGGCAGTTTAATTCTTGACAAGTTGAAGCATCAGAACATCAGACGAATACCCCAGACGAATATTCAGCTAAGACAAAAGTTAATGACCCTCTTTTTAAAAATATGACTGAAATTTCTTCCAACTGCTACGAAATTCAAATGGCGAAGTCTAAAATATTGCTAGACCTCCCTATCCAACTTGCCTTTTGTTTATTACAAACTGCAAAGCTACACATGCTATCCTTCTACTATGATTTCCTACTTAAATTCGTTGATAGAAACATGTTCCAGGTTTTACAGATGGATACCGACTCTTTGTACATAGCTTTTGGTAAGGGTGGGTTGGAAGAAAGTGTTAAACCGAGCATGAGAAAAGAATATATTGAGTTGCTGGAAGGAAGGTGTGGACTAGTTCATGAAGCAGACTACAAAAATTGGCTTCCACGTAGATGCTGTGAAAAAGATGCGAAATTTGATAACCGCACAGTCGGTCTATTTAAATTAGAGGCTAGGGGGGAAGAGATGATTTCCCTATGCTCAAAATCTTATTTTTTAAAAGGGGAAGAAAAGGATAAGATGAGTGCAAAGGGTGAATAAATCACGCGTTCTCGACCCATACAACAATTTTTTATCCTGTCTAAAAACAAAGGAGAATAGTCTAGTTAAAAACTACGGTATTAGACAGCTTAATAATGAGCTACACACATATGATCAGGTGAAAAATGGATTTACATACTTTTACTGCAAAAGAGAAGTGTTGCCAGACGGTGTTAACACACTTCCACTTCAAATAACCCTTTCTCCCTACGCTTCTGATGTTTATGTTATACAAGAAAGGACTTGCATGCTTTCACTAGACTTTCCGTGCGAGTTAGAAAAAAATAACATTACATTTAAATCTGCAGAGCACTTGTTTCAATACGAAAAGGTTTTGTTTCACAAACAACTAGATATGGTGCACAAGGTGGTGTCTTTGTTTGGTAGAGGTCTTGGGATAAAGTCGAAAAAAACCATATGTGCGATAAATCATAATTGGGTGAGAGAGAGAGAGTCTGTGATGGAGTCGATACTTGAGCTTAAAATGGCTAAATTAGGGGAGGAAATTTTCCTTGCAACACTGAAAAGGAAAAAAATACTTCACCCTGGAAACAGTAATTGTTCGTTTTGGACAACTGGTCTCGACTCCAGTATTAGTGGGTGTATAAAACCTCACCTTCTTCCCGGAATGAATACATGTGGGAAAATATGGGAAAGGATAAGGGACAAGATATAACATTACACATGCTGTTTTCCGAGAATGAACATGTAAATACCACCAAAGCTTTACACAGATTGACTGCTGTTAGTAGAGGGTGGGTAAAAAAAAACCCTCAGTTGCTATGACTACACCAACTAAATACTTGGTGTTCAGATGTTGATAAAAGGGTGGGGAATTTACTGCTTAGCTGCGTCATAGTCGTGTTTGCATCCTAGCACTTAGTATATGAACACATTTTTGCTATAGAGAACTGCGTTCATTAATGTAGGAAATTTACAAAACATCTATTTCTCTATCCCTACCAATTTTGATATGACACTTGTCTATGTTTTAGATTTTCTTGGTAGGGGTTAAAAGATAATCGGATTGTTTTGTTTCTTAATCCTTTGCCAGCAAGCGAGCGAAGCTATGAATGCCGGAAGCAAGGCTGTTGTGTAAGGGGGTCAACTTATTTAGTGAGCAAGACGCTGATGGGACGCTGGGGTTCTAGAAACCAGGTTACTGGAGCAGGGGACATTGCATCAGCTCATGGTGTTGGATACAGTAGAAGTTTTAACAGAACTTAGCCGGGCCAGCCACACTAGTCTCCGGGGCTTAGTCAATATACACTTAGGTGTGGAGCCAAATTGCTCGATTGACGGAAGCCTGACAATCAGTGCTCCCTCTCTCACCAGAGGGGCACCCAGTACGTTCATCATGAGACTAGTAACTTGACACTGGCCCACCTTTTAGTATTTTTCATAGTGTCTTACTTTCTTAAAATAAAACAGAGATTATTAGGGGAGGGGTACTTTAGAAAAAACTGTAAGTGATAGCATTTTTTCACGCTTTTATATGTATGTATTACTAGTCTCATGTCATTACTTGTATTTACGTATTGTATTCTTGATAATAATAATAAAAACCAACTTCAGTCATAAATAAACTTCATTTTGTTCTGTATTCTTGTCTGTTTCGGTCGCATTATGGAGGTAGATGGAGAATATATGTTCACTGCCCCTGGTTCTATCGGAATCGCAGGTGTGAGTGGGTCTGGAAAGTCTACGATCCTATTTAAATTATTAGAAAAAAGAAATAAGCTGTTTTCAAAACAGACACGAAAGGTTATGTATTGCTATGGTATTTGGCAGGAAAGATTTGAAGATTCGAGTCTTGACTATATTACGTTTGTAGAGGGATTGCCCACAGAAGAGGACGTAAAGGAATTTGCCTCAGAAAAGGAACATGTGATCATTGTTTTAGACGACTTAATGAATGAAATGGTGAACAACGCAGATTCTGAGCGACTATTTACTAGAATGTCCCATCATTTAAATTGCACGGTCATATACGTCATACAAAACCTATTAGAACAAGGGAAAAAGTCGAGATCGATCAGCATTAACACCCATTATTTTATACTTACAAAAAACCAACGAGATATTAAGCAAATTAATGTATTAGCCTATCAAACAGGATTAGGAAAGCGTTTAATTGAAGCTTATGATGAAGCTGTGCTACAAAAAAAATACGGCCATATTTTACTAGATCTAAGTCCACACCAAAATGTGCACAACCCAGATATGCGAATAAAAACAAACATAACAGAGGAAGCTGTAGTGGTGTATACCCCGTTAAAAATATAATAAAACCCTGTGACTTCCTTACCCCTTCATCATTTGCACCGACTATAGAAGTGAGGAAGGATCAATGCGCACTTGATCTAGCGAGGGGACTGGGAAGTCGGTAAATAATATTTCAAAATACGTTTATAATGTCTACAACATTGGCAAAGGAAAAGGATTATTTAAAACTTCTACTTTCCACTGGAAGTAGGACTCAGGCAAAAGGACTTGTATTCACTGCCACCCCTTCTCAAATCAAGGCTCTTTGTGAAATAGCTTCAAACGTACTTTTACTTCCCTTAGCATCCTATATCCGACGAAAAATAGCACGTCATAAAACCCTTATTGAAAAAATAGGTAAAGTGCGACAGTGTAAGAAAAAACTTTTATCTATTATTCAAAAGCATTTTCCTTCATTCTACTACTGTCTTATGCTGGTTAAGGATAAAATTTTGGAGCTATTATGAAGTATTCAAAGAAAATGGTTCTTATTCCCTCGGAAAAGTATGACAAAATGATAAATCAAGAAAAATCCAAGGAAAGCTATATCTCACCAGATTCGCACTCTTCAACTTCACTCGCTCTTGATCCCCCTCCCGACAAGACTGAAATAGGAAATCAGGATATTAAACCCCCGCCTTCGTCTTTAAAATCGGATCAGGAACCACTCCCTCCCCCTCCCCCTCCCGGAATACCTGTAAAAAAAAGAAGAAAACTTGAACCAGACCCTTTTTCAAGCGGGGAAAATAAACATGTAAAGCAAGCAACTACTTCAAGGGGAAGCAAGTCGGTAAAAAAACGCCCCCCTACTAAGGGGAAGAAAAATTCATGGAAACAACTATGGAAACCGATATCGTGAAAAAGAGAGAGAAAGAAATAATGAGAAAGGGAAAGGCTAATGTTGGTAATAAAAAATGGGAAATTTCTTCTAAAGCTAAGAACTCATACCTTTCAAATATATATTTTGGATCTGCAGATAAGGTACCATTATTAGGAGGGCTAGAAAGTTTGTACCGTGAAGTGAAAAAAAAGGCAGATCATCGTTTAACTAGGGAAAAAGTAAAGGACTGGCTACTTGCACAGGATGCTTATACATTATTTACCCCGAAAATAAAATCCTTTAAAAGACCAAGAGTGGTTGTGTCAGACTTTGCCCAACAGTGGGATGCAGATTGCATTAATTTAGCATATTTCAAAAAGCAGAATAAGGGTTTTTCATTCATTGTTCTTGCTACAGATATTTTTAGTCATAAAATTTGGACAAGAGCAGTGAAAACATTGCAAGGAAAAGAAGTGTCTGAAGCTATGGAATCCATATTTACAGAAGTAAAACCGAGAGCTTTAAGGACAGATATGGGAACTGAATTTGTTAATAAGGATGCGAAGCGAGTTTATGAAAAATTCAACATTTCTCATTTTACAACCAGGACAGAGAAAAAAGCTAATTATGCAGAAAGAGCTATTAAACGTTTCGCATGAAACTTCAAAGACATATGAAAAAGGAGAGCACATTTGAATGGATCCGATCTCTGCAAGAAATTACCCTCTCTCAAAATAATTCTTTCCATCGCTCAATTGGCATGAGTCCAGAAAAGGCAAGGGTAACAAAGCGTTATATATTATGGAATAAGCAGTATATTAAAAATGAACTACCCTATGCATGGTCTAAGACGGCATTTAAGTATTCTATAAACGACAAAGTGAGAATAAGCTATAACAGCTCTCCCTTTGATAGGGAATATGATGAAAGTTTTTCACGAGAAATATTTATAATAATGGATAGAAAAGTGTATCAACACATTCCCGTTTATAATATTAAATCTTGGGAAAATGAACCCATTAGCGGAATTTTTTATGAACAACAGTTACAGAGGGTGCTTGTTGATGATGACCCCTATTTCAAAGTTGAACAGATTATACGAGAGAGGACAAATGCACGAGGACAAAAGGAGGTGCTGGTGAAATGGATGGGATATTCAAAAAATCAAAACAGTTGGACTTTAAAATCATACGTCAAAAATTTGGGAAAGAAAAGGGGGAGAAAAAGGAAAGGATAATCTGCTAGACTCTATATAAACACATGAAAAAACGAACCCCTATCACTTCTAGAAAATATTTTGTTTGAGTAGGCAGAAAAAATGTATATCTTCGCATTTTCAACGGATAATTTGCAATTATCCCCAACAAACTCCGCCTTTGACTTTACAATATGCTTGGAAAAGACAATGTTCTTGGAAGGAGCGTGGGAGTGTGCCTTGCTTAATTTATCGTTCGAAGATAAAAATGCTAATATTTTTATGCTTGAGAATGTGTTCACCAATGATCATTCTGACGTTCACACAACAACAACAAATTTCTACCCAGTGGAGGTGGAAAAAGAAGATTTAGAAAAAGAGGGCTGGGCAGCTCCTCCTGAAAGGGAGGATGTGATTAAGAAAGGGAGGGAAAAAATATTTCAAAACGTAGTAAGGAAAAGTAGGGATATTATTGTATTGTGCGACTCGGTCCAACCAAGTTATGTGCATGGACAAAACCTTCCAGTGTTGAGATATTTTCATTCTTGCCCGGATTTAAATTATATCCCATACTATATACCAGTCTCTGGAAATGTGCTTCAATCGCTAAGATTGCATATAAAACAGACTGCTACAGCTGCCAGACCTTCAACGCCCGTAAAACAAAGTGCACACTTCACCTTCGACCAAGGTGTTAAAATATTTTAGTCAACCATGGCTCTAATCCCTTATTCTGCTTCAAAAGAAAAGTGGAGAAAACACTATGAATCACTATTAAGTGGAAAAGAAGGGATAGGAAGGCAGGGAGTTTTTTCTTTAAATAATCACAGAGAAAAAACAGGAAATAAACCTTGTCCAAATATTCGCTTAGTATCACAGCTAGCACAGGAGACAGAGAAAAATAAATCACTGGTTAAAAAACAAATTGCGGAGGAGGAGGGGGCAGAAAAGTTGGATAATATTCTCGACCCCGCATCTAAAGAAACAACTCGAAAAAGGAAGAGAACGGAAGCCTTAAACTTTCTTGATTCACTAACTTCGCCTCATTCGCGGGAAGGTGACGAAAGAGTGAAGACTGAAGCAGCAGCGAAGAAACGAAAGAAGAACAAACCTAAAAATAAACCAGACTAAGAAGGGGAAAAAAAATAAGAAATAATGGAGTATATGCGAGAAAACTATTCAGAGGCCCATACAGATGAATTGGATTTATTTTCCCCCGTTAATGTCAACTCTGCAATTAGAAGTAGGGAAATAAGACATTATAGACCTCAAACTGCAATAACAAATGGAGCTCCTATTCAATTTTGTATTAGTGGAAACTCTGGTGACTACTTATCATTAAAGGACGGGAAACTATATTTAAAACTTGTCATCGAAGATGCAGCAACCGATGCCCCAATCACGCAAGAGGATAGAAAAGTCTGCTTACCAAACCTCCCCCTTTCCACCTTGTTTCGTCAGGTAGAGGTTTTGGTAAACCACCAACCCACAACGTCAGGAATAGGAATTTGTTATGCACAGAAAGCTATTTTGGATTCATTTTTAGAATGTACTAACCAAGAAAGGGAGACAAGTCTATTTTCTGAAGGTTTTTACTGGGATAGTGGTAATTATGATACTTTTGACATTCAAGGAGTAGGAAATGTTGGTTTTAAATCATGACCAAAGTTTACAAAGAATGGGAAAGATGCTGAATTTGAAGGTGTGCTTAGACTAGGGATATGTAACCAACCAAAACGGTGTTTCAGTCAAAATTGTATTACATCAAGCATCGGAAGAATTTAGGTTGCTGAGTGGTGATGCGGCTAAAAGCTATCGAGTGAAGATTAAGGATGCAATTTACAAAGCTTGCCACTTGCAGATAAATCCTGACGTCATGTTAGCTCACAATGAAGTTCTACAAAAAAACCCTGCTATATACCCCTTTATTCGAGAAGATGTTAGAAGATTCACAATTCCTCAAGGCTCGACTGAGTGGGTTGAAAATAATATATTACTAGATTCAATTCCAGAATCCGTCTGCATCTGCTTTCAGGAAACAGAGCGGGTAACACCTCACCTAAGTCACCTAACTTAACTTAATATACTCACTTGGTTGTTGTTGAAGTGGTCTGCAAAACTGCTGCTGCCGATTTATCCTTCGTCTTGTCTAAAAATAATGTTACCACAATTTTATTTTGTTCCTCACTTCCCAAGAAAAAGTCAGGAAAATGTTGTTGTAATATTGAAATGTAGCAAAAAGTAATATTGTATCTATCTTTGTTAGTGAGTAAATAATAATAAACTATGAAAACTGTATTAAAGTATTGAGTGCATTTTTTTTCTTTCTTACCTTTTCCCTGACCTTGTAACTCGTAGTGACACACGGAAGAATCGTTTGACACGCTGGGGAGAAGTCTTTTGTTTCCACATCCGTTGCAGAAAGAACAGGGGCACTGAAACGATAAAATATAATTTTAATCTAGGATAATGCAAGGACAAACCCTATTTGATGGAAAAACAGATGGTGATACATTTCCTCTCTAACTCTATCTATATGTATATATATGTGTGTGAATATATGTACGTAGATATATTAGTATAGGATAAATCCCACCCCCCTTTCAAATCAAATCTTACCTTCCCAAATTTACACAGCAAAATAACGCTAATTAGCAACCCTCCTGTCAAAAGCCCCCAAAAAACAAATACAGACACTATAGTGGGGGAATCTAGTCCAGTGCTGTATCGGACTTCGTCTCCACTTGAAGAAATGTTCATCTCCGGATAATTTAACTCGGGTAAATAATCGCTATCCACAGAGTCCGAAGTTTCTTCAAAATCAAACAAGTCCCCATAATTAGATTGAGAAAAAGTTGAATCTGGAGTAGACAAAAGAAAACACAATATTCATCAAACACAATATTTGCTGATAAGCGAATTTGAACAACGGGGTAGGGAGCATGGGGATAGAGATGATGAAACACTATCCCTGCTAGGTCTATATACTTTTATTTATGCAAAAAAATAACTTACTCCAGGATAAACATTAGGATAGAAAAATATTTATATACATAATAACATAACCAGCTAGTTACCAGTGGTGTTATCATCATTGGTGTCATCGTCGTCGTCTCCTTCATGATTTTCCCCTATTTCTAAACTCTCCTCTGATCCACCTCCCTCCTCTTCCTCAGAATCTGAATCCATCAATTCATCTTCATCAATCGCGTCATGACCCATTCCCTGACCACCTTCAGGTCCGTCGTCTCCGTCATCACCTCCTTCATCTCCCTGGTTTTGGGCTAGGGAGAAATAAAAAAAACCCAACTAATTATGCATACATCTGCACATCCTTTATTTTATACAGAGCATTACAACTAGTGTATCTCGCTTGCAAAATTAAATAAAAGTTTGTTTTCCTTAGTCAATGCAGTGTAATTCTTTTTTATAATAAATAATACCATGCAAAAAGTCACCGTATTAGATCTCACCTGGTCGTCTTGGAAGTGGTAAAGGGATGGGGATGGGGATGTAAGTTGTCGTCGCCTTTTTTTCATTGATGCAGTCGGATAGGATTAAATACTTAGGTTCCTTCGGAAGTGATCCACAATCAAACTCTGACAGCAAATTTCTCAAATCTACAAGCATTAGTTTTGGAAACTTAGAAAAGAAACTCGGCACCCATCTTGATATCCAACAGTTCTGGAACGTTATTTTGTGCACGGTGGCCGTCTCAGCATACAATGTAAACGGATAGTCGATTTTTTGACAAATTACCGATTCTGATGTACAGATGCATTCTCCCACATCTTCTCCACAATCATATTCCAAAAGGGCGGAAATTAAACCAGGATGGAGAGCGATTGTCAAAGCAAGGCAAAACCATGCAGCTGTCGCCATCGATCTGCTCCATTCTTCAGACTTTGGAATCTGCCATTCAAGAAGCACGAATTAGTATTCAAAAAGTGGTTGCAGAAGAGCTCAAATCTATCCCCTCCTCAACTATGGAAGGGGGTAGAAATTTGGCAACTGACGAAGAAAATAAATCCGAATCTATTGAATCAGGGACTAGTCAAAGTTGGGATTATAAAATGCAAGCAAAAGTGGACTTTTCTGTATTATCTGGAAGCGAAATTTCACCTCAAGCACCCCCTCCTTCTCCCCTATTCCCCGACTCAGATATTCAAGATGAGTTGGAAAAAATTATAAAGACCATCCAACATCACGAAAGTGAGGACACTGCTTTACTAGACTTTTTATCACTGCCACCGAGTGAAAATTTGGATCATAATATGGAGACTTCCACAATTGCTTCCCCCCTTACAAGTGTGCAACATACGGATGAGGTGAAAGAAAGTGAAAGTATTAATTTACAAAAGGATAAAAAGTTAAGAAAAAGGAAACAAAACTCTGACTGTGATGTAAAACGAAAGGTTGGTAGACCAAAGGGAAGTAAAAACAAACTTGGAAGACCAAATGGGAGTAGGAACAAGAGGAGTGTAAAGTTAGCTTCCATGCTTTTTCACAAGAAGTTAGAGCAGTGATCTACTTGTATGTCGTAGTTAAACTTTGGTTGTATAGATTGTAATCGTGTTTCACACAATCGATTTGATATTTAACGACTAATGTATAACTTATATTCACATTTCCCATTATCATTTGTTCACTTATGCATATCAAATTATGAATAAAGGAGAAATATTCATTTCAAAACATAATTTGTTATCTTAATTCCTAATTCGCTGCGTTTGCGAGACATCAATATTCAACAAAGGCATAACAATTTTTGTTTTAAAGTCAAACTTTTATTTTTTCTTTAATTCACACCCGTATTATTTAAAACAAGACTACAAATAGTGGATTAAATATATATTCCTTTGATCCGTCCCGTTTGTCAAAGGAAGGCATGAAAAGCATAGTATGTACTTTCAAGCGTGGAACGAACGGTAAAAAACCACCGGTATTTATATATACATATATAGATATAAAAATGGAAGATCAGATAAAGTCAGTTGGAAAAAGGCATCAATAATATAACAAAAAAGTAAAAATGAGTTGCTTAGGTGAAAATTCGGTGTTCAAAATTCTAAATTGTCTCACTGCTCACAATTGTTCATTTAGCATGTTTGGTGTTTATGCTTTACCCCATTGCATGGAAAGCATTCACCACACTTTTCTTTTAAAGAGTGGGAACAAACAAGAATCCCATGGTGAAAAATGTGGCCATCTTTCCCAATAACAGCTTTTAAAATATCTAAAAGTGAAGCATTTTCTCCCTCGCTAATTCGTTCACCATAGCGAGAGGGTCTTAATTCTCCCTCTGCCTCGTACCAATAGCGAATGTCTGCTCCAGGCCAACCATTTTCTACCGAAAGAAAAACTCCACCGCCTAAAGAAGTAGCCTGAGACTTATTTCCCACAACTTCATTCACATATTCCGGCAGATATTTCGATAGTTTAAAAAGTCTCCTATACGAAAGTTTAATCCCTCTTGCCTGCACTCCATCTTTTCCCTTCCTCACTAGCTTGAATGATTTTTCATTATTTAATGAAAAATGTTGGAGCACTAATCCGGATCCAAAAGTGTATTCCTCCAACACTTTAAATGCAGGAGGGGAAGATGGAGCAGGTAAAGGAATTGTTGGTTGTCTAGAAGTCACAGTTGAGTTTTGTGAAAGAGAAGTGGTATTTGTATCTTTTTTTTCAGAAAATTCTTCCACCAGTCGCCTTCTTACCCTGTCTCTCGCTGAGAGGGGAGGGTATTGAAGTAGGTTTCCAATAGGAAGGGCTAAAGAATGTAAGCCCGACATATGAGGTGTGTGTGGAAATGAGTGGCCTCCAGGAGCAGGTATGGCTTCAAAGGGGAAAGTCTCATTCCCCCTTCTTTTCTTAGGTGGAAGAGGAGGAGGAGAAGAAGGGTTGGAAGTGGTTTTTGTAGGAGGAGTCGCCTTTTTGCTGTAACAATGATCTGAAAGTCTAGGATCAGCTCTTTTCCCAGACTCTAAGTCCACCTCTGATCCGATGTCAGGCGACTCGGAACCTGGGCTTGGCGGGGCTGATTCGGTCCTGTCAGAATCTTGGTTTTCCTCCAAAGATTCCTCCCAATCTATTCCAGAAAGATCCATCACGGTGTCCTCGGATGTGATTCGACTAGCACGCCCTCGGGTAAGGGGAGGTGAACGCGAAGGAGAGGAAGAAAGTTGCTGAAAAATAAAAGCAATCAATTAGGTATAATGTTATCTTAAGTTTAAAATAATGTTTTGAATAAATAAAAGTATGTATTCCCCTTATCCTTCTTTAAGATAAAGCGTAAATAAAATTTAACTACAATATCAATTTAAAATAATTTTTTAAAAAATGGAGCTTGTGAATCAGAGTCTGAGTAGCTTCAAATAATACTAATAATGATAAAAAACAATCGCAATAAACACAATAAAGCAAACTAGAGAAGGGTAAAAATATAAAAAAAACTCACCTTGGATGAAGATGTATGTGAATTCATTTTCAAAGTAGTGAACTGGCGACGAACAGAAGTTGAGATGTAGATCTGTTATTGCAGAGAGGACGTAGTGCAGCAGAAGTTGGAAAAGTGACATTTATACCCAAGACTAATTTACATATCCTTTCTCAAAATTTCTATTCACTTGGCTAAGCAGTAACTAAAGTGTGGAGGGTAGAGGATAAAATTTCTATTCACTTGGCTAAGCAGCAGCAGCAGCAGAAGCAGAGGGGGAAGAGCGTCTGTCTATATTTTTAGTCATTAAACGAATTATGAATGTCGAGTACGTGGTGATAGTTTGAGGTAGTTGGTCCTTCATATACTGAGTCTGATAAAGTCAAATGTGATTCTTCGTGAGGGAATCTACCTTCCAAAACAGTGAAAGAATCAATTTCTGCACCGGTTTTGTGCTTTTTAAAACAACAGTTTCCACAACCGGAGCATCCTCCTAACTTCTCATGACAAGGCTTAATAAAAGGTCTTACAAGTAAGGATGTGTAATATGAAAAAATTGTTCTAAGACGATCCAAATCTTTCAACGAAAGATAGACTCTATCTTTCGTTTGCGAGATATCCTTGTAAAAATCAGTGATATCGCTGTTTGTATTAGGTAAAAAAGAAATGTGAGCTCCTTCGTGACATTTTTGAAATTGCCTAATTTCTATCTTTTCTTCCTTGGACCAATTATAATTTGAGCTGATATACAAATGATTCCCTGAATGTATTCTGCATTTAAATTTAGAGATAACACCTTTTGTTTCATCGATAACTCCATTGCATAATTTCAGCACGGAGTCTCCCAATCTACACCATTGAGGGTGAGAAAAGGGAACACAAGATTGAATTTCATGAATAAAACCTGCCTCAAATATGTGTGCGATGAAAAATTGGTCTTTGTCCGCATGGTGGTATAAAACCAAGGAAGAATAGTTATCCCGAATGTAATGAAGCTTCTGTCCTAGCTCCCACATATATCGTGTCCTGTTTAAACTTGCGTTAGCCATTGTGTAAAATAAATCCAGAGAAGCTTTTGAGAAAGGAAAAAAGTTAGGTAAATCCAAGAGTTCACTAATTCTATGAAAACAAGTGAATGGTGAAAAGAGGAAAGCTAGATGATTTTTATACCATATTTTCTTTCATTCATTTGCATAAAAGTGTCGTGTGTCCTCATTGTGTCCTTGTGGAAATTAGTAAGAAAAGGTAAGATTGACGATGCGAATAGTTTTTGTAGTGAGAGTATAATAAAAAGTCCCGCTAGTGTCTAGCATGCAGAATTCTAGCATAAGTCACAATGGAGAAGAAAAGAGGACGGGTCTGTAAAATGAAAATGCTTGTCACATTTTGGACATGCTAAAAAATCTATGACTTTTTTCCCGTTTTCACGTCTATCCTCTGTAATTTGGTGAGACATTTTACATTCAATTGCATCTGTCTCATCCAAATCTTCATCCTCAGTATCTTCATAAGTGGTAAAGTTATCTTGTCGTCCTCTATCATATTCTGCACGATGTTTTGCCCAAGCCTCTTCCCTACGTTCAGCTAAAAATTTCATTTGATTTGATTGAAATTGGTTAAGCTGCATTCTTAATATTTAATTGGTCTCCTTTAATTCTGCAAGTTTTCGCTTTAAGGCGGAAAACTCCTGTTCAATTCGACTATTCAAATTATGTTTAGTCTGGGATGAAAAATGTTGAATTATAAAGACAATTGTGTCCTTTAATTGTTGGTTTTTTTTCTTTAGATCCATTTTTTCTTCAACATGGTCTTTACTCCCAGGGTTGTCCATATTTAATATGTATTGTTTCCTTACTTTTATCAAGCATATATGTACAATACAAATCGTTTGGTCCTCTGTCTTGCTCTAATGGTGACTGTTTAATAAGCTAGCGTGTGAGGGTTGGTATACATGGTAAACACGTGGTAAAAACTCCCTCTCTTTAGCAGAATATTCCACAGAATATCCCATGCGTATAGTTCTTGTATTAAACGCATCAGTGCATATTCATGCAAACGCATTCTAATCAGTAAACTAGCGGAAACCGCGCAAACCTCTGCTGAAACGACCAAGCGGTGGCGACACCTAGTGAGTAGCGCTGGCATTGAACGCATCGCTGAACGCAATCCGACTAGCCCCCACCTAGTGGCGAGCGCTGGCATTGAACGCATCGCTGAACGCAATCCGACTAGCCCCCACCTAGTGGCGAGCGCTAGCATTGAACGCATCGCTGACCGCCGCGACCGCCGCGCCACCTAGAGGAATGCGCACACATTAAATCGCATGCTTTCTCACACGAAAACACACCTTTTCGTCCAAGGGTAGCGGCAAATGCGATTCCATATACTACTTCCAATTTTCTGCTATATTTAAAATTTCTTTAAAATCCTCTTTACCATATAGCCAGAAATATTATTCTATACCCTTTCATATTGTTATCTTTAATATTTTTTATGTATTTTATGGGTCCAACATCAGATAGGAGGAACATATTTTTTTTATTTTTATTTATTTATTTTATTTTTATTTATGGTCACTTTATTCAGTAATATTTATCTGGTCTGGGTCGCATAGTGGAGATGCGATTAAAACCAGATACCCTGGAACCATCGATCTATATTCATATCTCGAAAATTTCAAATTTTTATTTTTTTCTCATAATTATTTACTCTAACAAGTTGCTAAACTGCCCACGATTGCCTTGCAAAGCAAGCTGACTTGCTAAGCTGCTAAACAATAGCGTTTGCTTGCGTGGAGTGTTTGACTTGGCATTACCGTGGCTAAGCGACAGCTAGTTTGCAGTACTTTTCAGTCAGGTTACCAAGGTGTAAAAGCTTGGCAGCCTATTGGCAGCGGCAGCAAGTTTCAGAAATAAAATAAATAAATACCTTTTTATTCCAAAAGAGGCTCAGAATCGCTTCAATTTTTATTTTTCCAGATTTATTTATTTTCTAGTGTTATTCTTATGTTCGAGGCAAATTCTGCCAGTCATTCATATTTTAACGTTAGAACAAGTGACCATACCTCCTTCTAACATTGGGAGCATCAGCCCTATTTCTCCCACCGGGGCGATGCTTTAACACTGGCGCGACTCACGCCTATATGCTCAGAGCGCGGATGTCGGAGAGAGCAGGGTCCGACTCATACAGTGTTGAACCTATGGGAAAGGTGGCAACGTTTGTCAAAACCAATTGAGTGATATTGATATGTATTGATTTTTACTGATATGTGAACAATTTGCGAATGATTTTTGTATTGGAACTTGTACCTGGATCTACGTACTATTTTATGTATTGATTTTGAATCGATTTATTCACAATTTATTGGGTATTTGAACTATTTTCTGAGAAATTTTGACATAAAGATGTATAAACGACTACCCGGCGAGCTTTGGAAAGTAGGTCATACAAAAGTATGATGGCTGCCATGGTGAGTGCAGGTGTTTATGTACGGATAACTTTGTCATTTATGGCTCGATTTGGATTTACCTTTATATCTGACTGTGAAGTAGAAATGTGCATGTAATTATTGATTTCTTTGAATTTTTGAGTATTTTCACTATTCTTCCCGCTGGAATTAGTGTCTTGCATATGTATTTGTATAGGATAAGATTTATGTGATGTGTTTCGTCAAAACCAGAGGAAGACACTGGAATTAACTCTAACTCTTGGTTATAGGGATAGTCACACAATGGATTGTATTTTACTTTGTGAAATTGATAATTTGAGTTGATATATTGCCAGTCTAAGTAATGATTATGTATCAATTTATTATTTTTAACCTTCTTGCTGAATTTTATGATTTCCCTTAGAGCATAGTGGTAATGCTTAAGACTAGATACCCTGGAACCATGTTAAAATAATATATTGAATATATTGGGTTCTGAGTTTAACATTTAATTAATTATGAAGATCATTAAGGGTCAAAAGCAAGATGGCGCCCGTTTGTGTATAACTAGTGTTTTTGAGGTCTGGTAAGGGGAGCCTTAAGAGGATTATAACTAGGGCGACCCTTGGAGACCTGTAAATATGTTACCTCCACTGTAACATGAATTTACATGATTTTGACTGTACTATGGGTATGTTCCTGAGAGTTACCTGGAGAAAACAAACAAACATTAACAGGTATATAAGGAGTGTTGTGTGGAATGAGAAAGTCATTAAGGTTATAACCAGTAACCCTGACACATCTCTGCACAACACTAGGCTTTTGCCTATACCTTCATATACATAGGATTCTCCAGGGAACTCTACAGGACTTGACCCTCATTGTTTGATTATAACTCTGAGAATACAAGCAATCTTCAAAAACCACTAGAATCTGGACTTTGTGAGTGCTTTTCATTTTAACCTGTTCCTGCCTGACTCATATAGATACTGCTATTGCCTCGCTATAGGCTCTTACATAATATTGAACAATCGTATTCGTATTGAGAATATTGAACATTAATATTCGCCCTGATTATATAATTCTTATATAATCATATTTAATATTCATATAACCCTAGCCGCCAGCAACGAAGATCTATTCAGCTAGTTATCCCCTACATGAACTCTAAAAATTGATCTAAGACATATAGTAATCTATCAAATATAACAATCGGTGATTTCAGAAGGATTCACAGGTTTGAAGCTACTTTCTTCTGCTTCATATATATACCCAATGGGAGTATTTTTGCGCAGACGAATCGGGAGGGCAGTAGGGTTGGGATGTTTATAGAGGCATCCTCGCATTCTTAGCATTGAACAAGTATGTATTCAAGCCTCCAAAGATTTCTCCATTTTCCCCTTCCACTTCTGGTTCTACCAAATAAGTCGGTGGGCAGATTTCCTGGGGATACTTCTGCTACTATTACTGCAAAAGCTCCCAGTTTAACATTGTTTTTCACAATTGCAGTGCCCACTGCCCCTTTCCTCAGGCAATTCACATGATGCTTGCCATTGTTAATGGATAAACGACCAGGCCAAGCGATACCACATCTATATCGCCAGGTAAAGTCCATTCCCAGGATAGCTTGATCACGATCCAGGTGTGATACCACCAAGCAGGCATTTTTGTATATCTGCCCATCTATATTTAATTCAAAAATCGCACAACCCAGAGTATCAATAGGCTCACCAGCTACAGGTTTAATCCTCATTCGTGAAGCGAACAAACGAGGCTTGTTGGTGAGTGATTCATAGAATTCTTTAGACACCAAGCTGGTTTGAGCCCCAGTGTCATATAGAAATTCTTCACACTTTTTACCTATTTCTACAGGTATATACCATCGCATCCTAACAGCCAGAGGCATTAGATCTATCAAGATTTCTGATTCATTACATGGGTCCGATAGCGTCGATACCTTGATTTCCCCATCGTCGCAGAATATAGCACTGACTAGAGCAAGGTCATCCGTTTCCAAACCTCCTCCTCGCACACTATATCCAAGTATTGGTTAGTTTGGGAAGAAATAGGGTCACTCACCGCTTTTGGCTGGGAAATATTAGTAATAAGAGAAGAACAAGGTTGATCTGCCTTTCTATCCTCTACATGTACATTTCCCAACTTCTCATTAGAATCTTCATCCTGAAGATGGTCGGTATTTTCTGGAATTATTCTGATTTTATAATCGTTACTGGAAAGGCTAAGGGCCCCAGCTGCGCTTCTCACTGAGACCCGGCAGATTTTCCCTGGTTAGCATCCTTAGCTCTCTCCTTTTGCATCTCCTCCTGTAGGGCTACAACTCTTGGACATCTCCATTTTGGATGATAATTCTGTTTTGAATAGCTCTGATATCCTCTTTGCTGCATCTTAAAAGATTTAAATACAGCAATTTCTGCTTCTATCTCAGGATCATTTATTTCAACGTTTTCCTGAGAAGAACAGGCAGCAACTGCAGCCAAACTCACTGGTTTTGCCTCCTTTGCTTGGAAGGAAACCAGTTGGCTTGGCATTTGATCTAAAATCGAAGCTCACATCTCAGAGCAGCCTCCTGCCACCTTGAGTTTCCTCGTCTATTTATTCACCCCAGTCAGTCCCCTTATACTTTTCCAAAGCTTTAGCCTTGGGAACCTCGCGAGGGCGATTGAGGGAGAGACGAGGGGCAGGTATTGGTGTGCCCATATCCCTTATAACAATCTTCTGGTCCATTTCAGGCATAGTCGATTTCCTGCGAGAATAATCAATGTTTGGAACAGGTAGTATATTCGGAATAGGTAGTATATTCATTGCAAAATGCACAGCCCTGTTAGGAAAGGCTGCCATAAATCGATGATTATATTATTCAAATTTTCGATCATATGCATCGAAATCAATGCTATCAGAATATGGAACTGTGTCAGTAGTAGACCCAGAATGTATGGAACGGTTTTCCATATTGGGAACGTTCAATATGGGTTCGGTGAGTTCATTGCTGGACATCAACTAGATCGATTCTGTGACTATGTTACAGAATAAAATTCAACAAATTCTTATTAAATTAATAATAAGATTAATCAGCTTTACTCCCGCAAAGATCATGGCACCAAAATGTAATGACCCTCGGTAAATGCAGGGGAGGAGAAATAAAGACAATAAGAAGAATCTATATTGTAGTTACTGTTTTATTTAGCGATGGAGATTTAGACATAGTACAATAGGGTAAATAATATAAAAGGTGTTGTAAAGGTTAGGATAAGGTATAAAAGAAGTAGGTAAGGATAAAATGTAGTATACTGGCTTTCATTGCCACCTTGTAGCCACTCTGTACATAATACAAGATAGAAATAATATGCGCAAAGCTATGTAAACCTATATTAAATCAATCGGAAGTCAAGATGTAAGTAGTAGAATGAAAGTAAAGTTAAAACATGGCACTACAAAACGAATATTACACTGAGTTATGAGGCGTAGAGGGACCAAAGGTAGGGAAAAGGGCCCTAGGCCCATTTCGTAGGAATGGACCATATATTTATGACAAAGAAAACGAAATGTTGATATGTAAAACAGTTTCTCTTTGGTCATCAGTTAAATGTGGAATAGATTCTATATAATTGCGCTCGAATAAAGTATAAGTCAACGAGGAGTTTGCTGGAATCTGCCGGGTTTTCAATTGCCCCTACTTATTCAGTAAAGCATCATAAAACCAAATAAATCAAAGAAAAAAAAATTCCGATCAACTATCAGTCCGGTAAACTTGGCGCAAACTAGCCTAGCAACGACCATGCGACCAATCAACAACTACCATGGCCCAAAACATACACTGTTAAAACTCCGCGTACATAGACTTGGATTTGCACGATTTATCCATTAACAATGGAAAGTGCGTTTTAGCGCGTGCTAAGTTCTTGACGCTTTAAAAATTAATGGCATGAGAAAGCTGCGTCCAAATGCGCGCCTTTCGCGTAAAATAGAAATAGCCTATACCTGTGTGCGATCAAGCATGATGATGATGATGCGGGATGATGCAGGCTATTGTTTTAGTAACAGGTAATAGTATCTAGGTCAACACACACATATATACACCAGTAATACAAGGGGTTCAGTCAGTTAGTTAGAGGACAGGACCAGAAGCCACACTCTAAGAAATCAGCTGAAAATTCATCTGGATCCATGTAATTACCTGTTTTTTCCGGGTACAAACTGTAGTTTACATGGATTCAGCGTGCATGCGTGGAATCCATGTAATAGCTTGTAATCCCAAGCTGATTTTACACTGTTCCTGCACACTGTTCCCACTGTTCATTCAAGCATGCTAAGGCCACCTGAGGTCTGCAGTTGTTTCAGCAGAGTTATCTATAGCCAGAGACAGTCCATTACGTAATGGACTGTCTCTGGTATAGCTTTGTGCATGCACTAGTGATATCCAGAAAGTATCCGCACAAGGTATTTATTTGTAGGAAGTAAATGGGTTATATTTCAACGCTTTTAGATTGTTTTTATTTCAAATTTCCGACGAATTACCCTCCACCCACCCGTCGCTTCACCCCACGTCCCACCCGGGCCTCAGCGCTGTTTATTCAGTCAATAAACAGCGCTATCCATTTCGAATCCCATTTGCCGGTTACGTTGATTAGAGTGAACGTGACTTCCGGCTCGTACGGAACGGAACAAGGGATCGAAATGGTCAACGCGATAATGGCGTGGATGTAGCTGTGTTGGTTGAGTGTGGAGGTTGAAACGAAAACCAATTGTGGAATTGTGAGTACCTGAATCGACAATCTAAATACGCTAGGCTGTAGGCAACAACCTAAACTAAGTATTCCATGCGTCAATAGACATTCTCAGCGGGGAAATTATTGAATGCAGGCAGAGAAGTAACCACATGGAGTAAGAGGAAATTCGTTGGACACTAGTAGTCTGTGCACCATTCGAAATTGTAAATAGAGTCATTCTGACTTCTTCCAAGGAAGAAGCAGGGGTGCAGACCGTCTAGGTCAGCCCACCACTGGACTGCAGGTTTGAAAACACAACAACTATTATCCTCAGCCAGTGAGGGAGGACAATACAACTCACAGGACGGATTGTTTATGCACAGGTCCATTTGAGGAATATGGGAATACTTTCAGGTAAGTAATATATGTTTTGTATTCTATTGTACGCTGATAGGAATTAAATATTATGTCCAGCTATTGCCTAGCAATAATAACATAGCAGAGGAGAACCTGTTTGAGCTGTGTAACACCCTCATTTAAAGTAGGGTACCTAACATTTGTTGAATCTCTACAATCTTTGGTGTGCATATAGCAGAGAATATCAGCATAATGCAGGTGATGTTTGGGAAGGCTGGGGCAAATATTTCGGTTCCTACACCTATGTTTCAGATACCCATATTTTCCCAATTAGTTTGCCTTATTTCGGGTGTAATGGGACATGAAATATTCCCATCCCAGTTCAAGGCCAGTTCGATATACAGTGGTTAGCGCCCCTACTAAAACGTGCTCGTCAATTCGCGCTCCTAATTCCACCGCTCAAGCCGCCGTCACTGGCCGATAGCTTTCACGGGGAGGTCACGGTCTCTACTACTACAGAAAGCGCCCCCACCTCCCGTGGACAGGAGGCGTGGGCGTATAGGTGTGAGGAATGCTTCCACCTAGCTAATATCAAAATCGTATGGCTGTAGCTATGTTTTGGCAATAAATGGTGGGTTCGGTCGGTGACACTGTATCCAGAGGTCTGGCATACAAACATCCCCAAAAGAGTCGAATTTTGGAATTAGTGTTTAATATTTCTGTCATTGATACCTTGGAATACTGTCTACCCATTGTAAAACTTATCATGCATTTAAGCAAAATTTGTTTTTGCCCTCCTTTGTAGGCCTACTACTTTCTATATAATACTATACTATATAATACCTTAATATTTATTATTGATACATGCACATACGATGACGCACAAATTTCCCATCGAAATAATCATTAGAGATGAAGGATGGAATCAACTCAATTAAAAAACACCTCACAGAAAATTCATTTGTAGCATTTTATAATAATCAAATAATCATTTGTGTGATACAATATCTGAAAAAAGGGGAGACAGTACTTTCGATTTTTAGGGTCATCTTAGTGGTAAAGAAATCTTATTCTATTTCTAATACTTTCGGTGACATCAACAAGGGGTGTGCTTGTTGCCTGGCATCAATGTGCAGGCGATTTTAACCTCAAATAGTATGTATAAACACAGACATCTGCGATTAAAAAGGAATATAGGAAATATTAGAGGTTCATTTAAACATTATAAAGGCTTAGAAACTCTAGGATTAGAAGCGATTTTTTCAAGTATTTTCTTAGTTTATTCATGTAATAATGTCTATATTATTGTTATATATCACTGGAAGCACACAGTCTCTACTACTACAGAAAGCGCCGCCATTATTCTCAGTAGAGCTCAGTGTCACATACCTAATGTAAAGCTAATGAATGACATCATATATCAGTTAATAGCTTCGGAAATTAACGAAGTTGAGACCTGTGCTTTGGAATAATATTAGTCCATATATATATCATTTGTCTGCAATTATGGAACTACAACTGGAAATTATATCAGGAACCTATGTTATTCGAATCTGATATTAGTTATTATTCTCGTTTTTTTGGTATGTCATATTTTTGTCAATTCTGATCGTATAAACCTGCTTATGGTATGTATCTATTCCTACACTCTCCCGCGCAACGTATCCGCGCGATACGAAAATGAATACGATTTTCTTGTACCCACTTTTGATACGATTTTTTTCGTCTCAGCGTATTCGCGCGGCGTTTTTCGTATCGGAGATTCGCGCAGCTTTTTTCGTATCAGCAGTTCGCGCAGCGTTTTTCGTATCAGCGATTCGCGCTCTCAGAAATCTATTTTTAGCGCAGTGGTAGCGTGGTGGGCCAGGATTCAGGGGGAGACGGGGATGGTGAATTTCGCATGGGGGGCGGCAGGGTGAAAACGGAAAATATTCGCTTTAATTAATGGTTTGTTTCTATCCGATATTAGAGAGCAATTAATGTACTGTACTGTACCATGCTGTATGAGTTATCATCGGCAAAATTGAAGCAATAGAAGACAAGACAATGGTTACATTATATACATTTGACTCATTTATTTGCATATCACATCAATGTTCATGAAAGTGCGAGAAGAATGAGGAGATAAATTCAGATATCTTCAACAAGGTCTGACTAATATACTCACGCCAACATTACATATACAATTATAGTGTTTGCATCACTGATACAGGGGGATACAGGCAGAGGTACAGGGGGACGTACATGAGGGGATACAGGGGTGATACAGGAGGAGGTACAGGGGGAGGTACAGGAGGGGATACAAGGGATGTACAGGAGGGGATACAGGGGAGGTACAGGAGGAGGTACAGGGGTGATACAGGAGGGGGTACAGAGGACGTACAGCACTGATACAGGGGGATACAGGCAGAGGTACAGGGGGACGTACAGGAGGGGATACAGGGGACGTACAGGAGGAGTTACAGGGGTGATACAGAAGGAGGTACAGGGGGAGGTACAGGAGGGGATACAAGGGATGTACAGGACGAGGTACTGGGGTGATACAGGGGGACGTACAGGAGGAGGTACAGGGGTGATACAGGAGGGGGTACAGAGGACGTACAGCACTGATACAGGGGGATACAGGCAGAGGTACAGGGGGACGTACAGGAGGGGATACAGGGGACGTACAGGAGGAGGTACAGGGGTGATACAGGAGGAGGTACAGGGGGACGTACAGGAGGGGATACAGGGGACGTACAGGAGGAGGTACAGGGGTGATACAGGGGGACGTACAGGAGGAGGTACAGGGGTGATACAGGAGGAGGTACAGGGGGACGTACAGGGGGAGGTACAGGGGTGATACAGGACGAGGTACAGGAGGGGGTACAGGGGTGATACAGGAGGAGGTACAGGAGGGGATACAAGGGAATTACAGGACGAGGTACTGGGGTGATATGGGAGGAGGTACAGGGGGACGTACAGGAGGTACAGGGAGATGTACAGGAGGGGCTACAGGAGGATGTAAGGAAATCCATGATATATATCAGTACATTGACGACCAACCTTTTTAAAATTAATTACACATTTTGCTAACGAGGAGATTAGCGGAAATCTGTTAACTGATGGACAACTTGCATCCCTGAATACATCATATCATACAGAAGAATTATTTTCGATGTTCTACTATGACCTCCAGGCATTTGACATAACAGATTTTAACAATAACAAGTATACCAGTTATTCGTCGTTGATTTTAACAATGGCATTTGCTGGCCCTTAATATGAATACATATCCTTATTTTTTTATTTACACAACATTTATTCATTTATTTGCATGATTAAACAATCCTTTCACAATCCTTCACAGATACATACATATTAGTATCTTCTATATACATGAGGTCTACCCATAAATCGTTGCCTCAAATTTGATGAAAGCTGCCGATTTGTGGAAGGGGGACGGCTCCTTAAGGGAGTATTTCTGGAGCCACCCCAGAAGTTGGTACTGCTTGGGGTAGGCAAGGTCCCAGGCATAGTATGCCTGTATGAGATCAATACACCATTCCGCAAGGCAGTCTCCTGCACACTTGAAACTGCATCCGTCCGCAGTAATAAACCCGGTGTTGTTGGACACCACCAACCTCGGAGGTGTCTTCCTCCCGGACAGGGACTCGGGGTCGAAGTTGATGTCGATTAATCTATGGAATGATGCATTACTTAGAAATTAAAGGTTTCACATGGACAATGTTTGCAAACTTTATTTCTAATTATTGAAAATATCATCTTAGGTAATACTCACATACATAAACATATTAATATATCAAACTATGATATTAATATTGATATATTAACCAACTAATACAGGTTTATATTACTCTTTAATATGTACACACCTCAATCTTTGTCATGGCTGGCTGGTGGGTTCGGCTAGCCTTCCCCCTCATTGTGAGTTGCTTGTCCAGTGCAGCAAGGATGTCCCATACATCCTCTTGGGACTGAAATAAAATTTATTGGTATTGATTTATTGTTCAAAAAAACATTGCATGACTTTTCATATAGCTGGGGAAAAAATATCCATTAGTTGGCTGTTATGCCCCTGGAATATTGTTAATCCTAGATATTAATTTTTATAAATTCACTGCAAATATCATTTTCAGAGGAAACATTTCTGAATACCATCTTGGACCTGCTAGGATACTACAATACTTACATCCAGGTCTTTTTCCAGCTTCCAGAAGGCATTTAGCCTCTGTAGCATCTCCCCAAAACCTGCTCTCACTGCTGCCCGATCGAAGCTTGGGTGGAGCAGTTTGTACTCATGGTTGATCTGAAATGTAATACATAAATAGTAAGTACTAAGTAAAATTGGCTTTGATGATGTTGGAAACAAAATATTAAACAACACTACATAACTTCTCTATGTATGCATCAGAAAGTATGCTGCCATAAATCCGTCCCCCCCCTCCCCCCCTCCCCCCCCCCCTCCCCCCCCCCCCCAAAAAAAATAAAAAAATAATTAGTAGTTACACAATCTCTTCATGTAAAATACTTACATAGAAACTGATGCCCAGGATGGGGTAGTTTTGTAGCAGGGTCTGGACATCGCAGTCTGCCACCGTCTTCATCCAGGTGCGGCGGGCTGGCAGGGTCTTCCTCTGCAGGACCTGTATTTTTGGGCGGTCAGGACGCTGTGCTTTGAACAGCCCCTGCATTTGCTCCTGGCAGGCTTCAGTGTCAACTGCTTCATCGACTGTATCAAACATAGGTAAAATAGATTAATTTAAGGTACTGTATTAACAAGGATCCAAACCAGCAATGTTAAATTATAGGAATTATATACCAGTCCAAGTTTCTTAAGAGATTACTATTAAATCAATTATACTCAACAATCCTGTATTGTATTTGGTTCTTACATTATCTACATCGATCGTTTGATATAACATTATCCTAGAATGTATACATATATTTATATGATTACAATATAATTATTATATTTATTCTTGATTATTGCTTGATTATTATATTATCATTGCTTCAGCTGTCGATATAAATTCTCACCTTCAGTTTCGACAAAGTTGGCAACTCTCTGCCTCTTGGCCCCCCTTTGTTGGTCATCTGATCTCGGTTTGCTCCGCCATCGCACGTTGCGGATTTTCTGGGAGAGCTTGCCACAGAAATAACTCTGGTAAATAAAATTGTCAGTTATTAGCAAAGAATGATATGATGATCCTTATATAAGAAAGGTGGTGATCATGATGACAGACTGGTTTTCAAATGACCATTAAAATGTATCAGTGAAATATATCTTACATGTTTGTACCAAATCACTGGTTAGCTTCTTTATTGAGCTTAGTCTTTCATATACTCATATAATCTGTTCTCATAATTCTGTGTAACCAATACTAATCATGCCTACCCAGTCCTTCTTCCCACAGTCTGTCCTAATAGCGGGGTACTTCTCGCACATGGCCCGCCCGAATGCCTGATACGTGTTCGTGTCTGGGTAGTGCCGCATAATGTAGTGGGCCGTCTCTTCAATGAACCTGTCCCACGCCTTTTTGATGGTGCCGGACTCCAGGTGGTGCTGGACCGAATCCGAGTACCTCGGCTCCACGTCGGCCGGCATTACTGCGTACCTGAGGCTGGTTGGGGTTGCGACAGGCTCAGCAGTCAAAGTAGATGGGGATGGTGTCTCCTCCACTATTTCCGCCTCTGGTGTTCGTTCCATTGGAGTTGTGGTTAGGGTTGGTGTTGACTCCCTTGATGCGGAAGGCGTTACATGAGGGGAGGGGAGGGGAGGGGAGCTCGGTTGTGTCATTAGCCTCCTGAAAAAGAAGATAAACAAGATGTAAAAATAGTTAACAATCTATTGATGTCCTGAAAAAATTAGAATTCAAAAGATACAAGGAAGTACTGAAAGCTGGGATTGTGAGCCCCATTAAGAATTAATACGGTAGTGTCCAGTCAGTCAGGTTGCATAAGTCTTATAAAGCCAGGATGGCAGGGTAATTAAATAAATGCTTCACAAAAAGAAGTCTACTGAATGCTCACCTTCAGCCTACGTATGTGAGTGGAGACCATCACCGCTAATCCCACTCGGTTGGGGAACATGGCCCGGATGTCATCGGGACTCGTGTTCAGCACGGCCAGGCCACACACATAGTTGTCTAGAATAAGAAAAACAAGTTACATTAGATATCTATTATTCAGAATCTGATATCATCTGACTTTGGATTTGGTTGTCTTCCTCTCCATCTAGTCTGAAGAGAGAGAAGTTTCGCTATGTTTGGTTTGGTTAGTTTCACCTCTGCTAATAGTTAATAGAAGTTATTTTTGATGTTACGAAGAGAGGTGGGTCGCTTGTATATCTTCTGCCTGTGTTGTTGAATGATTGGAAAAACCTTACTATAAGTTTTAGTTATTTTTATTAGAGTTATTTTGTTTGTTTGTTGCCATTTGGTCCGCCGCTGCTATTGCAGCTGGTGTCCATATATAGGAGACCGTTCCACTATCCGCCACCTGTGGAGGTGCTGGGTGCGGGAGGCATACCCGCCTGGATCACAGAGATCAAGGTCCCAGACAAAGAGGTGCTGAAAAAGAAAAATGATTACTGCTTCACAAAATTGCTGGCATGCGGCTTTCTGGAAAAGAAAAATGATTACTGCTTCAGGGACATGCTCCTTATTCCTAGATACATTTAAAGACTATATGAATATTATTTATGCTGATTTTCTTAATCGTTCTTAGTACACTATTGTAATCTCTACTTGACAAGGCTGTTATAATCCACCATTCGGCGAAATACTATCATTGTACCTGAATGCAATGAATATTTATGCTTAATTAATATTTATTTTATTCTTTACAGAAGCCGGTATGAAGAAGTACACCAACAAGAAAATGATGAACCAAATTGATGAAATGATGATTTTCTGAGGGTAAATAAAAGATCCCCGAATAAGAATATACATTGAGGATAAAAGGGTTTTACATGGGTCTACTGTAATTTCGAGCCGGGTTTTACATGGATTCAGAGTAAATTTTTACACGGATCCACTGTAATTTTGAGCTGAGTTTTACATGGATTCAGAGTAAATTTTTACACGGATCTAGAGTAAATTTTTACACGGATCCACTGTAATTTTGAGCTGAGTTTTACATGGATTCAGAGTAAATTTTTACACGGATCTACTGTAATTTGGAGCCGGGTTTTACAAGGATTCAGAATAAGTTTTTACATGGGATCCATGTAATTTTACCTGGAAAAACCGTCATCCAAAAACGCAGTGGAATCCGTGTAAAATTACACGGATTTGACTGAAGGACCGCTTACAGTGCAGTTAGTTTGGCTGTAACAATGGAGTTTTACTGTACCCGCCACGCTCACCTGTACATCTACGGTCCTTGCATTTGTTTTGAAATATTGGACATATTGGGTGAATTTTATATAATTATTCTGCTGTTTGCTGAGCGTTTCTCTTGACCATTTGGAATTGTAGACATTATTAATACCTTTCGTCGATTATCATTAATAAGAATAGATCAAAATACTAGTCTGTTTGGTGAATTTCTTGGAACTATAATGCTTAGACTTCCCTGGGTATGTAGGAACGTAATTTGTAACCCTGGGAATGGGAAAGGGGTTGTATTATAGCATATAGGTACCATTTAGCATTTCTTAATAGTAATTCCTGGAAGATAGGATCGTGATAAATGAAGGAAAACCTCAATGTGAAACCTTTGTTCATTTCTCTTTATTAAAACGGGAATAACGGGTAGGCCTACATACATGTACCGGTACTTATTTCTGAACTTCAAGGGAAAGGCAGAGCTTGCAATTACATCGTTTACAACAATGATTTAAATTAATGTTTCATAAATAGTATTCTTCATTCAGCTTCACCTTAGTCCTCCTCCCACATCGTCGCTAACAGAAGCCTTCGCGCCTGGGGAGTGTTCGCACATGGGTTTCATAAAGACTGATCCCAATAGACCTATATTCGTCTGTTTGAGCAGAGCTATCCCCGCACTCTCACAATTGGAACATTTCAGAATATCACTTTTTCAAATCATCGACTCAGCTATTTAGATTTAAACAACCGGCATTACTATTCTATATGTGTTCAAATTTTGTTTAATTTGGTCTATTTTTTTGTTTTCGTTCCTATAGACATTACATTTTTTTTAAAGTAAAATATTTCTTAATTTTTAATCGGTACATTTCAGTTCTAGTATGATAATTTAAACAAGACACTTGATATGGTATTCATTTGTTTAAATTCCCTGCCCAACCTCTGAAGCTTTCCATGGTCTACTGACCACCCCCCTCCCTACCCCTGCAAGCTAGCTTTTTTCTTGGTTCGCCGCCCGCCATCCTGCCGGCGTCTGTTACGTCACACCACATTGTTTTAGCTTGAAATTTCACTTGACAGAAGGCATTCTTTAACGTGACAAGAATAACAGTCATGTACTAAGACGTGGATTGTCATGGCACAAAAGTTGACATGTTAATAACAGGTATAATAACGCGTCTACCATGTCATTACTCGCTACAGTGTATGGTGGCTGGCCTCGCCCAATTATATTTATATTTAATTACTTAAATATACACCGTGAAATAAGCTATGATATTCTATTTTCTTTGATATTTCAGTGAATATTTGTCCCTGAGTGGCAATTTTTTAGGATATCGTAGAGAAAAACATGTATTTTTTAGGAAATCAAATCCATGAATGCCTACATTTATTTTCATTTTTTCGATTTTTTTCATCTCCAAATGCAAGACTTCAATTCAATTCAAAGATTCTTTCATAGATGGTATAACATTACAAGGTAGTTCGACATCTGGTTAAACAGAGAAAACTATTTAGCCAGGTCTTCCGACGAGTGCCTGACTTAACTGAGACTGACCCATTAAATTCATTTGGTATGTCTTTAGAGTCTATCTGTATCCCGTTTGAGTCTGAGAAGTTTATTTGACTATTTAATTTCATTTTCTCTAGTGTGCTCTGGGATTATTTCTGTATAAATTCAGTTCTTACCTTATCATAGCACTTTTTTTATTTCTACATATATATATGATGTTGACTCTATTTCTCAGTTGTTTAGCTTCTATGAGCATGTCCTTATTGTTTAAGGCTTTAGCTAATCTAAACTTCTTATCGCTCTCATTCATCAGAGCTGATATCTAGTTATTTAGATGTAATTGTTAGTGCGACTGAGATATCTTTAATTCAGTTGTGAAAGCTTGGCAACACCACCATGTACCCATACATAAATTGCTAGTGGACGCCAATGTGAAGGGGTGACTTGCATGTTGGCGCTCATTCTGAACCATACAATATGTGTAAAGTCGCCGTATTACTGATACATGTTGTAGCTATTAATCTGCTAGTTAGCTCTCTGTCGCACGTCCTTCTAAGTGTCTTCTCACCCAAGTGGGTTTGATATGCTGCATATAATTGTTTGGCATACCATTAGCGAGATCTGAAGACGAGTAACGAAGGAAGGAGTCAGACACAGAGATGCTGCACACATGTCGGGATACTTCTTTATTGCCCCAAACAAAAAACAAACAAATACAAGAAAAAAAAAATTTCACAGAACCAACTGCCTGTCTGGCTAGCTTCGAACTGACGCTCTGGGAGCGCGAAGTGCGGGAGTGGTTGTCCTTAGCAACTACAGAGTAAGCAGTACTGTGGGTCAAGACCAGTTCTGAGGGTGGACGTACTGTCCCAATTATACACACATTCATTCCATGAATATCACGCATAATTGTTTGGCATTACCATTAGCGAGATCTGAAGACGAGTAACGCAGGAAGGAGTCAGGCACAGAGATGCTGCACACACGTCGGGATACTTCTTTATTGCCCAGCCCAGTATAATGATTTTGTTAAGAAAGTATCACGAAGTGGCAGAGAGGGCAGCGGAGATTTTGCGATCAATGTTAATGCGGTAGTTGAGAGGGGTAGATAAGTATTTCCATACGGCCTCACTCCTCCAATCCCCGAATAGTTGTATGTCTGGGACTGTTATGCCGCTCATATACATATACACTACTGCCCCAAGTCGAAGGCTGTGAAGTCCAACATTCTTTGTGATACCAGCTTTGAAACACCATTTCTTCAATGAAGTCAAGGCAAAACTGTATGGCACTGGGACGCCATGGGCATAGGAGATCAAGGGGTCCTCAGGTCTAGCAGGAGATCTCAAAAACCACTGTTTAAGCTGAGAAGCCAAACAAAGATCCCCATTAGTAAACGTTATCGGGCATTCAAGCGTAGTGAAAACATATTGATTTGTTTTAGATGATGGAACTGTCAGTTTGAGGCCCCATGATTCAAAAGATACGTCATGCCTCCTCAGTAGATGTATGTCAAAGCCACCAGAAAACACATGACATTTGCGAAGCAGCGATCTAAAACATAATAGCACACCTAGCCAGCACGCAATGGCTTTGTCTGAGGCCAGATCTACCTGCTGGAATATATTAACCAATTCCGCAGGTAACAGTCCTTCCTTAGGGTTTGTTTTGGCTCCTAGGTTTCTTTTCAGTCCTTTCATAAGTAATTTAAGGCCAAAATCCTCACGCAAGTCATGAGCCCCATATAACTTGCTCAGGTGGTTGACGGCAGAGAATAAGTTGTCGAGAGAAGAGTAGCAAAGTGGAAGAATGGACCAGAAACATAGACAAGTTATCAGCGGTCACAGGTATGGCGACGAGATCAAATGTATTGCAGAACTCATAATATTGGTTCCACTGAGAGCTGCGAGTTTGTCTGGTAGATTCGGCCAGAGCCTGCTGCTTAATTTGACCCACTTGTAGCTTAAGCCGCCCTGCAGAAGTAAGATGGACACAGTCGAATACCATATTTAACACATATCCAAAATATATCTTGGAGAACCTCTACTTCTACCATGCTTCTAGGTTTACATTGTGACATAATTCGGTTTGCCTTAGTAGATAAGCCTTCAAAATCAACACTAGCACCTTGGAGCAAATGAGCGAATTCTTGCAAGCTGTATCATACAACACATAATTGAGCAACCTCATTATATTCCTGTACTGGAACATTAGATACAACTACATCAGAATCGTAACTACAGCTGGTAGGATCAATCCCCTGTCTCTCGAACAACCCAGTAATAAACTCACAACCACATTCCGTAGTAAATACACCTGCTGAGACCTGGAGTCTTACACATTTGTCGCTTTTGAGGTCAGAGAAATCGTATGTGCCATTAAAGATGTCAGCGCAGCTAACCCACCAATCTATGTCAGCGCGAATTAAGTGAGTAACTCTTCTTCTACGGTATTTACCTCTCAACATCAATCTCAATTCTGCTAGTATACCCTTACTATGTAATCTACCACCTTTGATTACTCTAGCTGCGTGGCAAAGTATACCTGCCAACCTACGAAGTTGCTTGACCGTCATCCATTTTCTTTTCCTGAAAAATTCCAGCTCTGCAACCAGACGAAGAACCTTCTTATCTGGCAGCCTAAGTTGACAATTGGATGAATCAATTTCAATGCCCAAATACGTACATAATTGAGAGGGACTGGTTAACTTTGGCCAGCATATGTAAAACCCCAAATCTCGTAGAAGGGCAATGACAGCTTGTTGGCTTTCAATACACTTAGCATATGTAGAAGAACAAATCAAAAAGTCATCCAAATAGGAAACCACTTGATGACCTTGGGCATTCAACACTCTACACACAGAATCAGTAATCCTACTAAAACAAAAGGGGGCCGTACAAGACCCAAAACACATAAAATTGTCACACAAAAAACGAGTACTGCGGTCAAAAGACCAAGCTAGGCCAAAAAGAGAACGTTGAGTGGGGTGGATGGCGACAGAACGATAGGCCGCTTTAATATCCACTGAACACATGTAAGTACCTCTATTAATACCCTGTACAATATCGTCCATTTTCACATATTGAAATGAAGAAAAAACCTCTTTGGTATAATTGTTGATGGAAAGTTTGTCTGGTCTACGACAGTCCGTGATCATGCGGATGTCCCCTGATGGTTTATTAATAACACCCACAGCATGAATACATTTTGGTTGATCGTCGGTCATAGACATCTTGCCTGACTCCAATTCAGACAATAAAGACTGCTCTAACTTGACCTTATTGTCTGACGGGTAGAAACATGATCTGTAGTTAGCACAGTAAAGGGCAATGTCACAGTCCGGGTCAACTAGTTTGAACCCATTCACTACACCATCCAAAAGATAATGGCCATCTGGGTCCATATAACTGGGCGAAAATAAGGCACGAGCCCAACTTGAAGGTTTAAACTGTCTCTTGACACCACACAAAAGCCCCCAATCATTGATTGAGGTAGCATAGTCATATAGTAGGCATAAATCTTTGCTATCAATGATATTACTGACGGTGTTCAGTTGCGGCTGAGGTAGGAAATCACGATCCATTGGGTGTAACGCCGCAGAATCATAACAACAGTCGCCATCTTGTCATGAGGAAGTAGTAGGAGCGGGTGGGCTCTTGGCTGAAGTGGAAGTCGTAAAATGGGCTTTCTCCCAATCGGTCTGGATCTTACAGGTTTTCGCTCTATGATCACCATCGCACAACCCACAAACATGGGAATAATAGCAATCATCATGATTACGACAGTTATCATCGTTCCACTTCCAGCAGACCCCTTTTGGCCAAGCATCTATGTCGAAACGAGGAGACTTGACCCCCTTGTCGTCTGACTTCCGGAAATGGCGTTGATTGTTGTTGTAGCGTGAATATCTCTCCCGTCTAGCAAACAAATCACGCACTACTGTAGTATTGTTGGCGGACAGGTGTTTCGCCTCTGACATAGTGTCGACACCATTCCAACGTGGGGTCCAGCCATCTAAAACACGGGATGTTGCATCGTGTTCATAGGCGACTAAAGCTTCATCCACGAAGGCCTTGCGATGAGCCTTATAGGCAACGAACTGTAGGTGACTGACATATCCTTGGATCACGTCCACATTCGCCCTAGAGTCCATAAGACAACCAAGGACTCCTAAGCCACCATAAATCAAATCACGATAAGACATTTTATCATAGGCTATCTTCTGGTCTAAGTAAGCTTCAGGCCGAAACCTACCCATATCAGGGAGCCAAGTTGACCTGGGAGCTTGAAGGTTAGAGGGCGATGCCTAGCTGTCACTACTGTCACATTCACTGCGAAGACCGAAGGGAGGACTGGAGCCCGACCCAAGAAGCCCGGGGTCGTCGTCGACTGAGAGGAGACGCAGTTTCTCTTCTGCTTCGGTGATCTTTGATGACAGGACAGATTTGGATTTCTTCTTATCATCCATGATACTAATAGCTTTCTCAACAGCTGCGAGGTAGTCTGCGGTGCCTTTCTCAGGTAAGTCATTTACGTCCTCACCCAAAATGGCGGCAAGATTAGCAGGATTCATTACTGTAGCTGGCCCCACTCGATTTCTAGGCACTGGTTCCACTTTCAGTTTTCGTCGGATCCAACAGTTAGGCTCCAAATGCACTTTCAAACAGCACAAGCAGTTGACAAGAGACATGTAGCCCCACAGGATTATCCGAACTAATTATTTTTCAACAAAAAAATTTTCACAGAACCAACCGCCTGTCTGGCTAGCATCCAACTGACGCTCTGGGAGCGCGAAGCGCGGGAGTGGTTGTCCTTAGCAACTACAGAGTAAGCAGTACTGTGGGTCAAGACCAGTTCTGAGGGTGGACGTACTGTCCCAATTATACACACATTCATTCCATGAATATCACGCATTGTGTGTAGATTAACACCATCAAGCGACTTCATGATTTTCAGCCAATCACAAGCGTGAAAAGCTGTGAAGACACTCAACTTCCAAGTAGTTGTAGTTGTTAGTGCGACTGAGATATCTTTAATTTAGTTGTCAAAGCTTGGCGACACCACCATGTACCCATACATAAATCGCTACTTGAGACCAATGTGAAGGGGTGACTTGCATGTTGGCGCTCATTCTGAACAATACACTATGTGTAAAGTTGCCGTATCACTGATACATGTCACCAAATTAAAAAGATATTAAACAGTTGGTTGAATTTTGTTGTAGAGTCGCTCATCGTTTTGGG
Source organism: Sthenelais limicola (assembly GCA_942159475.1). Taxonomy (NCBI): domain Eukaryota; kingdom Metazoa; phylum Annelida; class Polychaeta; order Phyllodocida; family Sigalionidae; genus Sthenelais; species Sthenelais limicola. Next base: position 83,827,828 of record OW804095.1, read on the forward strand.
GCGACTGTTTCCTTTAAGATCATTATCTTTAGATCCGTAAAGACTGTGATCTTTAGATATGTAAAGACTGATTTCCTGTGTTCACCACTTCAGTTAGGTTACATAACTGATCTGATAAGCTACAACTGCCCTAGCCTCCTGATATCGGTAGATATCATAATACATAACTAGATTCTGTTGACTTGTATTATATAGATAACAGATATTTGACCCTACCTACATTGTTTGCCTCTAAGGTATTCCAGGGCACAGTGAAACTCTTAGGGAGTTAACGTACACCATTTTTGTAAACAATATCTAAAATCTAGTTTGTTAGTTTTAAAACCCAGTACTCAATCGTCAACAGACATCATATATTCATTAATATATTAATGATTTTTATTCCCTATATAAACACTCCATACCATTATGTCGATATTCCAGGGTTAAGCCACACCACACTGGACTGGGAAGTGGTCACTGACAAGTTTAGCCTGAATGGTAAGAAGAAATGTCAAGAGATGTTTAATATAAAGAATTATTATCTTGTAGTTGGTTGATCATTTTTTGTTCATTTCTGTCCTATACAAAAGGACGGTATCATCTGCATAATGTTGAATGAACGAAAAATTTAATCTTGAATATAGAATGAAAATAGTTGTAATGATTATGTTTAAATTTAGCTATATATTATAGGCTTTTGATAATATAAATAGAAAACATTTTTGAGTCATAAAGTTTAATTTTGGCGTAAATTTGGTAAAAGCAACCGCATTGGTTGCCATGACTTCTACTCGTAACACATGGCATATATATGTATTGTGCACAACTCACTCTAGATATGTTGTTCTCAGAGCAATGCGTACATATAATACATACTGATATTTAGCTGTACTGATACATTTAATTTGTTCATGATCCACGTTGCATAGTACATTTCTCAGCGGACGACTGCTTTATAAAGCATGACTGAAGTGGAAACATTATTGCTACAATTTTAATCTAATGGGGTATATTTGTGTATAAAACAAGCTAAAATTAATATCGATAAGTTTCAACAATGACTAAATTTGGTAAGATATTCTTACAAGTAATTGCTGAGAATGCAGCATTCTTACAATAGTTTAACAAGTAATTGCTGAGAATGCAGCTTTAAGATGTGTATGCATTTTACCACTTCTTGAATCAAGCCCATATCTTGGTCAAAGCGGTAGGCCCAGCCTCTTCCCTCAGGGAGTGTCTTAGCGTAAGCAGCTTTCAGGTTGTCTCCAGCCAATACAATCCTGAGATGTTAGAAACATGTTCTATAGCTTTTTATTCACAATGGAACTACCGCATCTATACATGCAGCAATGTTGAGAATAGGGGTTCTCTATACATAAAAAGGCCCAGAGCTTGAATAATAAAATTAAAGCATTATTTAGTAGGCTAGTATAAATATAGCTAAGTGAATGTTTGTAATCAAGGTGTTTCACCCTCAAAATACGCAGGAACCGACATACGCAATTGTCACGAGCACTATTGTTCCCTTAATTGTAACAAAGGTATTACATAAGATTATGCAATTGCATAACTGTATATCATTAATATAGAATATATGATCGCATAAGCTAGAGGCTTATGAATATTCATTAGTTAAGGTTAAGTACCAAGGTCACACACTAGGTGGACTGTAAGTATCAAGGTCACCCACTAGGTGGACCGTAACTGGGTCCGATAGCCAATTGGGCCAATAGCCTAATGAGACATATAGTCTGATTGGGTATAACCAACAGACAAGGCTATTGGTCCAACAAATATATCAAGCTTCATTGGCCAGATATGGCGACCCCCTGTGGTCCTTTATAAAGAATACACACCATTGGCTAATGTTAATTAAAGCCCGTTATCCACTTGCCCGACAAACGGTCACCGACAATCAGTCACTAGGGGTCACCGACAATCGGTCAAGTGGATACCGGGCGACCGACAATCGGTCACCCTCTGCATTTCGTTGGTGGCTTGTTGTGACCCCCTCCCGACAATAATGTAAATTTACATTATTGTCGGGAGGTTGACCAATTGTTGGTCACCTACCAATTTTTTATTTTTTTTCTAACATGTATTTATAGCCATATTGAGGGTTGTTACGAGCTTGAATACCTTCGGTTGACATATGTGAATAGTCTAGAGTATATTTGTACTTTTAAATTAATTTTATTTTGTTCATTTCTATCGATTAATGTATAATAAGAGTCATTTTTACAGAATATTTCGATTTGTGTGTGGTTTGCGGGTCCCTGATTTTGGTGAATAGTTTGACATTTTATTCTGCATCATTTCTAGTGATTTATGATTATCTATTGGTATTTTTTGGTGATTATTTCGACTTCAAAACTCTCCCAATCGTACATTATGTTACACCACGTTGTAGCATACTTATTCAACTTAATATTTCTTTAATTAAATATGCAAAATATAGGTTTTACTATCATTTATTCATATTTTTTTTCATTTATCGAGCCTAAACATTAAATGCTATAGTATTGGTATATGAGCAATTCCACCAATTGGTTGACATTTGGCTGAAAATTCTTAATTTTTAAAAATTGCTTCTATTGATTTATTATTTTTCGTAGATAAACTACACATATTACTGATAATATAGACGAAATTGGGAAAGTTTATAATAAATATTGTAGTCAGGACAGCTTCGTGGAGTCTGTGACGGGAACTAGCTGATAAGGACACAGAAGAAGTGTACATATTTCTACATAAATTCGAAATAAATAAAAAGAAATATGCACATAATGTTTTTAATTATTGTGTACTTCATAGGTCTCGACATAAGGGTCATAATGCTTTTTAATTTGTGAAAATATTCCAACTAGAAGAAAAGTTACAGCCAAATAACTAAATAATAATGGTAATGTGCATGCATGTTAATGGCAGCGGCAATGATTGATCCTCTGCTCATACACATTATATTTATAATTAACAAAAGTATAGAGCATTCTCCCCCTGATTTTCCTGTTAAAATGACTTAAATACTTATATGGGTTGTTTATGAAGATAAATACAAGTTCTATTTAAGTATTTAGAGGCAAAACTATTATGGAAATTGGCTCTATGTGTCCACACAATACATACATATAATTAATGTCACATAATTATTATGTCACATAATTTATGTCACCGTAACGTACCGGCACGTTACGGTGACATCATGTTTTAGCACTTATCCCCCTACTTAGCAATAATGCACAGTAGGGGGATAATGTGACTGTTTATGTTTGGACTATATGATGACTTACCTTCAGCCATACTTTAATTTTTTCAACTCTAAATATTTTATTTGTTATTAATTTAAATGTCCGGCACGTTACGGTGGCATAAAACCTTCCCAAATACATATTATATGCTCTAATTCCCAAGAAAATGATAATATTCAACTTTTTTTCATTATTATATGGGCGAATACCTTGAAACCTTTCTAGAACATCTCTACCCTACTCATCTTTGGGTTTCAAATCTATTTTTATTCTAGGTTTAAATAGGCACGTTATGGTGACACACCTGACTTCCCCAGACATTTTTGCATTGCAAATCAACCAATCGATTATTAGAAATATATTTTTTTCTAATTATTTGGTAACCAGGGTCATCATATTTATTGTTTATCTATTTCGATTCAGAAACTGTCAGTATCATGTAAGATCCACGGATATCTCGCAAGACTGTGGCCATTTTGCTAACACTATGTCAATGCTTTTAGAATTATATAGAGGAAAATATATATTTTCATGCTTAATCGTACAAGTGGATACCAGTGACCGACTATCTGTCACCCCTAGGTGACCGATTGTCGGTCACTAAAAAGCCACTTTTTGTCGTACAAGTAAATACCGACCGACGGCAGCCACCGACAGCAGGTGGTCATTTTGTCGTACAAGTGGATAAGCCACTTAACTCAATGTAATTATGACAGGATTGCTCTAATTATGTGCATGCACACGCATGTATATCGTATTTATAAACCCATGTTTTCACCAATAAAAGTTACGTCTAAACAGGACAAATCTTTGCTTGATTATCCCTTATACAACATATCATTATTACATCATCCTTCACATCATTCATAGACAAATGTCCAGAAAACACATTTTATACATAGACTCATAGCATGTCTGACTTGTCTCAATCACAAACAACATAACCTCCCTATGCATACAGATTCATAAAGCATTGTACACTACCTGCTTGTTTCATATCTCAACTCTCCCTGAGTGGGTAAAGCTATCTTGGTATTTTTTCTTAATTAATGACTTTAAGATCTTTTCGTCATTTTCCATCATTGGATATTATTAATAAATCCTGACTTCTCAGATTAAAGTTACCTCATCAGTTTTATACAATATCACATTACAAGCATACAGTTTATACAATTTACATTAGTTCAATTCTGTCGTAATATCATAATTAATACTGTTATCTATGCGACGTAAAGACTAGTCCAAAATTGTTGTTATACAAGTTTTAGCCAGTTAAGTTAAGTAATTCATGCCATCGAGCAAGATCCAGGTTCAATATCTTAGAACAGTAGGCCTACAGTTCTAAATTGACTTAGATTAAACTTTTGCCAATACAGTACAGTAATGACAAATAAAAGTTTGAACAATAATTGTAATTTGTACATTTAATATATAAGACTTTTAAAGATAAGTCACCCCAAATACAATAATCACATGCAGATCTCTTAACGGGTAGTCTTCATAATAAGTTGTCGATGTCTTGATCTTATTATAGGCTTTATATGCCTTGGAATGCATAAAATCTCTCAACATTAGAAATTTATCAGCATAGATAATTAATATGCATATTCTAACAACAACTGACTCATTCTTTTTTTAAGAACGGGTCATTATTTAGGTAATACTGCTGTCGCAGATATTTTCTGAATTCTTTTCTTGAATTAATTAATTGTGGTTCAGGTGGCAGACCATTCCACAATGTTGTCATAGTGAAAACATAAGATTTCTTAAAAAGTTCGTTTTTTGGCAATGGGACCCTCATATTTTTTCCCTTGGCCCTGCTTCTAAAATTAAGGCTCCTCATATCCATGTTTTCATCATTTCTGGATCTCAAGTATGCCTGTTCAAGTATATGATTTTCTCTTCTTGTTTGTAGGGAGGGCATATTTAGGTCCCTGTGAATCTGCATGGTACTGGTTAACTTGCGAAGCCCAAGAATAATTTTTAAAACAACAGCTTAGCAACAGACAACGTTGCGTCATGACCTCAATCCAACCAATTTGCAAATCGCCTCATTCTGGTGTAGGGGCATTGATAGGGGATTGTTTTCAGGCACCAATGGGGACCCTTGATGGGCTGTTCAGTTTCAACCCATTTTGAACCCATTTATAACCCTGATGTCTTCCAAAAGTGTTAATGAAACATAGCGGAATAGCTCGGCACCATTTTTGGCAATGTGCATGTGAAATATAAAGGAGATCTGGCCAGCAGTTTCTGACAAGATAGGGGTTTTATGGCCCCAAAGACTATTTTAATAATATTTAGATTGGAAGGCGCTGAAGCTGCCAATTTCAGTAATACTTGTATGTGTATGTATGTATTACTTTTATTTCCATTCAAACATTTACATTGTCAAGGAAAAAGGGGAGAAGCCATACACAGCCTTCTCTTTAGCTCCTTCTGAGAAACATAAAAGTCCCGCAGCTCTTCCAGGTATCCCATAGCAAGGGTGGATTTAATAATACGTTGTGCTTGCGGTTATTTGGTGATTTGAGCTTCAAAAGCTTACATTAAAAGACATACAATTATTCAATCAATACAATACAATCCAGAACATAATCTGGAGTTTGCGGTAACAGTAAAATTAACAATTTTAATTAGACATCATCAGCAACATTCTTCAGGAGGAGAATGTCAAAATCGATATTTATATTTAAGAGTGGCAGTATATTTACATTTACATGCTGGTTTTGACCAGGTTCCTATTTCATAGACCTCAGAAATTTACATTGATTTTACTAACGGTATTATAGGAAATGTATACGGATTTACATACCATAAATTTGCTACTTGAAGTTAATACTTTCTTTGGGAACATTGGTACAGAGAACTATGAATCCGATATTAACTTAGATTATCAGGACTGTGGTGCCCATTTTAGATGGGATGACCCAATTACAACTAAGGAGGTCGATGATGTAATAAGAGATATAGATTTCACGAAATCTTCGTGTATTGAAGGAATGAGTTCAAAGATTGTAAGAATGTGTGTTAAGGCAGATATTCAAAACATTGTCTGCCTCTTTAATGAGATAAGAGAGACAGGAACTTGCCCACAAGCATGGAAAGATGGCATATGTACGTTGATACCGAAGGGAAAAAGAAGCAGATTTGTTAGTGACCTAAGACCAATTGTATGTACTCCCATTATAAGTACGATATTCGACAAAAATACTTGTTTAAAAGATTAACCATTATTTGGACGAAAATAATTTGCTTTCAAATGTGCAACATGGGTTTAGAAAAAACAGAGACCTGTACAGATTCTGCATTAAAAGCGATTATGTATGGTGTATTGTTTTATAAGGATTGCTCTGTCTATAGTGCTACCATTTTTCTCGACATATCAAAGGCATTTAATAGTGTAAATATCAAACTATTGTTGAAGAGGCAAAATCTAGGCTTTGACGATAAGACGATGAAATTGCTTACATCTTACTGCACAAACAGAACTCAACAGATCTCTGAAAAAATTATCATAAAGGCAGGCATTGCTGAAGGGAGTATTGTCAGACCCTTAATGTTTACCATCTACTTAAATGATTTAATTAAATGTAATTTCCAGGGGAAACTAGTGTTATACGCAGATGACTGTGCCATTAGTATGCCGATCGTAGGCAAAGATTCTGTAAAGGTGTTGCAACATGACTTGGATAGGCTTAATGACTGGGCCGAAAGAAATTTCTTGAAGGTAAATGAGAATAAGACCAAAATACTAATCTTTCGAAGCACCAGTGACCATTATATACGAAATATGCCAGGTGTTTTTATGAATTGTAAGAGCATAGCTTATGTGGATGAGTTTAAGTACCTTGGTACATGGTTAACGAGTAACCTGTCAATGATTAAGCAAATCGGCTGTAACTATGGTATGCAAGCAAATACTTAGATAGACTTATTAAGGTAAAACATCTCTTCTCAACTGAAAGATGTCTCTTAATATATAAAACGTTCATATTACCAATAATTGAACAGTCTTGTATTTTTGTTGATCTTGCGACAAAATCGAGTTATATCAGATTACAGAAATTACAAAATAAGGCAATGGATATTATATACCGTATGGCGCACTGTACAGGAGAAAGGGACTATTTGACATGCATATACATTGTAATACCTTTAGCCATTAGAAGGGAGATCCGGGCATTATGCCTTTGGCTAGGACAGGATTGTTCTCAGATCAAAATGTAGGTCACGAGCACTATTGTTCCCGTAATTGTAATAAAGGTATTACATAAGATTATGCACTGTATATCATTAATATAGAATATATGATCGCATAAGCTAGAGGCTTATGAATATGCATTAGTTAAGGTTAAGTACTTAATAGATTGAGATAGACCAGACAAGTCTTAATAAGTCCTAGCCAAAAGGCATAATGCCCGGATGTCCCTTCTAATGGCTAAAGAAAGTAGCTTACAATGTATATGCATGTCAAATAGTCCCTTTCTCCTGTACAATGCGCCATATCTGAGAGGAGGTAATAGAAACAAGGTCAAGTTACCTAGATGGAAGAAAAGCAGGATGTATGTTTGTAATGTGATATTGTATAAAACTGATGAGCTAACTTGAATCTGAGAAGTCAGGATTTATTAATAATATCCAATGATGGAATAATTAAGACCGTAGATACTGTCACAACATCTACTGTTGATACAAAACAATGACATTACATTGACATTGATAAGACCACGTGTGTAGTGGCACCAATACGGGTATCATCTGTGTAACCGTAATATTAGTAATGTATTCATGTATCCACCTGAATTGTTCTAACATTTATGTTACATACTTTATTTAGGGCTTACTGGAAGACCTACTTGTAGAGGTTTCAGTCCTTTTCTGTACCATTTTTAATGATGATGAATAAAAATTCAATATATATATATAAGCAGCACCCAAATGTCTGCTCATCCACGCCTGGGCACTGAAACTTTCTCTGATTATAAACATTGTGCAATAGTGACGATTTCTTGGGGGAAACCTGTCATAGCATTTACTAAATTAGCAGGGGAGAGGGGGGAGAGGGAATGGGAGGCAACAACAATACAACAGTAACAAAAAAAACATCTTAACAGGGTTCCATTTGAGGTATGAGGGGTGGGGGGAGGGGTAGGGGGCAGAGGCGGGGGTGGGGGGATGGGGAGGGAGAGGGGCACGGAGGGGGGGGGGGAGGACAGAGGGGGGGGGGGAGGGAACGGGAGGCAACAACAATACAATAGTGACAAAAAAACATCTTAACAGGGTTCCATTTGAGGTATGAATGTTAATACAGATACTAACGTACAGAGACAACTTGAAAGAGAAAGATGGTTGGAGAGGGAACAAGGAGAGTTGGAAGATGTTGGCCCCACTGTCCCACTAGCAAATCCCGTGCAAAGCAGGGGTATTCGCTATTTTTCTATTATTGCCATCTAGTATAAATCCCATCGTATACGATTTAGGCTTATTGTTGTAGACACCTTGTAAGATTGACCAAAAGCTCTTGGGGTTTTCAATATTCCTATGTAGCTCCCTAGCCAAATAATCTCTTTTACATTTTATTGTCTGCGCCTTAACTCCTTTTTAAAAATAATCTTGCCTCTTCCCAGAAAGCTAAGTTATTTTATATCATTGGAGTTATTTGATATCATTGGAGTTGTCAGCCTTCTAGCATCCCTATACATGTTCAGGTTCTCTTCATCTACAAGTTTCCCTTTTTTTAGTACACAGAAAACAGGACTATGGTCGCTTAGCAAGACGTCTAGGACCCCACGACTAACAACATAACATACCTACAGCCTGTAAAAATAACATCAATCAGTGTACATAAAGCAGCATTTTCTCTGGTCGGTGATTTTATAAGGTATTGTATTGTATTGTATTGTATTGTATTGTAAAACGTTTATTATTGACCGTGGTCACGATAAGGGGGCACTTCTCCGACCATGGGAGGTTTGCCAACCCTCTTTAAGTTCTTACAGAGTTGAATGGCTGCGAACAATTCCACTTTCGTCGGAGAAAGTGGCACACAGCATACTATGGATAGATAATTACGATTTAATTCTTTAGACGTTGGAAATGACATTAATGTTTAATTAAAATCAATAAAATCTAGTAAACAGTTAAGTATTCATTTCAGCTTGTTTTATATATAGTGAGTGACAAATAATATGTTCGGTCAATAGTGAGTTGTAATATCAAATATCAGGTAACAAAGTCTGATAAACAGTTAAGTATACATTTCAATATATTTTATATGTTATAAATAACATATAATAATATCGGTCAATAGTAAGTTATAATATCAAATATCAGGTAACAAATTCAGTATGTATCGGTGTTTCTGGTGACAGTTATACATCAAATAATATGTTCGGTCAATAGTAAGTTATACTATCAAATATCAGATAACAAATTCAGTATGTACTGGTGTTTTTGGTGACAGTTATACATCAATTAATCAATAAAGTTTTGGTCTTCCCAGATGGGATTGTGTCTCACATGTAATTTAAAGGCCTTCGGATCTAATAGTCGATGCGCCATCGTTTGCAACCTGTTCCAGGAGAAAGTAATACGGTTTAATAAAGATTTTCTAATTTGTTCGTTCTTAGGTGTTATCTGTTTTAATACTTTTCTTCCTTCAGCGAAGTTTCTCGTGTTTAATAGTTTTAAATCAATGTTCCTAGGGTTTTTTGCTAAACGATGTCCTGCCTGTAGCAGATGCAAACGGTGGCGATGTTTTAATGGAAGGATTCTGTTATCGATGTGCAGTTGATCGACATTTGTCCTAGGTGGGAGTTTGAATATAACCCTGAGTATTTTATTTTGTACGATTTGTAATCGGTTGGTGCCTGAAGTGACGTGTGAGTCATGTAGTAAGTCGGTTTGGTCGATCAAAGGGAGAACCATTACCTTGTATATAAGCAATAAGGTTTTTATGGGTAGCTTATATCTCAATTTTGCAAGTTGCCAACTTTTATAGTTTAATGTGTTGGTTAAATTTTGTACTAGTATTTTGAATTTCAGAGCTTTATCGATAATGATACCCAGGTACTTGTATTTGTTAACCTCCTCAAGGTTACTCCCATCAAGGGTTAATACATTTCCAGGTTCCAAATATGCCTGGTCTTTTTCCCACCTCGACCTCAGAACGTTTTGACCAAAAAAAGTTTGCACCTTAGTTTTCCCTAGGTTGAGCGAAATCTTACTTGTTTTACACCAGTAGTTTAGTGCGTCTAGATCGGTTTGTAATTTATTGGTTGTTTCTTGTACTGAATGTCCTGTGGCGTAAACTATGGTGTCATCAGCGAACATTTGGATGTTCGAATTTTGAATAAATTTAGGGAGGCAATTAATATAAATATTAGAAGTAGAGTGATTAACCCAGAACGAGTACAGATAAGGGAAGTTGAATTGCACTTAATATAAATAATAAAGAGGAGTGGTCCTAGGGTGGTTCCTTGGGGTACCCCACATGTTACAGGCAGACTATCCGACTTGCTTTTGTTCACCGTCACTGACTGGTGTCTATTTGTTAGATAATTTCTGAACCACTCAGGTTCCTTTCCTCGTATACCTGAGCATGATAGTTTTGAAAGCAAATTGGTATGATTTACAGTGTCAAACGCTTTTCTGAGGTTGAGGTAGGCAGCCCTAACAACCAAACCATCATTGAGAGCCGCATAAACAGTATTCAAGTAGTTAACCAATGCATCCTGGGTTGAATGCCCAGATCTAAATCCATACTGAGATTCATACAAGATATTGTTATTTTCTAAGTGAGAAGTTACTTGTTGGTGGAAAATTTTCTCTAATATTTTGGCAGGCAATAATATTGTAGAAATAGGCCTGTAATTACTAGGATTTGTAGTACATCCAGCCTTATATAATGGTGTTACTGCGGCTGTTTTCCAACTTACAGGTATATTAGCTTTTTCATAGGTCATATCGACAAGTTTGAGAAACTGGGTGGCAAGTATTTTGAGCGATAGCTTCAATAACCAGGCTGGAAGGTCTTTCACACCTGACGACTTGCTGGAAGGTATAGTGTCGATTATATGTTTAAGATTCTTCACTGAGGTGGGTCTATACCTAAATTGGGTTTGCGTTTCTTTTCTCGTTTCTTTTATTATATTTTCATATTTTATGTCTTCAGCAATGTCAGGTGCTTGGATCTGGTCAGCGAGTTTATTACCAATGGAGGCGAAAAAATGATTAAACGTTTCTGGGACCACTTCTTTCGGAATTTCAGTATCGTTTTCTTTTAAAATTATATCTTTATATTGTGGTTGAGCTTTACCATTTATAAGTGGGCCTAAAGTAGTCCAAAGTTTTCTGGGGTTGCTTTTGTTTTGTTCGATTTCATTTTTTATATAGTTGTTTTTTAGGTTTCTTTCTAAATGGTTTGCTCTTCTTCTTAGTTGTTTTGCTTTATCTTGAAGTCCAGAATTTTTTAGCTTCCTCGAAGCTTTAAATAGTTGATCTCTAGATTTCATGAGGTCAAGAAGTTCAGCAGTGATCCATGGTTTTTTCGCTCTCACATTGGTTTTTTCATAAATTGGACAAGACTTATTAATTGCATTCATTATGGCATCTAACATGTTCTGCCAGCAGATCTCAGGACCTGAGGATTCAAACAATTTATCCCAGTCATTAAACAGTAGATCATTCATCAAAACTTCCTCGCTGAAGCGCCTATAGCGCCTTTCTCGTACGTCTCTTTACATTTCTTAATTATGGCAAATATTGGCTTATGGTCGCTTATGTTGGCGTTTATTGTGCCACACTTTAGAATAAATTTAGAACTTGAGAATAACAGGTCAATTGTTGTTTGAGTGGTGGTGGTGATTCTAGTGTGTAGTGTTATGAATTGCTTCAGCGAAGTATTATTCTCAATTGTTTGTAACTGAGATTTTGCTGGAGACGAGGAGCTATAGTCTACATTGAGATCCCCAACCAGGATTAGCATATCATTATTATCTACTTTTTCTAAAATTTCCATAATTACATCGATAGCTTTGGTCAGGTTGCCACTTGGGCTCCTGTAGGTATTAATTATCGATATGTTTTTGTTTTTGTTTTGCTTAATCCTAGTTGTTTGGATTTCGATATCTACTGAACAATGTTGTAATTCCTCATTAACTGGCAAAATTTCATATTTATCCGCTACATATGTCATAAGTCCACCTCCAGTTTTTTTTTCAGTTTGTCTATCGTTTCTAAGCTGGTTATATCCATCAAGCTTAATCATGTCATCATAGACTCTATGGTCGAGCCAGGTTTCGTTAATGCATATCACCTGTGTTTTAAATTGATCAAATAATGTATCAATCTCTTCTATCTTATTTAACAAACTTGTCACATTTAAGCTGACTATTTTAAAACCTTTTGTTTCATTGAAAATTTCATTATCACTAAGTGATAAATCAACATTTCCAACGTTTATTTTTGTGTCTCTCGGTGCTGACACTACTAGCTTTGATTGGGTTAGCACTTGGCCCAATATAAACCACAACGGTGGTAAAGTTCTCTGTCATAGTAAAATGATCTAGAGAAGTTACTGTTTATATACAGTAATAGTAATACTTTTAGTGAGGTTGCGGGAGCTTCGGGGAAGCAGCCACAGCATTGGGAGTGAAAAAATCCCAGTTTTGTTCTAACAAATGGTAAACAATAAAGGAATGAATAACTTATCATGGCTAGGACGGAGGGAATATGTGAGCAAGTTACCTTGGTGTTTCCTTATAACATCAAACGACACCATAGATTAAAGATTTCTACTCACGATCATGTGTCTATACTTAATTAAAAGTCATAGAGAATTGTGCGGTTGTGCATCGCAATATCTAGACGGTCGACCATTCGCCCTATCTGCTTGGACCAATGTTCGTAGGCTCTCTGGGTCAAGTGGCAGCCATCGATTTCTAAACGGCAGTAGTAATTCTGCTTGCTTCCTTTAGTGTTATGGTGCACAAGGTCGGCCAGATACGGGGTAGGGTAGCCTCTCACCTCGTTCCACTGTTTAATGGCAAGATTTACTTCTGTCACGGTATGATTCAGGAGAATTTGTTGCGTGTTGTAATGTTGCCCATTGTAGGTCGCCAAGTGCATGCCCGTCACTGGAGCGAAAATAATATTCGCTTGGCATGGAAAAAGTGCTTGTTTCGTCCTGGTTTCAACCGTTTCCATGTCCGCCTTGTATACTTCAACCACCTTGTTAATAGTAGGGTGGGCCACTGAAACGATACCTTCTTTTTTCTGGGTTAGGGTACATAGGCCAGCAGCAAATATAATTGTGCCAGGTCTGACAGAGCTAATACGATCTTCTGCCATGAAGGACGAGAGCTTCAGGGAAGCCCCCGCGAATGACATAACTTGCAAGTGCTTGAAGCGTGAGCCGGACAAATAGGACTGTAGGTAGGGATTGATTTCACGAATACGTGAATCTCCTATCAGGAAAATCGTGGCCATCTTAATAGAAAATAAATAAATAATGTCAGTTCAGAGGGATATGCTAGTTCAAGTACTGGGAGGTCGTATATATATTGATTCTGATACGATTAGTTTAGTTCTAACTTCAGTTCTGTCAAGATTTTACCAAACTCATTTCCCACAACATGTGCGGGGTCGAATCGTTTGTCACCGATTCGGAAGCCAGTGCCCCACTTTCTATCTTTGGTCATTTCGAAAAATTTGGTTTGAGGAGTGTTCTTAAGTTTCTGCCCTAGGTCTTTGAGTTGGTGGAATTTCAATCTTACAATACCTTTGAGTATTTCTCGTTCCTTAGTTTTCCAACTTGCTCCCGGTGTGATGTTCGCAGCCTTTCGTTCAAGAACGTATGGGTCATCTATGTTACCCATTTCTAGTGCGAGTTTCGTATTCTGGGGAGTTGGAATATCATGAGCCTTTGCGATCTGAAAAGCCTGTTCTACAGAGCTATAAATCACACCTTTATACCAAAAGTCTTTTTGGTAAAAGTTTGAAAGATATACGTGGTCTCCCGAAACCCTAAGGCATTTTCAGTGGGATAGATTTGCGTTTTCAGATCGTATGGGGTAGCTCCGCTTGGGAGAAAGTGAAGGTCGTCGTAATAGTAAGTTTGATCATTGTGAACCAGGTGATTTGCACAAATGGTTGGTTTCTCAGTAGGTTTCATAGTAGAGAGGGCCTTACCACATTGACGTATAAGGGCACTTTTCCTATTCGTCTCATCGGGGATGTCTTAGTTTATCCAAAGATTGTTTGGTCTTTAATTTCTCTTGCTTGTTTCAAGATTTGGTCTCTCATATGAACTGTTGTCAGGGTCAAAACAATTGATCGAGTAAATTTTGGATCGAACTTTCCTCTCCTATATGCATGGTCTATGTGGCTTTGGTCAAACTTGTCGACTGTTGGGGCAATTAGATTAACCCATTGAGGACGGGGGCAGTTTACACATATTTTGCCTGGCTGACGGGGGCCCTTTTCCCCATTTTTGGGCTTCAGGACGGGTGTTTAACATGAGGTTTAGGGTTTAAAAACACTTTAAAGATAAATACCAGCGTTGTCAGCACTGCTGCAGGCGGGAATTCAAGGAACTAATGCATGAAACAATGGAATTCAATATATTTTGTTCAAACTTTGTATTGAGAAAGAACATGGTTGGGGGAATACAAAAATGTATGCCAAAAAAACTGGATATTATCATATTAGTTTGTGTTTTAGGGATGAGTGAAGTTTACTTCCCTTCACTATTGACTTCAATGGGGGAAGCTCATTGTGATGCAAGTTTAGCTGAATAACTTTTTATTTAGTTCAATGACCCCCTATTTTTTTTAATTGGGAGGGTAGAATAACATGTCAGCAATGTATATGCAGATTTAAAAGAAAATCGTATGATTCAATCATATGCTATTGGGGAAAATGCATAAAATACCCGTTTTTCCATAGACTTCTATAGTGAACAGTAATAAATTTCAGTGGTCCTTGAAATAAAAACTAATCCGATGACATATGTTTTTTGGGGGCTTTTTTGGTTCCCCCAACCATGTTCTTTCTAAATCCAAAGTTTGAAGAAAATTCCATGATTCATTCATTTTTTAAGTGAACACTGGTATTTACCTTTAAGAATATTTTCTTCAAATAATGTGTGTCATTTGTACATGGTTTAATAGGTGTAAACAGTTATTGATCAATTTTTTTTATAATTTCTAGAATTTGGTCTTCAATAATTAAAATAATGGGTCTCAATTGGGTGCAATATGGCGGCAACCTTGCTCCAAATTCACTTTCCAGCATTTATGTATGTTAGTTATGACGTCATCAATATTGTCTCCATGACAACATACCTATAAAACTATTTCTAGTGTGTTTGTATACATATATTTCAAATTTCATCAAAATCCGTTCATTTTTTATTAAGTTATGCCCCCTTCAATTTATATAAAAAATTGATGCCTTGAGGCATCACCCCGTCCCCTAAGCCAAATTATGTGTGATGCCTTGAGGCATCAGCCCGTCCACTGAGCCATTTTGATGTTGATGCCTTGAGGCATCAGCCCGTCCTCAATGGGTTAAAGAAGTAATCGTCAAAATTTTCTCCTTTGTTTTCCGGAACTCCTTGGATAATTAGATTTTTATTTCTAATTTTGATATCCAGAAGTTTGTTTCTATGTTCAGCTTCATGTAGCTGAGCTTTGAGTTTTGTGTTTGTACGCACAGATTGGGCCAAAGTTGTTTACGTCCAAACTCTCCCATTTGTCTGTTAGCTTCATTCATTTCAGGTCGTAGAGAGTCTCCTTGTTCGGTCGGCAAAGCTTGGGCTTTGGTATTTATATCATCTTTCATTTCTTGGATGTGGTTATCCCAAGCAAGTTTCTCTTTCTTCACCCCATCGTTTAAAATTTGAATATGTGCATCAAGTTGAGTTTTAATCAGTGAGTTGAGTTTGTCGGTGCCAGTACGTGCTTTTATTCCTCCAAGATTTTGCTCAATTTCCCCAAGGCGCTTGTCATACTTTTCTTGCTCTTTTAATATTTCTTCAGAAGCATTTTTTATCTTTTCTTCGATTTGGGCTCTATGGGCTTGCAGGGTTCGTTCATTGTGTAGTTTAAGTTCTTCTAAGGAGGTTTCATTGTGGTGTTTCAAGTCTTTCACTAATTCAGCAAAATAGATTTTCAGAGGGTCAATCGATTCTTTCGGTGCTAGTTGGAGTGAACTTGCATTTTGGGAATCCACTGATTCCTCATCTCCCTGAACTAACTCTAGAGGCGGTGCATAAATTATCGCTTGCGTGCACTCGGGTGACCCCGATGCTGGTTGCTGTTTGGTCGCCTGTCAGTGACGCCGTTTGGGAAGTTGTTTCATCCATTTTCCCCACAGAATTCAATGTATTTATCCTTTCTGAGGCTCGTCTTTCAGAACCCATTTTCTTTGGCGACCTAATATAAAGTTTTAGTTTCTGTTTCGTCAGAAATGATACGACTTAGAGCGTACGGTAGTCGTTTGTTGTTACGTGAGGTCGGGTCTACGTTGTCATCGCCCATTGAGCGATAATGTAGGGTAGTGAGTAGGTATAATTTATAATTCCTGGATATTTCGATTAGGAACAAATGATATCAGGTAAAATGTCCATGTATATTATCCCATGTGCTGAGGCTTTCAGGTATTACTGTGTGTATATTATCCGAGTTAGTTATGTGGCATATTAATGGGCCTTGCTTTCCCACTTCTTAGCCAACGTCCGCACCAGTAGACGCCATCTTACCATACAAGGTGCTTTAGTGCTTTAGCCCATGAAGGTTTCCCATGTTAATTAACCCTTAACATTGCGATCGTCAGATTTCATCATGTCAATGTTAATGTCACCAGATAGTATTAATTCGATCTTTAACTTAACAGCTTTATCTAGTAATAT
The DNA here is from genome assembly GCA_942159475.1 of Sthenelais limicola. Classification (NCBI taxonomy): domain Eukaryota; kingdom Metazoa; phylum Annelida; class Polychaeta; order Phyllodocida; family Sigalionidae; genus Sthenelais; species Sthenelais limicola. The sequence continues at coordinate 83,844,973 of OW804095.1, forward strand.
TTTCAATTGATCAAAGAATGAAGATATACTACCTCTCGGCTGTCGATAAACCGTTAGAAATAATATTGGCTTACATGCCCCTGCCTTTATTTTGACACACAATATTTCAAGATCCTTATTATTATACTCAGGTATTTCCTCACACACATACGTAATCCTATAGTAAACCATTATCCCTCCTCCACGCTGATCATTAAATCAATCCTGTTGTGAATGGGAGTAATGTTTTAGATTCAGAATCATTGGGGGTGTGTTGGTGTTAGTTCATGTTTCGGTAACGCTTATAATATCATATAATACGTTTATAAGTTCCAACTGTACATTGTCAATCTTATATACCAGACTTCCTATGTTCACATGTACATATTTTAATCCCTTACGCAAACTAACTTCTTCATTCTTCTCAACCATTGTACAATAATCTTGCAAGAATCTCAGAATGCGCATATTTATCATAAAAATAATACAATGCCTAAAATAGAACAAGGTTCTCAAACAAATGCAAAGAAGATGAAGGCCCCTCTACCGTGAGGTATTGCACGGTGAGACGGGTTGCCCTCCTCTTTGGGTACAACACATGGTAGGTCGTCCAAAAATAACAACTGTCGGCGAGTGAATATCGTGCATAGTACATGTTCAATTAGCGCAAAAACCTGCATACCAGAAGATCATTCGGTACAACACACAGGAGGAATTACTAAGCAATGTTCAAAGATTTGATTAAGAAAACTAAAGAAAACATACTGTCATTGTTGTCCACCTCGCTATAATCCATGTAAGGTCCGCCATGACACATGTTACTGTGCGGTTCTAGGCATGTCGTAAATAATCAATCCTGTTTTCACAAACCCTGCTATTAATACTTGTACTGAAATATTGTCATACCACAAATTGATTTAGACTCTCCCTTTTTGGCACACTAAATTATATTACAATGACAAAGTATCAAGAGTACCTAATATCAACAAATCACAACACTCTAACCCATTGAGGGCGGGCTGATGCCTCAAGGCATCAACATCAACATGGCTCAGGGGACGGGCTGATGCCTCAAGCCATCACACATAATTTGACTCAGGGGACGGGGTGATGCCTCAAGGCATCAATTTTTTATATAAATTGAAGGGGGCATAACTTAATTAAAAATAAACGGATTTTGATGAAATTTGAAATATATGTATACAAACACACTAGAAATATTTGTATAGGTATGTTGTCATGGAGACAATAATGATGACGTCATAACTAACATATGTAAATGCTGGAAAGTGAATTTGGAGCAAGGTTGCCGCCATATTGCACCCAATTCAGACCCATTATTATAATTATTGAAGACCAAATTCTAGAAATTATGAAAAAATATGATCAATAACTGTTTACACCTATTAAACGATGTACAAATGACACATATTATTTGAAGAAAATATTCTTAAAGTGTTTTTAAACCCTAAACCTTATGACACCCGTCCTGAAGCCCAAAAAGGGGAAAAAGGGCCCCCGTCAGCCAGGCAAAATATGTGTAAACTGCCCCCGCCTTGAATGGGTTAAGCGGGTCATAATCTAAGGACATAATTATGTACCTTAAGCAGTATGGTGTCTTTCTACCACGTTTCGATCAGCTGATCCGATATAATCTACAAAATTGGACAAAAACATACCAAATAAAGCACTGTTGGATTAAAAAATGCATCTATAAGTTAGTTAAATCGTTACCATTCATGAATAGTCCCTTTTTGCTTATTCTGGAGGCGCCACAGGTTGTTTCAAGTCCGGCTTTCGTCGGTCAACCAGGGTTGATACTTGTCGTGGCGTAAATCCAGCGTAAATTAAGTATTTCATCGAAAACGAGTGTGCTTGCATTTACATCACGCTTGTGTTTTCGCCTTGTGGTGTTCATTGATATTCTCGAGGTAGATGCTGCTGACAAAGTGCTGTCGTTGACATCAATTTCAATATCCTCCTCTTTACGTTCCTTGTCCTGTTGATCAGATAATATGTCATAGTAATTATATGTTTCAGCTGGAGGTGCGCAACCTGCTGCATAATCCCCAGTCCTGGCTGGAGTTTTTGACTGTTTCTGAGTCTTGGCTGCATCTCGTCAGTACTTTTTCGTCATCTTGGACATCGTTGCTATGTGTGACAGACTTCCATCTATCGTCGCTGCGTTCAGTTTTGCATGTGTGGTGACAAGTACTTTGCCAAGCTGGTTCTGCCCCTTCCATGCTTCCATGATCCATTGTACAGTGACGGGTCACCCAGGTGAGCACCAGCCCCCCCAGTATGTGTTGTTAGTAGCCTCGATCAAGTCATTCATTCCTGTACCTATGAGCTTCTCACAGAAGGATTTACTCTGTAAAAATTTCACTTCTACCAAGGATCTCATGACATCAAGCTCTCTGCTCTTCCAATCTGCTGATCTGTCAACTCTATCCGCCAGTGCCTTAACTTCTCTCGGGTTTGAGTTGTGGAGTATACTAGTTGGGACTGCTTTCTGGCCATGAGCCAGTGCCTTCTGATGGCCGTATGCCTGTTCGACGGAGTCATACAGGTAGGTACCGTATTCAAAACGAGTCGGTTAAAAGTTACTTAAATACGCATATTCTGATTGGAATGCGAGTCCCCCTTTCACCTTTACAATTTTGACGTGTTCTGGCTTGAAATTGTCTTTCAGGCATTGAAGTTGTGTCTGCGTATATGTAATACCATTGATGAGGACCTTGTCCCCTTGGGGGGCTGTCGTGGAAGAGTCAGCTCCCTTATCAATTGCATTCTTAGCAATGAATCTCATCAGCGATCTTTGTTGTTTTATATCAGTTGAACAATGTTCGTGGACAAATATCTTTTGCCTATTAGGCCAGGATGTAATTGGAAATGAATCATTATCTTTAAATTGTACTTTCAAACCTATGACATAATATCTCGCTCTTTTACTGTGGAATCTTACTATGAGGGGCCTTGGTGAGCTACCACTACCACTACGTGTCTCCCTGTAGGCGATGTCGACTAGGTCCTCCCCAGTATTCAATAATATGGCGAATAGCCGTCTCAAATGGTGTCACATTCTGCTCTTCGTGCACATGCTGGACAACAACGTACAGTTCTTTGGCCTGTTGTTTTAATAGATCGATCTCGTTTTTAGGGAGGTAAGTGTTGTTGCATTATAGTCAGCTTGGCGTCTTGCTTCCAGAATTTCTTTCTTCACCTCACCGATCTGTTCATCAGACATTTGTTGTTGTTCAGATAAACCCTTTTCAAATTTGGTTTGTTGCTTCTCTATCACATCCAATTTTTGCATCAGAAGGGCAATTTGTTGTTTATCACTCTTACTTTCTGCTATGATATTATCTATAACCTTATGCTTTTCAGCGTCTCCTTCAGCAGTATCATTAACAGCTGAGAACAAAGTTTTTAGGTCATTATCCCACACCGTACCTTGGATTGCTATCCCCTTCAAATACTCATCACAGTCACATTGGGATTTTTCACTTGCCGATTTAATTCTTGTTTTTACGTGTTCCGGATCAGGCGAGGTAAGTGCCCTTTTCCTGCTGTCCTCAGTGTTTGCATTCATGTTTTGAGTCGCATTGTCAGGGTCAGCTGCCATATTGTTTGCTGCTTACGCTGTGTATATAAACAAGCCGGTGTATAGACTGTACTCCCTATTGTCGCTCACTGTCAAGATCACCGATCAGAAGCAAAATCAGCAGATTATCCAGCAAGAGCTGATCATCCAGCAAATCGTTCATATTGCTGAAGAAGAAAGAATGAACGAGGAACAGTTGAGAGAGGCAAGAAATGCCTTAAACGATGCAATCAATGTTGTTTACAAGAACAACTACAGGAGGGAGAGGCCGACATCAACCAGAGGGTGGAAGAAGGCATCGACAGAGCAGTCGCTGCAGCAGCAGGTCAGGAACCTGCGGCAGGCCCACCTCCTCCACCGAATCAAGAGCCCAATGCTCAACAAGCTTTAGCATTGGTGGCAATGCGAGCGCAAGACCCTAATTTGAGGAAGCCTGATGTCTTCAAGGTACCTGATACCTGATGGGAAGGCCAGACAATGGTACAAGAGCATGAAAGGATTGGCGAAATCCTAGTGTTATCGCGAATAAAAAAGAACTACATCTCTCATGCCATTGTGCCCTTGCTCTGAGTTGATTGCACCTCACACCCGCTGCACTGTTGAGCTGTTAGATGCTGAGTTTATGGTCCTCACTTTTCTCTAAGCCTACCAGGAACCAGACGAGGCGAAGCCGAGGCTGGTTTCCGGTAGGCTTAGAGAAAAGTGAGGACCATAAACAAGCATCTAATGGCTTTAGTCCCCGTTGGTTGGGCTGTTACTATCACTTTATTCAGTTAGTATCAGTTTCCCGAAAAGTAAGGAGTGTAGGTAGTGCAAGGTCGCACCCAGAGGACCCGGTTTTCCGCCATTTTTGTGCGTCTCCACCCATGTCAAGAAATGCAACCACGCTTTTGGGTAGTGCGATCCTCATAGTGCAGACCCCTCATAGGTTTGTTTACCGTGTTCCGGTATAGAGTGGCCAGCGGCAGTGCAGTGGCCACTCTATGCCTTTGTAACTGTCCCCGTCAGACCAACCAACGGGGACTAAACCTAAATGGGTAACTGTCCTTTGGGAATACAAACAAACAAGGCAACAAACTCGTCACACATCCACCGATTACCCACATGGGCCTGGCACACAGACTTCCATTTCACTGACTACGTACAACATTCACACGCGCCCAACTGGAAGTAAACACAGGCATAGAGGCCGCCCGCGGGACGCTTGTTCCGGCATAGAGTGGCCACCAGCGTTCAGGTCGACACTTCTATGTTTTTCTAACCAGCCACCACAGACCAACCAACTAAATTATACTAACCTGTCGTAGGCGCAGTATGAATCGCCAACTGTTGTATCCACACGGTCACTGATGATCCATTGGAAACGACTGTCAGTTCGCAAACGGATATTGTCCCAGTCAGATTCACTTACGTATGAACAGGCAGCATTGAAATCTCCCAACAGCATAACATCCTTGAAATCATTACAAAAATATCTAATAGTCATAAAAATATCGAAAAAACTATGTCATAGTTTCCCGTTTTATTAACTGAATTAGCTCGTTTTTAAGTTTTGCAATATAGATCTTTCACCTTTATTCATCTGATCTATAAGTCCATTGCATATTATTTGCTAGGGTCAAACCGAGATCGAACAAGTATTAAGTTAACTACTGATCTATTCTTTAAATTAGTGTGTACTTAATGTAGCTACCTGGCGTTTCCAAGGGAAACGTTTTTTCAGGGACAAATACTTGTGTCCGATGTCAAGTTATTATAGTTACTTCAAATTTAGTCATGCTCAGACTGAAAATGTTAAATATTTACCTAAAAAAAACCTCAAACTTGAACTTAGATCAAAGCATAATAAAGTGCTGAATTACAATGGGATATGGGGAGTTTGGACCTGGAATGGTATGTCTTGGTTAGACTAGTTTAATTTTTCCTTTCATTTGAAGAGGTTGTAAAACTACTATTTTTGAATTTTCATAGCCCTCCATACCATACCCTTAAATACTGTATTTACCACATTTGGACTAGTTTGGACTCACCCATGTTAGGATTGACCAGGCCAACTGTAATGGACTGTCCCAAATTATGTAAGAGGTGAAAAAAGGGTGTTATATGGGTGGGGAAAGGTGGAGCAGGTGGAGAAATGCGATCTGATATCATCTGATTTCACATCTGATATCACAAAAACATGCGATCTGATATCATCTGATTTCACATCTGATATAAGACTGAATCTTTGTCATATCTGATCAAGATCCTAATCAATGATTGGCATTTGTCAGATCGACTCAATAATTTTCGTTCTTTCGAAAATAGAAAAAATGATGCACATTATCATGTTGAATGGAACGGACTGTAACTGATGTTGGTTGTGGTTATGGTTGGGATGATTTTGAGTTATAATAGCGAGCTGGAGCCAGGCGTTATAGAGCTTTTCAACACTTGTTCTCTAGGTGTTTCCAGTGATGATGATGGCGTGTAAAGCAAATTTGTCGTATTGAATTAAGGCATGTGGTCCAGGGATACATAATAAATATTACATATGTATATATTATCTAGTAAAGCAAAGCTAACCCTTAAATCAGTCAAGTGGCATAGGCTCCACTATTCTATTTTTCCATGTATATAGTAGAGAAAGGAAAGGAGCAGGGGGCGGGGGGCAGGAAAGTTTTCAAACTTAAACAAGACACTTACGTCCAGCCCCCACATGGACTTGATACCATTGTACACATCGACCATGCCGTCTATCTCAGCTACAGCATCGTCTGGCTTGGCATGCAATGGGATCATGGCGAAATCCTTAATATCTGTGGTAACGATAAGATAAGATAATGCGATTCTTTATTTGCCATAATAGGTAGAAATGTTAGCAACTTCTCAAATTAGAGTTCTTCCGGTTCGTTGAAAATTACAGTGAAATCAGTGTACATAGTTGTCAATTCTAGATATACAATTCTAGATGTATAAATTATCAAACTGTGTATTATATCAATACAATTATTACCAATAAAACGCTTAATATATAAATACTAATATTCAACTCCGGAATCAATGGCATCGTCAGAGTCGTCTCGTTGAGGTCTCTCCTGCTTCCATCAAAGGTTTATTGTAGTTCTTGATTTAATGCGTGGGCAAACGCTGGAAGACCTGACTATTGCAGTCAAAAGAGTTCCATGACACCCTCTTCTCAAATTCGTATCGTAATTAACAGAAATCAAACAATGGATGATAGGCTTCATTCAGTCACCTTTGCATGTCAGTCTTTGAGTATTTCGTCATGCAGTTTCTTTTGAAATTGTAAATGGCCTGACATATGTCGCATTTGTAAAAAAAAAAAAAAAAAAAAAATAATAAAAAAAAATATGTCGCATTTATATCATAATTCATTCAATAGCTTTGAATATCCCTCAAGGCCTTGAAATTCGATCTAAGATCTTTTGACCAGTTGACCAAATACTTTCTCTAATTGTTGTCACTCTTGTTATATGTTCATGTGGCTCTGACAAACTTTACAATCTGAGAAGGGCGGGGGTAACCATGGTTGCACACAATGTGCATCTATTAACCTGGGCATTGGTTTCCCACCTGCCGACGGGAGAACATGGTCCACGGCATGCCTGAATTGAGTTATTTCTCAGGGCTAATCGCAATTTATTTATAGATTGTATTTGTAATCGTTTATTACGATCTTAATCACGATAAGGGGGCAGTTCTCCGATATTGGGAGATGTCTCATATTAAACTCCAACTGATAATCGCTTCAAGACCATCGTAACGTTTCACAAATACAATACTTACCGAAATTACGAGCAGAAAATCGTACAACGTATGGAGGTCTCTCAAATACATCAGAGTTGTCCGGCCAATGGTGTGTTCCCGTCACCTGCACTTTACTGGCTCTGTGATCCCAAATATCAAACGTCACCATGCATTAACATTTGTTTTGTGATCTAATTAATTAGTTGTGATAATGAATTAGTCTGAGGTTTCGGTTGTCTATGATATGAGTCACAAGAGGTGCCTGTCTGACGTTTATTCCTGTGATGCACCTTTATTTACTCTGTGGAAGGAGTTATGTAGACTCAATAATATTGTTCACTCATGTTATGTACTATACTTTCATATAAATATAAAAACAGTTGGTGGCGAATTGAGATACTGTTGAAACCGAATACATATAATTATATATGTTAGTTGTAACTTGGATATTATTCTATAAATGAAGAAATAAAGGTTCATCGATTCCACTGAAAACGAATGAACATTTAAAAGTTTCAGTTATAATTCCTTCGATGAAAGATGGATCTTCTAAACTTATACAGAAGACGTGGTAGACTGTAAAAATATCAATGTTTTAATGGCTTGAATTCCAATATTGAAGGTCACAAAGAACTAGCTAATGTAGACATTTCTTGACCTCTACACTAAGTAATCTAACTGTCTACAGCATCGTGAGAAGAAATGAGAAACAAGTGAAAGCCAACACTTGTAAATCCTAACCATGAACAATGCAAGTGCATCTAAGACCAGCTGTAGATAACTACTCTCAACCTCAAACTCACCTTTTTTTTGAGTTTCAAACTATTTCAAGATATATGTGTAAAACTTGTTATCCACTACCACGTAATACATCTCATCAAAACCTCCAAGGGGAAAATGGGGCTTTTTCATTCGTAGTTTAACTCATGTTCGTCTTTTTCGTATCTAGATAAAGATATTCGTCAATGAAAACGAGCTTCAGTTCCAAAGCAAACGCCACTTCGTCCCGTTGGAAGTTTTGACGTGTGATTTCACGTGGTAATGGATACCAAGCTTAAACCCGAATGGTCGATTCTCTTTCCATGTTTGGTACCAGTAGGAATCTACTTTTTTATGATGACTTAAGGGCGATAAGTTTGCATATAAGGCGTGTTACCTGTAATAGAAGCCGTACTGTTCTTTCCTGGCGCTGATTCGGCTCAGTCTGTCACTTATAGTTAAGCTGAAAGGATCATCCGCTGCGATTCTGTCAAATGTTAGATGACGCTGATTATGGAGATGTGTGTGGGAAAAGTTATTTAAATTGTCATCTGACATATAATGTGTCTTGTGACTGCAAAAAAGTTTAATCTAAAACTTATCTAAAATATTGCAGTCATGGCTCACAATTCGCAATTAGGCAATGAGGGCGACTTTCATGCATTTGGCGATTTGTATTTTTTTTCAAAGTAGATAACTATAACGTTAGTTAAAGACTCTGGGATAACTAAACTGATTAGTGCCAGAGTTTAATAAATGGCCTAGGACGAAATCTTCAACTTTTAAGAATGAATAATGAGTGCATGCATTCATGACTCAAATTCACAATTCGCAAAGGTAGTAAGGTTCATCGTCATGTATGCAGCAATTCCTGATTTTGTAGGTGATACAGGATACATGAACTAATTAACTCAATGAAAACAGTAACGTAACTTTAGAAATAAAACTGGTGTCATATTAGTTAATTGGTGTAGAATGGTATTGTGCTTACTCATTTAGTTGGTCCAATAATCTAAATGGAGTCTCCAAAGAAGAGTCCACTATCTCCTGCACCACGACTATATCATATCTATTGAGGATCTTAAAAGAGTGAAGAAAATGCATCAATATCTTGCTGCATTGGCACCAAATGCATAATCTAGTCGGTGTACATAGAGTCCTTACAAAATGGAAAATTAAAAATTAAATCTTCAATCAGACCATGTAAAAAAATAATAAACCGAAACTCATGTATGCTTGAAAACGAAACATAAGTTTCATTCTCACCTGGCAAATCGCTTTTACCACCTCAGGTCTTCCCATCTTTGTTCTTCCCAGGTTTTGGATATTGAAAGCAGCGATTCGTAGATACTGCCCATTATCTAAATCCACTGGGTGACTATGTACAAAACATAGACAAATCGCAAAGAAGAAAAGGGAAATCTTCAACGAGACCATGCTTGGTTGAACTTGAAGGTGTATTTAAGGCCCCTTCTCAATATCAAGAGTGGTTGGTTGGTCATCCTTTTATAAGAGCATACGAATGAGAGATATCATAAAGATAATACTGGGAATCGACAACATGTTGCATCAGGCGTGAGTAGGTCAGTGAATGGAAAAGAAACAGCTTGTGTTATGGTTCCTACCAGTATGATGTAAGATGATTAATAGGACACATCTTCTATCAGGTCAGTTTATCTTCTATCTTGACTCTAGATTTCTTCTGCTCTGAAGATTAATAACTGGTAATTCTCCAAATTAAAGAAACATTTTTATAATAGAACACAACACACCTTGTCTGCTTTGTCTGAGTTAAGATCTAAATGTACGGTGGTTAGATTCACCTTAGCTGAGGTAAAAAAACAATAGGCCAATGGGACCTTCTGGCAACAGACATCAAAGAGTTTATAGTTTATTTAAAAGATTGAGAGTTGTTCTTGGTGAAACCTCTTCTCCTTTTCTTTGGTAACCAAATGCTGTGACCGCATCCAATGAAGCGGTCAGATCTAGAACGTCGAGAAACGCCCATTTCCGAGGACTTTTGTAGTAGGCTAATATGACCCCTGCTTACTGTTTGATATTTCATTTTGACATGCAACATGTTTCTTACGGTGATGTTTTTGAAAAGGAAATACATCGATTATGAAAAATAAAATCTTGGAAAATTCGTAGCAGACCAGTTATGGAGACATCTAAACACGAACCATATAATCACCAAATACCAATATGGATTCAGGAAAAAACAAAAGCACTTTATGAATTTATAAATAGGATATGATAATTTACTAACTGTATATATATGTAATCGTCATAACAATATTAATGATGCCATTTTTCATGATTTAGTGGTTTAATATGATATTAATTTGGTTAGATTCAATCATTGTTAGGTATGGTTAAATGCATAAAGGTACATCCACCTAATTAATTGTGTCGTTACGACAACAAAGTCTGAAAAACTTCTTTCCGAAGCCATCTAAAATTCCCAAACTTTCAACGCAGCATACATTGGCTTTGAGTGAGCTTACCACTGCCTTCGTTTTTCCCAAATAATTTTTTCAAGGAAGGTAGAAGTGAATCTATTTAAATTACTGTAATCTGCCTGCTCCCTCTGCTTTGAGCGACTTACATTGGATTATTTGGGGAAGCAACGTTGGTACTTTGGCGACGCAATTTATGATTTATGATTCAGTGTAAGCATGGCGCCGATGCACACAGAGGTGTTTGGCTAGACGCTGTGGTAAATTCTCGCCGCACGGATACCCCCATACGATATAACCACATATAACTGAACGAAAACAATTACCTCATTACTGGGAATACTATAGTCCATGGAACTATACACCTGAATGTGTCATTGTTGTGCTAATTAGGAAATCTCTCTCAATGTCGACCAGAATCGACCAAGGTACTCAATCATCGCCCAGCCCTGTGGATGACTCACCAAAACAGGTACATAAAATTTCTCGAGCTGTTATGCACTTACATTCGGATCTCTCTGTGTCCCATAGTTCAATTAACACTCCTCATCCATCCCAAGACAACCAAAAGAAAAGACTAACTCGCTCCAAAGCAAAAAAGAAAGGGAAAAGTAAAATAGATGCAAGTATGGATCCCCTAACTCAAAAGTTATTGTCAAGCACAGAAAACCCTGAAATCTCCGACTCAAGTTTATTGATAGTCTCACAAGATGAGCAATTAATACAACCTGAAACAAACGGTCAATTATCCCTAGATAATAATGATAACGATAGTCAAGGAGATGATAAGGAAAAGCACATAGGGGCTCACAAAGACGAATTAGCTACAGATAATGGTATGCTAAATGGAGAACAAGAAGGGACACCCACATATGACTCGTCTAATTCAATCAGTATCAGATTCTCCCAAATCAAATGTAGAAACAACTGATAAAATTGATACATCCCAATTTAGATACATTCTCAATGACATGCTAGATGAATTAAAGAAAAGTAATTCAATAATGATTGAATCGCAAACGAATACACTCTCAACGCAAAATGAATCCTTAATTGGGGAAGTAAAACAACTCTCTTTAGATCTGACAGCGCATAAAGCCCATTATGATGAGCAATTAAGCGCATTGGATACAAGAGTAGTAAAAGTCGAGAGCATAATCAATGAGGATAGTCTTTCAGCCATGGTTACAGAAAGAATTAACCCAACAATTGAAGCAGCATCTAATAAACTGAATGAAATACAATCTGAAATTCAAACACAAATGGCAGCATTTCAGAAAAAAATAGATGAGGAGGTGCGTATAACCGCACCCCCCCCCCCTAAATTAGTTCTGACTCAACCAACAATACCAGTCAATATACAGCAGCAATTGAATGACCTTAAAACAAAGCAAACAAATATGGAGAACTTACTAGCCCAAACTTCACGTACCCAAGTGAAATTACGTAACCAATTGTCAGAGGAAAAAGGGAAAAATGAGATAATGGAAGTAAAACTAAGAAATCACAATCTCATAATAGATGGGATTCCAGAACAAAGAAATGAAAACCTGCCATTTACAATGACAGAAATCATTCAGCCAGTAATCAATGAATTTGATATGGACGATGTGGACGCGGCCTATAGGCTGGGTAAATTTAAGAAGGACAAAATTCGATCCGTCCTAATTACATTCCAAACACTCAAACTGAAAGACGCCGTACTGAGTAGTGCAAAGGAAATTAAAGATTCATGCCACAATAACAACTTGTGGATAAACAAGGACCTCCCTGAATCCATTCAAAGGAAAAGTGGCCTAATCAGAAAGTGTGGTAAGAAATTGGGAGCACTCAATAAGGATCTACCCCCTCCCACCATTAGACAAAATTACCTTATATATCAAGGTAAACAATTCAATTACTCTGGCCTTGACCTCCTACCTATAGGAGCTAGACCAGAAGATACGAAATCACAGGTATTTGAATTAGTAAATGGTATAGGCTTTCAAGGAGAGCTATCATTTCTTCCCAATTTTTACCAGCGAGACTTTTGGTTCCAAGGAAAAATGTTTTCATCGGCCGAACAGGCATTCCAATTCCAAAAGGCGATTTCATTGAAGTCGCCAAAAAATACGTAACTGTCTAATGAAATAATCTTTACAGACGACCCATACCAGATGAAGAAACTGGCCGCAAACGTGATACCATCTGAAAACTGGGAAAAAGGTGAGTCCAAGATATTGAGAGAGATTGTCCAAGCAAAATTCGCGCAACACTTGGACTTAAGGAACAAATTAGTTGAGAGCAAATACCAACGCTTTTTTGAAATGACATATGATCGCAAGTGGGGGACCGGTCATAGATTGAATGACCCCACTTTCGACCACGTGAACTCAACTAGAGGGAAAAACCAATTCGGTGTTATACTAGGGGAAATTAAGACCCATTTTACCTAGAAACACTACTCCTAACTTAATTAAAGGATATCCATATACGAGTATTGTATATCTAATAAAATGTCACTCAACTGTTTACTTTTAGAAACACAGAAATACAGAAATGACACCTCAACCAATCATGATAGTAGGAGATAGCAGAGTCAGGGGCTTGGCCCCCTACCTGAGAGAATTCTTGCCGCACTATATATATATTAGAGTGAAAGTAGTTACTCTACCAGGGGCGTCACTGAAAGTGGCCGCCCAATTGGCAGCGGATAACATATTCAGAGCAAAACCAATAGCAGTTATTTACATAGCTGGCTTATGCACGATAGCAAGGAAAAATCCGCAAACTAAAGAAGTTTATGTTGCCCATGCCAGCGTTGAAAAAGCAGAGGAGGCCTTTCAAGCAGAAATCGACCAGGTATACGACTTTACCAAGTCAATCTTGTACCCATTCCAGGCTCCAATATGCTTCGCCACAGTTACAGGCATGGATCTTGGATGGTACAACACAAAGATGATGTACCCCGTGGATCCTGGCCAAGACCAGCTAAACGACACGGTCACACAAGTAAATAGAATTATAGCGACTACCAATTCATCACATTTCCTGCCGAAGCCTACAGTCCATGATTACATACATCACAATACACAAGGGCACAAGCTAAACAGTTACATGAAACTCGCCGTCGATGGGTGTCACCTCGAAGCACTGCCTCACTGCTCACTGCTTGGGCCAAACATCTTGCCCGAGCAATACAACAGCTACATCTCCTCTAGATGTGATAAGTATCCATTACAATACTTAGACATTGACATTTTGATGGTCCTGTTTCAATGAAACACCCATGAAGCACCTATAGACTGAAACCACCAATGGGACGACTTGTTGTTGTGTTGTTGTATTGTTGTGATTCTAAATCATTAAGTATTTCAGAACGGATGATACACATTATATCTACGATTTGGGTATATATGATTGATAGAAATAGAAATATATTCTAATTCCTTGTAATTTAAAAGGCATGAGTACAAAGTATTCAATATTTTTCAAGGATAATAAGGATATGTATAAGGATATGTATGATTGACAGAAGTACAGCTACTTTCTAATTCCCTGTAACTTAAAAGGCATGAATACAAAGTATTCGGTATTTTATCAAGGAAGATAGTGATGCATATGGTTGATAGAAGTACAAATATATTCTAATTCCTTGTAATTTAAAAGGCATGGATACAAAGTATCTGGTATTTTATCAGGGAAGATAAGGATATATATGATCGATAGAACTATAACTACATTAATTCCTTGTAAATTAAAAGGCATGAATACAAAGTATTTGGTATTTTATCAAGGAAGATTATGAGTAATTACAAATTGTTTAATTAAACATCAATATTCTAAGTTAAGATAAGCAACAGTCGACCATAAACCTCGATTGAGTGTCTGTTCATTTTCATTTACATGCTCATATACCCCATTGTTATATTAGGAACCTATTGGTTCCAGACTGTGGCAAATAAGAAACTAGTTGTTCAAATATGACATGATATACTCACTCTGATTATATAATATGGATAACGATAGCGATTGACACCTAATTGCTAAAAACCTTGTAACTTAAATGGAATGGATTGAAATAATCCCTAAATTTGACAAGGTTAAACTAAATTATATTGAATACCTTATATCTTAAATGGAATGGATAAACATAATCCCTAATTTTAAAAAGGTATATAGATAAGGTTGTGACGTTGTTCGAGAATATTCACACATATGTAGAGTGTAGAAACGATAGTCTGAAGACAATCCAGATTATATGACATGTTACAAACATAGAAATAAGAGTCTAAATAGATATAAACCTTGTAACTTAAGTGGAATGGATTAGCATAATCCTAATATTTACCAAGGTTAGACAAGAATGACAATATTTAAGCGCCTAATTTATTACAAACCTTGTAACTTAAAAGGAATGGATTGAAATAATCCCTTATTTTACCAAGGTTCAAAACAAAGGCTGCTAGTATAGTTATGATGGACATCGCTAAATTATGAAGAAAGAACATTACTTAAGAGTTATTTGCTATAAACCTTGTGGCTTAAAAGGAATGGATTGTAGTGATCCCAAAATTTTCCAAGGTTAAATCAAGGACTACCACCGTATACGGTAGTACACATGGTTATTAGACTTAAGAAACTCTGTCACTAACCCGTGGCAAGAGACTGTTATGTTGATATTACTCTATTTGATGATAAAAGAATTGAACTTTCTAGAATTGTCAATTATGTGGGGACTAATGTGGGGGGATTGTATGGCGGGAGCCACAATTGCTCCGCCTTTCACTATAAGTGTGATCGATAAGCATAAGAAATCAACAAATGTAACAATATCACTCGAGGATGAGCAACCATTTCGCTCAATTAAAGGTTTTAAAATAATCTCATTAAACATAAGAAGCCTTTTACACAAAGTAAGCGAATTGGAAGCACTATCAATTAAATTGAAACCAGATATTATCTGCTTGAACGAAACTTGGTTGTCAGAGAAAATATATGATGATCTTATTAGTCTACAGGACTATGAAATTTTCAGACAGACAGAGATACAATCAAAAAGACAGGAGGAGAACTTGTTATTTATGTCCTTGAAAAATATGATGTGGTCATGGGCACTGACGATTTCCAGCTTAGTACATTAGACCTAGAAGTTCAGACACTTACAGTGAAAACAAACCCATTTAAAGAGATAACAATATGTAACAACTATCGCCCACCATCAGGAAACCTGGCAATAGCAATACCTGTATTGCAAAATATCCTCGATAAAATCAATACTACTCATGACATAGTAGTAACGGGTGACTTTAATGTTAACTATATGAATTCATCTCACCAGAAAGCCCAACTACAATCTATAGAACACAATGTTTCAATGAAACAAATTATCACAACCCCAACCAGAATAACCAGTACAACGAAAAATATACTCGACCTTATTTTCACAAACTCCAAAATAGTCAGCCAATGTGGGGTTATAGACATTAACATCAGTGATCATAAGCCAACTTACATAATCCTAAAAAAAGGAAAGTATATCAGAAAATCACGTTTAAGTGCAGATTATATACCCGATTTGACCAACAAAGATTCGAAACAATACTAACAAACTTTAATTGGGATGAGATACTTAACAATAACGACCCGGAAATAAATTGGACAACAATGCTAGGGAAAATTACAATGTAGTAGGGTCATCTGGAGCACTTCTGTGACCGTTGAAAGTAGAGGTTGGTTTCTCAGTGGATTTGACATCTATAAAGGGTAAATAAAAAATTGAGCGGGGACGACCCTCGCGAAAGTACGGGGAAAACCCGTGAGAGCCCCAAATCCAAAATGGCCGCCATCAACCATTATGAGAATTAATATTTCAATGGTTTGGCCTACCATACAGTCCAGTATATGGTTATTAGGGTTTTGGGGGTTGAGGAATTCATATCTGATATCAGTTTGATGATTTGACCTTGCTTTGACCTTCAAGTCCAAGATGGCTGACAATTTTCAGCTCAAAAGGGTCAGATTTTCAAAATCATCATAGAACCTTCCTAATAGGCTCTTATGAAAGCTCTTATCATGCTGAATTGACTTATGGAAAGTGAAACAAAAATCAGGACAACCATAGTTAACACTGAGCATGGGAAGCTCACCCTCAAAGCCCCCTGGGTGTAATAGAACAAACCCCTTTCAGACTAATGACCTTTCAGATTTAGTTTAGGAGAAATTAAACCAGGGACAAATAGCAAAAGACAAGTTTCTGAACTGTCTTGGGTATCATTAATATCCCTTATTGATATACTTAAAGGCCAAGAAAATCTAGATCAAGAAACATGCCCAATAAATGACAAATGACAAATAAAATACAAAATGGCTGCCACTAAAACTTTGGAACACCATAACTCAGATTATAATCAACATATATTCAAGTGTGAATACACTTTTTCTATGTTTTTTAGACATGGGGAATCCAGTGCAATATAAATAAAGTCAATATAATCAAAATTTAGTAGGTTAGTATACTGATACTGGGAAATATCAAGTAAAACTTCCTTAAATGCATCAAGTAAACTCAAGAAACACCATAACTCAGGGTATAATCAACATATATATATTCAAGTGTGAATATACTTTTTCTATGTTTTTTATACATGGGGAATCCAGATCAATATGAATGAAGTCAATCTAATCAATATTTAGCAATTTATCTAGTTAGTATATGTGTTATGCTGAGCCGACTACTTGGATGGTGAGGAAAAAAGTAAAAAAGTAAAATTTATCCAATAAACTCAAGAAATCTATTGCGATTGTATTGTATGAAAGCATTCATGACCAAGCACAATTGATATCATATAATTGATTTTGGCCATTATAATGGTTTAACAGTTAGGACTACAGGGATATGATATCAATTGTGCTTGGTACAAGGGTGGAGACAAAGCTCCACCCTTGTGATCACAGAAACGGCTCGACCGGAAGTCCCCAGCAAGGATAATTCATTTATCCATCTGTTGGTTCCTATCTCAGCGGGCCTGGCCACCTTTAAACTCTTCCAGACCCATTCCGGTCCCTATACATACTTCTAATATCGTTCAACCAGGTTATACGTTAATCTCCTCCCTGCCCTGCTATGTGGCTGTCGCCCTCCATAGCTTCATAGTGTCATGATGTGAGCCATCATTCCAATATATATGGTAGAACATTCCAAGGTATACGGTAAATGAGTGTCATGGAGTGTCATTTATATATATATAGAAGTGCATTGAGGATATGTCTGGAATACCTGGAACATAATGCTATCTCCAATATATCTACCTATAAGGCTATAAGATCTTAGTGAACAATGATCTAAAGACTAAATATTATATGTGGTGGAGAACTCGGAGCCTAGGATTTTGGTATGTTGTTAAGAAGCATAAATGTCTAAGGATTCTTCAGACGTGGAGCTGTCTGAATTAGAGCAGCGCACGACGGACGCAACTGCGGCGTTCATTGCAACGGCGCACAGGGCGCGCACAGGGCGCGCACAGGGCGCGCACAGGGCGCGCACAGGGCGCGCACAGGGCGCGCACAGGGCGCGCACAGGGAACAATGCCTTGAAACAGGCGGCCAAATTTGATAAGTTCATTGGCAAAATCTCCAGTAAAATCAAGTCAGCAGCAAGCAAGATGAGTAAGAAAAAGGTAGGAGTTTTTGTGCGGGATGCCTCGGAATTGAATGGTACTTCTATGTCAGATATTTCAAGCTTACATGACTTTGAACTAGCGGTAGACCACAGACCCAAGGAAGAAAAAAAAACATATCCAGGTGTGCCACAAGACACTAAACCATGTGCCCCCCCCACTAGATAGCGATTTGTACAATAACACGAACCCTTTTGGCCCCGGGTATAAGCAAAACTTACAAAAAGACATTCAAAATGTAGACTTTGGGGATAAATGCAGGGAAATCAGGGACTTGCAACAGGCACTGTGGAAGGCAGAAAGAGACAATGCGGCCCGAACGGCAGACAGTGATCGGCAATTGGCCCATCTATATGCTGAACTAAAAAGTAGAGATGAAGAAATATGGGCTAGAGATGGGCACGACAGAGAAAGGGAAAGGGATAGACAACGGCAAGTGGATCAGTTAAGGGAGGACTTAGCAGAGGGAAATAGAAGGAGAGATCTAATGATTGTCAGGGAAAGACAAGAGCAAGCAGACAAACAACGTTTGTTAGAACAAGAGGTGTATAAACAAGATCAAGAGCTACACAGTCAGGAACGAATGTTCAGGGGGGCAATGGAAAGATATAAA
The DNA here is from genome assembly GCA_942159475.1 of Sthenelais limicola. Taxonomy (NCBI): domain Eukaryota; kingdom Metazoa; phylum Annelida; class Polychaeta; order Phyllodocida; family Sigalionidae; genus Sthenelais; species Sthenelais limicola. Next base: position 83,863,795 of record OW804095.1, read on the forward strand.
CAAGACAAATTAGAAGTGGAATTGAAATTGTTAAGGCTCCAGGACAAACACTGTGTGAGGGGGGAAGAGTCAGAAGGGGAGAGCGATATTCTCAATGAATCTTTAGAAAGGGGGGCTGAGGGGTCTGTACAAAATCCCATAACGAATACCTATTTATGTAGTCCTGCCGCAAACATAACATTTCAGAGGGGATCAAATTTTAATGACCAAATGGACACTTGCACAAGTACGGGACCAGCGGCGGAGTTTAAGCCTAATCCACATCTCCCACCGTTTTCATTTGTTAAGCAGTGTGGCCAGGGGACTGGGTCAATGGCGGGTCACCAGACAGCCACATTGGCCATGGGCCAACAGGCAACTGCACTAAACAAGGGAAAGGGGAATGCACATAAGTTTTTTATGGGGGGGTCCACAGGCAATGGCACACCCAGGGGGGCAGAGATCCCTCAGGGAACTGGTTTTTGCACACCTGAACAGCAGTATGAAGAATTTTGGGAAGAAAATATGTGCAGGCCTCCATTTGTGGGATCCACACTTGGAACGCAAAGGAGAGCCTATGCCCAACAACAGAGTGCCAAGGACACCCCACCTTTCCAGGTATAGTACACCGGGAGGAGGAAGAAGACAAGGGGGGGCACAAGACGCAGAATCGGGAGTGGGATTTTTGCCATGCTCACCAAGGATTGAGGTAAAGGGGAATGTTAATAGAAACATTTACAGCACCGAGAAGAAAATAAATCAAGGGTGTATGCCAGGTTGCCAAGGGCAAGGATGTTGCGATCAGACTCAATTTCAGTATGAACCTCGAAGGGAGGAAAACGGGATGAACGCGCGATGGAGAGACACCCCGCGCCCGCTATGGTACCCCGAGCCACAACAAATGTGGGAAGAACATAGCGCAATGAATGAGCACCCACAGACACCGAACTGTCGCAGACAGCTGCAGTTTAACCAGTCTCCACAGGGGGGAGTCGGGGCAATGAGGGTACAACCGGCAGGAAAGCTGGCACGGAATAATCCGATGAGAGATGCACGCCCGGCTACTAGGATCCAGCAGGAATTAACGGAACGCCGGACGCAGGCGGATAGGAATGCCGGAAGATCGGCTACACCGCTTCCTAGGCAGAAAGGGGTCCAAGCACCGACAGCACAAGGACACTGGGTTGAGTGGGATGATGACGAAGAGGAGGTGGAAACTCAGGTAAACACACCAAAAGAGGTGGACAGCCAACAAGCACGGTTGGCACCGGTAATGGTGGATGGAGGAAGGGGAAACGCGAGTTTGCGCCACTTCCTGATCCAGCCGGACAAGTTTGTGGGTCCCACAGCCCTTAGATCAACACAGGAGTTCTTTGACCTGTATGAACAGTACGCCAGGGGAATCAATATTCCCGACGAGTTCCTCTTGGTGGGACTGCTGGGACGTTTAGATGGGGCACCACTCGCATATTACAGAGAGCTCACGGCTCCCAACGCCCCCAGTCTTACCTACACAGAAATCAAGACTAAATTCCTGGCTGAGTACAGTGAGATGTCGTTCAATGAAATGCACAACGACTACAGCCAACGCAAGCAGGGAGAGGAGGAAACCGTGCACAGCTACGCAAACGCCATGTTGGCCCTGTTGGCGCGATCCTCACTGAACACAAAAGAAAAAACGAAGGTGTTCGTGGCTGGGTTAAAGAAATCGCTGACGGAACGGGTAATGGGAAGGAAGCCGACGACATGTAGGGAAGCGCGAGATATCGCGCACGAATGCGCGCTCGGCGATAAACAGATGGCGGCCCAATTAGCAAAACAATTACCCAATCTGGCGGGGTTGATAGCCAATATTGGCATCAGCGATGACGCTTGGGACGAGGAAGAGGGCGAAGGGTATGTGGACTCCATACAAGATAATAATGAGAGACATAATTATTATGGGAAAGGAGGGGCCAACCGGGACGGGAACGCGCGCACATACGGATACAGAGGTGGTTTCAATAGGAGCTACAACAGTCGCGGGGGCCGTTTCAGTCAAAGAAGTGACCAAAACGATACAATTAACGCGGAGACGCAGACTGAAAAGCCACAGAGCACTCCGACTCCAGGCGGCTCCAGTGACCAGGGGCGCGGAAGAGGACGGGGAGGGAAGGGTAGCAATTTTTTATAGACACTCCGGGTCAGGAATCCTCACTGACTCCGGCTAGAACAGAACAAGTTAGCTGGCAAGAGAGGATTCTCAAAGAAAGGCGGATACATCGCAGTTGTATGAAGCGCGCGAGTCAGAAAAAAAGACGCCGAGAAAAAGCGAGGGTTAACTGGAAAAAGCGTCTGACCAGTGGGGAAGGGGTGTGCGTTAACAGTATTACATCAATGGGGAGGGGAGTAGCGGTGTCAGCTATACAACTGACACTGAGGGGAACAGCAAGTCACGCAGGGACAATAACATTGCTGGACGACTGTAGAATTGAAGGCCGTGTGGGCAGTATACGCGTGCCAATTTTGATCGACACGGGGGCTTCGGTAACTTGCATCTCGGGGGCCCTGTGGAAAAAACTTAAAGATAGCCCGGTGGTAGTACTGGACAGAATGACAATAAAGAAGTTCGTGTACATGGCGGACGGGTCCTGCCACCAGGCTAGAACGAGGGTGAGATTGCGGTTGGAGGTACGAGGACACAACCTCAATGCGGTGTTCTTGGTCATACCAGGGTTGTCGCTACCGTGCGTAGTAGGAGTGGACTTCCTCAGGGAGCAAAAAGCTACTTTAGAATTCGGCCCCGTAGACGTGCAGCATACTGTAAGGATTCATAGGCCTCAGGTGATAGCCCCGAATAGCGAACACACTATGATGGCGATGGTTACTAGCCACAGGGACTTGGGGTGGGAACTGTGGGAAATCTATGGCGAACAGTGTTGGCCCCGTTTGCAGTCAAGGCTGCACTGGTTAAACCAAACATGCAGGGGGAAGTCCCGGTCACTATATTTAATGTGGGCACAGAGCCCTTAGAACTGGACACAGGATATATAGTAGCAATATATAGCATAAAGGACGAAAAGGACTTTCATGAGCTGCAGTGGCCAGGGGGTGAGGAGGATGTTGAAGATAGAACCGCTAAGCCAGGAGAGAAGAAGTGGGGCAGCTACACACTGGGGCAGCTACACACTGGGAAGTAGTGATCAAAAAGAGCAGATTAAACAGGTACTCGAACAATATCCGCACGCGTTCGCATCCAAAGATACGCCAATCGTACAAACGGATGTTTATAAGCACCGGATAGACCTGAAAGAGGGCTACATACCTATAAATAGAAATCCGTACCGCACGAATCCGCAAATGGCAAAGGTATTGGATGAGATACTGGATGACCAAATTCGTTTGGGGATAATCGAACGAGCCAGCGGGGAGTCCGAGTTCGCTTCACCATGCTTTCTGGTCGAAAAGTCGAAGCCAGGGGCAGACGGCAAGCAACAATATCGTCTCGTCGTGGACTACAGGCACCTAAATAAAATGGTTGTCGAACAAGCCCGAGTCTTCCCAAGGGCCGACGAGACATTAGAAAATGTCGGTCGGCTAGGCGGGCGGTTCTTTTCAAAACTGGACTGCCTGTCTGGTTTCCATCAAGTCGGTATTCGGGATCAAGATCGCGAAAAAACCGCGTTCTCAACGTCGAGGGGCGTGTTCCAATATAAGGTTATCCCCATGGGACTTAAGACGGCCCCAAAGGCGTTCCACGCGGTCATCGAAGGCGTGCTTAAGCACGTACCCAATGCCCTACCATATTGCGACGATATAGTGATTGCCTCACCCACATGGGAGGGGCATTTGGAAGATGTACGAGCAGTGCTGGCCGCATTCACAAATGCCAAGATCCGGTTTAAGAGGTGTGCCTTTGGGTACAAGACAATTCAGTTTTTAGGATTCATAATAACTAAGGAAGGGCTCAAACCAGATCCGGAGAAGGTAGAGGCAATCAAGACGTACCCTAGGCCAACAACGCTAAAAGAGCTTAGGGCCTTCAATGGGTTGGCCAACTACTATAGAACGTTCATACCAAACTTTGCAGGTTGCATGCATCCCTTGTATCAGTTAACCAAGGGCGCCGGTCGAAAGTCCAGGTCAAAAATAGAATGGGGTGAAGAGGAGGAGTTCGCCTTCAGAGGGGTAAAAAAAGCCCTCTGTGAGGAGGCCCTCCTGCGTTATCCCGACTATGAAAAATCATTCACAATCTGGTGTGACGCCAGTCGTGTAGGCCTCGGGGCCAGTTTGACGCAGGACGACGACCAAGGGTTTGAAAGACCGGTGGCGTTCGCAGGAAGAAGCCTAACAGAAACGGAAAAGGCGTACAGTGCCACGGAGAGGGAATTGCTAGCAGTAAGGTATGCAATCGAGAAGTTTCAACACTACGTAATGGGGAGCAGGTTTGTGGTATACACGGATCATGCGGCCCTCTTAGCAATCAATTCAAAGCAGGATCTGTCGGGAAGGATGGCAAGATGGCTGGATTGGTTCGGGGGCTTTGAATTCGAACTAAAACACGTGAAAGGCATAGCAAATTTAGTCCCAGATGCGTTATCAAGACGACCCTATCCCGTAGGAGAGGGGGAGAAGGAACATAGGGACTTGCCTCTACGACGCACCGTACGATTTCGAGAAGTGGTCACCATGCGATACTTCCCAGAAGACGAAGAGGTGGGAAGAACACCTATTCACAAGTATCGACGCGCGTCCATACTAAAGAATGGGAAAAAGAGAAATAAGAGACGGGACGAGGACACAACCTCGATAGAGCCCCTGGTGATCAGTCGCAGGGACGCCCCGGGAGAAACGGATGGAGTCGTCAATGTGGACGACAGTGAAGGAGAGGATGGTGGTTATCAAGGGGAAGAAATGGTGCAGGAAGTGATGGCAACCATGTCGACCAGAAGAATTAGGAAACCGACGCTCAGGATGAGGGAGAGCAGCTTAGAATTATGACAAAAAAAGGTGCCTGAGAAGGAGAAGATCAAGGAGCCGATCAAGATCCCAAAACCCCAAAGAGAGCGGGTGTCGCGAAAAGCGAGACAACAGGCCCAAGGCTCGGGAGGAACAACAGCGGAGCCAGCTGTAAAACTGGTTCCTCCAACTCAACCCCTGTCCACAAAAGCGACAAAGGGACGCAAAAAGCCGCTAGTACGAGTGAATGGAGCACTAGGAAAGTACACCAAGGAACGAAGGCGAAAGGGAGTGCGGTCAGCCGATCCACCGCCGGAGATAGAATTCTACAAGAAAATTGAAGGCTACTACGGGACTCTTGGTAACCAGGAGGCGCTGAAAAAAGCGCAGAAGGTGGACGATTTCTGCAGCACCATGATGGCCTATATTCAGTTGGACCGGCTGCCTAAAAATAACTTCATCGGCGAATACTGTTGCAACATAACTGCTTTTTGATCAGTACTGGCATCCTGTATAGGATACCGCAGAGGACAAAAAAAGATGAGCAGGGTGTAAAAGCACAGCTGGTAATTCCAGATACATTAGTAACGAAGCTGTTGGAACAGGCACACGACGCCCCTCTGGCCGGACACTTGGGTGTGCAAAAGGTCCTGGGGAGCCTGGGGCCAAAGTTCTACTGGCCAACCATGTCACGAGACGTGGCCCAGTATGTGGGAACATGTAGGTTGTGCCTGGCAAATAAGCCAAATAAGCACCCATTCAAGCTGCCAATGACGGTCCGTGAGGCAACTCCGGGGCCATGGGCGTCGGTAATGATCGACACTCTTGGTCCACTGCCAGAGACGGACGGTCGACGAAAGTATGTTCAGGTGGTGATAGACGTATACTCGAGGTTCTGCGTGGGCTGGTCAACAAATAATATAAGATCGGAAACGTTGATCGAAGAATTCTTTGCTAATGTTATCTCCGTGATGGGGACGCCAGCGGAGCTCTATAGTGACAACGGAAGCTCATTTACATCGGCCGTGTTCAGAAGGTTTTGTAAGACGATGGGGATGCGTCAGATCTTCTCCTCTCCGTACAAACCATCGACAAACGGTTTGGTGGAGCGCCGGAACAGCGTGATCGTACAGGCACTCAGGAGTTTTACGGCAAAATGACAGAACGATTGGGATAAGTACTTGGCGCCGATTATTTTTGCCATGAATTCCACAGACTCCGAGTCGTTAGGATACTGTCCGTTTTTACTGGTCTATGGCAGAGTACCCCGGCTCCCTGCGGAAAACCGTCTAGAAGACTATCCGGTGGAATTGAAGCCGGTAATCGAGCATCTAGAGACGGTACTAAAGAAGCAGGAGTTTTACGGAGAAGTGGCACAGAAGCAGCTGGAGGAGAGTAAGTTGAAGATGAAAAACCGACATGACGCAAAAGCAAGAGCTCACAGTCTATCGATAGGATCGCTTGTATACTTACGAATACAGAGACTCCTGGAAAAGGGGACCTCGGTCAAACTGCAGCCGCTATTCAGCGGGCCATATCTAGTGGTCGGACTACCCTCGCCTTACACGGTTAAATTACGAAGGGTGGACACCGGAGCCAGTTTACCAAGGCCAGTGCATGTCATGCATCTGAAGCCGGTGACAGTGGGGTATACCTCAGGGTTCATAAAGCGATTGCTGAGCCCGGAGCTTATTCCCGTGTCAGAGTACGCACGACTGGAACGAGCGCCTGACGACGTCTGGGCAAATGTGGATGACAGGGCTGAAGAGTCAGACGAGGAATGGGCCTTGGATGAAGAGGAGACCTGATGACAGCAGCAAGAGCACGCGCCAGCAACAAGCCAGGGAAGAGGGAGGGGGGAAGGGGAGTCGCCAATAGCATTTGTGAAGCGAAAATGGGGTCACAAGTGACAAACCGAGCCGGAAGCTGCGGTGGAACAGAAATGGAGGGCTTAAGAAGTAGGCCCTCTCAGCAAAAAAAAAAATGAGGGAAAGTATAGTCCCAAAAACAGGTAAAAAAGGACCTGTTACCCGGCAACAGGGGAAAATGGGTGGTTTAGGCAACCTAAAATACATCAAAAGGCCATCAGATAACATTTCCCAAGCAGGGGTGGTGTCAGCCACAAAGAGGATGCTAGCAGAAAGAAGGTAAGACCACTTCAGACCAGTTTTGTGAGGTATGGCAGCGGAAGGCATCAAGCAACGTGATTCAAACGTTAAATAGGTGAGTGAATCAAGCAATATGGAACGTATGGTAGGAAGGCGCGGTGCTATTTTTAGAACAGGGGAGAGAGTGCAAGCGGGGACGGCGGCTGGCCGACCCCAGCCGGTATGAAAGGAGGAAACGCACGTTAGATATACGCGTTGACCTCGTGGCCTATAGAGGTCGCCCAGTGATGTATGTTTGTGAGTAGAAGACTAAGACTAAGTTAAGGACCCTATGGGAATATTAAGATTGAGGAAAACAACCTGAGATAGAGGGCGGAAGGGTTGAAAAATTCAGGTAAAAAATAAAATATCTGTGAATTCAACTCTCATCCGCTGGAAGAGGGGTAGGACTAGTGGGATAATAGGTATAAATGGGAGAAAGATGGAGAGTAGTGGACGGGCGATGAGCAATTAAAGTTTAAGGTGTGATATAAGAAGGACAGACAAAAGAACTTCTAACAAATAATTATTCTTGTATAATAGGACGATTGAATCTCGTGCAAATTAAATGGGGTAGAAAAAATAAGAAAAAAATGAGAAGAAAAGTATTAGGTAAACTGAGTGGTGAGAATGAATGGAGAAAGAATGGATCAATGAATTTTCTAACAAATCGAGGAAGGAATGTAGCGAGTACACAGTGTAAAGCAATAAGGGGACATGAGGTAAACAGGAATGCCGCAGGAAGCGAGAGGTCATACATGTATAATGGGTCAAGTAAAGAAGTTAGGTAATACAAGGAATCAGATGGACGCATGATAAGGGGAGGGGGGAGGGAGGGGGTGCAGCAGCCCAATGAGGGGATCACCCTTAGTAATTAAAAAGGGGCAAAACAAAAACTACTATAAAAAATTAATTAGAGGTAATATCAATATAGGTATAAGATATATAAGAAATTAAATAAAAAAGGGAGGTACTACGTACATTTTGGAAAGAATGTTATGCAGGGAGGAGCAGAAGGTCTCTGATAGGAATACCTTGCCAGGTTTGGAAATGAGAAACTAGCATCTCATACTATTTAGTATTAGCGGTGAGTGTTCGTAAAAGTGAGGAGAGGACCAGCCAAGCCTAAGCGGGCGGGTCAAGAATGAGTGGTGTAACTATGTATAGGTATTTTTAAGCTGTGTGCAAAGGAGTATAAGAGGATTGATATTTTGGCGGAAGAAAACAGGAAAGGTCACCAGACGTTCAAGTGATTGGAAAAACTTGGGCTTAAATACAAAGCCAATAATTCCAGACAAGTGAATAAGGATTAGGCTTTAAAAAAAAGCTCAGGTGGTTCAATAGTTCAGTAGTTCAAGCCTAGAACGTGGACATAATAGGCGGAGGCCGAGTCTACGGTCACTTGGGGGGATTAAAACAACATGACTATGGTAAAGGGGAGTAGATTGGAATTGTAGCATCATACGTAAACTTGCACGTGGCAGTGGAAAAGTCTGTAGATATTGCAAGAAGTAAAAATATAGTGATAAAATGGCGACTAATGGAAACAGTTACATCCACTATAACCCGGTGTGGAAGATGATAGCAGAGGCCATTAATTCAACACATCAATGGAGAGCAGAGGCTGCGAGAGAGCCTGCGCGGAGAAAGCTATTAGCACAAACAGGAGGCAACCGGATAACGGGTAACGCACACAGTCCACGGACGTATAAGAATGAGGCCCGTGTGGGGAAAAACCATGCATTAGATCATGAGAATTTGGATGATTGCTGGACTCTGAAAACAACCCCAGAACCTGTTTGGCTATCTAATTGGGTGAAGGAGGATTGGGATGCAGAATTAGAGGCTGAAAAATGGTGTGAGTGCGGAGAGAGAAAAGAGGAATGCCGCGACTGTTGGACTTTAGAGTCTATACCAGAACCATCTTGGCTCCCAGACTCGGCAATTGAAAATTGGGAGGAGGAAATAGATCATAAGGAGGGCCGTGTCTATGTGTTGAAGGATCTGTCAGAAGACAGTAAACTTTTGAAGAACTCTTATCGTTTTGAACTTATGTAGAATTGTGTGGAGCCTCGCTCGTGAAAATAATAGTTGACTCGAGATAAAAGTATTTTATGCCGTATAACGAGTATATAAGGTAGTTACTAGAAGAAAAAGAAAAAAATTTAACCAATAACCAGTTGAGGTGTTGGTTGAGGGTTTTATAGGATCTTTTGATAATCATTGGTTTCTTTCAAAATTATAATCATTAAAACAATAAACTTGCATTGTCTCGCTGTGATAAAAAGAACATCGTCTTTGGTCCTTTGGGGCCTTGGATCTTTTAAAAAAGAAACTGGACATAACTACGGGCATATATAACCATTTAATTTCTTTCAAACAACAACCATTTATTGTAGAAGGTCTTTCGTGGCTCTCCGTCAATGTGTGCAGTAAGTGAAGTATAAGGTTGGGTGATCAATGGAGCTCATGAAAGGTGACGTCCGAGTGAATAGACTATAGGTAAGAAGATTGCCTCTTGGCTCATGGTGAAGTATAACTGAGTCAGGTATGGTGTAACATAGAGGATGCGTTATAAGTTAAATAGGAACTCGAAAATTATATTGCCAAAATTAAGAAGTCAGAATTAAAAAACCGCAAAACAGTGCTCAGAGCGACTGCATCAGTTTAGCTGAAAATATAGGACACACAGACTCGGCGGTGAAGTGTATTTCACAAGGGTTGGGGGTGGTACTGTATGATGCAAAGAGATAGGCATCTCATGGACTAAATGTTCTGCATTTTCACCCTGTACTGGGATAGAGAAGATTGAATATATCTGGAAGACAGTGCGAGAGGTAAGTAAAAATACATGCCTCAGTAGAAGGCATGAGTGAGTAGATTTTGATGACATTGGAATGTGGGGACATTACTTGTCCCCGGTGACCGATCTGAGGGAACAGAACAGGTAGGTGGATGATATAATTCCTCTAGCACCGGGTGAAATTAGCATCAAGTGCACTCTATGAGGGCAAGTGGCGCGATGAGATAGATAAATGGTATAACAAGCGGGCCGGCGGAGAAACAGCGAGGCGCGTATCACTGAGTCTGGGGAGTTATAATAAGAAGCGACAGGTGGCAGCTGTGTAGTCAAGGGTGTGGATGCGTTAATGTATGTACAGAATAAACAGACACGAGAATTTGAAAGGCGCTTGGGGATATTAGTCAGTGAATCAGCGGCGAGTTAATGGACATTAATAAATGGACACTGGTATGAAGTAAATAACGGCACCACTTGAAAGAGGGAGTGACAGAGGCATGAAGCGAGAGGGAAATCCCCGCTTAAGCTGATTGTTTAAGTATAATAAGAGAGTGCGCATTCGTGTGACAAGGAGTGAATTCCAGTATAAAATAAAAAGGAAGGTACATTGGGGTGGGGGCATATAAAGGGAACTTTGGCAAGTTGTTAACGTGAGTACAGAGAAATTATGACCAGGAGTGAGACAAGACAAAGTAGACAAGACGGTATTTAGAAAGTTAGCGCCTTCATAAGAAGGGGTAGGTTTTATTATGTACAGTCGTTGTTGCTTTATGTACAGGCTCTGATGCTTCAGGCTGGCCTTTACTCGGCCCGGTCCGCGTTTTCAATCTGGCATGGCGGCATCACACCAGGTCCGGCAGGATCGTTGGGGCTAGAAATAGACAGAAGAGTAGTCAGTAAAATGAAGTATAGATAAACAGGGCATATAGGAAGCTATGCATTAAACGAAAGGTAAATTAAACGAATATACAGTACTAATACGTGTGGTGTGAGGTAATACTTATCAAGGAGTTGGTTCTAACTTGCTAAGGTCGGAGACGATAATAAACCTAATCTATAATGAACTTTCTAAGAGCCAATAATGACTATTTTTGTAAAGGGTTGTGAACTAAGGCGAAATAAAATATACTTGTGGCAATGTCTGGCGCTAAAACATACCGCTAACATTTATATTGAGTAGCCCACACGTAGCTGTGGCTACGCCTTAAAATAGGGGGGAAAAAGGTGTCATCTGCATAGGAAAATAACCAATTGGTGAGCTATAACAATAGTCGTCATGTAAGACTTTATCATGGGGACTGGAGGTCTGGCGCAAAAAGGGCTTGTGTAATTCATGAGCCACAGAGGTGACATTTCTTATATGAGCATGACCGATGGAAAAGGGAGGGGTGTGGCCGCGGTAACAGAAGCATGATTTATTTTTTTGCAAGGTGGGAGGAGGTCCCAGTATTTGACCTATTAGCAGGGGTCAGCTGGAAGGAGCCAATAGGCATACCCCGATCATATTCACGAATGGCAGTGGGTTGGGCCCAATCTAGAAACTGACCTTGTTAGGCATGCGTCCATAGCAACAAGAAATGGAGGATGAAGGCGGCCCTTATATGGCCTGGTGGGAGGACCTCTGGAATATGACAGGTTGCAAAGTAGCAACAGACCTTTGTTAGGTGTTTGTAGGACATGACTACCTAGTCACCAATAGAAACGCTACCATGGGAGACCGGGGGAGGGTGCATTAGTATTAACATGCACCTATAACTGGCTGGAGGTAGTGCTGGATGACATTCTTCAGCTAGTCGACGGAGAGCGGCAACAGGATATAGAGCTTGCTGATCACAGGCCTATCAGGACAAGACGCTCAGGGGATTGATACTTATAACCAAATCCTTGCAACGTCGCAGTAGAAGATGAACATGCTGGCTCTATGGTAAGTCTCACCCTTTTTATAAGGGCACCTATAAATACCCGGATAAGGTGCTTCTACTATTGAGAGTTCATAGGTGGGCTTGGAGAATTCAATTCTCGTTTCTAAAGAGGGATTAAAAATAGAATAATACTCGCCTCCAAATATACCAGGAGGAGGCGCTGTATAACTTATAGGGCTTATAGGCCTGTCGTAGATATATCTCGCATACATTGTTGCATGGAAAAGTCCACTGCAGCTCTTGCAAAATAGGAGATATGTCATGTGGAATCTATATGTTTACTATCCAATTGTATGTTTATGGAAAGTCGCATGCATCTTAAATCAGGTAGAGATATCGATTTAATGAATCTTAGTCCATAGTCTTAGATATATATCGCATACATTGTCGCATGAAAAGGTCCACTGCAGCTCCTGAAAAATAGGAGATATGTCATGTGGGATCTATGTTCACTGTTCAGTTGCATGTCTATGGAAAGTCACATGTGTCTCAACAAGATAGAGATATTGATTTAATAAATTCTCAATTAATATGGGCATTGATTGTACTTATAGGGTGGTCATTATGACGGGAGTTGCACGTGCATGCGCCACAGAAGAAGGGCCCCTGGTGAGGCATAATTTTGGAACTGTGTTCAGGCCAAAAGGAAGAATTAACACAAGTATATTTCGGTACACGCTGGGGTTCGTGACCAGCATGGACACCGGTCCCAAGCCAATATAACAGCGGCAGCAACTGATAAGTTTCATATTGACATGCATGAGGCGGTCGAGGTTGGGGATTTTCTACATCAGGCGATCCTAAATTACCTGACAGCCAATGACTACCTGGAAAGGGTGACAGGCCTGGAAGAAAATCTAATAGAGCTACTAAGGGGAAGAGTACCTGTAGCAATGGGAAGGGTGTTTAGGGACAGTAACTGGAGGGAAAAAGTGTATCAAGATCTGGGGGGCAGAGGAGAAGTTGAAATTATAGAATCAGCTATTAATTGGGATAAGGCAGTGGGGGTGAGTGGAGCCAACGAACAGTTGGAGGTAGATATAGAAATCATACTGGGAAGGAGGTCTATAAATTATCAATTGTACTATGTTGAGGCACTGGGAGTACCACTCCATGTACATACTCCCAATAGCATGGGGTACACTCGGCTGGTGACTGAAGACAGGTACTTGGCTCGAGACCAGCAGGGTAATATGAGAGGGGTGGAAAGATACGCCATGGAACATTGCTCCACGGCGGAAGTATGTTTGTGTGAATTTCATCTAATACCCACTGACAATAGGTTTGACCAATGCATGATGGCACTATATAATGATGAGATGGAAAAGGTAAACAGGAGTTGTGACTTTCAGGTCTTCCCAGAAGGAAGAGCGGAGGAATTCATAACAAATGTTATTGGGTCATTATATTTAATAATTAACGTAGGGGGATTGGGTGTTCTGACATGTAATCAAACTAACAATACCATCTATTTAGCCGCCCTAACTGTGTTTCAAGTAGATTGTGCATGCATGTTAAAGATACGGCAGTACAAGCTCTATGCGGATGAAGGATCTTGTGTAGAAACACAAGGGTCAACCGTCCACGTGGCCAATGGATTGAACCTGCCATACGCCTTGGAGTTTAGGGTCCCAGTTCATAATTTCACTGGGAGAAGTCTAACTAACTATCTAATCCAGCTGCATGTACCAACAGGAGAGGAGATAGTGGCAAAACTGAAAAAGAATATGCCAAGCGAATTGATTAAGTCTGGTTTCAGATTGAAAAATTTAGTAAGCATGATAGACCATAGAGACCAGGTAGATAGCTCAGCACTAAAAACAGCATGGGAATGGGTACAGACTGCAGCAGAAGTACCACATTTTACGGTAGGAGGATGGATTATACAAGTAATTCACTTTCTAATCACGTTAATGCTTTGTTATAGGGTGTGGAGATTAGGAGCGCTTGCTGCCTTGGTGCGACCGGTGTACACGGCCGAATGGAGCGGGGAAGGAGAGGAGAAGGCCCTAGAAAACTTTCAAAGGGTCTTGCTCTTCCCACCAGTAGAGGAGGTTGCAACAGGACCAACATTTGTCCCCTCAGAACCCGACCTCAGTGGGTTCAAGTTTGAATATGTCCACCTAGCAGCGATGGTCTTTGTGATATGGGCTTGTGCCAAAATAGGCATGTACTTGTGCACCAAGAAATGCACAGGTGGAGTCAGAGCCATTCAGCGAAATGGCTGCACAAACTTAGTCCTCAGAATACAACAGACACGCCTGGGAGAAATACCACTAGGAACGCTTCTATACCCAGTGGAGATGCTGAGACATGCATCCACACCCCGAGTAGTTGGCCTACGCGCTGATAGAAGTTGCGTATCTCCAAAAATCACTGTGTCAGTCCAATGGTCGGGACCACTGGTAGTCCGGGTAAACCAAGTAATGGAGGGCGCGGACCTACCAACCTCGGCCACGATCTATGCTTTAAGAGCTAAGCGAATGATTGACCTAATAAATGAAGAGAAAGTCAGCAAGCACTTGGTGGGGATAGACAGCGCGGGAGAAGAGTGTGCCATAGGATTTGGCAGACAATGCAGGCAAGAAAAGGTGAAGCGCAAAGGCTATGAGATGGTATGAGTTGGCGAGAACACCAAATAAAAGAACTGGCCGGCAATAGGAACTAACTTTAACCAGCGGGCCCAGTACCACCCAGGTCCGAGTGTGAAGTGCATTCGTGTGGAAGTGGACAAAACTAGCTAAAACATAATCAAAATAGGTGTATCACAATAGTGATACTAGTGTGTTGTGTGCTTATATTTAGAGACTTGAGTTCTAGTGCGTGTTTATCTGTTGTGTGTATAAAGCGTGTCTCAAATGATTGATCATGGGGAGCGACGTCAGGAGTATATTTACAAAATAGCTGTGTGTATTCTGTGTGTGTTCTAACGAAGGAATTTGATTCTGAATAAAAATAAAAATAACTAGTAACAGAAATATTGACTGTGTGTATTCAAAGACCTATTTTCACTTAACACCTTGGTGTATTGTACATGAGTGGGTGGTTCTAAACCAAGATTAACTCGAAACAAATCTAGACAGTTTAAGATCACCGATAGAACGACATCGGGGGCCTTGGCCCTTGGGGCTAGACCGCATTGTGATAGCCTTGTGTGCTAGTAGCCACAGGCCACAAGAATGTAAACACTCACTCAGTAGCAATAACTTACATGAAATCGTGGTAATAAGTGTAACAAGTGACCGGGAGTAATCTGTCTGGCATGAGGTAACGGGTCAGGGGAGGTGTAACTAATCTAAACAAGTCTGAGGACAAGACCTTGCGGCGGAAGAGTATTAAAATAATGTTGCGCAAGAGGGTCACACGTGCCTAAGGCTGGGACTACGGGTGTTAAGTATTAACCAGGGAACCGGGTAGCATGCTCGCAGGATCGACCAATAAAGACCGTAATGGGGGATAAAAATAATACAAACAAGAGGCGGCGCATAATGACAACAATAGGGGGATATATATGGGGCAAAACGGCCCCAGAAAATTAGCATATCTCCTCCCACTCATATTAATAGAACCAACCCCACCCACACGGCCAATGATCACAGAGAACGCTGCAGCTAGTTCCACGTGCGAGCCAGCGTCTGTAAATAGTCCAGGTATATTTCACTAAAAAGTCCTTGAGGATAATCCAGGTAGATCCAGGGGTATTCCATCTTGATCAATAGAGGTAAAAAGCATAGGTCAACTCACCATCTTATGAGCACAGGAGGTGCTGGTCCGGCCTCGCCCGCGCCGCTGGTCAGCCAGGCTGTGATCAGGAGAAAGAAAGAAATTGGAGCTTAAATAAAATGAAGTTAGCAATTTTTATGATGATAAAGGGATTTAAAACAAGTTCATAAAGCATAAGGGTTTGTAATAAGTTGTACCTACCCACACTCCGGGATAGGACGTGCCGATGGATCCGACCCATGGAACAGCGGTACGTGATACAAAAGGTGGCGTGTTCGCTGGTGGAGCTCAAAACGCGGATGCTCATCAGACCGCGATCCATGGTGAAGTGAGCTAGTTGACACTCAGATGAAGCAGAACGGCCTACCTGCCTGCCCCTTGAAAGACCCACGGGCGAGCAGAAGCAGAGCAGGGAAAGGGGGCCTTGTTTCAACCAGGGGAAAAGGTCAAAAGTTTAAGACCTGAGAAATGACGCAACCACAATTAAACAGCGGGGGGATGGGCAGGGGAATCTTAATGTTAGGAACTCTTGTTTCTAGATGGAGGGAAATGACACAGAATGGACCAAGGGGGCCCAAGACAGAATTATTAAAGATTTAAGTTTTAGTCTATGCTTAAGAAAAAGAAATTACCCAGAGTTAAATCCTAAGGAGAATATATAAGGAGTGTAACTTCTAGAAGAAAGTAGTAGTTCAAGAAATAGTAATTAGAGGAACGTAACCCGGTCCAGACTGGGGAATTATCAAGTAAAGTTGCAACGATCAATTGAAAATCCAACACTAGTCGCTGCAGCCATAGCATACTATCAATACGAGGTAGGGGCATCTGCACAGCCACATGGGGGTATAGATATTTAGGTTATAGGTAACACAACTAAGAAGCCATCTCAGAGCGAAAAGTGTCTTTAAGACTAGAACATTTGTATAAATCTAAGCCATGAATTTTTCTTTTAATAAAGATAGAGAGAAGGCGACTGGTAGTGAGGTTAAGGATTTAAAATTAACGTTGAGAGTAAAAATCAGGTCTAACGCGAGAATCAATAAGCTGGACAGTAAGGCCGAATGGTACTAACTAGTTTAGGGAAAGTAAATCAAAAGCGCGACCGGTTTATGTCTAGGAATTAGAATTTGCAACTTGAAAGAAAATCAAGCCCAGCACGAGAATCAAGGGCGATGCAGTTACAGGTTTAAGTTTAATATGATAAAACAGGAAGTGAAATTAGTAATGAGAAATGAGAACCAGTGACCTCCAGTCATGGGAAAGATATATTTAAAGGAAAACTCCTGGTTCCTGGAGTCGCGTCAGAACAACAATTGAGCAATTAGCTTCAATCCAAGAGTGATAATGACGATAGGGGCGAGGTGTGCTCTATACGGACTAAATAAAAAGTACATTGGAATGCAGTATCAGATAAAAAAAACGGCGTTAAAGATATCAGTGTCCCTATGCCGAGGGGAAATGAATTGTCAATTATAAAAACGAACAATTGGAGTGTAAAGGTTATAACAGAGACCTAAAAGTGATCACGACATATGAAACAAGTATGTAATATCTAATGAAAACTGGTCGTTAAAATGAGACCCAGGGACGCTTTAAATACAAACACTTGTGGCAGTATAGCCACAGGCCTTGTGAAGTTAGAACACTGAAGCCGGCCGGGGACCACCAGCAGGGATGACCGGGCGGAGGAGCCACGTTAGACGGTGTGAGGAACAAGATACGGTGATAAAAGGCGGTGACAGACTAGGAGGAGCGCTGCAATTAATCTAAGGAGAAGAGAATTAATGGACATTAGTGTGTGGTTAAAATCCAAAGGCACCATGGCCTATCATTTAATGCATTTTATACTTAACAGCAAGTCTAGCTGTTGTTGCTAGAGTAACGGCAACCCGGGTTTAAGCTTATTGTCTAATCTGTAGAGAACATGATGCTTCTTACAGTATTCCTAAAGTTACTTCTGCTTGTGTGATTTGTATGTTCATGTTGATATTGCATGTTGCTCAGACACCTTCGGATGAGGGTTACCTGGCTGGCCAGGGAGCCCAAAATCCTTGATCTGGGTAGGTTTTGATGTGAACTGATGCTCAGCTTACAATACAATACCTCACTTGAATAAACCCTTGTGAACAGGTAGCGACTGCCTTTTGTTCCTTTTGTTTAATCATATCGGACGTTTGGACGGTTAAGGGATACGAACCTGCGAAGATCACTACAACTGGTGCCGTGACCAAACTTAACTGACCGTTTGTTGGCTGAAAGGTTTTGAGTTTTACCTCTGAATTATTTCAATTCTTGATATATCCTAGGGATATGACCACCAATGCAAATGGGGTGCCAGTAGTGGATGCAGCGGCCCAAGTTGGCCTGCGCATCTCTCCAGCTGGTATGAAGGGATATAGGAAGCCTGCTCCTAGCCCTAACCCCAAGAAACCAAATCCGAAGATCGTGGTTACGAGTCCGAAGCTGAATATACCGCCACAAGCTGTGGGAGGAGACCAATGGACGCGCTTTCGGGCGAATCCTGCGGCTGATGATTCAGAAGACGACTTGGAGATGGCTAAATTGAAGTCCGAAGTATCCTTGTGGCTACATACGTATAGTGTGCAAGGCCAATCGATGCACGATGCCTGTGGGACAATTGATCAGCTCATAGAGCAGAATCAAGAACTCCAGAACACGTTGGCACAGGTGACAGATGATTGCCAAGCCACCACACGTCGGTTATTAGTGGAGAATGAGAAACTAAGATCCAAGGCTGTGAGGGTAGATGATATGTCCCGTTTGAAAAACACCTATGATGATGCTCTGGATGAGGTAGTATTTGAACATATGGAGTTCACCTCCGAGGATGAATGTGGAATCTCCACCTTTTGGTGAGAGTGTACCATTGGATTCCAATGAGGGTGGTGGCTCTTATATTCTCCTCACCCCGAGGCATTTTCAGGGTGGTAGGCCTGCTCGGGCACCTGTTCCTGAGAATCTCAAATTGTCCAAAGCAGCGGGTGTGCAACCCCAGGCTACTACAGGTTCTGCTGCTGGAAGATCTGTGGAAAGTTTGAAACATAAAGGGTTGCAGACACCTAGCTCTCCTCCTCGGAAGAGGATTAGTACAACTAGAGAGCAGCCAAAGGAGACGGTGACTTTCACTGCTTCTTCTCCTCTTCATAAGGGGGGAGGGGGGAGGCCTTATGCTGGAGCGCACTCCAGTATAAAGAAACCAGCCGCTTCTACTACCTATGTGAGAAGACATGTTGACAATAGTCAGTATGTGAGGAAGATAGATCTGCAGTGGGTATCAGTCGGAGGAGTGCCGGATAACTCTGGTGTTCAGATGACTGGAATTCATGCAATTAATTCCTCTCCAATTCGGCATATGACCAACTATTTTCGTGATAAATAGGTGGTCCAGGGGTTGAAGTATGAAGGCGCCGTGGGTGCAGAACTCACCTTTAGATATCAGTTCTTGGCAACGAATGTCAATCATGCCCCGAAGCGGGTGTCATGAAGAAAAGTGATCCCCATCGAAAAGTGACCCATGGGTCGATTTTCAGCAATCGAAAAGTGACCCACCCCATCGAAATTTGACCCCCTCTTCTTTTTCAACTTAATGGTTTCAGATAATAAATGGTGGGTCTCATATTGTATTTAGGTATGTGTGCGGGTGTATAGCATATCCCTATGACAATATCATATTCATCTCATAGATGGGCAATTCTCCTGAAAAATCGACAAGGGGCCTATTGACATGTGGAGACAAAATAACAAAGTCTAAGCGTCATATTTTGCTTAGTTTAGGAATTAGTTATATAATAATACAGCTTTAGGACAGTCTTAATTTAACGTTTTTTGGAATTTTGTAAAAATCTCAAATAGTCACCGAGGTATAAGCATAACTATTTACTGCATGGGGGATTATTACAGCCTTGTCAAGCATAGATTACAATAGTGTCCTAACAACGATTAAGGGAATCAGTAGAAATTTTATTCATACATAATCTTAAAAGTTATCTAGGAATAAGGACCATGTCCCTAGGAATACATACCATTCGTAGGTTTATACGATCAGAATTGACAAAGATATGACATACAACCAAACCAAGAATAATAACTAATATCCGATTCGAATAACATATAGGTCTCTGATATATTTTCCAGTTGTAGCTCCATAAGTGCTGACAAATGAACGCTCAATATGGTATAAAAGTTATGTTATCATATGTCTGCATAAATGGGTGGGTCATTTTTCGAAGGGGTGGGTCACTTTTCAGGGTCGAACTGGGATTCGAAGGATTCATGGCGGACACATCTTGGAGAGATGAGGGTGCTAGCTGAGGCTCATAATTGGACTCCGGAGCAGTTCCTTATGCAGCTTATGCAGCTTATGCAGCTAAAGTGCAGCTGTCGCCGTCAGCTCAGAGAGATGGGAGATTTGCCGCCAGGGCTTGATCTAGTTGGTTTCGTAGACCACATGGGATGCAAACTTTGGGGAGCATTCTCTAGAAAAGAAGCAGTCCGAGTTTTACAACTGTCGTCAAACCCCTAAGCAACCAAGCCATATGTTTGCCAATGAGGTAGCCAAACATGCTAGGCATGCTTTTGGTGTGGTTTTGGACAATACCCTGCGCACTTTGTGCTTGAGAGTTTTTCTCAAGGGCTTAATCGACCAGGAGAAAGCTGCTTGGGTGAAGTTAAAACAGCCGTTTGACCTTCTCCAAGCCATCCACTAGGCCGAGGTGTGGGAAAGTTGTCACATGGACTTTGCTAACGCTGCTGTTTTGCAAGCAGCTGCCGTGGGACCGTTGGCTGTTGCTATTCCTTTGGAAGGAGCTGCAGCCGAAGCTTCCCAGTCCAAGAAAAGCAAGAAAGCAAAAGAAAAGGCCATGGTTCAGGTGAGCCAGGCGCTAGCTTTGCGGGATGTTGAGGACGATGATCAGTCCGATGATCTCAGCAATGTGGTGGTGCAAGCTCTCC
Source organism: Sthenelais limicola (assembly GCA_942159475.1). Lineage (NCBI taxonomy): Eukaryota > Metazoa > Annelida > Polychaeta > Phyllodocida > Sigalionidae > Sthenelais > Sthenelais limicola. The sequence goes on from OW804095.1 coordinate 83,884,275, forward strand.
ATGCCTGGCAGGGAAAGAAAAAGACAGACTCCTCCACTCAGCAGCCGACGACGACTGCTGGAGCGAAGGGAAAGAGAACCTGGCAGGTTCGGAAGTGCTATTTTTGTAGTGAGGAGGGACATTTTGCTTGGCTTGTCCTAAAAAGGTAGCACTTCTCGAACTCCTGAAGAAGGCAGATGCTTCTAAAGAGAAGCCTGCTGGTTCGGGAAACTAGGTTCGGCTCCTGTAGAAAGCGAGACGGGAGCCTTGGACAACACGCTTCTTAGTACCACAGTCCGCAAGGATCTTGGTAGTAGTACAGAAACTGGAAGTCCAGCCCAGGCACCGGTGTGTATGATAGGGTTAAAGCTTAGCGACAAGAAGCTATCCAATCCGATAGCTGGAGGTCCTAGGCCGCTGCCGGACGGTGGATTTCTTCCTAAATTGGTAAAGGAATGCTCGGGCGAAAGCCCTCATATCCATTGGGGGCAGCCCAAGTACCAAGCTGAGTTGGGGCAGGTTATTCTGGTAGACAAAGATCAGAAGATGTCTGCTCTGATTCAGAAGGTATCTGTTCAACAACTGGAAACTGGAAACGCTATGTGATAGACACTGGTGAAGCTTGTCCGATCAAACAGGCATACCGGCATATTCCTGTGGCGAAGAGAAACAAGGCAGAGGCAGAGATTTGGAAAATGTACCGTGAGGGCCGAATCGTTATGGTTGCCAAAAAGGATGGAACTCAGCGGTTTTGCGTTGACTATCGTCAGTTAAATTCCGTCACTATAAAAGATAGCTTTCCACTGCCTCAGATCGATGAGTGCATAGAATCACTTGGCAGAAACCAATGGTTTTGTACTCTTGTTCACTTGATCTTGAAAGTGGGTACTGGCAAGTGGCGATGGATGAGGAGAGCAAGTCAAAGACTGCTTTCCTGTCCAGTGTAGGGTTATTTCAATTCAAAGTTATGGCTTTTGGATTGTGTAATGCCCCTGCCACTTTTCAACGCATGATAGATCAGATGTTAGATGGCCTTCGTTGGAAATCATGTCTGGTTTATGTGGATGATATCGTGGTTTTGGGGAAAACTTTCGAAGAGTGCCTGGATAACCTGAGACTCGTCGTTGAGCGTATCAGAAATTATGGTCTTCTTTTGAAACCCAAGAAATGTGAATTTTTCTGCAAGAAAGTGGAATACTTGGCTAGGATTGTGTCAGGCCAAGGCATTCAAGCGGATCCGAAGAAGATCCAGAAGGTCAAGGACTGGCCGATCCCTATTAATGCAAGGGAGGTAAGGCAATTCATCGGATTTGCCTCCTATTACCGAGACTACATGAAAGATTTTGGTAAATTAGTGATTCCCTTACAGGAGGTTGTAACCGCGGCAGGGGGTGGACAAGCGATATACTAAACCTATAGAGTGGACTCCTCGTTGCCAAGATGCATTCGATACATGCAAGAATTTGCTAATCTCTGCACCTATTCTCGGGTATCCCCGTCCGACGGGTGAATTCATCCTTGATACAGATGCAAGTAGTTTTGGCATGGCCGGAATTCTGTCCCAGGTTCAGGATGGTAAGGAAGTGGTTCTATGTTTTGCAAGCAATAGTCTCTCGAAGCCACAGAGAAATTATTGTGCAACGAAACGGGAGCTGCTTGCCGTTCTAACCTACCTACAAAAGTTTCGCCGATAATTATTGGGTAATGTTTATTGGGTTTTGTTCGGACAGATCACGCCTCTTTGCGTTGGTTGCTCAATATCAAGGATCCGACCGATATGTTAGCCCGATGGCTACTCACCTTACAGGAATTCGGACTGGATCAGAGCATGATTTTGCATTGGGCAGGAAAACAGCATGATAATGCTGATGCGCTGTCACGCTTACCTACCAGAAAATGTGGAAGATCAGATTGCCTAGATTGTGGTGCGCACGATGCTATTATTGCCACTAATGTTTCTTTAGGGACTCAACAGAATGTGTTGCAAGAAGCTCAGCAAACCGACGCACTTGTAAAAAGATTGCTTGCAATGTTGGCTGGAACTGATCCAATTCCTAGCAGGGAAGACCTTGCTGGTGAGTCAGACAAGTTTTGGGCATTTGTCAGGCATCATGGTAGTATGGAGGTAAGAGATGGTGTGCTATGTCTGGGTTGGACAAGGCTAGCCACCAATAGGAAATACTGGAGGAAAATTGTCTCTGTTTCCATGAGGAAAGAGATCTTCCAGGGCATTCATGGTGCCAAAACTTCTGGTCATTTCGGAACCTTCAAGAATGTCTGGTCGGCAAAGATGAGATATTTTTGGCCGGGTATGAGATATGATCTAAAGCTTGTCCTGAATGTAATATGAGGAAGACTAAAGGTGGCAGTGGAATTTCTCTTCTGAAGAAAGAGAAACATAGATGGTAGATGGAACCGAATATCATTGGATATTCTAGGGCCTCTTCGGAGTACCACTAGAGGCAACAATTATATTATGGTTGTAGTAGACCATTTTTCTAAGTGGGCCGAAGCCTACCCCATGGCCGATCACACCGCCGAAAGTTGTGCAGAAGTCCTTTTTCGGGAGTGGATCTTGAGATTCGGATGTCCTGTGTCTTTGCAGACGAATGTAGCTCCAGAATTTTGATCGCAACTCTTGAAGAGTCTGCTTGAGATGCTGGGAATCGAGAAACTGATTACTCTCCCCTACAGGCCTATGAGCAATGGCCAATCGGAGAGGCTAAATAGGGTTCTTGTGGAACAGCTGTCTTGTATGACTGATTCGGTTGAGGTGGATTGGGATATGCTAACCCCTTGTATTGCTCATGCATACAGAGGGACAGTGCATGCCGCCACCTTATGCATACCGAATTTGGTACTATTCGGAGAGGAACTAGTAACACCACTGGATATTGTTTGTGGTGTAGAAAGTGGAGGCCTGGATTTCCCCTGTAAGGTTGCTTTCGTAGAGAACCTTAAACAGTGGATGAGAAAAGGACACCAGTACGTGAGGGATAATCTCGGAGTATCTGCCGTTCACCAGATAAGAGATTATAACAAGCGTTCTAGGCCCCTTTTGAGGAGGGGGAGGTGGTGTATCGATTCTGTCCCCCCAAAGCGAATAAGAAGCTCGGACCTAAAGGGGACGGGCCTTATAAGATCCAAAGGTTCATACGAGGTACCACCTGTGAACTGGAGGTCTTATGCGATACCAGGTCCACCCAATCCAGACTTTTCCACCAATTAAAGTAGTTTACAGAAAACATTTTCCGTCCATTATTCCAATTGCGGAAATCCCCTTTACTTACTATATGACCAGTAGCACCAGAAATCATGCAGTGGCCTTGGGGGGAACTAAAATCAACCACCAATATACATGATTTTTCTGCCAAGTGAAGTACTTGGCGGAAACAGCATTTTCTGCCAATTATTCCAATTGCGGAAATCACCTTTACTAAATATATGACCAGTAGCACCACAAATCAGTCAGTGGCCTTGGGGGGAACTAAAATTAACTACCAATATACATGATTTTTTTGCCAAGTGAAGTACTTGGCGGAAACAGCATTTTCTGCCAATTATTCCAATTGCAGAAATCACCTTTACTTAATATATGACCAGTAGCGCCACAAATCAGTCAGTGGCCTTGGGGGGAACTAAAATTAACCACCCAATATACATGATTTTTCTGCCAAGTAAAGTACTTGGCGGAAACAGCATTTTCTGCCAATTATTCCAATTGCAGAAATCACCTTTACTTACTATATGACCAGTAGCGCCACAAATCAGTCAGTGGCTTTTGGGGGAACTAAAATTAACCACGAATATACATTATTTTTCTGCCAAGTGAAGTACTTGGAAGAAACAGCCTTTCTGCCAATTATTCCAATTGCAGAAATCACCTTTACTTACTATATGACCAGTAGCGCCACAAATCAGTCAGTGGCCTTGGGGGAAACTAAAATTAACCACCAATATACATGATTTTTCTGCCAAGTGAAGTACTTGGCGGAAACAGCATTTTCTGCCAATTATTCCAATTGCGGAAATCACCTTTACTAAATATATGACCAGTAGCACCACAAATCAGTCAGTGGCCTTGGGGGGAACTAAAATTAACCACCAATATACATGATTTTTCTGCCAAGTGAAGTACTTGGCAGAAACAAAATTTTCTGCCAATTATTCCAATTTCAGAAATCACCTTTTCTGCCAAGTGAAGTACTTGGCAGATACAGCATTTTCCGTCAATTATTTCAATTGCAGAAATCACCTTTAGTAACCATATGATCAGTAGCACCACAAAATCATACATTGGGCTTTTGGGGAACTAAAATCAACCACCCATATATTCTTAATTTTTACGGAAAATATTTTCCATCAATTATTCCAATTGCAGAAAATACCCATACTTATATGACCAAGAGCCTCACAGAATCATAATTTGGCCTTTTTGGGAACTAAAACCAACCACCAATACATTCATAATTTTCTGCCATGTTAAGTACTTGGTGGAAAGTCAAATTTCTCTCAATTAGTCCAATTACAGAAATCTCCCCTTGCTATAGGACCAGTAGCGCCATGCCCTTTATATTGGCCTTTTGGAGAACCAAAATCTACCACAAATATAGTCATTATTTACTGCCAAGTAAAGTATTTGGCGGAAACTCTATTTTCTGTCAATTAGTCAAATTACAGAAATCTTCTTACTACCAGACTACTAGTGCCATGACCTTTACGTTGGCCTTTTGAAGAACTAAATTCAACTATCAATTTATTCATAGTTTTCTGTCAAGTAATATAGTTGGTGGATACTCTATTTTCTATCAATTATTTGAACTACAGAAATCTCTCCTTACTACAGGACCAGTAGTGCCGCAACTTTTACATTAGCCTCTTGGAGAACTAAAATCAACCATCAATATAATATTCATAATTTTATGCCAATAAAGTACTTGGATTATACTTGTCTCATGACTTGTACTTAGTCTGAAATATCTCCTTACTACAGGTCCAGTAGCGCCAGAACATTTACATTGGCATTTGGAGAACTAAAATCTAGCACAAATATATTCATATTATTTTAAAGTAAAGTACTTGTTGGAAACTCTATTTTCTGTCATTTATTCCAAAGACAGAAATCAACCTTCCTTACTACAGGACCAAGTAAAGTATTTGGCAGAAACTCTATTTTCTGTCAATTAGTCCAACTACAGAAATCTCTCCTTACTACAGGATCTTCCTTACCACAGGACCAGCAGAACTAAAATCTACTACTCTGGGTGTGGGCAGAACTAAAATCGACCACCATTGTTTATACATATTTTTTTCAGGAAAAAGCATACTCTGTCTCCTGCTCTCTTATTTTCTCCCACTCTCTTTTTCTTCTCGGCATCCTGGCCTACTCCACTCTGACCTCTTTACAAAGGTGTCCATCTTGAATGTAATTGAAAAAGTACCCATTGAGATGTAAATCTGCATAAATGTACTACAATCATTGAAAATACTCAGGAATTCATAAAAAAGGATCACAATAAAACAGTGTATAATGGCCATAACAATAGTTAATACAAATATCTAAAAAGTGGAGAGGTTCTCATGAAAATTTATTTCTGCCAAGTAGACCACTTGGCAGAAAGAAGGATATTTTCTGCTAAATAGGTTAATAGACAGAACTTGAAAATTCAGTTTTGATATGTATGTCACTGGAATGTTGTCTCAGATCAAAGTAACATCCATGAAATAGATACCAGATAGCTGCAAAAAAAATATATGCCATGTTGTTGTGTTAAGAGACAAAAAACAAATTTCAACCCAATAAACAGTATAACGAGAGAAAAAAACGTTTCTGTGACTTCTCACTTCAGACAACATACAATTTTGAACAAAATCATTCTTCCTAACTCCCACTATGATACAGGAATGACCTATTTATCATTAATGAAGACAACATACGATTTTGAATACAATCATCTAATGAGGAGTTAATACTCCAGCCAGTAGAGGTTAGCCATGGAGTTATGCATGCACTGTTAAAAAACATGTAATATTTTGAAACCAGAATTTCATTGGCCACTAGTAAAAGTAGAGTCAATTATCAAAGTTTGAATGTTTGTTATGGGAACTTTATCACATAAGAATAGACAACACCTGTACTTAATTGAATTAATTTTATTATAGATTGTTGATCCAATGGAGTAAATCGTAATGGAAAAGTTGATGTCAGAGTCACCAACCATATGAACAATTAATTTATTTGCAGCTATCATTATATTACACCTTTAAGTTTACTATGTTTGGTTTGCCTGGAAAACCTGCGTTGCCTAGATTGGCACAGATGGTGTTTTCATTTCTGACATGTTGTCTATTCGGAATAAAAACTCCTATATATAATTGGACAATTTGCATGAAGCTCATATTTCTATCAAAACTAATAGTTTGGGTAATCAAATAGCAGGCTAAATAACATGCACAATGTGCATAAGTTAGTAGAAATAAATTTCACCCAAGTAGATCACTAGCAAAAATTTTCTGCTAAATGAGTTAATTGCCAGAAATTAAAAAACATCTACTTTGATACTTATATTGCTGGAATTAACATTATCACTAATGAAGACAACATAGAATTTTTAACAAAATCATGTTATTTGGACAATCCATGTATATCATGTATAACTCTATAAAAAGAAATTTCCAAACTACTAAATAAAACATAGTGCAATTTATATAGAACATGATGATATATATGACCACATTTTTCATACATGTGTGTAATTTGGTAGAAAAATGTATTTCTTTTAAACAACTATTATCAGTCAATTGAATTATTTTGCAGAAATTTTGCAAATGTAGCACAAATGGCTAGACAGCAAATTATATTCAACTGGTCAATTTCGTCTATATCATATACAAATGAAAATCAATTTGGTCAATCAGCTAGTTCATCAAATAAGAGGACCAGAATAAGTTAAATTAACGGTTTAGATTCATTGAAAAATTTCTGCTAAGTAGACTACTGAACAGAAAGCATAAACTTTCTGCCAATGGCAGAAACAATATTTTCCGTCAAGTATGTTAATTGGCAGAAAGTATTTTCTCCACTATACACTAGATGGCAGTGTCTAAGTAACATCTCTGACAGATATTTGATAGATTTTTTGATTAATATCTTCATCAATACTATTCTTAGTTTGCACATGCACATACAGATAGTCATGAAAAGTAGAATAAAAAGGAATTATTACTTATTACTATTCTTACAATATATTTTGATCATAACAAATGTGTAGTTTGTGATGTGCTTTTATGTACAGACATGGCATGACTTACCCATTTACTTTTACCAAGCACTAAAACATAGTTACAACTCTAATACTCCATCACTTTTTCTTTGGGGACGTGCCCTATATACCCATGGATTATGTCATCATGTACAAAGCAAATGACAAAGATAGTTAGTACTCCCACTATTTAGATATATTTATATAGAAAACAATATATCAATTCTGGTTGCCCATATAATTTGTTTTTAGATTTTGGACATAAAATTATTGATACATTTGGTATTTTGACTTTCTTTCTTGGATTAACATAAGCTCATACATGCTAGTTAGATGACAAACAAAGGCCAGGTTTTGGTTCTTGTGTTTACCAATCCTATAAGAAGAGAGGGGTAGGGGGCATGGGCATATTCTAGGGTGACCAAAAACATAGTGATGTGTCACAGGAAAATGAGTCATTGGTCGCAAAAATGGATTTTGAAATATCATTATATTTGAAAAGATGACATCAAGTGGATTCCAATGGTGGGAAACAAAAAGGAGTATTTCTATATTTTATATTTGATGTATTTAGGTTTGAAAAACAGACAGCAATATTTCAAAAATGAGAATATCTTGAGAATAGATCACTTTGAAAAATATCATGTTCCTGTATATATTACTTAGACTAAATTGGATATTAATTATTGAATGCAGTTAGATAATGTATACTACTGGTGGGTGTTGCTGATTTGTACTGTATTTAGGCATGAAAGTGGGTCATGGCAAAAATACGAACCTGCGAGATCACTACACTTATGTATTTCTGGGAAGGGGAAATGTTTAGGGCAATGATTCTGATAATAATATTTGATCAGTTTCACAGAGTCTTGAAGGTTAGGGTAGATCGTATTATGCTAAGGGGGGCCAGATGATTTAATAGATGATTCCTTGGTAGGGTGGAAATAAAACCCAGTGTTGATGGTTTTTATATTTTATTTATACACAAGCTTTTACCCTTACATGGGGCTTTGTCAGGTGTTGATCACAGAGTTTCACTGCATGAAGGTCCTCCTAACATCTGGGCCCCACTGAGGGCAAAAACAACCAATAAATTGCTCTGTAAATCGAACCCAGCAAAATAAGAGATCTTGAGGAATTTGAATTGTTTAATGTTTCAACGAAATTTGATAAATCAAAACTTTTTGGGGTTAATGGGTATTTTTGGAAAGGTCGTTGAAATGAAATAAAATGTCTAGTATAGGCACCCCATATAATACCCTCAAAAACTCTGAAACTGCACCTCTTAGGTATGATTTTTTTTTAAATTTGCCTTTAAATACATTGTGTTACAGACAATGATGGTCATAAACATATTCAATCATTTGATTCATTGATAGAGCAATAAGAAGAATAAAATCCCTTTTGAATGGTATAATGGGAAACAGACCTACTCCCATAGGACATAAGATGTCAAGATCAATAGGGCGTGTAAGTGTCATGGTCGCCATCGCTCGCTTTAATTTTTTTAATCTCGTTATGTATCACTTTCAGGAAACGGCCATTGACAATGCATAGATGTAATGGCCATAAACAATGCATATAGTCAGATAAATATCCGCTCCAAATATCCGCCCCATCTACAAACAGTGAAAACTTTTTGGCCCAATGCATTTTCAATGGGAGCGACGTCACTTCCTTTCCCAGAAGAAGCAGCAAGTGCGTGACAAACCTGGTGGCGGCCATTTTGAACTTACAGGCCCTACTAGGATTATTGATCATTTTTTGTCTTTCTGATTCAAGACACTCATGTGGCCATCTTTCATAAAGCATACAGAAATCATTTATTGGATGATTTTTTTTATTAGATCACTTCGTATCATCAGCATCATGGATAGTGATGGAGAACATAGGTTTTAATTTCTGTCCTCCTCAATGAATTCAATAGCAAATGTATTGCCAAATTTTGTCATCGGTTATGCTCCATGACCACCTTGGTACATATGAATGAATAAACAAACATTTCCATGTAATCTTAATTCATTTTCAGAATGATATATTCATTATTTTTGTCCTTGTGTTTTATTTCCAGCATATTTAATGCTTTAATTTCCTAAATATCCTATGGCTTTGGTTGTGGACTAAGGCAAAGCAAGACACAAACACAGATTTCTCTACACATGAGCTTTATTGTCTCTCACAACCTTACTGCATATTGTTTCAAATCTCTGATCCACTACACACACATGCATAAATTATTTTTATTCAAGGTTCACTTTATAAAAAAAATAGGTTCATGAATGACAATTCAATTTTTTTGGCCCCAGCTACATTATTTTGGTGATAAAGAGCATAAAATAAAAATAGAAAATATGTGAGTATCTACCACAGAAAACTTTGATTGAATGACTTTGATTGAATGATGGTAATTTTTATTTTGTTTCCCAAATTGGTTGTACATTTTTATTGTTCATACAGGTCTTCCAATGAATGCCAGATATAATAATAACAGATACTAAAGAAACAGAAAGGTCAACAGTAGATGGAAAATGTACATCAAAGTACCTTGATCAGTACACCTATGACAAAAGATTAATAATGACATACCCAAAGCAGATCAAATATTCTAAATCAAAATGTCAGAGATGTTTAGAAACTAAAATAGAAATATCTATGCAGTATAGCTCAGTGTATTTACTTTTTTCATTTAAATACTGAAGCAGTTTAGCTTATTGTAATCATAACCAATATTGACAAATTTAGAAACTTAAACCTATGAGCAAATACCTCCATTACATATATCGACTGCGGCTGCACTGGAAAGTGAATGATACTGACTCAAGGTTTGGGTAGTCAGGAGCCTGGAAGATTTACCAGACCCCCCTTTATTAAATAACACAAAGAAAAAATAATTCGCAGACCTTCCCGTGTGGAGGGTCGAAGCAGAATGAGCCTCTACACACGGTCAACCTCTCTCGCTGGTCATAGTCAGGTGACCAAGCGTAAAGCCCGCTAGTGGCGTCACCTGGTGATATAGGAATCTCAAATTCTCGAGATGGCCAATATCGACTGCGGCTGCACTGGAAAGTGAATGATACTGACTCAAGGTTTGGGTAGTCAGGAGCCTGGAAGATTTACCAGACCCCCAACCCCCCAGCCGCAGGAAAATATATTTAAAAAACACCAGGAGGCACCACTAGCGAGCATAAAAAGATACATAAACATATGATATAAGTAAGAAAAAATACATACAAAATGAATAAGGCAAGGAATACAAAAATAGCGAGAATAACATCGAGATCAATGAGAAAAGAGTCTCAAAGCGTCAGAGACTTGCTTATCTTTAATTAACCTGGTCTCCACATCGGAAGACAAATAAAGAAGAACGCTTAAGCTCTTCCAATCACCAAAGTTTTTGATATCATATAAGGGCATACCCAACCTACTAAGAAAAGTAGCAGAACCACGTCTAATACTGTGGCACGTAAAATTACCAGAAACACCAGCCTTAGCAAGGCTACCTTTGAGTTGTTTAGCAAACCAGGAGTAAGAAATAGGAACTCTACTACCTGGCAGGCAGAAAAGAGGGTCCGACTCAGATGGAGAAAAGACCCTAACATACCTCTTTAACCACTTAACAGGGCACAAAATTGAACCTGGAGAGATATTAACTGGAATTGACTGGACCCGCTCCCTAAATTGAATAGTTTTAGAAGAGGATACACGAACCACAAAACCATAATCAGTGAAAGATAAGTCACTCCAAGATAACATATGAACGGAGCTAGTAAAATGGCTTTTCCTCAGCAAACAGCGGAAACTAAAGCAGAGGGCACACCAAAAAACAAAAACGGACCAATCCGAGTGATCTAAGGTGTGAAAAATGGACAAAATATGGGCTGGTAATAAAGGGTCCGATTGCAAGGCACAATCACCAATCAAACGTCTAGCTCCCCGAAGGGTACACTTCACTAGGAAATTACCTTTAGCTGAGGGGGGAACACCATACATCTCATGCAAGGACCAAAGACTACTTAAGTAATTGGCAATGGAAGAATAAGCTAAAAATTTAGCCAAATAAGTAATATACAGGCAAACAACCTCAACCGAAGCTGGGAGAGGAGTTAAATCATAATCCGAACAGAAACGGAGAAAACGAAACCACTGGGATTTCCTAGTAATCCAAGTACTATCTACCCAGCACATCCGTTGAACCTTCGTACAATCTTCCATAAGCTGGTCCAAGGAGGCTGTCAAAGCAACAAAAAGAAAAAATAACTGGAAAACCGAAACAATTAAATTTATGCGAGGAAAAAACTCTGGATAAAGAATCCGCAAAGACATTCTCCTCTGAAGGAATATAACAAGCTGAGATATCTATGTCCCATAAGGCTGAACACCAAAACAACTCTCTCAACAAACACATAGCTAAGGGGTTACTACTCCTACCAGTCTGAATCATCGACATAACCTGGGTGTTATCAGTATGAAAAAGAACTGCATTACCACGCAACATCTTGCTCCAACGTTTAACCGAAACAATAATGGGCCAAAGCTCCAAGATATTAATATTAGTGCTAGTCAAATCGTCATACCTAGGGGGAAATTCATAATGCTCACAAGGAGCCAGAACTTGATCCCAACTACCATAGAAAAAATCTGGGCCCAAATAACCCCCAAAACCGGACAGGGATGAATCAGTGTAAATATGAATGGCCGGGGCATAATAACCAGATAATCGCCTAATACCATTGAAAACAGGGAGGAAACTGCTCCACCATTGCAAGTCTTGCTTGTAAATCACACCCAATTTTACTCTAGAGATATTCTTAGTAGCTTTGAGAAGCGAATACAATCTTCTACAAAAAGTTCTACCTCCTTTAACAACCACTGCACAGTGTGCTAAGTAACCTGTTAAACGTTCCAACTCTTTCCTCGTACAGTAATCTTTAGCAAGAACAGTGTTAACCATAATTAAAGCACGATCAATTTTATCTTGAGGAAGCTTGAAACACCAGTTAACAAGATCAATTACAATACCCAGATAGGTAGGTGAATGAGTAGGAGTAATAACCTTGTTAAAGTTAATATTAAAACCTACAAACCTCAGAAGTTTTATTAAAACATTCTGACGGTGCGCACATACATCAAAACAATCACCAGCAAGGAAAAAATCATCGATATAATTAAGACAATCCATACCCCATAATGACATTAACTTAGCAATGAAGCCACTATAAGTGTTAAATATAAAAGGGGCTGACTTAATGCCAAAGCATAAGGCATTGTCTTTGAAAAAACAATCTTTCCCAGCATAGTTCCAAACAAAACCAAAATAATTTCTGTGAGGAGGGTAAATGTTAATGGTACGATAGGCATTTGAGATATCTACTACACAACCATAACCATTTCTGGATACAAGATCAATCGTATCATAAACCTTGTAAAAAGCAAATTTCTGAGCAGTACTGTCCATACAATCGTTAACAGATAAGAAGGGTCTAGAGCAATCAGTAATTGGTCGTAATCTACCATCTTTACGCGTAACGGCACCAAGAGCGTGAATACAATTAGGTTTATCACTAGAAAGTGAAATATTACCATTAACTGATTCAGTAATTACCGTAGTGTCCATTTTAGAAACTACCGAAGAATCAAGTATAGAGGAGTAATTGTTAACTTGATAACATATATCAACACCATCATCGATTACCTTGAACCCCCTGCAGGTACCATTTAAGATAAATTGAACTAAGTCAGGGTCATTCAAATTACATGCGTCCACATCTAATAAAGTAGCAACGCGGCAAGGTTTAAGCTGAGTAGGGACCCAGTCTAAATAATAAATACAAGAGCACAAGCCTAAGTAACAGCTTTCGGTAAGGTGAAGAAATTGATTATCATAAACTCTTACACTCTTCACATAACCTTTAGGTAAGTAACGAGAACGTAATAATAGTTTCATATCAAAACTATCCGAAGATTCATTATGGTAAGGAGAAACAAAAGTGGCAGGAACATCCCAACACGAAAAATCACTAGGTGTAACGATCACACAAATGGGTAGGCGACCGCCATCTTGGCAACATGTAAACAAGTACCCGGACTCGACTTCCGGTTGAACGTCAACCAGAACATCGAATAAGCTACGATTAATTACATTTCCAGTTTCAAAAGTAATGTCAGAATGATATTTGGGAAGACTAATGTCAGGTTCAATCCCAATAAAGTCACAATAATCTAAGCAAATGTCAGTAAAGTTCGAATCAACATTAGTGAACGGACGCATAAGTGAACATTGCCGGTCAACCGGAAATCCAGGGCCGGGAGGGCCATCCAAACAAAATGGCGGAATAACAACATCAGTCGAGTCATTTTTACCAGGAGCAAATACATGCCCAGAAGAAACTGTGTTTGAAATACAAGAGCTAGCGTAAGGCAATACATTAACAAAGTCACAAGAGTCAATATTACCGACGGTAAGGCTAGCTTCAACACCCAGAACACTAGTTTTTAGACAATTCAATTCGTTTTCCCTGCCTACCGGCACCTATGCATTGGTACCCGAGCCCGACTTACAGCTCGTCCTGGGATGCGACCCAGAGCAAACCGAACAAACATGAGGGAACTTACAATCATTGTTCAAGCAAGACCCTTTATTAAACCCCCAGCAAATGCCTTTAGGCTCTTTCTTCTTAGAATCATTAGTGGAAGTTTTCAATTTAGACTGGGAAACAGAAATTTTACGAGCGTAGTCGTGGCTCAGGAACCGCAGGGCATATCCCATATGCCAGGCAGAATAGGCATTTAAACCCTTAGACTTGGCAAGTTCTCGCACCGCCTCGTCATATTTGCAGATACCTTTTGTTTGGTATGCTTGAGTACTTGCCTTTTCGGCCACAAAGCAATTGTGCTCAAGCATACCCTCTATATCTAAACCTTCACGAAATTTCTCCAACATTAATGCGCCGTGACAATACCAAAGCTTTTCACCTGACATAAATTTACTTCTCTCCTCCTTAGGGAGAAAACGTTTCAGTTTGAAAGTATTCTTACGTTTCTTTGAATTCCCATGTTTTCGCTTAGGCTTGTGCTTCCTGCTGGAATCCGACGAGGAGGAGGACGAGGAACTGCTTGAGGAGGACGAAGACGACGAGGAGGACGATGACCGTCTGTGCCGGCGGCTTCTTCTACCATTATGGGAACGATTCCTGGATCTTCCACGCGAATTATCAGAGTCTGAGGACGAAACTGCGGACTTCTTAGACTTCCTACGTCCAGACTGCTTACCCCTCGTGCCACCGTATTTGGCAGGAGAAGGCTGGTGATTAGCAAAAGTTCCCAACAAGTTTTCAAGCCTATCAAACCTTTCTGTCGACTCGTCAGCGACTGTGGCCAACCTCCCAACGTGCATTTGAATTACCCCAACTGCCGTATGGAGATTATCAAATTCTGCCCTGCGTACATGTTGAGCAAAAGGAACCTGTCCACCACCACCAGCAGCAATATTCCCACCATGACCGACTGGGATATTGATACCACCAACTGCTCCTTGTTCACCATTTGGGACATTACCAACAGGAACGACAGGCACTTTAGGGACATTGACATTAGCCACATTACCAACCGGGACATGCAAAGGTTTACCAACACTCTTAGCTGCAGGAGTCTCCTTCAATGGCCATACAGGTACCACTCCTTTTTTACCAACTTTAGCAGCTTTCCCCTTAGCCGGCCTGGAAGTTTCTGACTTTCCAGCCGAGGAAGTTAGTTTAGGAAACTCAGTAGGGTAACTTTTCCAACCAATATTAGAGCCAGCCGTAGAATTCTGCTTAGCATTTGCCGGTTTAGTGTTAGACTGCTTTTCTTTCTTGAACTGATTAGATGTAGGTGTCCATCTAGACCAGTCCACCAACCTTGAAACCGATTCACTTTCAGAAAATTCATTTTTACATGAAAAATCAGAAGTATCCAACATTAGTTCACATTTCGCTCCCGTTGGAGGATAGTGAACAGAATTACAACTTTTGCACGAACGCATACGTTTACCAGGCATGGCAAAGCGTAAGCACCGGTGCTCAGTCAGTCTAGGCAAAAAATAATTTGCAGACCTTCCCGTGTGGAGGGTCGAAGCAGAATGAGCCTCTACACACGGTCAACCTCTCTCGCTGGTCATAGTCAGGTGACCAAGCGTAAAGCCCGCTAGTGGCGTCACCTGGTGATATAGGAATCTCAAATTCTCGAGATGGCCAGTAAAAACTAATCTGCAGATCCTAACCACATAATAATTATCAAGTTCATGAAGGTATAATCAAGGTATTATATATTATTGTTTCACTTAAAGTGGCTAAGATAGTTAAAAATATAGGTTTGGAGTAGTCAAGAATATCCTTGAAAATTTCCCCAACAAATAAATCAAACTTTCTTAGTCCTATCATCATCTTGTTTTCTTTTTAGCTTTCCCATTTGCTGTGAAAATACAATCATTTGAAACATTCTATGCTTGTCTCTGTGCCACCCCCATGACGGTGTTTGAATTGATAGAACTGCCTTCAACTGGGTCACAATGTGGTTGAGGAGAACTGTCAATCTAGCTCAAGTCGCGAAATGACCAGTGTCATACCTATTATTTTGTTCTAACAACCTTGCTAGCTACAACGGTTGCTCATCCCAACTTACAATGGCAGCTATGAATAAAATCACTCTCTTTATGGTAAAATATCTGTTAAAGTATGAAATATACCATTTCTGCATCTCCACAGATGCGTCAGGTAGGTTCAAACACGTAACATACTAGAATATTGTGAGGAAATTCCATTACTCATGATTCTAGCCCTGAACAGCGAGGACACTTTAAGACTTATATTAACATATTGCAATGTTTTAAACATTAATGTACTAGCACCAACATAGTTTCAGATGAAGTTTCCTAACATAGAATTCAGCTTAGACAATCTGTATGCTTTTTCATCATAAAGCTGTGATTAGACGGGGTAAAAGTTTGTAGGCTTCCTATATACTGTTGTCACCGTCTCGTTCGTCTGATCTTCTATTAAATAACCCGAAAGACATTCTCACGTTGTTGTGTTGTTATTGGATTCGTCTGAGTTTGTCTGTGTTCTGCCACGTTCTTCGCTGTTCATCAATTACTATAAGTTATAATTTAAGGGAAAGTATTGGGACCTAGCAGAGGCTATAGCCTTCCTGGTGGGGATCGCACACACACAGGGCTCTCTGTATCAGTTAATTAAATGAGTTGGATGGGACGAATGCCCAGCAGGGCCGGTTGACATCTATCTCCGATGAATGTAGACTCAAAGTCGTAAAGTACAGTTAGCGATCTTGCTGCTTTATTTCTTCAAGTATTCAAGGGCGCTCTATCGCGTTCCCTGCCTGGGCTCCAACTGCCCTTACCCTGTTTCCCACCCATATTTATACCCCCCTCCCCCCCAGAGAGCCGTCCTCACTCACAGTACGAGACCCTAGCACCCCGAGCGGCGGACGAACGTACCCTATACATCGTTCGTCCACCGCTCCCCGATCCCTCTACTACACTACCCTCCCCTTAAAATATTTTGGACCCCAAAATTAACACTATAAATCCCTGAACATTTCAACTTCTACGATATGTCTTTTAGAACAGCCTCCTCTAAACATAAGGCTAATACTTCACTTAACAATTTAACAACATCAAATCACAGGACTGCAAGGTCGTCCAACTTTATTCGTCTTCCTCCTCTACTTGGTACGTCTTCCAAGCTGTCTGGATAATATGGCGTACACCCGGTTCCAGTTCTTCACTCTCTGTCTTCTCCCAGGTCGTCTCGACTGGATGGGTAATCATCTCCGGTAACTCGATCACTAATTTCGGTTCAGGTAAGGGAGTTCCCACATCCGCGCGCCAGGTGAACCATCTCCGGTATTTTACTGTCCAAGTATCCTCCTCATGACGGACATCCCAAGATTGCTTCCAGTTGGACATGTGCACATTCTTGGGCACAAACATCTGGGCTGGTAGGGGCAAATCCGGTCCTCCTCCGGGGAAGAAACGGCTCGGTGCACCCCGACCTTCTTTTTGAGAACAGTGGCCGCCCCTCCGTCCTCTGGCTGGTCAGTCTCTGTTTCCTAGATGAAGTTGGTTCCTCTGTGTCCAGCTTCAAGGAAGCCATTTTGGAGGCTGGACTCACCATACTGTCCTGTTTAGTTGGGAGGTTTGATTGGATTGGTAGAGGTTCGTCCGGTAGCTCCTGTTCCCACTGCTTGGCTGGCAATTTGTTCCAGGTTGGTCTTGGTCCGGGGTGTCAGGTCCCATGGAATTGACCACGGAGAGGTCCCTCCTGTGGCGACCTGTGTCCCCAGCTGCTGTTGGTGTCAGGTAGGAGTGCCCATACTACCCAACACTGAACCACCCGGTGGTGTCATATGGGACAACGTTTCCATAACCATGGCCCCCATTTGTCCGAAGTTCATCCCAGGGCTGAGTCGGGGAACATTCGGCCTCGTCCTGCGTGCTCCCAACATGTTAAGCATAGCTTGCTGTGTATTAGGTGTGGCTACATGCATCGGCCATCCCGGCCAGGGGCTGGTTAGTCCTGGTGGGAACTGTAGTGTGGGGAATGGAGGTGGGCTTGTCTCATTCAAACTACTGGGTGGTTGGGTGACTGTGGTTCCTGGCACTTTAGAAGGGATCCTGTCCCCTTCACTGCTGGACTGTTGCACTGTCTATGAGACTACTGTCCCCCCACTCTCTTCGGGGCCGGTTATGACTTGGTCACTGCTTGAACCATCCACTCCCTCAGGCTCTTGAGTAATAGAGGACACGGCCTGGTGTATTTCATCACCCATAGTCAGTTCAATCTGGGGGTCCTCCCCTATATCATCATCTTCAGCCCCTACTGTGAGTTAGTCTGACTCTGTGTCCACCTTTTCCACGTCAACCTCATCGCTGAGTTTCGACAGCACTTCCACTGCTGCTCGTTTGAGACTCTGTTGATTCTCCCCTTCCTGTTGGTTTGGATCCCCGCTGGACGAATCCACCAACCTGGACACTTTGAGTTGAGACTCAGATGGGAGGCTAGGGGCCATATCAACCAGTGGGACCTGAGAATGTTCGGTATCATGTCTCACCTGTTTTTCCTTGAGGTCGGCTTGGCTCTCCTGGGGCACTGGTACTGATGCCGATGCTACTTCTTCCTCCTCCAGTGGAGCTTGTCCAGCTGCGCTGGTTGGTTTAGTGGCTGGTTTCCGATTAGTCTGTCCCTGGGTCTCCTTACTAGCCTTCTGGGGTTTGCTACGACTCCTGACCTTATCTTTTGATGATGGAGCCCGGTTTGACTGGGAGGTACTCTTGCTGGTCTTCCGGGGACTTGATCGGGTCGTCACTGTCCTATTGTCGTCGTCTATCCGCCGCCGTTTGGGTGATGACGGGCGCGTGAGAGATACACTATATGACGGTTGATCCCTCAAGCGCGGGCAGTGGCGATCCCCCGTTCTAAACTGCCAGATTTTTTCCTCAGTAGCAGGACGAGCCCGCTGAAGCTGAAGTAGGCTCGCTGAAGTAGGGTCAGAATACGTGAGGGGCCAGGCTCGAGCTCGATGTTGTGGTGTTTGAGGACATGTGGAGGAAGGTCTGTACCTCTAGACCAGTATGAGGCTTTGCCGCAACCTTTGATGGGGCAAAGATGACCAAGGAATAGTTGCTCGTGTATAGCCATGTGTTTGATCAGCGCCGGTCTGTCCCCTGACAACTTAAAACACACCCAGCACTGTAGTGCTCCGTACAGCCCGGGGTTGACTTGGTCTATGTCCTGCCGAGTCCAGCTCTTCCTCTCTTCCTCCTCTACGGCTTGTAGCAACTCTTTGGAGGCTGCCATGTCGTCTGTCAGGTGACTCGGAACTCGCTCCAGTGTATTCTGATGTAGCTGGCAGGTAGGTTCGGTGTTCTGGTGCTCTGTCTTAGTACTACTAGTGCTCTGTCTCGTCTTGGCTTCGTCTACTCTCTCTGAACTCGGCTACCGGCAATGGCTTCTTGTTTACATCCGGGTCTCGGTCCCGCTTCCGGTGGACGACGATTCGTCCGTCCGTTGGTGGCGCCACTGCAGTTGGTCTGGCCGGGTCTCTGTGAGAGGGAATGACTATCTGGGAAGCTATACTTGGCCTCTGTAGCCCAATGTCGTCTGCCCCCTTAAAATCGATGGTGGACAGATGCTCCCTCTGCTGTTTCCCTCCTTCTTCTCTTCTTCTCTCCCTTTCCCAATCACTCCCCCTACGTTGGTGGTCCCCGCTCTCATTCCTCCTCTTTTGCGGCCGCCACTCTTCTCGTGGACGAGTGTTCCTATGTCCGCGGTGAGGCATGACAAAGTTAATTTGTTCCTGACGAGCTATAGTGACTTGAAGTGCAGTCCCCAAGGGTCTCGAGTAGAGTTACTGAACTTTGAATTTTGACCAAGCAACCGCCTCCTGGGCTGATGAGGTCATAATCGTCCTGACGACGCTGACTCCTCCTCCTGCCAACTCGGCCCAGCCCTCGTTGAGGTGTCGTTGCCGGGCGAGTTTCAGGCTATCTCCATGTACTACCTTGATTTGTCTCCCCCATCGTATTCTATAGGTGGTATGGGACAGCCGAGTCTCTACAGTAGCCAATGGTCTGCTAGCTAGCTTCGTCCGTCTCCTCGTCCCTTGATTTTTTGTCTGTTGACATGTAGCACAGCACTCGATTTCTAGGGCTATGTGTTTGTCCATACCTGGCCACACCTGTCTACGCCCTAGTTTCTCCTTCGTCCGGTCCCGGCCTCCATGTAACCCAAAAGGTCCTTCGTGAGCTTGACGAAAACGTCGGTGTAACCAATGAGATTCCACTTCCCCGTATCCCCTCTCAGCCTCAGGGCGATTTCCCGTTTCCATGCCGTGTCTGAACTGTTGTATTAGTGGGTCGGCTTCTTGAGCTTCTCTCAGGTCCTCTATCGTCTGCTCCGTCCGGAGAGACCCTACTAGCAGGGGAGGTTTGTCTGCTTCCTCGTCCGTCTCGTCTCCTTCCGTTCGTCCACACTGGCTGCATGGCTGTCTTGACAGCCCGTCGGCATTCCCATGGCGGGTGCCCGGCCGGTGCTCTATACAGAAGTCATAGCACCCCAGTTCTTCAATCCAGCGTCCCAGTTGGCCCTCTGGCTCTTTAGTTTGCATCAGCCAGCGAACTCCTTCCCGGATACCAAATGTCCCAAAAACCCCACCTCTTTCTGGAATAAATGACATTTCTTGGTCTTCATACGGAGCCCGCCTCTCGTAGTCGTGTGAACACTTTCCGAACTCGGCTAGCACACTCTTCCACCGTTCGTCTGAATATAATAACATCGTCCAGGTAGACGAGGCACTCGTCTCCCACCATCCCCGTCAATACCGCATCCATCAGACGTTCAAACGTGGATGGTGCGTTAACTAGGCCAAAAGGCATGACACGGAATTGGTACAACCCCTTATGGGTGCAAAAAGCGGTCTTCTCCTGGGCTTCTTCGTCCATTGTTACTTGCCAATATCCGCTGGCCAGATCTACAGTGGCAAATACCCGAGCCCCAGCCAGATTGTCCAGAATTTCATCCATGCGGGGCAGTGGATATGCGTCCTTCCGAGGGACCTGATTCAGTTGTCGGTAGTCGACACAAAATCGCCAGCCTCTGTCTTTCTTCCGGACGAGAACTACCGGAGAAGCCCAGGAGCTATGGGACGGTTTGGCCACCCCTAGTCAAGAGTTTTTCCAGTTCGTCCTCTACCAACCTCCTACGGTGAATGGGAACTCGACGGGGTCGGGTTTTGATCGGAGGATGGTTCCCTGTGTCAATGGCATGAGTGGTGCGATCCGTACATCCTAATTCGTTCTCGAATAGGTCGGCGAAGTCGCTGTATAGTTCTTTCACCAGCTCTTCCTTTCCCTTGACCACGGATTGGTCCGTCTGGTTCCATAAGTTTTGGCATATTTCTAGTTCGTCCCGAGGGGCGATTCGTCTCACCTCCTCCATAGTGGGCTCAGTCGTTTCTATTTGCTCCGCTTCTATCTCTTCCCACTGCCCCATCCGTTCGCCCGGATGTAACTCCACGTCTCCGTTGGTCGGGTTCAACACCCAGATCCGTGCTGATCCTTCCACCACCCGACTCACTGTCCTGGCCGTCCAAAGGCCCGACTCCAGCCAGCAGGGTTCTATTACTACCTCTGTCTGACAATTCCACTCACCTACTGTCGCCAGTAGATTCGTCCAGGTGCCCGAGGGGATCGTTCCGCCCTCCCTCACCTCCACAGGTCCCACCTGTATTACACTGTGATTGAACCGCACAGTCTGCTTGTCCACATCCACCACCCCTTTCAAAGGGCGGAGTACGTCCATCCCTAGGATGCCCATGTAAGCTATGTCTACCACTATTGCAGGTACTGGAATCTTCATTCCTTGAAATGCCACGTCCAGTTGGATTCGTCCCAGTAGGTTCATGGGTTGACCTCCAACCCCCACTACTCTGATATCGGTGGGCCGCAGGGTTGGGCGAGGGTCCATCCCTTCCCAAACGGCCCTGCCTAGGAGCGTGACACAAGCGCCTGTGTCCACCAACCAGTCTATCCAGGTATTATTGCAGTGCCCCCGCACTATTAGGCCCTTGGATGACATATCCCATCTCCCCTGTACATTTGTCTCTGTGGTGCTTGTGCCGGATGCTGCTAGGACAGTGGCCCGGCCACCTACTGTCCTCCGGAGTTTTCCGACCCCGTTGGTTGTGGTTTCGGGCCGTGATGCGGGCATTCTCGTTTAAAATGTCCTGGTTCTCCGCACCCAAAACACTTGTTCCCGAGATCTCGTCCACGGACGGGTCGTTGCCATCCGTCCACCTTGGTGCACAGGGCTTTTACCAGCGCTTCAAGCTGCTCTACTCATTCGTCCGCTCCCTTCTCACTCTGAACCGCTCGGATAGCTGAACGTGACTTTCCTTGCTCTTCTGCAGTGAAATGGGCCCCTCCGTGAAGAGCAGCCGACCGGGCTTCCACTAGGGTCTGGGGTTTCGCCTGGGCTACCCATCTCCTCAGACTGGTGTCAGACAGAGAGGATGTAAGTAAGTCTTTCCCCAAGTCATCCAAAATCTCGCAGTAGGATACGCCAGACGAGCTAGTCATTCTATCTCGTCCACGATTTGCTGGATACTCTCCCCCTCCTTCTGTTTTCTGGCCCTTAGCTCTGTGCGATACAAAGCTATCTGATCCGCTGGTTGGAATCGCTCGTGTAGAGCGTGCATTAAGTTTTGGTAGGTGTCTTCTTCCGCGAAGTTGAGCTTCTCTAGGATCCTCTGTGCGGACCCGGACAGACAAACCCCAAGGTGCAGTCCGCGCTCGTGGTTGGTCCACCCATTCAAGTCGGCCACCAGTCGGAAATGATGCAAGAATTCCGTGAGGGAGCCCTTCCCATCGAACGTGCGTGGTGTTACTTTCATCTTCTTCTGAAACCCTGCCAAAGGCTCCGTTTTCGGTGTTATTTCTTCTTTGGGCGTTCGTCCTGCTTCTCCTTGGCTAAGGACCCCGGCCCTCTCATAGCCATGTCCTAGCCAGCTGGCCCAAGTCCGTGGATGAGCGTTGATTTCTCCTGACAGTGAAAGAGGATGAGTTTCGTCTGGAATCATCCCACCGCTGCCACCATTGTTGTCACCGTCTCGTTCGTCTGAACTTCTATTAAATAACCCGAAAGACATTCTCACGTTGTTGTGTTGTTATTGGATTCGTCTGAGTTTGTCTGTGTTCTGCCACTTTCTTCGCTGTTCATCAATTCCTATAAGTTATAATTTAAGGGAAAGTATTGGGACCTAGCAGAGGCTATAGCCTTCCTGGTGGGGATCGCACACACACACAGGGCTCTCTGTATCAGTTAATTAAATGAGTTGGATGGGACGAATGCCCAGCAGGGCCGGTTGACGTCTATCTCCGATGAATGTAGACTCAAAGTCGTAAAGTACAGTTAGCGATCTTGCTGCTTTATTTCTTCAAGTATTCAAGGGCGCTCTATCGCGTTCCCTGCCTGGGCTCCAACTGCCCTTACCCTGTTTCCCACCCCTATTTATACCCCCCCTCCCCCCAGAGACCCGTCCTCGCTCACAGTACGAGACCCTAGCGCCCCGAGCGGCAGACGAACGTACCCTATACATCGTTTGTCCACCGCTCCCTGATCCCTCTTCTACAATACATACATACATACATGCATAGGGATACAGGCATCTATTAAATAACCCGAAAGACATTCTCACGTTGTTGTGTTGTTATTGGATTCGTCTGAGTTTGTCTGTGTTCTGCCACTTTCTTCGCTGTTCATCAATTACTATAAGTTATAATTTAAGGGAAAGTATTGGGACCTAGCAGAGGCTATAGCCTTCCTGGTGGGGATCGCACACACACACAGGGCTCTCTGTATCAGTTAATTAAATGAGTTGGATGGGACGAATGCCCAGCAGGGCCGGTTGACGTCTATCTCCGATGAATGTAGACTCAAAGTCGTAAAGTACAGTTAGCGATCTTGCTGCTTTATTTCTTCAAGTATTCAAGGGCGCTCTATCGCGTTCCCTGCCTGGGCTCCAACTGCCCTTACCCTGTTTCCCACCCCTATTTATACCCCCCCCTCCCCCCAGAGACCCGTCCTCGCTCACAGTACGAGACCCTAGCGCCCCGAGCGGCAGACGAACGTACCCTATACATCGTTCGTCCACCGCTCCCTGATCCCTCTTCTACAATACATACATACATACATGCATAGGGATACAGGCATTGGAAAGTATTCTGTTTCTTAAGAATAATTGTTTTGCTCTTTTTGTGAAGAGAGGGATGATTTATGCCATTTCTTTGTTACATGTCAACGAACCAGCGAATTTTGGACCAAGTTATGGGAAGAATTTAGCCGTTATGAAGTACTAAGACCTGTGATAGTAGGAGGTATTAACAAGTGTGATATACTGCTTGGCTTCTTAAAAAAGAAAAAGGATAGCTGGTTCTTAAATTGGATTGTGTTAATGGCAAAGAATTACATTCATAGGCAGAAGTTGTTTTATGAGAATGACATTGTCTTCAGATAAGGTATCGCTCTTTAAGGTATAACGCAGTGTTTGATTTAAAAAGTAATAAGTGGGTGAAAAGAGTAGACAAATATGTGGGTCAAATGTACAAATTATAATAATATTTTTACAAAGTGGCGTGGATGTATAGTTATAAGGTAAAACGATGGGGTGTATTGAAAATATTTTTAATCATCCTCTTATGAGAAAGTGTATTTTGTATGTTAATGTGAGCAAGTTTTGTTTGATGCTCTGATGGAGTTAAAAGTTAAATTTAAGAAGTGGAGGAAAAGAAAAACCCGAAAATCCAAAAAAAACCATAAAATAGGGTCAACGTAATAAAATGTCTTAGCATCGTATGAGCCCAGACGGCAGGTATGTTGGAATAAAACCCTTTAAAAAAAAAAAAAAAAGAATAATTGTTTTAAACAGTAGTCTAAAGGTTTTTTCAGGTAGGATAAATTAAGAATCGAAGAGGGCAGGGTAAATCAAGAACACAAAATATTTGTGCTTGGTACATATTGAATCATGGATACTAACAAATGAAATTCTTTGACACTTCCATACATCTTCCTTGTTTACCTCTAACAGGAGAAATATAAATTCCAATACAGATAGTACTTGGCACATACTAATCAGCAATCAAAGGTGTAATAACTAGGGGACAAATGCCGAAATCAGAGATTAATAATTATAACTGTATTTGAAATGATGTCAACATAGGATCAGGATGGTCACAAACCTGTTGACACTTTCTCAGTGCCATCATGACATCACCACCAACTAATTTCAATGTTTCACTAAGACGTAGTGAGAGTATTTTCCCAAAAATCAGATTTAACATCATTGCATAGACTGTTAGACATATACATCCATCAGATATGCTGCAAAATATGCCACATTTTATGACCCACACAAATTTAATGCACCATATTCATTAGCATCAGTCCTGATTGCTGTTACACAAACTTTATGATGCAAGATAAAACATTTTTATGGTCCCTTCACACATATTTAGGCAGTGACATTTGGGGCTATACAGTAGTAGTAGTATTTCACTAAGATTGACAACCCTTTGAAGAAAGGATTCTGCTCAGACATCTAGTTGAAAAATTACTAATGTCTTAACAAAAATTGAAAAAGATTATTATTTGATTATCAAATAAAAGCAAAATGGGGCACAACTTATTGCCCTAGTCCTTGGTCATGATGTCCTCTGTTGTAGCCGGCTTCTCTTCTATATTCCTTTTCTTCAGCTTATTTTGTAGGCTGTAGTGCTGGGTTTACTTCCTGGTATTGATCCTCTTGTGTTCTACTTGCCTGGTGGTTGTCTCCACTTTTTGTTTGGCTTGATACTCTCCCTAGAAAACAATTCAAACATATCTCAGACTTAGTATAGGCAGGGTATCATGTAATGTAACCAGATATTGTATTACAGCTATTTAGAAGATTGCAAATTATTCTAACTGTATGTCTTAATAAAGGTCTTGAAATCGTCTGTTACAAGGTCAGTGGGTTGTGTGTGTGTAGGGAGGTGGGGTCAGGGAAGACAAATACTTGGAATAGTTTTAATTTAAAGAACTAGCTCTGGTTTCCCCAAAATACTGAAATTTTTTTAAAAATAAAAAAGGACAAATTGTTATTTTTAGGACTTCTACTACCTGTATACCAATGATGTTCTAAACTTATTTAAGGACAATGTTAATGAACGCAAATAATCGGAATACAAATTTGAATGTTTGAAAATAATTAAAAATTTTTATTTTTTTTAATATGGGGAAATTTGAAAATGAATATATCTAAACTGCGGGGATTTTGCATTGCTGAGATAATTATTTATTACAGGGCCTTTCAAAGAAATTGTGATCACTAAATTTGCCTGCTCTCAAAATTCTTTGTTTGAACGATGCTCTCTCTCTCATCCACCCCCCTCTCTCTCTGTCCCTTACTCTTTACACTTCACAGTCCCTCTCTTAGTCCCCCCACCACACACAAACATACATACAGCTTGTAGCAAGAGATATGCTGAGTGCATTATGTCACTTAGTGGAGACCCCTGTATACCCTTCTCTGATTGTATTCAAAAAAGAATTAACAACAGCACTGCCCCCTTCCCTGATATTGGAATTTAAATGAATATATGGCCGTCAACCAGACAGTGAGATTTTATTTTGTACTTAAGTGTGAACCAAATATATTGTGATATATGTTGGACAACCATATTTTTTAAAACTGGTTGTCAACCAGTTTTAAAGGGATGTGTTTAACCCTGGTACATAAAAGAAGATTAGTAAATTCACTTACTTTAGTCATAACTGGTAGCCCTAGTCTTGACGGGTAGTTGACTAGCCTTTCCCTTTGTCTACCATGCTGATTGTTCCATTCCGACTGCAAATATGAAAAATAATACTGTAAACAGATAGTATAGGCAGAAACAAAATAAATAATAAATTAGATGATAATACATCAAAACCGATAATGATACATTTAGTAGCTATCAATGTAGAAAGTCAATCTAAAAGATGTCACTTTGATAGAACTGACTTAATAGCATTCACAAAATAGGTTATGCCAATATATATTAATATATTATGTCTTTTTATATATATAATATAGATGAGATTCCAGTATTTGCCTTCAGAATCATACCACTAAATAAACTAACACCCTCCCCAACCCCCCAGCCCTCTCCCCCACTCAATGGAAAATTAAAAACTAATCTAATTTATCATTGACCTCTATTATCAAAGCACTATGAAACCATCTAATTAGCATATTAGATATTCAACTATTGTAATGAGTTCCAAATTTTTTTCTATCCTAGTGACATGTTAAGGTGTATATGTATATCAATGAAAGACACTGGGTTGTTCTATGGAGAGATGCATGTCTAGTAATAAGCGCTTCCCTCGTTCCCCCCTCCACCTGCTTGGGCTACAATATTAGTAGGAAGTCACTCTGCCCCGCAAACAACCTGTATTACAACATGAATAGGATCACCCTCCCAGCTAACCCCCCCCCCCCCTCCAAATCTTTCTCCACTACCCCAGCCAACTTCCCAACATCCTCCCAAACTCTACCATTATTCCCTACCACCCCCACATCACCTGGACCTCCCCCCAACCCCCGCCGACCTCCCCCCACCCCCGCCGACCTCCCCCCACCCCCGCCGACCTCACCCCACTCCTGTCGACCTCACCCCACCCCCACCGACTTCCCCACCATCCCAGCTGACCTCACCCCACACCCCCGACCTCACCCCACACCCTGCCGACCTCACCCCACACCCTGCCGACCTCACCTCATCCTCCCGACCTCACCTGTATCTCCACAGCCCTCACCGACACCCACCTTCACCCCCCCCCCCCTGACCTCACCCACACACCCTCAACCTTCAAATATCGCCATACCCACCCAACATCCCTCCATTCCCCCCCCCCCCCACACACACACACACACACCACACACACATTTAGAACTAGTGATTACTCAGAAACAGATCCATATAGTATGAGTGATAATAGGGGACCTGAGAGAAAAGGCAGGTAAACAGGACAGTAAATGATTACAAACATCAATAATGAGAAAGCATAGTATTTTACATACCTTTTGACTTTGGATTTAACCTTGATTCTGATGGTATGACTCCTAGGCAGCAGAATTCCCTGTGATATTAAGACAACTCCACACCATGGTTCCTTGACAGTTGATTCATTTAGTTCCAAAAGTGGCCATGGTGTATAGGAGTGGGGCTGTTAGTGCACTGCCAATTAGTTTACTTGGCAGAAAATTGTCCATATTTAGTATAGAAAGTATATAATTTCTGCACTTGGAATAATTGACAGAAAATATTTCTAAAGGGAGTAGAAGAGGGTGAAGAGAGAGAAGGAAGGAGGGAAAGGAGGAATTTAAGGGAGAGGGAAAAGGAGTGGGACAATAGGAGGGGAATAGAGGGAGGAAGAAAAAGGAAGGGGAAGGAAGGGAGGGGACAGAGGGAGGGGAACCGAGGGGGGAAGAGAAAAAGGGGATAGAAAGGGAGGAGGAAGAGGAAGGGGGAGGAGAGGGCAGGTAAGGGAAAAGGAAAGGAGAAGAAAGGGAGGAGAGAAGGAGAAAGGAGGTAGGAGAAAGGGAGGGCAGAGGAAAGGGGAGAGAGGGAAGGAGAAGAGGAAAAGGGGGAAAGGGAGGAGGAAGGAGAAGGGGAAGGAGAGAGGAGGAAAGGGAGGAGAAGGGAGAAGGGGGAAGGAGAGAGGAGGAAAGGGAGGAGAGAAGGAAGAGAAGGGAGGGAGAAAAGAGGGAGGGGGAGAGGGAAGGGGACAGAAGGAGGGAGTGAGGGGGAGAGAGGGAGGGGAGAGAGGGAGAGGGAGAGAGGAAAAGGGGAAAGAAAGGGAGGAGGAAGGGGAAGGGGGAGGAGAGAGGAGGAATAGCGAAGAAAGGGAAGAGAGAAGGAGAAGGGGAGGAGGAAAAAGAGAGGGGGAGAGAGAAGGGGGAAGGGAGAGAGGGAGGAGGGAAGGAAGAGGAGAAAGGAGGAGAAAAGGGGGAGAAAAGGAGGAGAAAAGGAGGAGAGAGGGAGGAAGGAAGAGGGAGGAAGGCAGAGGGAGGGGGAGAGAGGGAGGGGGAGAGAGAGGGAAGGAGGAGGAGAGAGAGGGAGGAGGAGGAGAGAGAGGGAGGAGGAGGGAGGAGAGAAGGAGGAGAGAGAAAAGGAAGGAGGGCGGGAGAGGGAAGAGGAGGGAGGAGAGAGAAGGAAAGGGAGGAGAGAGGGAGGAGGAGAGAGGGAGGGGAGAGAGAGGGAAAGAGAGGGAGGAGGGGGAGAGAAAGAAAAGGGAGGGGAAAGGCAAGATGGATATTCTGCCTAGTAGTAGTATTCATGTATAGTAAGTATAGGTGATGTCTGCCATTGCAATAGTTGCCAGAAATCTTTTTCTGTATACTACTTTAATAGTAGACTGGTGCCACATAGAGAAAAAAAAAATTCTAGAGGCATTTTTTGTTAATGCTTGGTATACGGTGGTTTTATACTGAAGTGAGGCTGCTGAGTCCGAAAATGCTGGTTACCACCCTGAAATATTGCTCTTTCCTACCACCAGGGGGCGTTTTATGTCAAATTTCAGGCATTTCTTCTTATAACTACCAGGAAATTAATCACAGCCTTATGCATGTATAAACTCATTTGTAGAGGAGATCATCAGCTTTCATTTGATGTCAACTTTCCTACTGTGCAATAAAAATTACATTTTATATGAATTTTCAAAAAATTAAAAAAAATGCATTTTTTCACAAAGTGTGAAGATTTTGAAAGTTGTATGACAACAGAAGAAACACTGTTGATTTTAGCCATTAACAATTATAAAATGGAATAAAGGCCTGTTAATAATCTTTAATTTGACACCATTTACAAACCAATCGAATCAATATTCATAGAGATATTGATTGTTGAAAAAATTAAATAACTTACTCTATTAATAGTGGGAACATAAACACAACAATGGAAGGCAGTGACAACGGCGTCGAAATGTCCACCAAGAAACCCAATCGTAAATTAAATAATGTAGAAAGGTCAAAGACCAATAATTAGCAGTATCACATTGCAGTCAGTTTGGTGAGATATAAATCATTAGTCAAATCCAGGACTGAGTCAAATCGGTAAGTGTCCAACACTAATCAAAAATAGCTAGGACGAAGTCATTACAAGCAAGCACCACAGGGGTAATCACAGACTGTTAATAATGCGGGACATGGCAGACTCGATCTTGCATTTCCTATCAAGAGGCGTAATCAAATAGGAAAGCACCGCCATTGATCGCCAGTCCCCGATGCATTTGATGTCCTCCAAGGGGACTCCCGACTCATGCAGGAAAGCGGCGCCCGCCCTCCTCAACGAATGGAGTCCAACGGAAGCAGGATCCAAGCCAATACTAGCAGCAGACTCCTTAAGAAATTTGAGGACGTCGTCGTACATCACAGGGGAGTTGCCCTTAGGGGTAATTTTTAGAAAAGAGGCCCATCTGGGGGACCCGGGAAGCGTAGAAAGTGTGACTGTAGCATTGAACAAGCACACAGGGCACGGTTCGTGACGTAGAACACTGGAATGGAGTGTATTCGTTCCTTGAACTTGAGTGTTTTGGATGAACGAACATGTAGAAACATGCCCTCTGACGTAAACTCGACATCCGAGCGACATAATGTGTGACTCTGATCCATCGAAGAAGAAGACACCAGATTGGATTTCCTCAACAGGGAGCGAAATGAGAGAATCACAACGGTCCAAAAGGTGATGTTCATATTCCTGAAGTTTAACACTGAATACATCCTCAAGAGGTCAGAGGTGGAGAGACAAATCTTCTGTGTGACCTCTTTACCTCTCAGTTTAGCCAACCCCATCAGGGTCAACTTAATTAAGTAGCTGTCTCTAAAGGTTGCATCATGACCAAAAAACCGGTGGAGAGTACATATCGCAGAAACATAGTTGTTAATGGTCAAGTAGGCTAAGGACCTACCCAAGAAAACCACAAAGCGTGCCACTGTCCGATCAGAGGCAGGAAGAGGCTGAAGCTTGTTAGCGTGGCAGAAGTCGATGAACTTGCCCCATTGGCTATTCCTGGTTCTAAGGGTATTCTGCGACCAGGCAGAGGCGACGGTAGTACTTAGTTCCTTATCGATGGCTGACAGATCTACATTGAGGGAGCGCTTCACTGCAACACAACACAAAAGAAGAGATGTCAGAAATATCACCAGAGAAATATATTCTAGAGAGCATGTCCGGGATACTGTTGTCGCAGCCTCTGACATGTCTGGCTGTAAGGTGGGTATTAGATCTGGCACATAACCAAAAAATTTCACGCAAGGACATGCTGCAGTGGTTCTTGCTAACACCTTTGTTTATGGCAGCCATAACCTGAGTATTGTCGGTGTACACAATAACGTGCATGTCAGACCAAGAAGCACGGTACCTCATTAAGGCTAGCTTAATGGGGAGGAGCTCTAACACGTTAATATTATCACAGTCAGTTGGTGAAAGGTCTGAAACATTGACCCAATGTAAGTGACTAGGGTTGAGTAGGTCGAGATTGCGAGGTTGAGACGAGCTGTTGAAGAATCCGGCCTGCCAGTCAACCCCAGATTGAAGACCATAGCCTTTCAGACAGGAATCGGTGTGTAGGGAGGGACCCAGACCGTAGTTGTGGTTGACCATGAGCTGTTTCCCATTGAAGTAATGAGAAAAATCACACCACCAGTTAATGTCCTCCTGGAACGTGGCTGAGATTCTAATCCTGGGGTTACCAACAGGAAGGCCTTTGAGTTTATCAATTAACCTCCTAGAGAACGTACGTCCCCCTTTGACGACTTTCGCAGCATGGGCGAGAATACCACATAGGCGCTGGATCTGTTTCCTAGAAGCCCTAGAACGCCCACGGAAGAAGTCAAGCTCGCACTTCAACTTGACCATCTTAGTTTCGGGTAAGGAGACTTGCATACTAATGGAGTCGAAGAGGATTCCTAGATATAAGACAGAGGTGCTAGGAGAAGAGCATTTCTCCCAAGCCACCTTGAAGCCTAAAGATCCTGAGATCTCCGTAAGGCACATCTGGGCATCCTGGCACTCCTTAAAGGTCCGACCAAAACAAATGAAGTCATCGAGGTAATTAATGCACAAACTGTAACCT
The DNA here is from genome assembly GCA_942159475.1 of Sthenelais limicola. Lineage (NCBI taxonomy): Eukaryota > Metazoa > Annelida > Polychaeta > Phyllodocida > Sigalionidae > Sthenelais > Sthenelais limicola. The sequence continues at coordinate 83,916,223 of OW804095.1, forward strand.
CTGCGTTGAAGGCAGCGCACCACAAAGTTGGAAATCTGGGTGAAGCACTTTGGTGCGCACTTAAGCCCAAAGCATATACGAGTATCAGTGAAGTAGTGGTCGACCCCATCCACAGGCCAACTAATCCCCTGGAATGTCCACTGAGAGGGGTGCACTGAAACAGTTCTGTAAGCTGATTTTATGTCTAGTGTAGACATAAAACAACCCGGGGTAATCATGTCAATAACGTTATCCACCGTCTTATAAGAAAAAGACTTGCACATGCTATCCATAAAGTTGTTGATTGAGGAACCAAGTGGTTGGCGACAGTCTGTTATCGGACGCCACTTACCATTGGATTTCGGCACGGCTCCGATGGCGTGAACACAGTGTGGTTTGGAGAAGGATCGTAAATACTTCCCATCATGTATTTCAGAACTAATTAACTTGCCGATGTATTCTTGAGCTGGGCCTTGCAAGGCAGAGGAATAGTTGTCATGGGAGTAACTCTGGACTAGAGCATCCTGGTCCACTATTAAGAAACCATTCATAATGCTGAACGTGAGGTATTGTCGAAGTTGAGAGTCCGATTCCTGTGCCAACTCATACATCCAGGCAGGCAGGTTCCACTCAGAGAGAAGACCACCAATGTAGTGGTTAAACACACGACCTCTGTAGCAGGGAAAGTTAGTAAGAGGAACCACCGGCGAATAATCAGAATACCGGCTGAAGGCGTCCTCCATGTCAAACATAATATCACATGCAATATCGTCAGGGGGGTGTGTGGACTGACAAGTACCACCAGCACCGTAGATATCATCAATAGTAGCACTATTAAAGGAACAAAGGTCGGGAGGTTCGAGCGAGGTACAGTATATCCAATCTGTGTCACTCTGTGGCGAAGACAGCCGATGTAAACAATGAGGCAGGGTGGTGTCAGAAGGTAGGTCACAGTCAGGTTGGCGTGCGGCACGGAGCAAAGGAGTATAGCACGGACGAAACTGTGAATCACCACCTTCGTGAGTGCAGGTAACAGCAGCAGATGGGCTAAGACACTCACGATTGAAGAATGGAGGCTGATTAGTCGAGGGATTGGCAGATGAAGGCAAAGTTACAAGCTCGGACCCCGCACCTTTGGGAGAGCCGACGCCATTTTGGATCCGGTCTCGAGGAATCTCGCTGGCGACGAGAAAATGGCGTCGGGGGGGTGGGGGGGTGGGGGGGGGGGGGTTCACTTCGCCACCTGAGCGCAGCCCACCGCTCTGTGCTTGCCTTTGCATTTCTTGCAAACATGCAGTCTCGGGCAGTTGTCAACCTTGCAAGCACGGAAATTAAAGTTGGAACAAATTTCTTCACCATCACTCTCGGACTGGGACTTCCTATCACGATTATCTCTGCTGCCCTTCTTCCCTTTTGACCCACCACCGACTGGCTCCTGTTTAGTGTTGGTGGCAAAATGGAGGCTAACCCCCACTGGATCTGGGTCAAAGTCAGAGATCACATCAGTAGAATATCTGTCGATAATATATCTGTCATAAGCGACTGGGGCCTTCTCGCCGAACTTTTTAGTTGCAAATAACTGGGTCAGATAACGCATATGACGTAAATAGGAGGAGACATCCCCCCCCCGACGAATCAAGGTAGCAAGCAACAGAACATTGGCCGTATATGAACTCAGCGAAATCCAATTTCTTGTAGTCCAGTTTTTTCTTGTCAGGCTGAACATAGAACTCAGGACGTAAGCGTTTACCTGGATCTGCTTCTTGTACCGATAACTTGGCTAGGGCCTTGGTGAGTGGATCATTGATGACATCGGAGGCAGGGGTGCTGCCCGACGAAGATTTATCGGTGGATGGGGTGTGAGGTTGACGGGTACCACCGCCGTGCGCCTGGGCACGCTCCAAGGCGTCGAGGCGGTCTAGCATGGCCGACACGACCAAGGCATTGGGAGCAGACTTGGCATCAATCTTCTTCCCACCAGATGTACTCGGATCAACCTTAGACTCCAAATCTCTGATCTTCTCTAAGAACTGGGCCTTCTCATGAACAGACTTCTCCAATAATTTCTTGGATCTGGTGAAGGCATCCTCGAGAGCAGGCACATATTTGTCGTCGTCCCGTTCGACCCCGTCTACCAAGGAAGCCATGACAGTAGTAGGACTAGACGCAGTAGCACTGGATGTGGTAGCAATAGGATTAATAACCTTACAACGACTGCCGAAAGGTGCTTTGTGAGTTGTCTGGCATGCAGAACAACGCTTCTCCATTAATGAGGTAAGTCAGGCATATTACTAGAAAAATTTTCGAAGAGCAATACAATAACCCAACCGCTGTGTTTGAAGTAGGCATTGGGAGCAGACTTGGCATCAATCTTCTTCCCACCAGATGTACTGGGATCAACCTTAGACTCCAAATCTCTGATCTTCTCTAAGAACTGGGCCTTCTCATGAACAGACTTCTCCAATAATTTCTTGGATCTGGTGAAGGCATCCTCGAGAGCAGGCACATATTTGTCGTCGTCCCGTTCGACCCCGTCTACCAAGGAAGCCATGACAGTAGTAGGACTAGACGCAGTAGCACTGGATGTGGTAGCAATAGGATTAATAACCTTACAACGACTGCCGAAAGGTGCTTTGTGAGTTGTCTGGCATGCAGAACAACGCTTCTCCATTAATGAGGTAAGTCAGGCATATTACTAGAAAAATTTTCGAAGAGCAATACAATAACCCAACCGCTGTGTTTGAAGTAGGAGAAGCAACTAGTTGGTAACTGGGCTGGTCGTCAAGGTACACAAACAAGCAGAGATTCAGGGGGCACCATAGCATATCTCCAGTTATAACCTTATTTACCGATGGCCAATAACAGCCGTATATTTGATCATTTACTCAAACATCAAAGACATATTTTTGAACTTGCACAAAGTTAGCTTTACAAGGAAATGTGTTTTCATCAACAAAAAATGCTAAAGAAAGTATCACTAGTATCAGATTATGTTTCAATGTCAAGGTCATTAGGATAATATCCTATATATGTACATCTATACAAGTTGTTAGTATTTCTGACTTTGTTGAACCATGGAGATTTGGAACATTGCTGTCACCAACACTAATTGCGTTTAGCAGTTTTTGTTTTTGCAACCTATTGCTCTGTCAGAGCACAAACAGTTAGTGGTACATAGTAGACTTGATTTCCTGCAACGGCGGGTGTTACAGCCAGCCTTGCATTGACAGGTGACCATGGGTAAGCAAGCTTCAGGAACTGGTTCCAAAGTCATAAGGACTTGCATGAGGCATGAATCTTTGATGAGCCATCCAAAATCAGAAGGATCTGGAATTGTTGGCTTGGGAATATGGGCCTTATTCCAAATGAATGCCTGATAATAAGCTTACTTTAAGTGTAGCTTGAGTGCATCAGTAGTTGGTGGAAGCAATCCAGGCTTCCAGCATTTTCCAAATAAAATGTGCCGGGCCTTGTCAACTGATGTTGTTGTATAGGTGGCAGAAAAATGTTTCCACAGCTGACATTGTTGAAGGAGGTAAAGCTTCACTTAGTCCAATTTCATTTAACAATGTGTGATGATTCAGGAAACTAGCATAACATGTTTGTTTTGAGTGGCCAGAAATGAATTATGTTGTGTCAGATCCAGTGAGTGCATGAAAGGCAGGTAGATTAGCATGGATACCATTTGGAGAAAGTTCTGCTATTTCATACACTGGGTAGTACTTGCGCTTTTTGGCAGTCCCAGCTTTGACCCACAGCTTTTGACAACAGATTTTGATGTAGTGAGCCAAAAGTAAAACTAGGACACCTGTGTCCCTTGATTGTACAACTACAGTGTCCTTATTGCAGTAAATTGCATGAAGAATGAAACATGTGTCTGCTTCTTCATGATCAGATTCTAGCCCAGACAATGAAAGAGTAGGACAAGTGCTTTGAACTGCATCTATTTCTTTGAACCCACCACTGACCACTATAGTCTTATTTTGTTTAAGAAGAATTTGTTGTAACAAAAAACATTCTAGATCTTCTTTTTTTTGCCAGTGAGAGGAAGTTATTCCAATTTGTTGAAAGGGGAACATGACATCCTTCAACCAATTTCCGGATAGGTGCACATCCTTTGGCCCTCTCTATTCTGGTCAGGTTCTTTATGGATGTCTACTTATATCGATAATATATGATGTGAATTTGATCAAATGATGCTCCTGCACCCATAACTGCTATCTTGAACATATCTGCCAGCTCACCAAATGTCCTAATGTTGGCTGGCTTGCCAATAGAACAAATAAGGATTTCAATTGGATTTCAATTGTGGCAAGGTCCTTAGGATCAATGTTCTGTAAGAGCTCTGATTGTGAAAATATGTGCATCGAGTTGAGCTGGGTGTAGAGGCTGTTTTCATTTCTATCAATTTATCCCGCTCTTTTCTGCTGGGCAAAGTCTCATTCAGAATGAAGTCATTCTTCTCTACTGCATAAACTTAGTATGTTTCATTACTGATGTGTGATACCAACAATGACACCCCCACATTTCCCTGTTACATTTAGCCACTCCTGCACATGGTCTGCATCAACTTGGTTGAAGCATCTAGTGGATCTTTTAAAAGTAAAAGAACCATTCTTGAATTCAGCCTCAACTTCTCTTGGGAAATTATTCATGTCAGCCAGGTAGACTGACCCTCACTTGGCATAATTTAAGTAGTCATAATGATGGAAATAAGGCAACTTGCGGTTGAAAGATTCCAGATGAAGGTTCCATAAACCATCACGATAACAGTGTCAGCATGAGAAGAAATGAAACCGTTTGCAAATAGTTAGGATTGTCTTTGGTGGTCATTTTGGCAAACTCCTCAAGAATATCCTGAATATGATCTCAGAACAAACTGCACTCAAAATATACAAAGCAATGGTGCTCCCAATACTAGACTACAACTCAATTATTTACCACTTCGCTACACAAAACAACATAGCCAAACTAGAACGCATCCAATCAAGAGCAATCAGAATCATTACCCGCACAAAAAAACACGAGCCAGCCTCACACAAACTCACTACACTAGGTCTGGATACACTCAAAGACCGAAGAGACAGGCACTTACTATGCCTCATGTACAAACGATCAAGAGCCCAACCTACCCTACCAGAAACCAACACCAGACTCACACGATCACAGCATAAATACAACCTCCCACTGCCTCTACCGAAAACAGAAACACTAAAGAATGCCCCATGCTACCTAGGAGCCAAAAACTGGAACAATCTTGCCCAGTCACAAAAAGACATACCAACATTTGAAACCTTCAAAACTGCACTCAAGAACAAGAAACACATTGAATAATAGTGGGCCATGCAGAAACTTCCCGCTGACCCAAGATTGCTAAAATTGCACTCACAACCACCTGCAGTCACACAGAGCAAACACAGCCCATGCAGAAACTTCCCGCTGGACCGTGAATGCTTAAATTACACTACTAAAATGCACTCTAAAACAACACACAACCACAAAACGCACCGGCCATGCGGTAAGTTCTTCCTGACCAATGAAACAGAAATAGACATTCCACCCAACATAACCATCATAACCGCTCATCTCACCCCTTCTCCACATCCCTACCCTCACAAAATTTTATATAATGCATTTATGTATACCCTTATACTCATTAGCATAAGAGTAAGTATTAAAAATACTAGCGGTAGCATTAGTGAATAGCTAGACACAGCAGTGGGCAGAATAACCATGGCAATTCTTAAATGAATTAAACCCGTGAGCCTATGTCACAATTATGTTTCACTGTATTGTTTGACTTGCTGTATAAACATCCTAAATAAAAAAAAAAAAAAAAAAAAAAATATCAATTTGTTTCTGAGATGAAGTTGTAGAGGTCAGGAAGTAGAAGTTGCCATATTACTTGGAATATAATCTTGTCTGCTCTCATACCCTTGCTTTAAGCTTTTCCATTAAGGATATGCTGTGGTGTATTTTGTTGATTTGTGTTAGGGGCAATTATAAAAGCAAAATAACAAACAAACCAAAGCAAAAGCAGCAAAGAAAAATGTAATTAATAAATAAGCAACCATAAATTTATAAGCAACCATAACCAAACATTAATTAGATGAAACAAACAAAATTATTCTCAGCAAAAGCAACATAAAACATTAACATAACCAGCAAAAATATATTCCTGTAGCCAATACTTAAAACCACTACACCCCTAGTGCTTCTGCATGTTTACGCTGTCAGACATAACTATTCACATTTATCCGTATTTAATTAAAAATAGACATAAGCATTTTTATTCGCTTTAAAAGCCACAAGAAAACATGATATGTGAAAAGAACACCCATTTTGCCATCTTTTGGCACTTTGAGAGGGCATAGCTTAGTGAATAATCCATGCAATCTTATAAAAGTATACATTTTCCAAAAGCTACAAGTGTTTCCTACAAGACCCTGCAAAGATATTTTTATTCTGACAATTCTTCTTAGAAATATAAGCAAAAGAATGCACTAAAGTCTGGAAATCGGCAATTGTACATTCATAGAAAATCTGACCCATATGTCTACAATACTACACATTTTACTGACCCATGGTCAATATACTATTTGTCTGTGTGATCTTAACAAAATAAACAAACAATTTCATAATATGCAGTTGTGTATCCATTAAGTTAACAAAGTTGGATATATTAACAAAGGAAAATGAACTAGGCTTGTGAAGATGTACATGTATTAGATCATCTCCATGAGATTGACCTTGACCTTGAGGAATTATCCAATAATAGTAATCAATTTTTTTCCTGAAAATTATTTCCAAGTATTTTTGTTGATGAAATCACAGTTCGTTGTAAAGCTAACTTTGTGAAACTTCTAGAATAATTATGCGCTTTGATGTTTAAATATTCACTTAAAATCAAATGTGCTTAATTTTTTCAACAATCAATATTTCTATGAATATTGATCCGAGTGGTTTGTAAATAGTGTCAAATGGAAGCTCTTTAATAGGCCTTTATTCCATTTTGTAATTGCTAATGGCTAAAATCAACAGTTTTTCTTCTGTTGTCATACAATTTTCAAAAACTTTACACTTTGTGAAAAAATGCATTTTTTTATTTTTTTTTAAAATTCATTTAAAATGTAATTTTTATCACCTAGTAAAAAGGTTGACATCAAATGAAAGCTGATGATCTCCTCTACAAATGATTTTATACATGCATAAGGCTGTGATTAATTTCCTGGTAGTTATAAGAAGAAATGTCTGAGATTTGACATAAAACGCCCCCTGGTGGTAGGAAAGAGCAATATTTCAGGGTGGTAACCGGCATTTTCGGACTCAGCAGCCTCGATTTAGTATAAAACCACTGTATACCAAGCATTAACAAAAAATGCCTCTAGAATTTTTTTAAGACACATAATATGTAGTTTGGCACCAGTCTATAGGCGGTAAAGTCTGCATCACCTCGACTATCTGAAGCCAGCATTCAATGAAAATGGGCCAATTCAGGCCGTTAACTTGAATCAGGCACCAGAATTCTGAAGGCAGGAACAGGATAGTGCCAGGGAAGGATTGTCTGAAAAAGTTTGAGAAAGAGAAAATTACTATGGGTGTCAAGCCTAGGGGTAGACCCAGAAAGATCCGAAAGGATAATTCAGGGAAACATTTGAGTAAATCTCTGCCTCCAAATAAAAGAGGGGGTAAAAAAGGAAAATCTGTTGTCAAACCAGCAGTTTCTTTAGCTGATTCAGGACCAACGGCTACCAAACCTGGACCTATGAGGCCGGTAGGGATTTTGTCTAATAAAGAAAAATCTAAGGTGGTTTCAGTCTGTCCGAAGAAGCGCGGGAGGCCTAAGGTTAACACAGATACATCTGACCAGCCGGTGGCGCCCCCTGTCGTTTTGAAATAGAAGCGCGGAAGACCAAGGAAGCAGCCAGCTTTGGCTGTTCCTGACCCTCCAGCGCAGCCAAATAAACGACCAGGTAGACCTAGGAAAGGATCAGTGGTTATTGCTAAATCACCAGATCCTCCTTCTCCTGGCTTAGTCAGGGCGACACATACACGTAAGGCCCCAGTTCGGTTGCAGATGGATTAATTATGGTACTGGACCGAAGGGTCAAAATGTCCGAGCTGGTTTTCATTCTAAATAAAAAAGCACACAACGAGAAGTCAGACGGGCGATGTACCAAACTTGAATTGCCCTGTCCCCTAATGATAAGCAGTAAAATGGACTTTATTCAGTTAATTCCATTTGTGACTGGGAGACGAACATGAGTCTCGGAGAGTACTTGACTTCACTTCGGGTACAGCTTGTATGGAAAACCGAAAAATCCAAAACGTCTTGAGTGGCCACAGACTTCGGTGGAACATCAGAATCTATTTATGGACAAATAGACTGTTGCTTATGCCTGTAGTGAACAGAGGAAATCAGGGAATGATTAAAACCTCTGTGTTGTCTCAGCAGAGACCCGAATAGCTGAGTGGAAACACACGCCCTATGCTATTTCAGTCTCAGAAGGTGAGCGCGGGAGGGAATTGGCGCTGCTGCAGAGCGGTGATTGGGTGAAACTCGGACGTTGCAGCAGGTAAAAGCGTGAGTGTTTCACCCTTTCAGTCAGTCTACTTCCTGCTTCCACAAAGCAAACTACGAGACTACCTTTTCGAAAAAGAGAACCGTGCAGTAAGTTTTACTAAGTGATGAACTCTGTGAAATATATTGCCCCGTGTTTGTAGTCCCTTTGTTTAAGTTGTCAAGTTGCATGAACGTTATGGGTCGTATATTAACTGTGTTTGGGACACGTTAGTATTGGGCAGGCTGTCGTGGGACCCGTAGCGGCCATGTTAGTCCAGGGCCTTATGGCCATTTTTTTAAATATCAATGTTTATTTTATTTTCTCAATTGATATAGGGGTTTTCAAGGGTGCTGAAAACGATGAGATTGCCTGGCATTTTTTATTTTCAATATTTCGGCCATTTTGGGCCCTATTTATGCAAATTAGCTGAAATCTGATTGGCTGAGAAGTAATCGGCCCATATCTTCATTAGTTTTAGGGATATTTTTATTTTGATGACACCTACCCCATCTAAATCGACCCCAAGGAATTCTGAAAACTGGCTCCAGTGAAAAGCTCAGCCTGGTATCAACTCTGTGGGAGCCTGGTTTCCGATGCCCCTATCTTGTTTATAGGCGAGTGAAACTGAACGCCTCGGGTATCTGAACTTTCTCCACTCGAGAAAGATTCTTCAGACACCTGTGCGAGATTCACTCTCCCATGACTGAGGTTTGGCCTTGCCGGTACGAGAACTGTCGGCAGCAGCTGAACAGAAAGTCAGAATTGGTCAGCCACATCATGGATGGGGAAGTGTTGCTCCACAACCAAGGTAGAAGCAAGGCTGTAGTGAAGGCATTGAAAGTGGAGGCCGTGTGGAAAACTGTGAATAGTTTCACTCGGACCACCCATCTTTTAATGGCCCACCTACGGACCCTTCGGAAGGCTGGTGACTTGGGTTCTTCCAAGTCTGGGAATGGAAAACGCAACTCCACTACGACCCCGGCTAAGACAAGTGCAGTGGTTAAGGACAAGCCAAGCACTAGCTCTAGCTTGAAGGCCAGCGGTGCCAACAAGTGGCCGAGGTCCGAGAGCCAGTCCAAGGCAGCAGAGTCAGCTGCTCCTCCCGCAAAGAGGAGCAGACATTCAAAGAAGGCCTAGAAATGGGTGGACGGGACTCTGGCAGAACTGCCTTGCGCCCTGGAAACTGCCACTCTGGTGGAGACATCAGAGACGGGAGTAAACCAGGCGCTGAAAGCCCTGCAGGAAGCGGCTGAGGAGGCCAAGAGGCAGGTCAATGCCACTGTGACCGCCCTTGTAGTCCCTCTGAAGAAGCTTCAGGCGGTGAGGGCTAAGGTAGATGAGACGGGCACGCTGAAAGAGACCATCAGTCAGCAGGCGCTCCTCATCCGAACTCTGAAGGCGTCTAATCAGGAAAAAGAACAGTGGATCCTGAAACTCCTCGAGGAGAACACCAAACTTCATGGTCTGCTATTTGACGATTCTGATGAGTCAAACCAGGGCCAGAGTCGGACGGATAGTTCCCTGGGTGGAAAACTGTCTGCTCGGCCTGCAAAGGCAGTTGAGACTGTTTGGACTCAGCCTTCTTCTGATCCGAATATGTCCAGTCGAGCTGGTGGGATGTTTAAAGTTGACGATCAACAGATCAATTTCCTCACCAATCTCCTGGACCAGTTTTAGTCCCAACGTCAGCCACCACAGCCCCGGCAAACTGTGGCTCCGGCTGTGCTGGGCTGAGCCCCTCGTGATGATGGAGGTGACGTGCTGGGTGATGGGAGCATGATGACAGGTATGTTCTCCACACCCGACAGACCCTCCTCTCAGGACAGGCCCGAAGACCCCAAGAACGACCCCGGAGACGCAAATATGGACTGAATCGGATGAAACGTACATAATGATGATGACTGGACTGCCCCTTGACCCCTTATATATATATATATATATATGAATCTATCCACCAAACCTTCGTCATAAGGTTTTTGTTCCATAGTAACGTTATTTCTGTGTATGCAAATGCAATATTAGCATAAATGTGTTCCCCTCTTCAAGAGCTGTCGATGGTATACCACTTTTATATATGTACCACAAAAAATGGCTACTATTATGTAGAAAATCTGTGTTTTTTAGGCATAAATTGCTTTAAAATTTGACTTCTTCATTTGTGAATGCAGATAGAATAAAGAATATGGCTGCATTTTATTAATTTTGATACATAATAACATGTGAAAATACATCAAAAATAATTTCCTAAAAAGATATCTTGTTGATAACCCCCTATATATTTGTAGATTCATAATTGGTTGTGGGGTAGGAAGATGTAAGCGACCGTGCTACAGCTATTTAAAATATCATTGCACATAATAAAACATAAATCTGGCATTTACCTTCTTCGTTAAACAGTAGAATCTTATATTGCCTTGGCAATGCAAAAAAAATCTTTGATATTCATTGGATATCTTTGATATAGCATCAAGTTTGTTGCTTGAAAAATTAGCATGGGTACATTTTAATGTAAGCGACCGTGCCATATGTGAATGATCATATTTTTTCCACATTTATTTCATTAAAGAAGATTTTTAGTGAAAATATGTCCCCCAGTGTAATGAGTCTTTGCAACATGTTTAGAGGTCTAAAAAAGACCAGATTTCCCTCATATTCGATATTAATTTGTACATGTGTAGTACTTGATCCGAATGATCTGAATGGAGTCGGTTCAGTTAGCCGAGTGGGCCGGATTCACTCGGATGGTTTTGTGTGGGAACCTTATGTGTTTACGAATGAGTTTCCATTGAGTCAGCCGACTAGAGGTTGGCGAATGTATCCGAGAATACATGGTCATCCCTGAGCTTGTGGGGTAATAAACTCAGCAGCTGGCAAGGACCGACAGTTCCTGTGTTTGTGCTGTTTGATTGAAGTAGTTCATAGTCGCTTAAGCTTTCATCGGACATTACAATTTGGTGCCGTGACCAGTTGGTTTTTGGCCCGGTTGTTGAGCAGATCTGCATGGTCCCATTTCGGTAGCCCCTAACAGGGATTTCCAATGGAGACCATGGGAGATAGGACTCGGATTACTAATCCGGGTGCTCAGAATGGTAGAAAGAGACCAGAGGTTAACGTAAGTTATACTCTCTTGGATTTGTCGGACGATTTTACGGGTCAAGAAGCACTGGAGCCAGTTCATTTAGAACCGACAGTGCGGGTAGGAGCAGCTATTGAAGCAAGCTCGGATTCAGATAATGAGTGGCATACCATTCATAATACAGCTGCCAGGAAGAAGGTAACAACTAGGAGACCTGCTAAGGTAGGGGCTGGTTTGAACCAGAGAAATGGTTGGAGAGAATGTACAGTTACCGAATATTGAATTTAATTCAGATTCGGATAATAACTCTCATGGTATTAGAGCTGCACCGCGGACACCGTTTGTTCAACCTGACTTTACATCGCCTGTGGTTGAATTGCAGTCAGAGTGGACCCAGGATAGGATGAGGAATAGACGTATGAGTTACAATCGGATGGATGCTTTGATTTGTGCTCAGCTAAATTCTATGGATCAGATGAATGAGACTGTGATTGAGTCAGCTACTCATGGTAAATTCGCCTTGGAGCATGCTGCACGCACGCAAAAAGCGCTGGAGTTAGCCAAGGAGGAAGATGCTAGGTTACGTGAAATACTAACCGACCAGAACAATAAGCTGACTAAGCTTGGGACTCAATGTCAGGTGAAGAAGCGGGCGAAGGAAAGGTTGCAGAGGGAGTTGGATAATTTGGGCAGTGCAGAAATGGATAGACATCCTCCTAATAGGCGTGTTCGGATGAATGAAGTAGTTGAAGAATTGATAGATGGGGCTACCATTAGTACTCCTATGTACCCTAAACCGGCTGGTTGTTCAAATGAATCCTATCAAAGGTTAATGAATGATTTACCTGACTTCCCTCAAAGGAAAGAAAAGGGGGGGAATGATTATCAAGCAGACTATGCTGATTTTTGTTCTTCCCAAATGGAGAACCGCGCTCCTGCTGCAGCATCAGCAGTGGGAGGTAAGGAAAAAAGGAAGGAAAGGCGAAGTTTGTTGGAAGCGGTTAGTGGTATAAAGGGGTATACTCCACCTGGCTTGCCGGGTAAGTCAGTTATGACAGGCGGTAATAAGATAATAAGACGCTCTGTTGACCCGGCAGCTGGTCATGTACCTGAGCAGAGGGAGGGGACGTATGGTAGGCCTCGTCATAATCCGGGCAAACCTATGAGACCACCGAAGCCTTTGCTTTTCCCTATATGGGATGGGAAAGAAGACTGGAGGGATTATCAGAGACGCACTGCTATGGTGGCTCGCACGATGAACTGGGATGATGATACTTATAAAATACAGCTTTTGTCGGCTGTGGGTAAGCATGTGCCTCAGGCATTGTTGTTGGAGCCGGAGGAGTTTACAATGGACAAATTGTTGCAGATGATGGAGTATGACTATCAGGCCGAGAAAAATGATCGAACAAGGAAGAGGGAGTTCTTCAAATCTAAGCAGAGTTTTGGTCAGAGTCCTGCGAATTTCTGTTCCACTATCAGCTTGAGGGCTTTGCATGCTTATGGTCAGTGGGACGACACTCTACATGATATGGCGGTGAAAGTTTTCACGGATGGTTTGCTTGATAAGAAAATGGCTGAATATGTGGGGTTGCAGGAGCCGGCTAATATAGTCGAGGCTTCCAGTGCAGCAACTCGGTATAGGGATGTGGTGTTTGATTCAGATACCCAGTTAACTTCACAGGTATCTAACCTGTCGTTGGCACCAGAGAACAGGGTAGAAGGATCCGCTGCAATGGCTAGTTCATCCAATGGGACGGGATTGGAAGCTGAATTGACAGCTGAGTTTGATGCCTTTCGGGTTTGGAAGGCCAGATCGCCAGCTAATGATGTACCGAAGTCAGTGGAGCAAAAGCCGGCTGGGGATAGTCGCCCTCCCGAGACGGATCGAGACGGCTGTGGCACACGTCGCATACGCTCAAGTTGTAGAGGTTAAACTAGCCGAGTCGGATGTGTATTCGCACTCTCATCTGCCCGGGGACGCCCATGAGAACGGATTTGAGAGATCTGGGGGCGAGGAGCATTTGCAGACTCGAGCTGGGCATGTTGCATGTTTTGTACATAAGGTGGAGATGGGAAGGCCTGAATATGCATGCTCACCAATGCAGATGTTGAAAGTAGAATGGGAAGGAACTGCTTGGCAAGTGAGTAGGGTGATGACATGTGACCTCTGGGATTTTGAGATTCGGGTATCTAATGAGAATTGCCTTTTCGTTGCAGAAAGAATGTATGCGGATGTAACTATTGTTAATCTGACTGGTCAGTTCTTGATTGATTGGGGCGCTCAGTGTACACTGGTGAAGAAAGCTGTGTATGATGAATTGTCTATTCGGCCGTTGCTAATGCCATGTAAGGTAACGTGCTTTGCAGGAACTGGTCATAATTTGGTTACATATGGATGTGCCCGACTAGCCCTTGGTATTGTTAGATGCTTGGTATGTTCTCAATTGTCTGGTTGTAGGTGGATTAGTAGGTCGGGAGGCTGGTATACTAGCAATGGATTTTATCTATGTCCACAAATGTAATTCCGATTGGTCTGGCAAATTCTCCCTTGAGGCTGGTGAACGTTCTATCATGTGCCGAACTTTGCAAAGTGGGGCTATAGTAAAAGACAACATGGAGAATATTCTTGTTGATGCTTTCTCCACTATATGTAGTGGTATAGGTCTGGTATCGGAGAATGAAGATTTATTCTTTGAGTCGGATGAGTTGGAATGGGGAGATGCATTTGCGGGAAGCTTGTTGGTTGCTGGCGACCGATATGGTTCTACGCTATCGGTGCATAATCCTACTGGTAATCCTGTTATGATCAATCTGCAATCAGTGAGAGTACAGGAAATGGAAGAACCTAGTTCACCCATGGTAGATATTGAATTATTGGAGCCGGAGATTATGGTGCCTCCGGAAGATGAGTGTCCATTAAGGAAGCTTGTAAGATGTTCGGATCTGACCAGGGCGGAGGATCAGGTTCGATTGTTGGACTTGCTGCAGGAGTATAAAGATTGTTTCAGATTACCTGGTGATGTCCTGGGCCATACTAACATGGTTAAACATACTATAGACACAGGTGACGCGGTTCCTGTTAAATGTACGTATCATCGATTGCCCTTGGCTCGCCGCGAGGCTGCTGAAAAGCAGATTCGTGACATGTTAGAGAAGGGGGTGATTGAACCGAGTAACAGCCCTTGGGGATCAGCTGTGGTTAACGTGAAAAAGAGTGATGGATCTGATCGTTTTTGTATTGATTTCAGGCCTGTGAATGCCTTGACTAAGAAGGATTCTTTTCCATTGCCAAGGATTGATGAAAGCATTGAGGCTTTAGGTGGGAACTTATGGTTTATTACCCTGGATCTGGAAAGTGGGTATTGGCAAATTGCAATGGATCCTGTTAGTAAGGAGAAAACTGCTTTTGTCTCGACTATGGGCCTCTACCAGTTCCGGGTGATGCCATTTGGCTTATGTAATGCTCCAGCCACCTTTGAACGAATGATGGAACAGATGTTGTCCGGATTGCGTTGGAAGTGCTGTCTGGTGTATTTGGACGATGTGATCATTTTTGGATCTACATTCGAACAAGCTTTATGAAATGCTGAGAAAGTATTGAAGAGATTGAGAACATACGGGTTGAAGCTTAAACCGAAGAAGTGTGAGTTCTTCAAGCTTAGTGTCCGCTATTTGGGTCGGATAGTTTCTCAGAATGGCATCCGAGCGGATCCGAATAAGATTGAAAAAGTACATAATTGGCCTGTGCCGACTACAGTGAAGCAGGTACGCCAATTCTTGGGTTTCGCTTCATATTATAGGGATTTCATGCCTGACTTTGCTAAAATTGCAGCACCCATTCAAGCATTGGTGGTGGGGTCGGAGCAGAAAAACCGTTCAGTCTCGTTTGATTCACGATCTATGCAGGCTTTTTCAGATCTGAAGCACCTGCTGACTTCGGCACCATTGTTGGGATATCCCCAACCGAAGGGACAGATAATTCTGGATACTGATGCTAGTGGCTTTGGAATGTCTGGAGTACTATCTCAGATTCAGAATGATAGGGAAGTGGTACTAAGCTATGCTAGTAATAGTCTGAGTAAGGCTCAGAGGAATTATTGTGCCACAAAGAGAGAATTATTGGCTGTACTGACTTATCTTTCTAAGTTCCAGCATTATATTATTGGTCAGCCGGATTTTATTCTTCGGACCGATCATGCTTCTTTGAGGTGGTTGATGAATTTTAAAGATCCTTCTGGAATGTTGGCACGGTGTTTGACCACTTTGCAACATTATGGATTGACTGAGTCGCAGATTTTACATCGGCCTGGACGTAGGCATGTGAATGCTGATGCTCTTTCTCGGCTGCCTGTAAAGAGATATCCAAGGGAAGATTGTGCGGACTGCGGTGCATATGAAGCGGTGATAGCTACCATGACTATGGAATATCATATTTTCTCTTCCTTGGCGGGTGATCGGCTGAAGATAGCTCAAGAGGATGATGAGGTTATCCGACGTGTAAAGGATGTGGTTCTAGGGAGTACTCCTAAGCCAGAGGGGAAAGCTTTGCTGGCTGAAGGAGATGAATTCTGTTACTACGTAAGGAAATTAGATGATTTGCAAGTTGTAGATGACTTGTTATGTGTTAGATGGGAAAGTGATAATGGTGTGATTTATACCCGCGTGGCCATCCCCATGTCTTTACGCAGGGAGTTGTTCCGAACTTTGCATGGGAATAAACTCGCAGTACACTTCGGCGAGTTCAAGACTTATCAGGCCGCAAGGCAAAGATTCATCTGGCCTTGGATGAAGAATGATATCGCTGTTTGGGTTAGAGGCTGTGAGATATGTGCTTCTTGTAAAAGTCGGGGTGGGAAAGGCATAGCTCCCTTGAGAAAAGAGCTTCAGGGAGTGCGGTGGAGCCGAATTGCATTAGATATCATCGGACCCTTTAGGAGAACACCACGGGGAAATGTCTGTGTCATGGTGGTGACCGATTATTTTTCTAAGTGGGCCGAAGCTTACCCATTGCCAGATCATACAGCTGCTACCTGTGCTATGGCTCTATTCACCGAATGGATCCTCAGGTATGGTCCTCCTGTCTCGTTACAGATGGATGGAGCACCTGAATTCAGATCGATGTTATTGAAAGAATTGCTGGGATTGCTGGATATTGAGAAGCTAATGACCTTGCCCTACAGGCCTCAGGAGAATGGGCAGGTAGAACACTGGAATAGGGTCTTAGTTGAACAGTTATCCTGTCTAACTCAGTATGATGATGTCAATTGGGATTTATTGGTGCCATGTATTGCACATGCCTATAGGGGAGCTGTACATAAGAGTACTCAGTGTACGCCGAATTTGGTAGTGTTCGGTACGGAACTGACTGTTCCTGCTGACATTATCTATGGTACAGTAACGGGGAATGTTGATTTTCCTTGTCATACCGTGTTTGTTGAGGAGATCAGATCCCTGTTATGTAAGGGCCATCGATTTGTAAGGGAGCAACTGGGACATTCGGCTGTGTATCAGAAACGCTACTTCGATCGACGTGCTCGTCCGAAAGTCTTTCAAAAGGGTGATATTGTTTGGAGATATGCCACTCCATTGGCTCAGAAGAAATATGGTCCCAAATGGGATGGGCCTTTTGAAGTCATGAGGCATGTGCATGGTTCCACATATGAACTGAAAACAACTGAGGGAGTTCTCAGATGGAATGGCGACTTGCTAAAGCTTGCCTTTGATGTTGATGGTAAACCTGTTCAGTTGGAAAATCTCCATAGGGCCCCAGAGTATCAGAAAGAGCAAAGGGTTGGGAAGGATTTGCTTAGAATTACCCCGGTCAGTAAGATTATACCTGGCAGGGATGCGCCTAAGCCTTTACCGACAGAGCCAATAGTAACTCATGTGAAGAAGCGCGGCCGCCCGGCCAAGAAACTTGTCTCAGTAGCCAGTCAACCGCCAGGCCGGCCAGAGGTGAGTTTGTTGGGTGTGAAGCCGACGGCGGAGGCTGAGAGTTCAGATGAATCAGTTGCGGAGGAAGAAAAGGACCCGTTACCCCTGGACAAGACCATGAATGATTATTTATCATCAGGTTGCTTAGAAAGAAGGCCTAGACGCCTTAGGCAGGTTCCGGATAGGTATGGATATGGGTAATGTTCTCTCGAGCAATAGTTATGTAGGAGATATTAAAAATCACACAACGAGAAGTACAAGTTGAATCATATTATACATACGAGCAATTCCACCAATTGGTCGTCATTTGGCCATCCAGAGCTGAAAATTCTTAATTTTTTTAAATTGCTTCTATTGATTTTGTTTTTTTCGTATGTAAACTAGAGATATTGCTGCTACTATAGACGAAATTGGGAAAGTTAATAATGAATATTGTCATCAGGGCAGCTTGGTAGAGTCTGTGACTGGAACTGTGCTGATAAGGGTACTGGAGAATGGTACATATTTCTACATAAATAATGATTTAAATTAGAAATAAATAAAAGAAATATGCACATAATGTTTTGAATAATTGTGTACTTCATAGGTCTCGACATAAGGGTCATAATGCTTTTTAGTTTGCGAAAATATTCCAACTAGAAGAAAAGTTATAGCCAAATAACCATTCAGTTATGGTAAGGATAATGGCAGCGGCAAGGATGACATGTCATTGACCCTCTGCTCACATACATATATATAACCCATTATTTTCAGAATATACACAAATCTTTGTCATTCATTCCCTTTCGTTTTCTTTTTAAGTTGACTTGAATACTTGTATTGGTTGTTCAAAAAGGTAAATGTATGTTCTGTTTAAGTAAATACAGGTAACATTTTTAGGGATAAAGGTTTTGAAATTTCCAACAAAGGTTTACCAGAGTATACATGTCAGCGTCAGTTCCAGCCTATGTCAGCGTCACGTGTGGAAAACACACGTGACGCTGACACATTTCCCTCCCTACCTTCCAACCAAGAAGATCCTGAGTGGATTTGTGTTTTTTTAATGAAGTATGTATGACATATCATCTATATGGATATTATTAATAATAAATTCTTGATATTTATTAAATGCAGTAGACTAAAAATACTCACGTGACGCTGACATTAGAGCTGCCTAACTCTTACCATTGTTCCTATTATTCCAAATTATGATCAGATATCTGAACAGATTTATTTTTAATATTTCAGGTCCATGTAGAGCTAACAAAATTAGTATATATTGTTCACCCCTGGTCATGAATTTATTTCCAGGCCTTGATTTTACTTTCCACACGTGACGCTGACATTTAGACTTCCCAACATATTTTCTGATTTTTACTTTACCAAAGATACATAGTAAACATATAAAAAACAAGTAATGGAGCAGCCGTGGTTAAGGCTCAATGGTAAAATAGGTTTAAACTATGTTTGAATAAATATTTTGATTTATTTTCAGCATTTTATTGGGCCTTTCTTCATTTTTCTTCATTTTTAAGGCCCTAAAATCCGGTTTTTGGACCCCCATGCCTAAATTATTAGGGAAAACTATGTAAATAGGGGGTAATTCTGATGTATTTCAAGCTGGCGGACGCGATAACACTATTGAAAAATGTCTCCTATCATTTTTTCCCATTCAAAAAAGCAAAATACGATTTTAGGGTCAAATGACGACCAAATGGTGGATTTGCTCATACATGGTATTCTGTGTAATATTGGTTTGAAAAGTGGAGGTGACTATACGTGGAGATGGTGGAAAGTTATACTTTTGGGAATTGACTGACTGGCAGGGCATGTTGCCTCTCATTGTCCTGATACCTACTGGGATAAGTGATTGGGTTATTAATACACCCCACGGAAAGTAGGGAGAAGCTGCTTGGTTTTATTCTCATTTGTTAAACTGGATGCTAGAATTATTGCATTGGCTATTATCGGAGTCAGTTGATTCAGTTGTACAGTGAAGGGGGTGTGGCGATCCGTGCCTTACTGCTGTGAAACTGGGTCAGAAGTTTTCAGCCGTGAAGGGCTCGGCAACAGGTATCTGTGTCTATTTTTAGTTGGAGTGGTGGTCTGTGATTGGCTGAGGCCGTAGTAGCAACGGGGTCACGAGATTCGGGGAGAGCGTGATACTGCAGTAAGTGCTCTAGGAGTGAACACGGCAGACGTGTCCCTCCTTGCTCTGAGTTTGTGTGGCCTTGTAAGTTGATGAAAGTTGACTAAAAGAGAACCATTTGACTTGTTGATTGGCTTGGAATACGGTTGAGAGAGAGACAGCTAACTTCCAATAGCGGTTGAAGTTGTGCTATGTCCGGAGTGGAGGGTGATACACCCATGGAGGTGACGGTGGAGAAGGAGGATAAGATGGCTGCCACTGGGTCAGTCAACAAAGAGGGTAGAGAAACTGAGTCTGGGGAAGGCGTACCCGGGCTTAAGGTTAATCCCGCAGCGGCTAGTTGGGCTGCTCAAGTTGAGGATGACTTGGAAGAAGAAAAGGTGGTTATGGAGATAATGGCATCTAATGCTGTTAAAACTAAAAAGTCTGTCGGAGGTTCGAAGAAAGGTACTCAGAAGAAGGAAACTCGGCTTCAGGAGAAGCAGAGGGTAGATGAGTTGGGTGCTGAGGATAAGCCGGGTCAGCTGACCCAGCCGACTCAGCCGGATGATCAAAACAAGGGAGAGATGAAGGAGGTTAAATTATATAAGGGCGCTGCTGGGTCTAGAGATAGTAGTCGTTCTACGAGGTCAAGGAAAGCTGCAAGCAAGTCAGTTGACAGCACTGAGGCATCGGATGAGGGTGAAAGTGATTTTGTGAAGCCTTCATCATGTAGGAGGGGTAGGCAAACGAAGCGGACCACAAATAATACTTTGGGTAATCGCTCGGATAGTGCTTCCAGTTCTGATGACAGGAAGGGACTGTCAGGTTTGTGCCACTGTTGTGTACTGTTGTTTGATTGAAGTAGTTCATAGTCGCTTAAGCTTTCATCGGACATTACACATGTAAGCGACCGTGTACTGTAAGCGACCGTGGGGACAAATTCAATTGGATTTGTATTTATGATATTTAGCCAGTAGTAAAATCAAATATATATATGTTTTATCTTCGAATCATTAAGTTT
This sequence comes from Sthenelais limicola, assembly GCA_942159475.1. Classification (NCBI taxonomy): domain Eukaryota; kingdom Metazoa; phylum Annelida; class Polychaeta; order Phyllodocida; family Sigalionidae; genus Sthenelais; species Sthenelais limicola. The sequence goes on from OW804095.1 coordinate 83,936,910, forward strand.
GGATTTTTGTCTTTCAAGAAACGTTTATTCCAACAGAATCGGCCCAGTGGTTCTCTATGTATGGTTGGTTTGAATAGGTCACTGTTATTTCTCTATTTCTCAGTTAATTCTATGATATAATTCTTTTGAAAATTATTCTGTTTGGTGCGATTCTGTTGAAATAAACTTTTCCTGAATACCCAAAATCCATATTTTATGATTTGAAGATGATTCGACATGTTTAGAGATACTGCACAATCAGCCTGCAGCTCAGCATTGTTTCATGCAGTAGAAATACCTTAGAACAGGAATAATAAATGGTTGAAATGTAAGCGACCATGCTACACACTTTATTCATCCCTAACTTAAAAATATTTTGAATATTATCAACTTTTTTTTTTATTTGCATCAAACATTATTTGTTCTGTTAAATGAAGCACAAAGAATAATATTATGCAAAGCATATTATTAAAGATCTTATTTAAAAATGAATGTGTCATTATACTGCAAAAATGAGTAAAATACCTTTAGATGCACATGCCTCTTACTTGAAGAAAATATTGCTTTTTCTTTAAAAAGAAAAGTGCATTATGAACAGTAGTGTGTATCCTAATATTTCTATTTAAATAAATATAAAAATCGTGTAAATTATTTATTTTAATGATGTTCAAGGAATTAATAATGTATCCCACGGTCGCTTACATAGTAACAGAGGTACCCAGATGCAAAACCTCATAGAATCACTGATTTTCAAAATTAGTTTCCCAAATTTTGCATACATGTCACCCAAGCCTTTGGTTATATTGCATGAAAATTACAAGATGATATACGCCCTTCTAAATTTCGCTTGTTTTGAGGTCTTATGACGAAAGATTGGTGGATAGACTCATATGAGCATTTTTTTTTTTTTAAACATATCTTTATTCAGGTAAATAAGTGCTGGCATATGCCAAAGCAATACGATGTAAGGCTTGGGTAATCCGATATTCCGCCTAACCCTGAATTTTCGCTTAATCTTTAACAGTTAAAAATAGAGTGTGTTGAAAGCATTACATATAACAAATCCAGTTAAGTGGTGGTGAGATTAATAATGAGATGAGATGCGGTTGAATGGGATGGGAGTTGGGTGTTGATTATGCATGTACATTTGAACAAAAGAAGTAGGTGTTCTAATGGAGATACATATACATGAATCTAATTTTAAAATTCGGTAATTCGAATAGCATTTGCCAGGATATCATTTTTGAGCCTGCTTTTGAAATTTAACTTATCGGGGATACACTTGAGGTCATCATTTAGATTATTCCACATAAGAATACCAGTATATGCAATGGATTTTTGATAGCTGTTACAAACCGGGTGACTAACTTCAAAGTTTAAATCTCTATTCTCACGAATATGGTAAACGGCCTCGTGTCTCTTATCGATCCAGTCGATCCTGGGTGAGTGCAATTGTTTTTGAAAGAATTTAACATTGTTGAAAAAGATGCGTTGTTGAATAGTCATAACAGAGGCCTTAGCATGGAGAAGATCAACATTGTACCTGCGAGGTTTTTTCAAAGCAAACCTTAAACACTTATTTTGAAAAACCTGTAGTTGGTTAAGACAGCTCTTAGTGCAATTGAGAAAGCAAACATTACAGTAATCGAGATAAGTTAGTATCATGGATTTGAAAAGGAGAAGTCTGGTTCTGATGTCCAGTGCGTGTCGGTTGGTATACAGGTTATATAGTCTGGCATTTGCCTTTTTGATTATTTGGTTAGCCATTTCTTCAAATTTAAGATTTACATCAATAGTTAGGCCAAGATAAACAAAGGTATTAACCCAATCGATCGGTTTGTTGAAAATTTGGAGTTTCGGTAATGGAACATTGGTCGGGCGGAAATGACTAACAGGTATAAGCATGGCCTTAGTTTTAGGTAGGCTGATAGAAAGCTTGTTAGCTAGGCTCCAATCAGCTATTTTTGTGGTATCAGCTTGGCAGTAGGCCAGAACTTCCTCCATGGAGGGTGCTGTGTTTATTAAAACAATGTCGTCTGCGAAGAGTAGCATTTTACCATTGATTTCAAACTTACAAATATCATTAATAAACAAATTGAATAGCAGCGGACCCAAGATGGATCCCTGAGGTACTCCACATGAAATGGGCAGGTAGGGTGAATAATAATTGTCAATCTTGACTTTTTGTTGCCTGTTTTTTAAGTAACTAGTTAGCCAGACGCGAAACCAAGTGGGTAGACAATAGTGGTCAATTTTTTTCATTAATAGATCATGATTAATAGAATCAAACGCTTTCTGGTAATCGAAGAATACCAGACTGCTAGGACATTTCTTATTGCGATTATTAAATGAGTGGTATAGTAATAGATAACAAGTTTCAATAGTGGAGGCGTTTTGCCTAAACCCACCTTGATATGGGAGATAATATTGTTGACTTCTACAAAGGATTGAATTAAACCATTAACATGCTTCTCCAAAATCTTACCTAATATATGAGTAAGAGAAATAGGTCTCAAATTGGTCACCTGCGTAGCATTTCCTTTCTTAGGTATAGGTACTACCGTTGCTTGTTTCCATCTATGCGGGACAATACCTCTAGTAACCGATAAGTTCAATAAATAGATAAGTTGCGGTAGAATAGCTTTAAATAGGTGCATGTACACTTGCATAGGAATATCATCGCATCCTGATGATTTATGTGGAGAGAGGTTATCTATTATTTTAGACAGTGATTGGACCGTTAGGTTCTCATAAGGCAGTTGTTGATAGGTTTTGGACCTAAATCAAAAACATTGTTACCACGTGGTAGGAGTGCCACCGTTTTGTTGCCTACATTGGCAAAGAATGTATTAATAATTGTTGGGACGTCATTGGCATATGCCATAGTGTTAGTGTCCGGATTCAAAATTGTATTAATTGTCTTAGATTTATCCTTAAAGGGTAAAATTTAATAGTCGTTAAGTATCTGCCAGAATTTTTTATAGTTGTATTTATGTCGCTCTAATTGATCTCTAAAATACTTACTTCTGGCCTGTCTAGTCTCGGCATTAGCCAGATTCCTAAAGTATACTCCTCTAGTTTGATATTCTGGGTTCTTTGTTTGCCTGTATTTCCTAAAGTTAAAATCACGGTTGTGTGCTAAATTCAGAAGTTCATTGGTGTACCAAGGGGGTTTTACTTTTTTCGCCCTGTATTTACGCTTGGGGCATAATCGATTCGTTATGGCTCGGAGATGTTTAAATACAAAATTCCAAGCTAAATTTGGGTTAGGATTGTAATACAGGTCTCAGTTATCAATCTTGTTGATTTCCTCAACAATTGCTTGATGATTTAGTCTTGTATACAATCTCGCTTGAAAATCGCATTTAACATATTTTTCCCTGCTCTTTTTTTTAATAATATGTATAATATTGTGGTCGCTGAGGTTGTAGTTGACAACGCCCACATCCCTGGTATGGACAATGTCCGTAAGAACGTGATCTAATATAGTACTATTACCATTGAGTCCTAGCCGGGTAGGTATGGTAATTAATGATTTCAAATATTTACTGGATGTAAGCTTAGAGAGATCATCGCAGTGATTATTAGTTCGGCGATTAGCAGGTAGAGTGTCAATGTTAATGTCTCCCATAAGTAGTAGTTCAGAATTAGGGTACATTTCTCTAACTTAATCAATACAAGAGGAGATTTCTTCGCAAAAGACACTAACCCTTCCGGCCGGTGGCCTATATAAGTTACAGTAAATTAGATTTTTAGATCTGGGATATTTCACATGGAAACATTGCATTTCTGAGTGTATGCTTTGGTGATTAAGATTGACCAGAGCCTCGTATTCTAAATCATTATTGAGGAAAGCACATAGACCGCCTCCTATTTTAGCCGAACGGTCCAGCCTTTCTAGAGTATATCCGTCCAATTGAATGTTAGAGTCTAACGCGGCCTGTTTAAGCCATGTTTCACTTAGTGAAAATATATCAAATGCTGCATTCTGAAGGTCTAATTTCAGTAATTGCCATTTATTGCAAATTGAACGAACGTTTAAATGAAAATACTTGCGTCCTTTAATGCTAAATACTTCTGCGATAGTTTTTCTCAAATTACAAACTATGTCAGTAGTTAGGCACTGTTTTTAATTCTTGTCAGGTAGGCCCTAACATAGTATACTAAAACAAAGTAACATATATAGAACAGAGTAGATTGGGCGACCACAGCGTGGCATGAGCCAGCCCCTAAGTGGTGCATATATGGCGACAAGATTGACAGGTCGTGTGTGGATCTGTCAGTGAACCTTACAACAATAATTTAATTGTTTATGATTACTTGCATCATTTAGATACGTCATGGACCACTTTCATGAATATGCACTTGGACCGGTCATTTTCATCACTAAGTAGTATTGCCTGATGCTTAATTTTTGTGCGGTCTACTACTTTCATCTGCACTTCCCTTTCATTGCAGGTAACAATGCCTACTTAAATAGAGTCACATGGTTTAACAAAGAGATTGTCATAACGTTCTTTCATATAAACACGACAGCACACTTGGTTCTAATTTTCCATATTCACAGCTTCCGCAAATGACCCATCATCTAGAGCATATATTTTGTTGGGCCGTGCAAATTGCTACTCAACATTATGTACCCACCGAGGTATAGGCAGTGTTGCTTGTTCGTGTCCGCGCCGTACGATTTGTGCCAGGACATTATGACCAGAACGGACACCCTGCTTTATCTGATACAAGTATGACTCAAACATGAATCCAGAGCATTCATCTAAACTGCCATGGAAGCTGGCCTCCCGTATAATATGGAGCAGAGAATGAACATTGTAGACCATGAATTTATCCGTGTACAACTCCTCAGCCTTAGACACAAAATACCTCAGTAGATTGTGTACATATGCGTACTGCTCTCTTGACTTTCCCCTACAAGGAAGACAATAGCCGCATTTAGGCAGACAAAATGTTCATACAGCTCGGTGCGTACTATGTCGAGAAGGACTATTTTGCCTGTATAAAGCAAGAAGTGCCGGAGTTCCGTGGCCTTCCAATGGTCTAATTCGCGGCTTAAACTGCCATGGAGGCTGGCCTCCCACGTCATATGGACAAGGGACACCATCAATTTGTCCCTCCATAACTGCTCTGCCTTTGACACAAAATACCTCACGACATTGTGTACATATCTTATCCCTTTCACTAAAATGAGTCCTAATTAAGTCTCAAAAAATACATTTTGAGATACCATTATATTTGAAAAGATGAGATCCAGCCTATTCCAATAATAGTAAACAGTCTAATAATTTAATAATAGTTTTATAAAGATAATAATATGTTTTGGGGGGCCAATAAACACTAAACTAACTAACTATACTCCATATGGAGGCACTGCAATCGATGCGTCTATGTACACATAGCACACTAAATTCTATTTTCGACCTTCCACATTTTCCCACCAGGCGGAGGCACTGCAATACATGCGTCTATGTGCACATACCAAAATAAATGCGACGCTCGCGAAGGGAGAAACGACGTATATATAGAAACTGCCCATCATCGACCTGTTTTCATGCTTTATTTTTTTCTGGAACTTTCTAATCGATCCCAGATGCTAGATCGAGTCAAGGAGAGCAAGGTTCAAATGGAAAAATGTTTCATTCAATGAATAATTAAAAAGTTAGCGCTAACCGCATATTCGAAGCGAGGTGATGCGCGCGTAGCTTCGGATCTTTGTGCTGATGAATATTGGGATTTCTATAATGGTGTTCTCTATTTTCCAATATAATCTATAATATCACATTCATCTGCACAAAGGTAAGTCCAATAATCTACCGGTCCAAAAGACGTGTAGAATAAAAATCTACCTGCCCAACACCATAATCAACACGTCTTGGGCATTCGGGAGGCAATCTTGCCGCACCCTGATAATGATGTGTGATACCTGCGAGAGGCTAGGTCTTCTCTCACTCTATGTGGGAGGATATTATTCCAGTTTAGAATTTCAGAGACATTGTCACCAACTGATCCCCGTTTTTCACATCAGTCCTACAGAGTGAAAGGCTAAATATACTTAATAAATCATGGAATCAATGAGATAACTTCTTTACTATTCATGATACATAAACAAACCCTATGACATTAGTTCCCCTCTTTAAAATGGTTTTGAATGAAGTCATATCAGATAGAATGCATTAAGACCATAATTACAAAGGTTGAATCTAAACTGAAAGCCAAGCCATAGATGAAACGAAATGGTCCTATATGATAGCAAATAGTGTAAATAACGTAAAACAGCATAAATCAAATATCAACATTGCATGATTCTAGTTCTTTTTAGAATAATAAATGGTAGGTTCGGTTGGTGACACTGGGCCCATAGGTTTGAATTTGACATAGAAACATCCCCCAAGTCAAATTTTGGAATTAGTTATTAGTATTTCTGTCCGTGATACCTCTGAATATTGTCTACCCATAGTCAAAATTATCACGCATTTAAGCAACCTTTGTTTTTGGCCTCCTTTTTACCACTTTCATGGGAATTGACCATATGTTTTTGTACCGTATATGGATTGTATAGTGTCATAGCCATTTTAGTCTAATAAACTACATTCTACTGTTGTTTTAAGTGGATCTCTGGCCCTTAGACACATGTACATTAAATATTAAATCGATTCCACAGGTAAAAATATATTTTTTGTTTATCTTGTAGAAAGTTGATAATACTGATGTGCAAGGTCCCTACTTCGAAATGGCATATTAAGCATTTCTTCAATATCAAACTATGCTATATGGTTGTTTTGAATGGACTTTTAGTATATAATCGATTTCACTTGCAAACAAATTAATTTTGGGTCAATTTTGTATAAAAGTGATGTTAAATATGGTAACGTTTGAGTGTTACCACATTTGGCGATCATCATGACGATGGGGAGGTCGGGGGAATCAAGCGTGGTCGGACGCCTGATCCCCGGGACCCGTGATCACCGACGCGCGATCCCCGGCCTCAGACCCCTGAGTCCAAGCCTTGGACGCCTGAGTCCAAGCCTCGGACGCCTGAGTCCAGACTCCTGAGTCCAAGCATCGGACGCATGATCCCCGTCCACACAATAAAAAATTGCGAATATTATGTGAGTCTGAAGTGGACTTAGAGTATTTTCTGTGTCGGACGCACCTTCACTATGTGAGTCTGAACTTGAAGTGGAGTATTTTCTGTGTCGCACCTTCAAATCACGGGGAAATGAAAGGGTTGGGGTCTCAGAGGGGGTCTTCTCTACCCTGTCAATGGAAAGGCAGCCTTATATGGGGCTTAGAAATTGGGTACTACAAAGCTGTAAAGACTAATGTGAATATCAAAATATGCATCTTGCCGTGCGTAACCGTGTAAACAAGCTTTTTTTATGTCCCCAAACATGATACAATCACAACAAATGGATTCTAGAGATTATAAGGATTCTGTAATTGTTTTTATTTTCCAAATCCATTGATTTCGACCAGAGTTATGATCAATTATATATGAAACTAATTTGCTGATTTGCTGTCACTGGAATTAGCTTAAAAATACATACCGGTAGATTACGGTACTTCTTCCCCTCCTCCCTCCCCCTGCCTCCCCCCACCCCTCACACATACGTCACCCTAACAATCATTTCTAGACTTATCTAGACTAATTTGCAAACGTTTATTCCCAGGTAGAAAGCCCGGGACTCAGGCGACCGATCCAGCGGGGATCACGCGTCCGATGCTCGGACTCAGGCGTCCGACGCTCGGGATCACGCGTCGGACTCGGGGATCACGGGTCCCGGGGATCACGGGTCCCGGGGATCAGGAGTCCAACCTTCGAATCAAGCCCAGCTACGTGGCCGTGGGCTACCATATAGGCCTACCTTAGTACCTAGTTGACTAGGGTCGATTCTTAAGACAAAATTAGTTATAGATCTCCTTTATTTCCCATTTTATAACCCCACTAGCTCAACTTCTAATGCACTTAGAGAGCCCCTAAAACGTTCATTAAAAAGCAAATTTCTTGCTTATTGACTCCTTTGCCGGGACTGTTTGTATGAGCAAAAATAGGGGCCGCAACGACCAAGCAAAACCTCCCGATCCAGAGCTACCCAACGTATGTGTAGCTATGTGTTTATCCCGCATATTTTCCCCCAGGCAGATAAAGTAGTTAATAGATTCCCAATGACTGAAATCATTAGTGAGAGCCAAAGCTATACTTACCCATATTCCCTGCCTGATCAGATGTGGTGGCGAAAACGTGGCCTTGTGTGCATTTCGAAAATTTGAATAACCGTTTTGATGTGTTCCCACAAGGTGGCGCCAGTGGTGATATGTTCATTTCTACCATAGATTTCGTTCTAAGTCTATGATAGTCTTTCTTAGACAAATGAGAAAGCACAAGGGAAGTTCCCAAGATATCATATTTTCAAGAGAAACTGAAGCTGACATAGCCTACTGTTTCATCCTAACAAATTAAGAAAAAAAGGTGTGAACCTACTTTGAAGCATAGGCCTAGGCTATTATTTATTAACTTTTATTAGGCCCTATAGGCTTAATTGTTCTATTGGTTTTTTCATACATAGGCCTAAACTAGACGTATTGCTGCAAATATGGGCCTATAGACGAAATTGTATTCAGTAGAATCCAGAAAATTACCGGGTTATAATTATTTCACCAGATCTTCAGCAAATAGTAAATGATGGTATTGTACATCTTATCTATGATTTGACACACACTAGTGCCAATAATAATGGAGGTAGGCATAGAAAAGTATACATTTCCTGAAAGGGAAGTTTGTTTTCTTCGCAATGAAAAAGAATTGAAAGAAATAATTTGTACTGACATGACAAACGACGGAATGAAGAAAGGTATGGTTTTAACGAAGTGTACATCCTCATATGCATAATGAACTTGTATAGGCTATATATGATCGATTCCAGCAATTTAATTAAATTTGTTATGTTTTTCTCATTTTTGTGTGTATAAAATATTTTTGTTAATTCTGATTGTAGGCCTACACACCTATGAATGTATGGATTCCTGAGGACTGTATGTCTAGATACATTTTAAGATTATATAAATATCATTTCTATTTGTTTTCTTAATCGTAGCTAGTAGGCCTACACTAGTGTAATATATAGATGGAACCTAGCAAGGGGGAAGTCTGTACACTTGTTATTGACCGAGGGAGCGCGGGAAGTTAGAGGGCGTTAGCCCAAGATCTTCTGTGCTCTCGAGGTCACTAACAAGTGTACAGACTTCACCCGAGCTTATTCCATATTTATTACACCCCATTAATAAATAAAAAATATAAATAATTAAAAATAAAAGAAGTAATTTACGTTTTGGGCGGACCTACTTGTTGTATGTCCCCAGGGTGACATAACTCACATGTTATGCACCACTTTGACCAAGTGTGACATACAATGCTGAAGGTATAGGAAGCAACAACACAGCCTAGCCTATACTTGACAGGGCTTAATAATCCACCCTTTGATGAAATAATACCATTGCACCTGAATGAATGGAATATTTAAATGCTTATTTCCCAGCGACCATTTGAGATTTCTTTTTTTTACCCATTTAGAGAAAATGTAAAAAAAAATAGTTTCCAGACCATCGCCCCCACAGACCCCTACAAAGATCTTTGTCAGGTATAGCTATCCATTTTCTAGTAATTAGTGTCTCTGTCTCTATCCTCGCTCTCCTCTCCCCCTTCTCTGCTCCCGACTCTCTATCCCTCTCTCCCATCCCATACCATATCTCATTGCCTAAACAAATCTATAAAAATGCATCGAACAACTGGGATGTCTCACAAGTTGTAAACATATGGATTGTGATGGAGATTATTTGAAAAGGTGATGTGAAGCCGATGTTAATGATATGCCTCACTAGCTCAGTAGCTGGTACAAGTTGTAGGTCCAGTGTGCGCTGGGAGCGCTACCACTAGTACCAGTGACGTCACAGGGTAACCAACACATCTGGGCTGGCATGGTCAGCGATGCATGAAGCGATGGGACAGAAAAAAACAGTCACTGACTGATATTCCCATCGGCGCCACATAAAATCAGTCACTTGCTGAGATTTCCATGAAGGCACTGAGAAAAACCAGTGATGGCTGTTTTTTACCGAGGTGATTAATTATCAGTCGCGCCCATTTGCGGCTGAAAATAATCAGTCATTGCTGGGGAAATATTTATATCTGACTGATAAAACGGGCGCAGGTTTTTCAGTGTATTGAACTATTTTGTACTTGATAGGTCTCGACATAAGGATCATAACACCTTTTATTTGGTGAAGATATTCTAACTAGAAGAAAAGTTACAGCCAAATAACCATTCAGTAATGGTAATAATAATGGCAGCGGCAAGGGTGATAGGTCATTGACCCTCTGCCCACATTATAATGTATTTATACACATTATATAACTCATTATATTTAGAATATATATAACATTCATTACCCTTATTTAGGTTTTTAAGTTAAATACTTGTATTTAATGTTCCTGTTCTGTTTAAGTATTTAGAGGCAAAATCTTCAAGGATAAACGTTCTAATATTATGTATATATTATGTTAGAGATATAATTTCTGATATTATGTGACAGCAGGCGTGACGGCACACACGGCAGGCGTGACGGCACACGACACAACGTGACGGCAAATTTTTAAAGCATTTTGCCTTAAGAATCATGTAAAAACGGCACAGAAATCATGAATTCCAATCTACAAAGGTTGATATTAAGTCAATAATAAATGTCAAATTTAGAGTTTATTATTAAATTTATGCCTTATGAAGCTCTAAAAACCCTAAAATATGCGTGACGGCACACAACATGAACTCTGGGACCCACCACCTTTTGGCACCATGTTATTTCTCTGCTATGATCCAAGAAAAACTCAAATAAATACATTTAATGTTTTTACATATATAATCCCATGCATTTTATCATTATTCCTTATAATTTGATAGATATATATATTTTTTATTTTTTTATTCTACCTTAGGCACACTGCGTGACGGCACATGACATGGGGGGTGCCCCACACAAAAAAAAATTGGTTTTTGATGGCTTTTGGCGAAAAAAATTTTTTTGCATTTTTTCTTACACAGATCATGTTCACGTAACCTACTATCACAACATATAAAAAAAAATGTTCAATTTTGAAGATTATTTAGAAATTCAGCAATTCCACGGACTAATGGCAGTTTAAAAAAATGATTTTTGCCCCCAAAATGAGATTTTGAAATAAAAAAAAAAAAAATTGGACCAAAAATGCCAAAAATGTGGTTCCGCAGGTTGGTAGAACCATCCAATCAAAAAAAATTATCAAATTAATAGTAATTAATTTGATTTAAGCCCATTTTATCACTTTCCACGGTTTGGGGTCAAATGTTGTCAAATTGGTGGAATTGGCCATATATTAATATAGCTCCCTTAAACTTCCATTAATCAGGTAAATGATTATAGACACTCAGATGGCTTTATATAACCCCCTGTGGTTATAGACCTATATGGTCAACTTGACCGCCACCTAGTAGCCAGTGCAAACCTCAAGCCAGCTCTCAAGCCAGCTCTCAAGCCAGCTCTCTTCAGAACACTTTCACGCCCCAACTAGGACACACCTGCTTGCTTGTTTTTGTGTGTGACCGTTACCAAACTTCATTATGGTTCGTTGGGGGCTTTGCTCTGAGTGTAATAAGGAACACCCTGGACGGTGGGGCCAATACTGCAAGTATATGCTGGAAGCTAAAGCCAAGTCGTTAGAGAAAGACAAAACTGAGGATAACTGGGAAACTTACCTAGACTTTTCAAATCTGCCGACTAAATCTGACGCGGATGTTGTGCTTGGAGTGGATGGTGAGGAGGATCAAGGAGCTACTTCCCCTCTAAAACCAATATCTAGAGATTATCTGGATCAAACAGTAGTTCAGAACAAGGCGGAATTGGGAAATATCCACTCTAAATTGGACAGTTTATGTGATTTACTCATGGGCACCGGCCTAGGTGGACCTGTTGGACATACTGGGACCGGTTTGACAGGCTTCGGCGGTATGGGCGGTATGGCCCAACAGGGGGGCGTGGTGACTCCCGTTGTGACTCCCATGTACTCCTCCACCCCGACTCCGATGTATGCCACCTCTCCCTCTCTGTTTGGGGGTTTGACTGCTCCTCTGAACTCTGGAATCCCCGGGAATTCCCCGTATACGGTTGGTACAAATGCCATTTCTGTCGCTATAAACAACCTGGCGCAGTCTTTGGATCCGACCAGCACTACTTCTAAGAGAGGTATGATTTTTCGACCTGAGTTTCACGTACAACATTTAATTGGCGGGACTCCTCTCAAGAGTATTGATCATTCAAAGCTAAATACAGCTAAACTCAGATACAGGTGGACCCTCAATTAATCCAGCTCCCGCTTATATTGACTCATATGAATAATTGATAGGATTGCATGGACCTGTCTTTCCTAGAATAGAATCAGCACATGTTTTGTAATGTGAAAGTTTGAAATCGCGGAAAGTAGGTCAGCCTTGAAGTGATGGTCATGGTCCCGTGACAATAGATGGCGCATAAGACAGGTAATTGGGGTGTATATTGGCCTATTACAATGCAGGTACAACTTATATCGCCCAGTGTTAATTCTTAGCTATGTCGTCAACCAAACCGGTACTATATTTCAACATCCTAAGTAGAAATAAATTATTGTTCGATCTGTTCTTGTTATAAAAATGGTCATTTTTTCAAACAGGTCTGATTCAAATTAGTTTGTTATACCACAAAACTAGATGTTTTGAAGAGTCTTTGTGCGTAAATTGGTAAAGCTATCTCCGGATATTAACTGAGTTATAGGAAATGATTCAGATGAAGCCTAAAGTAAATATACCGTGTGTATGCTACATGATTTATTAAGTTCTTGCCAATTTTACAATTTTACTTTTCTTTGCTAATTTTTCCATATATGCCTACATATTTTGACTTCTTTTTTCATAACTTGGTAAATAAATATATATCTATTTGTATCAAAATCACCGATGTTTGACTAAATTATTTTTAGACAGTAATTATGGATTTGAATCTCGGTGGGTTTTTTTTCGCAAATCATCCAATCTGGGTATATATTACATGGTTGTGTTTACCCTCATCATATCAATGGCAAGTGATCAAGGGCCTGGATTTTATTGAATACAGGGACCGGGTGTGAACGCTACTCTTGCCGGCGACGGGGGAGGAGGATTAAGGGGAAGCTAGCTGACACCTTCATCGCCTCCATTCACGCTGAATGAAGAATAATATTTATGAATATGAAATATGGTCATATGGTAGATAGTGGTGGGGTATGAAACATTGATTTGATAGCCTACTATTTGAAACTTTTGAACATTAATTATTGTAAGGTGAAACTAAGAATATTGATCTTGTTGCAACACAACGTCAAGCCTTGAATTGATAAATACATAGGCCTACTGGTTATTTATTGAAATGGTATCTTTCCATGCTCACATATCAACGATCAACAATTGTATCTGTGTTATATACTTGTAATAAAGAGAAATGCACAAAGGTTACTCTTCAAGTTATTCCCACATACCCTTGGAAGTCTAAGCATTTAATAAAATTATTCCCGTTTTAAACATTTTCCTTCATTTATCACCAAGAAATTAGATTAAGAAATGTTCCCTAATAGTAATACAACCCCTTTCCCATTCCCATACTCACATATCAACGATCAACGATTGTATCTGTATTAAGGTAAATGCACAATGGTAATAAAGAGAAATGCACAAACTTACTGTACTTACAGTTACTTACTGTAAAAGATGGTAATTATGGTAAGATGATAATAATCAACTTGTATAGAAGACCAGCCGGCAGCACGGACGTGTTCCTTGAACATATAAATAGCCTGCTCTCACACTTTGCAAGAAGAAATCGTAGGATTATTTTGGTTGGTGACATAAATATAGACTTAGGTTCTAGTAACAACCAGTCATCTAGATGGAAAGAAATAACTAAAAGGTATAACCTAAAGCAAGAAATAAAGAAATATACCAGAGTAACAGCGACTACTTCTACCATAATAGATGTATTATATAGTAACCTAAGCATGAGTCATAGTGATGTATGCCAAATACATATCAGCGACCACTACCCAGTAATTGGTTATGTCAATGTGAGAACTGTGACACCGATAGCTGATAGGACATATAAGTGGGTTAGAACGAAGCAAAGAGAAAACGAAGAGCTGTTTAGGGAAAGAATTGGACAGAGTATGGGTGACATTAACCATTGGAGGGACTTGAATGTTTCAGAAATATGGAATGACTATGTGGGAAAGATATCTGAAATTAATAATGAATGTTTTCCGAGAAAAAGGATCAGAATTAGGAAGGCTACACAAGTCTTTATTGATCAGGAGGTGAGAGCCATGATAAGAGATAGGGAGGCAGCATTTGCATTGGCAAAACGTAGTGGTAGACAAGCAGACTGGGTGAACGCAAGATCGTTGAGAAAGCAGGTATCTAAGTTGATAAGAAATAAAAAAAGAGCATATCTGATCAGAGAAGCGAATGTAAATAAAAATAATCCCAAAAAGTTTTGGCAATCGCTTAGTAAGATATATAGCAAGGGATAAGCCAAATCGACCAAAGAGTTAAGTTCGTTTAAAGTAAATGGTCAGGTAATAACAGGAAAAGAAGCACTGGAATACGCAAATGATTATTTTGCTACCTTGGGCGGAGATAACTTAGGTGTGGTGAATAACATATATGATATTGTAAGGCCAGATAGGGAAATATTATTTGATATTTACGATACTCTAACAGCTGTAGAGGTAAATAAGGAGATACTAAAATTGAAAGACAACAAAGGCTCAGGTGTCAAAGATGTTGCGAACAAAACTCTGAAGAGTGGTCTATCTGAAACATGTACAGCGTTCACAATACTAATAAACAAATGTATCAGGGAAGGAGTAATACCAAAGGTATGGAAAGAATCCGCAATAACATTACTACCGAAGGAAGGGGACACCCAGCTAATTGATAATATTAGAGCGATCTCCATTGTTCCTTCTATGAGTAAGATATTAGAAAGGATTGTGTATGGGAAATTGTATAATTTTTTGGAAGAGTCAGAGTTTTTCTCAGAATGTCAGTATGGCTTTAGGTCGAATAAGTCTACGCTGGGTGCTGCTCACGAGCATCTGAGGTTCATACATCATAATTTAGAGATAGGAAATCATTGTCTATCGATATATTTCGATGTAAAGAAAGCGTTTAACACGGTCTCGCATAGACTCTTTCTTCGTAAACTAAAGGAGATGGGTATAGGCCCAGTATTATGTACATTATTAGAAAATTATCTTACCAACAGGTCTCAATATATTATGAAAGGAGAGATAGAAACATCAAGAAAGAAGGTACCTTGTGGCGTCCCCCAAGGAAGTATCTTGGGGCCGTTAATGTTTATCTAAGGTTACATTTTGTCACACTAGGTAAAATACCTGCGTATAAATCGACAGTTTACATTATGTCACACTAGGCATATCACCTGTGTATAATCGACAGTAATACAATAATACAGTAATACAATATTCTACAACAATCCCAACATGACCATCACAGCTCAGGTCAGACGCCTATTATGAATGTTAATTTGTTGCCTCCACCCCATCCCAGGTCCCCTGCATATATACAGTTCTTAGAAACACCCGAAAATCTTTTCTACTGTTACATTCAAAACCTCTCTTTTCCATATTATTCCAGTAAAAAGGGATCAAATATAAAAGTGATTTCTTTACCTTCTCGGTCCGGGGGGTAATAGTTTTTAGGAGCTTTTTATTACAGGTCCCCCTTAGGGTCCTTGCTTTTTGTTCAATATTATTCTCTACCCTACTATAAGGGTAGGCTAGATCTAAGATATGTACTTCTCGCCTCTTTGCTAATGGCGCTAATTTTAACTCCCTGTATTTACATTCATATTACTACACGTTCTAATGTTGCTGCAAAATTATATATTCCAAAATTATACACTATGAGAATTTATTCTCTCTATCATTTAGTTATACCACTTTCGCTAATTATCACAATCATTTAGGTTCTTCTCACATCACAAAATATTACTATTCCGTTATGTACCTTATTTCATCGCCAGCCCTTATAAGGACTTTTTTGTCGCATAGGGAACAGATAAAAATATTTAAAAAACAATTCATTTTACATGAGAGCAATTACAATCAGTTGCGGCTACATTCCTTATTCACTTTGACACAATTATATTCTTACATGGTCATCAATATCTTCAAATTTGGATTGATACAGTATCTTTATATCTCGTGTGAAGCTGTTCTTATTATTCTTATCTCTTACCGGTCTCTCCAAATCATTCCAGGTCACTAATTCCTGATAAAAGCAAGAACGCCTGCTCCTTTCGCTTTTTGGGATAAATAACTTGAAACGCAGTCCCTGGTTATTTCTTAGTATTACCTCAGTTGGTTCGGGCTGTTCGTATGAATCTCTTTTATTAAAAAGATTTTTGATCATGGCTATCTCAGTCCTATACCTAAGAGGTAGAATCTTGCCTTTCAATAATAGATCTTTTTTTGTGTATTTGTTACCGAAGCACAACCTCAGTGCTCTATAGCAAAGTTTCTGCATCTTCATCAATAAAGTTCTATTCGTATGCATAAAAAGAGGGCTGGCATATTCCAGCATAGGGATTACATAAGTTTTACATAATGTCCAGGCGATATCATTAGACATGTAATATCTTCTCTTGGCTATGTCCGCCAATGACCACGCAGCTTTACTATACAATTTGCTGGCATGATGTGCCATTGACAGTCGTTCGTCGATATAAACACCAAGATATTTAAACACGAAACTTCGATCTAATACAGTGCCATCACAATCCAGAATTACATCTCTGTTTCTATATCTTCTTCCTAGAGTGAACAATTGATATTTTGTCTTTTTCTTGTTTAGCTCTAGACCATTCACCTTACACCATTCATTATATTTTCGTATGGCCGCCTCACCCTTATCCCTAATATCCTCAAAATTTTGTGCAGCTATAGTCACTACCTCATCATCGGCATACAATACCAACTTTCCATTAAATTCAATATTTCCCAAATCGTTACAAAAAATGTAAAAATGTAAAATGTAAAAAGTATATAACACAGATACAATTGTTGATCGTTGATATGTGAGCATGGAAAGATACCATTTCAATAAATAACCAGTAGGCCTATGTATTTATCAATTCAAGGCTTGACGTTGTGTTGCAACAAGATCAATATTCTTAGTTTCACCTTACAATAATTAATGTTCAAAAGTTTCAAATAGTAGGCTATCAAATCAATGTTTCATACCCCACCACTATCTACCATATGACCATATTTCATATTCATAAATATTATTCTTCATTCAGCGTGAATGGAGGCGATGAAGGTGTCAGCTAGCTTCCCCTTAATCCTCCTCCCCCGTCGCCGGCAAGAGTAGCGTTCACACCCGGTCCCTGTATTCAATAAAATCCAGGCCCTTGATCACTTGCCATTGATATGATGAGGGTAAACACAACCATGTAATATATACCCAGATTGGATGATTTGCGAAAAAAAACCCACCGAGATTCAAATCCATAATTACTGTCTAAAAATAATTTAGTCAAACATCGGTGATTTTGATACAAATAGATATATATTTATTTACCAAGTTATGAAAAAAGAAGTCAAAATATGTAGGCATATATGGAAAAATTAGCAAAGAAAAGTAAAATTGTAAAATTGGCAAGAACTTAATAAATCATGTAGCATACACACGGTATATTTACTTTAGGCTTCATCTGAATCATTTCCTATAACTCAGTTAATATCCGGAGATAGCTTTACCAATTTACGCACAAAGACTCTTCAAAACATCTAGTTTTGTGGTATAACAAACTAATTTGAATCAGACCTGTTTGAAAAAATGACCATTTTTATAACAAGAACAGATCGAACAATAATTTATTTCTACTTAGGATGTTGAAATATAGTACCGGTTTGGTTGACGACATAGCTAAGAATTAACACTGGGCGATATAAGTTGTACCTGCATTGTAATAGGCCAATATACACCCCAATTACCTGTCTTATGCGCCATCTATTGTCACGGGACCATGACCATCACTTCAAGGCTGACCTACTTTCCGCGATTTCAAACTTTCACATTACAAAACATGTGCTGATTCTATTCTAGGAAAGACAGGTCCATGCAATCCTATCAATTATTCATATGAGTCAATATAAGCGGGAGCTGGATTAATTGAGGGTCCACCTGTATCTGAGTTTAGCTGTATTTAGCTTTGAATGATCAATACTCTTGAGAGGAGTCCCGCCAATTAAATGTTGTACGTGAAACTCAGGTCGAAAAATCATACCTCTCTTAGAAGTAGTGCTGGTCGGATCCAAAGACTGCGCCAGGTTGTTTATAGCGACAGAAATGGCATTTGTACCAACCGTATACGGGGAATTCCCGGGGATTCCAGAGTTCAGAGGAGCAGTCAAACCCCCAAACAGAGAGGGAGAGGTGGCATACATCGGAGTTGGGGTGGAGGAGTACATGGGAGTCACAACGGGAGTCACCACGCCCCCCTGTTGGGCCATACCGCCCATACCGCCGAAGCCTGTCAAACCGGTCCCAGTATGTCCAACAGGTCCACCTAGGCCGGTGCCCATGAGTAAATCACATAAACTATCCAATTTAGAGTGGATATTTCCCAATTCCGCCTTGTTCTGAACTACTGTTTGATCCAGATAATCTCTAGATATTGGTTTTAGAGGGGAAGTAGCTCCTTGATCCTCCTCACCATCCACTCCAAGCACAACATCCGCGTCAGATTTAGTCGGCAGATTTGAAAAGTCTAGGTAAGTTTCCCAGTTATCCTCAGTTTTGTCTTTCTCTAACGACTTGGCTTTAGCTTCCAGCATATACTTGCAGTATTGGCCCCACCGTCCAGGGTGTTCCTTATTACACTCAGAGCAAAGCCCCCAACGAACCATAATGAAGTTTGGTAACGGTCACACACAAAAACAAGCAAGCAGGTGTGTCCTAGTTGGGGCGTGAAAGTGTTCTGAAGAGAGCTGGCTTGAGAGCTGGCTTGAGAGCTGGCTTGAGGTTTGCACTGGCTACTAGGTGGCGGTCAAGTTGACCATATAGGTCTATAACCACAGGGGGTTATATAAAGCCATCTGAGTGTCTATAATCATTTACCTGATTAATGGAAGTTTAAGGGAGCTATATTAATATATGGCCAATTCCACCAATTTGACAACATTTGACCCCAAACCGTGGAAAGTGATAAAATGGGCTTAAATCAAATTAATTACTATTAATTTGATAATTTTTTTTGATTGGATGGTTCTACCAACCTGCGGAACCACATTTTTGGCATTTTTGGTCCAATTTTTTTTTTTTTTATTTCAAAATCTCATTTTGGGGGCAAAAATCATTTTTTTAAACTGCCATTAGTCCGTGGAATTGCTGAATTTCTAAATAATCTTCAAAATTGAACATTTTTTTTTATATGTTGTGATAGTAGGTTACGTGAACATGACCTGTGTAAGAAAAAATGCAAAAAAAATTTTTTCGCCAAAAGCCATCAAAAACCAATTTTTTTTTGTGTGGGGCACCCCCCATGTCATGTGCCGTCACGCAGTGTGCCTAAGGTAGAATAAAAAAATAAAAAATATATATATCTATCAAATTATAAGGAATAATGATAAAATGCATGGGATTATATATGTAAAAACATTAAATGTATTTATTTGAGTTTTTCTTGGATCATAGCAGAGAAATAACATGGTGCCAAAAGGTGGTGGGTCCCAGAGTTCATGTTGTGTGCCGTCACGCATATTTTAGGGTTTTTAGAGCTTCATAAGGCATAAATTTAATAATAAACTCTAAATTTGACATTTATTATTGACTTAATATCAACCTTTGTAGATTGGAATTCATGATTTCTGTGCCGTTTTTACATGATTCTTAAGGCAAAATGCTTTAAAAATTTGCCGTCACGTTGTGTCGTGTGCCGTCACGCCTGCCGTGTGTGCCGTCACGCCTGCTGTCACATAATATCAGAAATTATATCTCTAACATAATATATACATAATATTAGAACGTTTATCCTTGAAGATTTTGCCTCTAAATACTTAAACAGAACAGGAACATTAAATACAAGTATTTAACTTAAAAACCTAAATAAGGGTAATGAATGTTATATATATTCTAAATATAATGAGTTATATAATGTGTATAAATACATTATAATGTGGGCAGAGGGTCAATGACCTATCACCCTTGCCGCTGCCATTATTATTACCATTACTGAATGGTTATTTGGCTGTAACTTTTCTTCTAGTTAGAATATCTTCACCAAATAAAAGGTGTTATGATCCTTATGTCGAGACCTATCAAGTACAAAATAGTTCAATACACTGAAAAACCTGCGCCCGTTTTATCAGTCAGATATAAATATTTCCCCAGCAATGACTGATTATTTTCAGCCGCAAATGGGCGCGACTGGTAATTAATCACCTCGGTAAAAAACAGCCATCACTGGTTTTTCTCAGTGCCTTCATGGAAATCTCAGCAAGTGACTGATTTTATGTGGCGCCGATGGGAATATCAGTCAGTGACTGTTTTTTTCTGTCCCATCGCTTCATGCATCGCTGACCATGCCAGCCCAGATGTGTTGGTTACCCTGTGACGTCACTGGTACTAGTGGTAGCGCTCCCAGCGCACACTGGACCTACAACTTGTACCAGCTACTGAGCTAGTGAGGCATATCATTAACATCGGCTTCACATCACCTTTTCAAATAATCTCCATCACAATCCATATGTTTACAACTTGTGAGACATCCCAGTTGTTCGATGCATTTTTATAGATTTGTTTAGGCAATGAGATATGGTATGGGATGGGAGAGAGGGATAGAGAGTCGGGAGCAGAGAAGGGGGAGAGGAGAGCGAGGATAGAGACAGAGACACTAATTACTAGAAAATGGATAGCTATACCTGACAAAGATCTTTGTAGGGGTCTGTGGGGGCGATGGTCTGGAAACTATTTTTTTTTACATTTTCTCTAAATGGGTAAAAAAAAGAAATCTCAAATGGTCGCTGGGAAATAAGCATTTAAATATTCCATTCATTCAGGTGCAATGGTATTATTTCATCAAAGGGTGGATTATTAAGCCCTGTCAAGTATAGGCTAGGCTGTGTTGTTGCTTCCTATACCTTCAGCATTGTATGTCACACTTGGTCAAAGTGGTGCATAACATGTGAGTTATGTCACCCTGGGGACATACAACAAGTAGGTCCGCCCAAAACGTAAATTACTTCTTTTATTTTTAATTATTTATATTTTTTATTTATTAATGGGGTGTAATAAATATGGAATAAGCTCGGGTGAAGTCTGTACACTTGTTAGTGACCTCGAGAGCACAGAAGATCTTGGGCTAACGCCCTCTAACTTCCCGCGCTCCCTCGGTCAATAACAAGTGTACAGACTTCCCCCTTGCTAGGTTCCATCTATATATTACACTAGTGTAGGCCTACTAGCTACGATTAAGAAAACAAATAGAAATGATATTTATATAATCTTAAAATGTATCTAGACATACAGTCCTCAGGAATCCATACATTCATAGGTGTGTAGGCCTACAATCAGAATTAACAAAAATATTTTATACACACAAAAATGAGAAAAACATAACAAATTTAATTAAATTGCTGGAATCGATCATATATAGCCTATACAAGTTCATTATGCATATGAGGATGTACACTTCGTTAAAACCATACCTTTCTTCATTCCGTCGTTTGTCATGTCAGTACAAATTATTTCTTTCAATTCTTTTTCATTGCGAAGAAAACAAACTTCCCTTTCAGGAAATGTATACTTTTCTATGCCTACCTCCATTATTATTGGCACTAGTGTGTGTCAAATCATAGATAAGATGTACAATACCATCATTTACTATTTGCTGAAGATCTGGTGAAATAATTATAACCCGGTAATTTTCTGGATTCTACTGAATACAATTTCGTCTATAGGCCCATATTTGCAGCAATACGTCTAGTTTAGGCCTATGTATGAAAAAACCAATAGAACAATTAAGCCTATAGGGCCTAATAAAAGTTAATAAATAATAGCCTAGGCCTATGCTTCAAAGTAGGTTCACACCTTTTTTTCTTAATTTGTTAGGATGAAACAGTAGGCTATGTCAGCTTCAGTTTCTCTTGAAAATATGATATCTTGGGAACTTCCCTTGTGCTTTCTCATTTGTCTAAGAAAGACTATCATAGACTTAGAACGAAATCTATGGTAGAAATGAACATATCACCACTGGCGCCACCTTGTGGGAACACATCAAAACGGTTATTCAAATTTTCGAAATGCACACAA
Source organism: Sthenelais limicola (assembly GCA_942159475.1). Lineage (NCBI taxonomy): Eukaryota > Metazoa > Annelida > Polychaeta > Phyllodocida > Sigalionidae > Sthenelais > Sthenelais limicola. The sequence goes on from OW804095.1 coordinate 83,959,331, forward strand.
GGCCACGTTTTCGCCACCACATCTGATCAGGCAGGGAATATGAGTAAGTATAGCTTTGGCTCTCACTAATGATTTCAGTCATTGGGAATCTATTAACTACTTTATCTGCCTGGGGGAAAATATGCGGGATAAACACATAGCTACACATACGTTGGGTAGCTCTGGATCGGGAGGTTTTGCTTGGTCGTTGCGGCCCCTATTTTTGCTCATACAAACAGTCCCGGCAAAGGAGTCAATAAGCAAGAAATTTGCTTTTTAATGAACGTTTTAGGGGCTCTCTAAGTGCATTAGAAGTTGAGCTAGTGGGGTTATAAAATGGGAAATAAAGGAGATCTATAACTAATTTTGTCTTAAGAATCGACCCTAGTCAACTAGGTACTAAGGTAGGCCTATATGGTAGCCCACGGCCACGTAGCTGGGCTTGATTCGAAGGTTGGACTCCTGATCCCCGGGACCCGTGATCCCCGGGACCCGTGATCCCCGAGTCCGACGCGTGATCCCGAGCGTCGGACGCCTGAGTCCGAGCATCGGACGCGTGATCCCCGCTGGATCGGTCGCCTGAGTCCCGGGCTTTCTACCTGGGAATAAACGTTTGCAAATTAGTCTAGATAAGTCTAGAAATGATTGTTAGGGTGACGTATGTGTGAGGGGTGGGGGGAGGCAGGGGGAGGGAGGAGGGGAAGAAGTACCGTAATCTACCGGTATGTATTTTTAAGCTAATTCCAGTGACAGCAAATCAGCAAATTAGTTTCATATATAATTGATCATAACTCTGGTCGAAATCAATGGATTTGGAAAATAAAAACAATTACAGAATCCTTATAATCTCTAGAATCCATTTGTTGTGATTGTATCATGTTTGGGGACATAAAAAAAGCTTGTTTACACGGTTACGCACGGCAAGATGCATATTTTGATATTCACATTAGTCTTTACAGCTTTGTAGTACCCAATTTCTAAGCCCCATATAAGGCTGCCTTTCCATTGACAGGGTAGAGAAGACCCCCTCTGAGACCCCAACCCTTTCATTTCCCCGTGATTTGAAGGTGCGACACAGAAAATACTCCACTTCAAGTTCAGACTCACATAGTGAAGGTGCGTCCGACACAGAAAATACTCTAAGTCCACTTCAGACTCACATAATATTCGCAATTTTTTATTGTGTGGACGGGGATCATGCGTCCGATGCTTGGACTCAGGAGTCTGGACTCAGGCGTCCGAGGCTTGGACTCAGGCGTCCAAGGCTTGGACTCAGGGGTCTGAGGCCGGGGATCGCGCGTCGGTGATCACGGGTCCCGGGGATCAGGCGTCCGACCACGCTTGATTCCCCCGACCTCCCCATCGTCATGATGATCGCCAAATGTGGTAACACTCAAACGTTACCATATTTAACATCACTTTTATACAAAATTGACCCAAAATTAATTTGTTTGCAAGTGAAATCGATTATATACTAAAAGTCCATTCAAAACAACCATATAGCATAGTTTGATATTGAAGAAATGCTTAATATGCCATTTCGAAGTAGGGACCTTGCACATCAGTATTATCAACTTTCTACAAGATAAACAAAAAATATATTTTTACCTGTGGAATCGATTTAATATTTAATGTACATGTGTCTAAGGGCCAGAGATCCACTTAAAACAACAGTAGAATGTAGTTTATTAGACTAAAATGGCTATGACACTATACAATCCATATACGGTACAAAAACATATGGTCAATTCCCATGAAAGTGGTAAAAAGGAGGCCAAAAACAAAGGTTGCTTAAATGCGTGATAATTTTGACTATGGGTAGACAATATTCAGAGGTATCACGGACAGAAATACTAATAACTAATTCCAAAATTTGACTTGGGGGATGTTTCTATGTCAAATTCAAACCTATGGGCCCAGTGTCACCAACCGAACCTACCATTTATTATTCTAAAAAGAACTAGAATCATGCAATGTTGATATTTGATTTATGCTGTTTTACGTTATTTACACTATTTGCTATCATATAGGACCATTTCGTTTCATCTATGGCTTGGCTTTCAGTTTAGATTCAACCTTTGTAATTATGGTCTTAATGCATTCTATCTGATATGACTTCATTCAAAACCATTTTAAAGAGGGGAACTAATGTCATAGGGTTTGTTTATGTATCATGAATAGTAAAGAAGTTATCTCATTGATTCCATGATTTATTAAGTATATTTAGCCTTTCACTCTGTAGGACTGATGTGAAAAACGGGGATCAGTTGGTGACAATGTCTCTGAAATTCTAAACTGGAATAATATCCTCCCACATAGAGTGAGAGAAGACCTAGCCTCTCGCAGGTATCACACATCATTATCAGGGTGCGGCAAGATTGCCTCCCGAATGCCCAAGACGTGTTGATTATGGTGTTGGGCAGGTAGATTTTTATTCTACACGTCTTTTGGACCGGTAGATTATTGGACTTACCTTTGTGCAGATGAATGTGATATTATAGATTATATTGGAAAATAGAGAACACCATTATAGAAATCCCAATATTCATCATTAACCACCTGCATTTGGCGGCACAGACGAGTGCTTATTTTGCACACTATTAAATACTTTTTAAGCTTAAGGTATTCAGAAATGACTGGGCAGGTGAAATTTTTAGGAGGGGAGGTAGATTTTAAATTATATTACATAATCAAATCAAATTTGATTTGAATATCTAGCAGTATATGGGCCCTCTATATTAAGACTCTAATCTGTTATTTGTCACAACTGTTGATCTTTTATATTTTTAGATGAGTGGAGGCGTGACATCACACATCTCTCTTCCATACACAAGGTTTGAGAGATGAGTGGAACCTCAGCCCCCAACTCAACCCAGTCCTACACCTGGCCTATATGTCCTACAGACTGGGGATAGATAGTGTTCAGGACCCACAGCTCAGAAGTAAGATGAATATTTGGTTCTTATTAATCTGCAAGATGTCTCCATATAATGATTACAAAACGTTAAAATTCAAGGGGTTTATGGTTTTCTGATATGTCCCCCTGTCTGTAGTCCAATAGGAAAATATGACCAATATTCCAGATCTTGGCTTGAAAAAGTGGTGGATTTACCCCTCTCTCTCCCTTCGTCTCATAGAAATACCTCTGAAGGTATCCCTATTTCCTGGGTATGATCATAAACTGCCTCGCTCGCAGCTCTCCCGCCCTTGATATGACCTTTCAATATGTTGATGAGGGCGTAAAGCAACCAAGCAATCTCGTAAAGCAATCTCACTCACTCACACACTCACTCACTCCTCCCCTCGCCCCCTCCTTAGTCCCTTCTATCAATCCAATACAAACCAAATAATTCGAATCACAAATACATGTATAACACATTTAATTTTTAACAAGATTGAATTATAATTTTCAGTGGCGATGACAGAAAAAGACTCCAGTCAGTTTAGGGGACATTTAGCTAGTGACAATACTCATCCATAACTAGGTGAGTAATAATTAAACACAATCTAGGTCATTATTTTTTATTTTCTAAAAAAAATTACCTCCTGAAGTAAAATGCTCGCCGTTTGGGAGAATTACTCATATATATGCTTTATAGTTGGTATAATCAAATGTCCCTGACATTGCATACCAATGAAAACCTTGGGATGAAACATGGCATCTGTTGGTGAATAAGGCTATTATGTTAGGTAGGAAAAACCCTTTAGTTTTAGATTTGGTTTTCACTCACATATGATAGCATTTCGGGCATAAGTTTTGGATTTCTTTCTCATGACTCAGAAAAACTTGGAAAGTACTCAACGTAAGCTTGTTATAATTGGAACGTTGAGTATCTTGTCAGTTATTCACAATATTCATACAGTGTGCAACATAGTGAATTGGAAGACTAGAGACTGATGGTCTCTGTCAAATTGTAACAGTGGAAACCGACAGGATTTTACAGAGACCAAAAAAGGGGGGGGTATTAATATGGTAATTAAAAAATAACCCCGAATAAGAAAAGTTATACAAGATGATTTTATCACTTGTTCATTTCATTGGAGACATAGTCAGGGAATTTTAGGAGAAAAAAGGCCAATCTGTGAACAAATTCCTTACCAAGAACTTTCTTCACCAATGTATTGGTAAAGGTCTCTATTAACATATTTCAAAACATTTAAACTCAACTCCCGTAGGAAAACCCGTGAGAGCTGAAAACAAAAATGGCCGCCACTAAAACTCTGAAACACTATAACTTGGGGTAGAATCAACATGTAATCAAGTGTGAATACACTTTTTCTAGGTTTTAAGGCATGGGGAATTCATTGGAACATGACAAAGGTTGATACAGACAATATTTAGCAAGTTAATCTACTGATACTGGGAAAAAATGAGCAAAAGATGCTAAAAAAATCCTTCCGAATGTACCCTCTGAAGTAAAAAATCTATACTTCAAAACTTGGGCTAGAATAAACATGTAATCAAGTGTGAATGCACTATGTTTTAAGGCATGGGGAATCCATTGGAATATGAATAAATTCAATATGGACAATATTTAGCAAGGTATTCTACTAATACTGAGAAGAAGAAAACAACAAAAAACTGTCAAATAAAGGAAAAAATCTAAATTGGATTTATGAAGGCATTCATGATGAATGACATTAGGAAAGATATTTCTGCAGGTATTGTGACGCCTGAAATAAAGAAAAATGGCAAGTTGTCTATCTATCTGAACTTCTGAACAATATTTAGCAAGTTAATCTACTGATAATAAGAACAAATTAATAAAAGACCCTAAAGAAATCCTCCCAAATATACCTTATTTTAAAAAAACTAATTCAGGTTCAAGAAGGCATTTGTGACCAAGAGTATTAGGAATATATTTCTGCAGTTTAAACTGTAATGCAAATGCTTTTGATGGTTTTAAGTGTGACTTGATAAGGACCAAAATAAAACCAAATGAGGACCAAAAAGAGTCAATTTGTTTATAGTGTAAGACAGCTGTCATGCCTTTCTTACTTTCATCATTAGCAAGTGAGCTGTTTGCATCATCAGCATTGCAATAGCCAGAAGCTGGAGGACTTCCAGGTTAATTTTAACTTTCTGGAAGAAGAGATGAAACTTCTGCATTTGGAGTGAATAATTTTGTACTAGCGATTCTTACAAAACTAAGTGGAAAAGAGTCCTGCGCGTTGCAAAATCGCATGAGAATCGGCTTAAGGTGTTCAGGGCCAGGAGGAGATATAGTTTGGAATTGTTGCCTTTGAATGTATTGGAGAATCTTATCCAGCTTTCTCTATATACTTTTGGGAAGCTCTGCCATTGGTAAACATATAAACTTACTTTTGCTATACAAACATTCAAGGAAAATTGAAGATAAACAACGCCTTTTCTCCTGCCCCAAAATACCTGATTTTATATCATAGTCTACTACCACATGGATAAAAATGGTCTGAAGTTCTGCTATTCTAGATTCTTTCTTCCAATGTTTTTCCAATCCCTTCACACTTTGGTTCTCAGAGTTCAGTTGTTGTGCATTTTTTAATCAGTGGCTAAGGACAGGTAATTGTGAACTATTTTGTACCTCGATTGTTTCTGCACACATATGGACTTCTTCCACTTGAGGTCATGGGATGGCAGCCATCATTTAGAGGGTGGCTCAGAAAGATATATATGCATCACTTAATGCTGTGGTGTGCATGATTGAAGGATATGCCAATTCAAGAGAATGTAGCTCCTAACTTACTGAGACAACCAGCAAGATGATGAAGAGCCCTCCTATACCCAGCTGATGAAATTGCCTCTGAATGTCAGTCACAGTAATGTGAAAGCTATGATACTAATTTAATTCCATACATAAATCCTACAGAAATATGGATTGAAGGGGTCAATCACAGCAGGAGAAACTATGTATTCTGATGTTTTATATATATATATTCTGAGGTTCTGAGGCACTGCTCTTGGCCAAGAAAAAAGAATTTTTGTTCTCAAACTACGAAGATATTGTTAAAATCTGAAGAAATCTTTAGTATGCTTAGCATATTTGGCAAAAAGAAATAGACTTGTATTCCATATCAGAGATGCTTCCATCCCTTACTGCATCAGCTATGTGAAACAAATTCCAGTTGCCTCTCCAGAATATTAGTGTTGTTGTTGAGCTGGTTGTGTAGGTCGAGAGGAGCGGTGAGCTCCTTCCTACACGGTTCACAGGCCTATCAATTTGATAAGTGTCACATGAGTAAATTAGAACAAAGAAATGAATATACTTCTGTATGGCCAGTGTGTATGATGAATTCTAAAAGTTTTTCACATTGTTTGATGGAGTAATCAGTCATGGGCTGCATCAACTGCCCTTCTAATTGAGCATGTACTATTATGTACTTATATCTTATATCTGTTCATTGAAATCAAATGGAGGCATGGCAAGAGGGAAACCTGAGCTGTTTAGCCAATAACTTTTGCCTGTATATGGTAAGATCAACATTCTTCTGTTCATTATACAGGTGACCATCATTAGAATATATCAGACCAATAAAGTGAGAAGATAGAGAATAGCACTTCTTCATATCTTCATGGAGAGAAACTCCTTCAGCTAATACCAGACCTTGATAACTATTGCTACTGGTGTAACATCCCACAAATGTTGCTCCCCAATGTTGATGAGGCACAAAGAGTAGAGAAGCATATTCAGCAAGGAATGGGTAAACTGTCCCAGACATTACATGAAAAAGGATGTGATAAAAACCCTCGGAGGGTAATTTGAAATTAGAATTATAGGTCATTTAATGTCAATGGATCCCCAACTTGTTTCAATGCATCAGGATCACTGGTAAACTCCACTTTTGGTGAGGCAACATTAGGTTTTGAGCCATGTTACTACCTTCATGCACTGTGTAAAACCATTTTACTCCAAGAAACTAAGGAGTCTACCTTGGCAGGTACTGTTTAGACATAGGTCTACAGGAAATGTTCATGGGCTCATAGATAGATGTACTTTGATCTAGATATCACCATAACAAATAGGACAAAAAACAGGTCATTTTAAAAATTTGTTTGTGTGATGAATATGACAATCCTAGCACTAAGGATATGACCCACCTAAGTTGAAACAAGGATCCTGCATGACTGCTTCTTTTACATTGACAAAGTATTTTGGGCATGAAAAAGGGACTTTTCTTAGACATTTCCACCATGCCTGAATTACAAAAGAAAGCTTAGATGTTTTCCAATAATAGAAGCAATATAATTACTGTGAATTCACAGATCACAAATACTACCACCTACTTCTGCTATTAATATGAACTTGGAAAGGTGTTCACCTTCCTCCAGGGAACCTGGGATGGAAGTTCAGATAGACAAATTGCCTTTTTTTCTTTATTTCAGGTATCACATGTCATGTCATTTATTATGATTAAAAACATTTGCATTACAGTTTGGACTGCAGAAATATGTTTTCTAATGTCATTGATCATGAATGCTTCCATAAATCTGAATTAGATTTTTCACTTTATTTCACAGTATTTTGTTGTTTTTTCTTCTCAGTATTAATAGAATAACTTGCTAAATATTGTCTATATTGAATTTATTAATATTTCAATGGATTTCCCATGCCTTAAAACATAGAAAAAAAGCATTCACACTTGATTACATATTTATTCTATCCCAAGTTATGAAGTATAGATTTTTTACTTCAGAGGGTACATTCGGGGGGATATTTTTAGCATCTTTTGTTCATTTTTTCCCAGTATCAGTAGATTAACTTGCTAAATATTGTCTGTATCAACATTTGTCATGTTCCAATGGATTCCCCATGCCTTAAAACCTAGAAAAAGTGTATTCACACTTGATGATATGTTGATTCTACCCCAAGTTATGGAGTTTCAGAGTTTTAGTGGCGGCCATTTTTATTTTCAGTTGTCACGGGTTCTCCTACGGGAGTTGAGTTTAAATGTTTTGATATATGTTAGTAGACACCTTTACCAACACATTGGTGAAAAAATTGTTTGGTAAGGAATTTGTTCCCAGATTTGTTTAATATTCCCTGACTAACAGTCAGACTCAGCCTAATATCAATATCAGAGACTGACACAAATTCAATGGAGACCTGGGCGTCGGTCTCTGAGTTATGTTGCACACTGTTCATATATTTAGGTATCTATTAGTATTTATTGTGTTTATACAAAATCCTGATCTCAAAACAAGGTAAAGCAGATGTTATTATAAGACATGTCAGCTCAATAATTCAGTAACATGATAGTAATTAAAGGAACGTAACATTATTTATGCCTACTCGTGTTTAAACTATAATAAGTTTTAAAAATTCTAACTGTTTGCAGGTTCAAATGCATAGGACTAGCTGGGGACTGGCCAATGTAACCATGGTTTCACCGCCTGGAGCCCTTACCCCTCAAGAGAAATTGACAGGTATGTTTATTGGTGACTATATCATCCCTCTGTACCTCCTCCTGGAGATCCCCCTATACCCCCTCCTGTAAGTCCCCCTATACCCCCTCCTGTACGTCCCCTTATACCCCCTCCTGTACCCCTCCTGTACGTCCCCCTATACCCCCTCCTGTACGTCCCCCTGTACCTCCTCCTGTATGTCCCCCTGTACCCAATCCTCTATGTCCCTCTGCACCCCCTCCTGTATCCCCCCTGTACCTCCTCCTGTACGTCCCGCTGTACCCCTCCTGTATGTCCCCCTGTACCCCCTCCTGTACGTCCCCCTGTACCTCCTCCTGTATGTCCCCCTGTACCTCCTCCTGTACGTCCCCCTGTACCCCTCCTGTACGTCCCCCTATACCCCTCCTGTATGTCCCCCTGTACCCACTCCTGTATGTCCCTCTGCACCCCCTCCTGTACCCCCACTGTACGTCCCCCTGTACCCTTCCTGTACGTCCCCCTGTAACCTCTCCTGTATGTCCATCTGCACCCCCTCCTGTACCCCCACTGTACGTCCCCCTGTACCCCTCCTGTATGTCCCCCTGTACCCCCTCCTGTATGTCCCTCTGCACCCACTCCTGTACGTCCCCATGTACCTCCTCCTGTATGTCCCCCCTGTACCCCTCCTGTACGTCCCCCTGTACCCACTCTTCTATGTCCCTCTGCACCCCATCCTGTATCCCCCCTGTACCCCTCCTGTACGTCCACCCATACCTCCTCCTGGAGACCCCCCTATACCCCCTCCTGTACGTCCCCCTGTACCCCTCCTGTATGTCCCCCTGTACCCCTCCTGTATGTCCCTCTGCACCCTCTCCTGTATCCCCCCTGTACGTATAGATCAGTGGCTGTAATGTCAGTGGATTCATCAATTAACATTGAAGATGTATTTTTGGGATTAAGCAGTGACACTTGTAACTGGTGATCGAACTTTGCCAACGGATGATGACTCAAATACCAAAGATATTAGGCTGCAAGCATGTGTGTAGCCATACTAGCGGGTAGTGCCGCCGAAGTGGCGGCCACCGAGACGCCTGCTGCTTGGTGGCGCTACCCGTTGTCCAGTTACTATACAACAAGTGCCGCATCTTAACGTACTGTAATCTTTGATATGATATAACACCATGCTTAAGTGGATATTCTTTATTTCAGTTCTACATTGTTGGCATTATGAAAGATACACAAGCAAGAACAAGTACTCATATCAAAAATGGAATCTGATATCAGTACTTTATGAACGGGTGGTACCAAGCATCCTGGAGATTGAGAGATGTAAGTGAATGTACATTGTTTTTTAAAAAAATATATATATTAAGCATTATGATAAATTGATTGAAACATGGATCATGTACATAGAACAAGTGAAGTGCATTCTTCTGTATTCATACGTCACACTACAGCAATATGTAATTTCTACTGCCAGGGGTTGAATTATACAAACCCTTTAAGTTTCTAGATAAAAACAAACTGGCATGGTATCCATAGTAGACACATCCCCAACATAAAAAGAATAGAATCTATGAAATAATGTATTGCCTCTTCCACCTGGGTTGTTTTGGATTAAGTGTGACAAACTTATATCGGTCGAAAGAAAATTACTAAGATTCTAAGTTCTTTTATAAATGATCGAGCCACATATATTATATGGATTTAGACCAGGTTTGGTCAGATTCTGGGGTGTATTTTTTCACAATAGACCATGGCAATCACTTCCGGCAAATTCCGGGGGTTATAGACCTAGAAAGAACTGCTAAATAAAAGGTCTAGAGGTCGGTGAATCTTTTTTTCTTAATAGCCCTCAGTCGAATCTGACCAAATCGGGTCTAAAAGCACTAATACCCTCGGTTTTGGATGGTCTGGGTGGTCTATTGCCTGGTGGAAATTCTCGGGGCTAACGCCCCTTGAATTGTCCACCAGGCTACAGACCACCCAGACCATCCAAAACCTCGGGTATTATTGCTATAACAATGTCTTTTTAACAGAGGTTTCCTCCATATAAACAGTACAACCATAGCTCGGTGAATCTTAATTTTTCATGGAACCAGTCATGTATCTGAACCTTTAACATTGTATATTTCAGTCTCAACTGTCCACCTAAGAATGAGCTGGTGCTGAAAATCTCGAAAGAGAACAATTCCATAAACAATTCTGTGTTCCCAATAACTTTTTATGAATGCAGGCCATGTTTTGTTCTCTATAATGTGTTTTCATCAGTATCCAGGTGTTGCTATATTGGATTTTGCCTTAGCTACTACATTTTGAACCAAAAGTCCATTGAAAAGTCAGAAAAGTCCATGGAAAAGTCAGAAAAATCTATTGTCAGGTCAGAAAAGTCTATCGTCAGGTCAGAAAAGTCTATCGTCAGGTCAGAATCGTCAGGTCAGAAAAGTCTATTGTCAGGTTAGAAAAGTATATCGTCAGGTCAGAAAAGTATATGGTCAGGTCAGAAAAGTCTATCGTCAGGTCAGCGAAGTCTATCGTCAGGTCAGAAAAGTCTAATGAAAAGTCAGAAAAGTCCATCGAAAAGTCAGAAAAGTCTATCGTCAGGTCAGAATCGTCTATAGTCAGGTCAGAATCGTCTATCGTCAGGTCAGAAAGGCCAGGTCAGAAAAGTCAGGTATTGTCAGGTCAGAAAAGTCTATCGTCAGGTCAGAAAAGTCTATCATCAGGTCAGAAAAGTTTTGATGAAGTCAGAAAAGCGTCAGGTCAGGAAAGCCTATTGTCAGGTCAGGAAAGTCTATCGTCAGGTCAGGAAAGTCTATCGTCAGGTCAGGAAAGTCTATCGTCAGGTCAGGAAAGTCAGGTGCATTGGTTAAAATATGAAAATACATACATCGTCTATCGTCAGGTCAGAATCGTCAGGTCAGAAAAGTCTATTGTCAGGTTAGAAAAGTCTATCGTCAGGTCAGAAAAGTCTATCATCAGGTCAGAAAAAGTCTATCGTCAGGTCAGAAAAGTCTATCGTCAGGTCAGAAAAGTCTATCGTCAGGTCAGAAAAGTCTATCGTCAGGTCAGAATCGTCTATAGTCAGGTCAGAATCGTCTATCGTCAGGTCAGAATCGTCAGGTCAGAAAAGTTGGGTATTGTCAGGTCAGAAAAGTCTATCGTCAGGTCAGAAAAGTCTATCATCAGGTCAGAAAATTCTATCATCAGGTCAGAAAAGTTTTGATAAAGTCAGAAAAGCGTCAGTTCAGGAAAGTCTATTGTCAGGTCCGGAAAGTCTATCGTCAGGTCAGAATCGTCTAGTCAGGTCAGAATCGTCTATCGTCAGGTCAGAATCGTCAGGTCAGAAAAGTCGGGTATTGTCAGGTCAGAAAAGTCTATCGTCAGGTCAGAAAAGTCTATCATCAGGTCAGAAAAGTCTATAATCAGGTCAGAAAAGTTTTGATAAAGTCAGAAAAGCGTCAGGTCAGGAAAGTCTGTTGTCAGGTCAGGAAAGTCTATTGTCAGGTCCGGAAAGTCTATCGTCAGGTCAGGAAAGTCTATCGTCAGGTCAGGAAAGTCTATCGTCAGGTGCATTGGTTAAAATATGAAAATACATACTGTCATAAATTATGGTAGTTTCATATTGTTTTTGATTCATTTTGAGGCTTCAGTCAACTACAATTTTAAGCCCAATAATAATCTGCAATGAGATGCTAGTCCTCCCTAATGCCTGGCTGTGTGCCAAGCACACACAATTGTAAATCAAGTAATAAATGTGTATGTAATGAATGTAAATAAAGTGTTGCTTTATATGATTTCCAGTGTTTGTTACCATTTCCTTTCTAGTTAGTCATATTGAAATTGTTTTAGGTTTTCATCAGGGGTATACTACTAGCCTGTGACACCCCAGGAATTGCAGCTTCCCGGTGTGTCACAGGGGATAATAGTACTATAAAACCTGAGAATTCCTATTTTTTATAACCCCTATAATTTGAATGAATGAAAAACCATCATCCTAACAAAAAACGGTCAAGTTAAAGGGCCACTGAAAAAAACCGGTCAAATCTTGGTTACCACCGAAAAAAAACCGGTCAAATATTGGTAAAAAAACCACCCTGCAAAAAACAGTCAGCATTGAGATGACTGGGATTTATCGGTCACTGACCATTTTTCGTTTTTCGGTCACCAAATTTCTGACCGTTTTTTTTTTCTGTCACCAAAATCCGACCGTTTTTTTTTTGGTCACTGAGAATCTGACCGTTTTTTTCTCGGTCAGTGCCTGGCAATTGGATGCCAGCGAATTCCTGAGAAAAATCGGTCAGTCACCGAGGTTGGGTCTTTCAGTGTACATTATGTGCATATTTGTTTTATCTATTTCTAATTTAAATACTCATTTATATAGAAATATGTACCATTATTCGTCATACTATTTTTAGCATTTTTTTCATATTTGGGATCTATTTTCGACCCCCCTGTAAACAAATTCCTAATTATCAGAATGGTTCCAAACTTGGCAGTTTAATGTGCATATATATAAGGTTGATAGAAAATAAAAAATCAACTGATAAATGTAAAAATTATTTTTGGGTACTCAGGGGGTGTCTAGGGGCCCAAATGTTGTCAAATTGGTGGAAATGGCCATATGTCTTTCCAGAAATGAACGGCCATACCATAATTGATACCTAGATAACCCAAAGATAACTGTTTTCCCATGGTTTGATTAAACTAGCCAACGAATTGAAGTATTTGATCAGATTATATCGGCCATAAAATGCAATTCTCATTGGGGGTATTTGAAGGGAATTTGGTAAGGAACATGCTCTCCTCATACAAGGAATCGTTGGATATCCTATCCAAGGAGCAAATGCTCTGTAATATAGCACTTGGTGGCCTTATTGGAGTACAATTGAATAAGGCTGGTCCAGAGAGTGTGATGGCACCAGATCGAGGCCTATCGTCAGAGTTTGAGGGGAAGTCTTGGGCTATTTACGTTTTTGTTTTTGTAGGCAGACATTGCCCACCATCCCGCCCACCATTCTCCTTACTGTCCCGCCCACCCTCCTCCAAAATCGTGTAATTTTAATGTTAAGTCAACGTGAAAAACAATCGCCGACGCGGCGCTGTTTTACACATCATACGGTGGCGCCACCTCATGGGAGGGTGAGAAACCATTCCTGGCACTTGCTGTTAGTTTACCACATTGCCACAAGGTGTAAGGACCACAACAATGTCTGATTTCGACGTCCTCATGCAGATAAAGGGTGAATGTGAGAGGTCTGTTATGCACTAATTATACCAGTAAGAGCTAAAAAATCTTGGTCCAATCTCTCCCTAAGGCTCTAACTTAGGCAGTCATGTAACTTTTGGGTGTTGGACAATGAGAAATAGAGTGGGTTCCCCGATCATAGAGGAAGTTGTACAGTGCTAATGCATCGCCGATGGCGGAATGTGGCGATGCTTCTTGCTTGGGTTTTTATGCAAGCATAATTAATTAATTATGCCATTGTCGCCGGTGGGTCTAGTGCGCAGCCGTACTGCATGTTGCTGGTACAGCCGGCCGTACGGCCCCGCATGCACGGCCGCTATTCTTACCGTGAACACCTCCCCTCTCTCCTACAGCCACCTGTACATATCTTGACACCTTCCCAACCCCTATACAGCTGCCTAGGGTAGCGGTGTCCGTAGTGTCTTCAGTTAGGAGTTATAATAGCCAGCCCAACACGGCCCCCGCACTCAGAGGTAAAATGTGTGTACATCGCTCGCGGAGAAAGGGGTCATTTTTCAGTCACAAACGCGGAGCGCGAAATCAGAAATAAGGGTACCAATTTGCAGCTGAACTCAGCGATATGCTAAAAAAGGTAGGGGGTATTTTTTGCAAGTGAAATCCGCAGAATGCTGGAAAAGGGGTATTTTTTACTCTCTTTGTGCCACAGAAAAGCATATAGGCCTATAGTTATGACAGAACTTTTTCAAGGAAGGTAGAAACAAATCTATTTAAATTAGCCTCTCCACGAGAGGTTGCCGTGGTTTTTTCATTGGATTTGAAGTGGTTAGGATTAATCTTGTGGGTGGTATATTTTCATTCAGGAGACAAATGTAGATAACTAGACACTTTGTGACTACCACTTCTTTTCTGAAAGAAGCTGCCCATCGGCAGGATCTCTACCCACAATGACGTCACGCCCGCTATCACGGTTTTACGCAATACTACAAGAATCGACATCTATAGCTGTCTCTGCCCACCACATACATGCTTATTGAGCTTATTCTCTCTTCTCACTCCTACCGTATCTTAGTAAGCAACGTTCTGAGCTAGTAATCACTGGAGCAATATTGTCTAGAAAAGAAGATATAAGCCCATTTACCACCAGCGAGGCATGTGATAAGATTCAAATCGATGGCCATTGCCGCGAAATATATCAACAAGCGCCGAAAATGGTGTCTCCCAATACCGCCGCAAGCGCAACTGTATCAAGTGCTGTTTAGCCATTGAGGCTAAACAGCGCTAAGGGTGGGGGTGGGGTGGAGACGGCTGGGTGGGGGGAGTGCATCATCTGTTTTTCTTCTCATTCTCTTCTAACGTAACCATAGCCAATCATACACATCCTACAAATCTCGCAGCGGTTATATATCTGGACCAGCAGCGACCAACCCGCCCTCTGAGAAGAGGGGGATTCCCACGGAACTAAAAAATTGAAGCTGTCGCAGGATATCTCGGTCTTTCCCAGTAATGTCTAGGTCATATGCCTCAACCAGTTCACAGACTTTAACAACACGTACAGCAGCCTATTTAGTCTTAATCAAAAGCTATATTCGTAGGCTACATTTTTGATTGGAGGAATACATACATTTATGGTACACAAACATCAGGATCAGCACTTCTTTTGGTCCTATGGCTATTCCATTCAAACTTTTGCACACGGCACCACTCGCCACTACCACCATGCATGTAGTAGACTAATGCTTCCCTCCCTGCTTCCCCACGGTAGTGGCGTCGGCCACTACCATGGGGAATGGGACACAAACATTAACAAGGAAGAGAGAGTGGGGGAAGCAGGGCGGGGTGGTGGGCAGTCATTAAAAGTGAAAAAAAAAACAACTATAAGAACAAAAACAGAAAATAAAATAATATCCTGTAGGCCTATCTAGTGGGCTCATTTCTGGATCCAACTTATATCTTACATTGTTGCCTTGATATCAATATTCTAGTATTCGGTATTGATGTAGTCTAATGTTTTATCCGAAAATATTTAACATTAATCATACCATTTTATGCAAAATAATAATACAATATGCTGAATACTGACTCACTCAATCTCCACAATGGATGTTAATTTCAATTTTCAATAAGCCAGTCCTGCCGGTACTGATCTTAGTTATCTTACTGACCTTAGTTTTCTCAGTGCCTAAATTAATCTCATACCTTTCTCCAAGGTAAAACTTTTGCCTCTTTCTCTATATCTTATGCTATTTTTCGTTGCCCATAAGACTAATAAGTTTTCCGCGTTTTGCCACAAAAAGGGGGGTAAAATGGGTATCATGTTAAGCAAGACTCCTTGAAATCATAAAAAGGGGTCTTTTTTAGCATCAAATTTTCCGCGTTTTGCCACAAAAGGGGGGGAGGTAAAATGCCTTGAAAATTCGCGGAAAGGGGGTACTTTCCAAAGGCCGGAACAAAAAAGCGTACACTTTTTACCCCTGAGTGTGTGTGTGTGGGGGGGGGGGGGGGGGGCCGGGCAGCCCAATCATACAAAGAGGTGGGATAGAGGGGAAGTGGTAGGCTATAGTTGAAAATCGCCAAACACATATCAGACCATCCATTACAACGCTCTGGCCATGTATAATTATCCGCATTTTACCTTCATTGACGTGCATCATTGCATGCAATAGTCTATTTCTAGCTCACAAGAACGCACCCATATCTTCACTATAGGTGCGACAATTATGCCACACTCTGCTAGTATACTGGCATTCTTATACAGCCATACTGCATGTTGCCGCCCGATCATGCGCCGTCCTTCGCCACGCTTCTAATATTAAGGACAATTGTATACAAACTAAATAGGGGCATTCGTCCGAATCAGAGCTACATTTTGATAGTAAGCACTTTATGTTTAAATCAATTGGAAGGGGTACTAAATCATTATTAAAAGGGATTTATTCACAAGATGTCTTTATTGGAATTTTGTGTTCTCTATGCCCCTCCCCACCCATTTACAAATGTTTTGTTCTCAATAGGAAAATGAGGTTTTAATTATTTTAATTAACTATACTTATATAAGTAAGTCTTTAAATGGTATCCCATTTCTTTATAAATTATATGTACTAATATGCTGATCACAGACACATAATTTTGCCCAATCCTGCCATTCATTTAACATTGCACCACTTATCACACCAGGTGGCGCCACCTATAATGACACTAGATGGCAGCATGAGCCACACACTCTTATTACTAATTCCTTTATATTGAAAACACTAGTAATGCAAATATATGATATTCATGCACTATATAAATTAATCATTTTGTAATTAAGAACATTTTGGATATCATTGTCATATATTCTAATTATGTATTTCATGCATGTGATATTTTAGAGAGGGTGTAATAACAACACCCCTCCATCATGCACATCCCTATTGTATAGTTTCCTAAGTGGACTCACCATCTACTTTCATCATTGCATTGTGAGAGCTGGGAAGGTCTGTGAACATGCCGGGCCACTGGTGAAGGTGAATGATGAATAAAAGAATGCAACCTATGTTGTTGTACCTATAAAAGCTATCTGGGCTGTAGATGTTCAACTAAAGTTGCCTTCAGTTTGCTACTCTGACTGTACATATCTGGCAAACAATACTTCACGGGTATGGTAGAGGAGTAAATTTATACTAACAAATTTTCATAATAACAATTAGCAAATATTTAAGTTGAGCCCCACCCGCAATACCCTACCTGCCCTAGTCTTACTAAAATGTGCAGCTGGATGTGCAACCAAAGTGCAGCCAGATGTGCAACCCTTGCGCAACCAAAGTGCAGCCAAGCTAAAGTGCAGCCAAAGTGCAGCCGGATGTGCAAGGCTGGCTTACACTGGCTGCACTTTTCCCTGAATCCGGATGTAGTCCGTGGCCGTGCAAGGGCTGCGCATCCTAAGTGCATCCGCGCAACCTGGGAACAGGCATCAGGAGAAAAGTTTTCAAATTTGGGAAATGAAGGAGGATAGCACCATATTTAAACAAGTAATTGATATCAATTTCATGTATTTCTTGGCAGTGTTAGGTTATTATAGTTTATTTGGTTCAGTTGACTGTTGTTAGTATTCAAAATTAAGACTCAGGTTGATTGATAATTGGGTATTATTGTTTAGCCTAATGTTAGATTTAGATTTAGCCCTGCTAATGGCCGCCGTATCAAACTAGAGAGCCATTTGCTAAGTCTCATTTAATTATGTAGTGCTTATTATTTCACCCTCGATATGCTGAGCCCATAGAAATAACATAGACTATTATAGAATATTGTTTAGCTGGTCAGTAATTGATGTGATATTGCCCGTGGTCAATACACAGTCGACCTAGTTTCTAGTGTTTTCATTGAATAAAATCAGATTTCTGGGTCATGTTGAAAATAGTTCCGACACGGAAGCAGAATTCTGCTAGAATTTGACATGAACAAATAAAACATTGTCAGCAACCATATATTACCATTGATTAAAAGAATTTGAAGTTTAGACTAAGACCTTGACTCAACATTCCATTTGCTGCCCAGGTTAATATTGAAACAAGCAGACAAACAGAAGATCGAGGCGGGCCCTGTCCTATCATGTAACCGTTCGTAGAAACATGACTTACCTCTAGGGCCTATGAGTCCCAAATGCACAGGTAACATAATCCAAAAGTTAATTCAGGCACAATGTTCCAGGCATAATAGCCTTTGCGTTATGTCACATCCTATGATAATCCAGTCAAAGTTAAAACATCCATATTTCCGAGGAGTTGTTCCTTGACTACGGCAGGCGGCCGCCATCTTGCTTCAGAACTGTCACATGTTTTGCCATTCAAATCGACAATCCAAGGTATTTTTGAGGCTTCTACGGTCAAATCTTCGTATAATAGAATGTCCATGTTCTATTCTTGTTTGTTGATGTGTATTTAACAGCTGACAAACGATATAAATTATGTAAATAGCCATTTTGCCCCCTTCAGTAAGCGGGAAGAAGGCAGATGAAACCGGCTCTTGGTACACTGTGCGCATGCGTGCTTTCAGCTCTTCCGGATCTTTTTTCAGGCATGTTTTCGAAGCGAATCAGGCTAAATAAAGGATTTATTCCTCAAAATTGCTTTAGATCATGTTAATTAATCATTATTTAAGTATGCGGCGGGAAATAAAAATCGGAAAAACATCCAATTCTCGGACATGTCTTGATCTATTTTATTAGCGGAGTTGTTGAGCCATTTCACATCAGTGAAAACATCGGCGTATGAATACATTAGCTTGAGGCTAAGCCTTCTTTGAGGCTATACCTCGAATCGAAGCGAAGCGAGTGGAAAAATATGAAGGTAATGAGTTTATAAAAGCTATTTATTCCTCAAAATGAATAACAGATCATGCATTACCCAGAGTCAAGGCTCAATGGTTAAATGAGTTTCGAAAAAATGTTCAACTAAATATTTTTATTTATTTCGAGCATTTTATGGTGCCTCGCCTGATTTTTCTTCATTTTTAAGGCCCTAAAATCCAGTTTTTTCACCCCAATACCTAAATTCTTAGGAAAAACTATGTAAATAGGGGGTATTTCTGATTTCTGATTGGGCGGGCGGAGACGATAAAACTATCGAACAATGTCTGCCATCATTTTTTCTCATTCAAATAGGCTGAAGATGATTTTAGGGTTAAATGATACCAGATTGTATGACATGTTACAAAGATAGTAATAAGAGTCTAATTTGCTAAAAAAACCATTGTAATTTAAACGGAATGGATTAGCATAATCCCCATATTTATCAAGGTTAAACATAAATGATACAATTACAGTAATATTATAATATTACGATATCACATATCTATATTGTATCATATGACAGTAATAGAGGTAAGTGCCTAATTTGCTACAAACCTTGTAACTTAAAAGGAATGGATCAATATAATCCCTGATTTTAACAAGGTTCAAACCAAAGGCTGCTAGTATAATTATGATGTGACGTGGCTAGATCATGACGTGATAGAACGATAATTAAGAGTTAATTGCTACAAACCGTGTAACTTAAACGGAATGGATTGTAATGATCCCTAAATTTTATCAAGGTTAAATTAAACTAAGGACTACTATTACATTTGGTAGCACCATAAAGTTGTAGTAGACTTAAGAAACTCATGTCACTATGTTACTACAGAAGCTGTGGCAAGATACTGTTATGTTGATATTACTTTATTTGATTATAAAAGAATTGAACTATTCATGAAATGTCAATTATGTGGGGACTCTGGGGGGGATCATGTGGTGGGAGCCACAATTGCTCCGCCTTTCACTATAAGTGTGATCAATAAGCATAAAAAACAACAAATGTAACAATATCACCCGAGAATGAGCAACCATTTCGCTCAATTAAAGGTTTTAACATAATCTCATTAAATATAAGAAGCCTTTTACACAAAGTAAGCGAATTGGAAGCACTATCAATTAAATTGAAACCAGACATTATCTGCTTGAATGAAACTTGGTTGTCAGAGAAAATATATATTGAACTTATCAGTCTAAAGGACTATAAAATATTCAGACGGGATAGGAATACAAACAAAAAGACAGGAGGAGGACTAGCTATTTATGTCCTAGATAAATATGAGGTGATCATGGGCAGTGACGATTCCCAGCATAGTACACTAGACCTAGAAGTACAGACACTTATAGTGAAAATAAACCCATACAAAGAGATTACAATTTGTAATTTGTAGTAGTAACGGTAGACTTTAATGTTAACTACATGAATTCATCTCACCAGAAAGCCCAACTACAATCTATAGAACACAATGTTTCAATGAAACAAATTATTTCGACTCCAACCAGAATAACCAGTACAACTGAAAATATACTCAACCTCATTTTCACAAACTCCAAAATAGTCAGCCAATGTGGGGTTATAGACATAAACGTTAGTGATCATGAACCAACTTACATAATCTTAAAAAAAGGAAAGGAAATATACCAGAAAATCAAGTTTAAGTGTAGATCATATACCCGATTTGACCAACAAAGATTCGAAACAATACTAACAAACTTTAACTGGGATAAGATACTCACCAATAACGACCCGGAAATAAATTGGGCAGCAATGCTGGAGAAAATTAAAATAACTATTGACCAAATGTGTCCCATAAAAACACTTACCAATGTCAAACCCCGCAAGGACTGGATCACGGGTGATTTATTCGCACAAATGAAGTTGAGAGACAGACTCTTCAAAAATGCGAAAAAACACAATAATCTGATCCTGCTAGACAAAGCAAAAGCACTTAGACATAAAATAAACCACCAGGCCCGAAATCTAAAGAACAATTTTATTAGGGAACAGATAGAAGCACTCAGTCAGGACCTTAGAAAATTCTGGAAGAAAATATTCAATGAATATTTTGCATCTATTGGGAATAACCTGGCCAAACTAATTGCACCTCCTCTCAAAGCAACATTAGATAATGACTTGCAACTGCAGCAAAAATCCAAACATCAACATCCTAAATTTGTCTATGAACCAGTAACAATAACAGATCTTTCAGCTATTATAAAAGGAATACCATCAAGTAAGTCCTCTGGAATAAAGGACCTTCCATCATGGCTCCTCAAAATTGCATTACAAACATTACTACCACAATTTAAGAAAATAATTGATCAAACTTTCGAGTTAGCAGATATCCCAAAGTCCTGGAAACAAGCAAAGGTTACCCCACTGTTCAATGCTGGAATCGTCCCTGACCCAGGGAATTATAGACCAGTGTCGACAATCCAACTACCTGCAAAGGTGTTGGAAAAGGTGTTACACAAACATCTCACAGCATATATAGAGGACTATAGTTTATTATATAAGCACCAATACGGCTTCAGGGCGGGGCGGTCTACTCAAGATGCATTAATCTCATACCTATCAAATGTGTATCAAGCCCTCAATGAAGGCGATACAGTGAGAGCGACATATCTCAATCTGAGGAAGGCATTTGATACAGTTAACCATTCTAGACTTGAAATTAGAAAACTTCGGAATTGAAGGAAAAGAGCTAAACTGGCTTAAAAATTACTTGACCAATAGAGACCAACAAGTTAAAGTAAATAACTTGCTCTCTCCGACCACAGTAACAACATGTGGAGTCCCACAGGGGACCACCCTGGGACCTCTATTGTTCAACATATACATAAACCACATCCCTAACTGTATAATAAACTCGAATATACAAATGTTTGCAGACGACACCATCATATATACTTCTTGAAAAGATTTAAATGAAATTACTACAAAGCTACAGAATGACCTAACCAATCTGGGTCAATGGTGTAGTCTAAATAAAATTTCTTTAAACCTAATTAAAACCAAGGTGCAAACAATATTCCCACGCCCCTCCCTCAGATCGAGATGGGTCTCACAGAACCAAGCAAATCTGCCAGAGTATAAGCTAATGCTTAATGGTGTAACTCTGGAGGACATATAATTATTTAGGAACCACGATTGATAGCACACTAAAATTCAAAGATCAGATTACAAAGATGACTAATACACTAAGCTATAAAAGTTGGCAATTTGCCAAATTAAAAGAAAAATTACCCCAAAATACCCTTCTCATGATCTATAAGGTTATGGTACTCCCTGTATTAGACCAAGCCGACATTTTACTAGACTCTCATGGGGGAACAAACCTCCATAGACACCAAATCTTACAAAATAGAATCCTGAAGACTATATATAGATTACCTCCAAGATCCAGTGTACAAGACTTACATATAGCAAGGAGACTTCTCCTCCTGAAGTACCGTAGACACTTGTTACAAGCTGGCCATCGTAGGGGGCAGAATCCTGAAAATATTGATCTCAGAACAATAAACACCCGAAATAACCGAGAAGGAAGGAAAATACTGTCACAAACAATACCAAAATCGGAACAAATAAAAAGATCTATTTATAACAAAATTCCCACCACCTGGAATAGGCTCCCCACGATGGCTGATCGTATTGTAGACCCTAAGGTTTTTAAAATTCAAGCAAAATCTATTTTTATTTGGAATGACGATTACTTCATCTGACTTGTTGAATACTAATTGTCTATTACCCACTGAAAAACATTCATAACTACACCTCTATATTATCTTTTATATTCGATACTGCTGTGACACGAAATGTATTGCATCATACTGAATTGTCCTGTATTGCCTTATCTTGTCTGACCCCGTATTGTTAGTATGACTGTAAAACATCCAACAACTTACGGTTAACCAAGCAGAGAAAAACAGAAACAATTACTCGAGTGAAACCTCTTGTAAAATATTGCGCCTTCTTATGATTGACCATTTTTTATAACACTATTGCGATCATGTAGAGAATCATCGGCAGTCAATGACTGAGATGACATTGTTACTCTACCTCAGAAGAATGTATGACAAGTCAGAAGGGGAGTTGAAACCTCCCAATTTGCAGGAGATCCCCTTTGATTGGCAATGAAACCTTGCAATAAAATGTTTTTTCAATTCAATTCAATTCAATTCAATTCGCTTCTGTGGTGATCTTGGCAAGTTTGATTCCCTTAACCACGTTTCTATATAAAACAAATGGAACAAAAGGCAGTCTCTACCTGTTCGCAAAAGGTTTTATTCATGCGAATTTGTCAGCTTATCTGCTCAACACAATCCTACCTCTGTCCGAGGATCTTGGGCCTCCTAGCCAGCTAGGTGACCCTTGACCGCAGGTGTCTGAGCCAACATGCAAACATGCAAAGTTTGGTCAACATATCACAAGCCAATATAAGAGTAACAAGGTAATAGTTACAAGGAAAAGATCAGTTGTAACAATTAGAAGAATAAGATAAACCCAGGTTGCCGTTACTCTGGCAACAACAGCTGGACTGCTGTTTTATGTAAAATGGCAACATGAATTGGTTGATTACTCCAAAACACAAAGATTTAAAGTTTATTGGTAGATCGGTAGCAAAAACGCCATTCAAGTCCGGTCCAGCACCGTCAGACAGCCACATTCATTCATTCCCACCTAATGGCGCGACCAACATGGCCGTTATGGGACCCACAACAGACTGCTCGATACTAACGTGCCCCAAACACAGTTGATATCTGACCCATAAAGTTCATGCAACTTGACTACTCAAGCAAAGGGACTGCAAGCACGGGGCAATATATTTCACAAAGCTCATCACTTAGTAAAACTTACTCCACTCCGAGACTCACATTCGTCTCCCAGTCACAAATGGAATTAACTAAATAAAGTCCATTTTACTGCTTATCATTAGGGACAGGGCGATTCATGTTCGGTACATCACCCGTCTGACTTCTCGTGTGATTTTTTAGTTCAGACATTTTCACCCTCGGTCCAGTACCATAATTAGTTCATCTGTAACCAAACTGGGGCTTTACGCATACATTTCGCCCTTACTAAGCCAGGAGAAGGAGGATCTGGTGTCCTTTCTTTGGTCTACCTGGTCCTTTCTTTGGCTGCACTGGAGGTACAGGAACAGCTTGGGCTAGCTGTTTCTTCGGCCTTCCATGCTTCCTTTTTAAAACGACAGGGGGCACCACCGGCTGGTCGGATGTATTTGTGTTAACCTTAGGCCTCCCGCGCTTCTTCTGACAGTCTGTAACCACCTTAGATTTTTCTATATTAGACAACCCAGGTAACAATTCACGTAAACACAACGTTGGTTAATGTCAATGGAAGGTTAATTTAGCAACGTAAAAATTTTGATGTGAATTTAACCTTAATTTCACGTGAATTTAATTCACGTTACTATTTTAGCGTTAAGCAAACGTTAACTTAAAGTGAGTTGCATCGATGCTGACTTCTCAACGTTAATTTGATGGTGACTCAACATCAATATTTTAACATCAATATACTTGCGCATTATCAACATTAACTTTGCATTAATAAATTGACGTCAAATTATTAACATTAACTTACTGGTCAAGTTAACGTTGACCTTTTGACATCAAATTATTAACATCAATTTAATGGTAACTTAACCTTAATATCTGAACATGAATCTACTTCTCTATTATCAACATTAACTATACGTTAATATCTTGCATGTAAATTTATTAACATTAACACACTTGTGAATCAATATTTATATTTAATGTTAGACAAATATTTGGTATACTTCAGAATAGCTAAAAACGCGAAAATCATTAACTGGCTTATTTTACAAATACAAGCCATCATTCACAGGTAAAAGTTATTTTATGAAGGAAATGGTTTTTTTTAAAGATTTTTATTTTCTCTAACCTGCCGTCTGAGCGTTTACAATGCTAAGGTTTTCTGCTATTACCCATTGGTAAAACTGGAAAAAAGATAGACAATTCATGCATTTGTATATAGAGATGACATTGGAGCATTTTATGTAATGAGGCCTGCGATATATGTTGGCATATTGGTTTACATCGATATATAGGGTGCTTGACGCAGGGGGTTAATTTAGTAGAATCTCCCTGGTTTTGAGCATTTGGGGTCTTTTTATTTTTTTTTATTTGCTCGTCGATATCGGCTTTTAGCCTTCGCCATATTATTCTCTCTTCTTTTGTAACCATGGGAAATGCTTGGTACCACTGTACATCTTGCTCTTAATTCGTACATTAGCAGTAATGGAAATGTTAACCTAACAATTGTATTGTAGTAATGGAAATGTTAGCCTAACAATTGTACTACAGGATCCCAAAGTAAGACGTCAAACTGAAATTTGTGTCTATGAAAGAAAAAAATGAATGAAGGAAGAAACAAAATAATTGAAAATGGTTTACTCTGATATTGTAGAACTCTTAGAAATATTATGAAATCCCAGGTCTAAGTTTACTAGTTTCTTTCTCTACATGTTTCAGTGTTTATGGAATATGTTGTTAAGTCAGCCGTTGGAGCCTTAGTGGGTCTAGTTGGTCTGTAACTATATGAATGTTTATTTAACTACTTATGGGTGCCGCTGGGCTGGTCGGCTTGGCTGTAGGCTTACAGACTTAGTGGGCTTAGTGACCACTACCATCACATTGCTAGGCCATATGCCTTACATGTAACCATGGAAACTTCCTCAACTGTAACTGTTTTCTCTACTAAGGAAATAAAACAAAAGGTTTGGGGTCTGGGAAACAGGTTGGACATGGCACAATCATGGGGTCCCTGGCTGGGGCTGTAAGAACCCAGTATCTGGAAGCTTGGGCCAGTTGTTCAGTTAGTAACCTGGAAGTCAGTGAGACCAGTACACGTCAGTCAGTTATGGTCAGGAGTCAGTCAGTACTATGTACAGTATATTCATGGAGCTAGATTGGATATATATTTCTAACCATTGTCTGCAAAAGCAAGATGGATTCCCAAATCTCTTTGAGGAACATTATTTATTCGGATTTAAATATGGACCTCACAAAGCAGTCAATTTAAAACATAGGATACCTTTCACTCCTGACCGCAAACTTCCATAAATCTTCCATTAGGACAGTGGCAGTTGGCCTAGTCCCTGGTCAGGAAAGCCAGTAGGAGGTGTACCGATTTGACATACTAAGCTAACCTGATCTGATACGCTCTGAGCCTAGACTGTACAAAGAAGTACACCGACAAGAAAATGATACATCAAAATGATGAAAATTAATGATGACTTTCTTAGGGTAAATAAAAAAGTGGTGAACCAAACTGACTATAAAGTCTATGAGCCGAATATAAAAAATGTATGCAACCAACTCCCGAAATAACATCAATATTATTGCCCGAATTGGTGTTAATATTAACGTAAATCTGATGTTCATCTTATGTTAATATTAAAGTTAAAATTCACGTTAATATTTATGTTAATATTGCGGAAGATTGGTGTGAAGAATCACGTTAATATTGACGTTAAGATTTACGTTAATATAGACGTTAAGATTGCGCAAAATTGGCGTTCAGATTCACGTTAATATAGACGTTAAGATTACGCAAAGTTGAGTCCACACATTCACGTTAAGATTAACGTTAACCATTGACGTATAGTTGCTCTAAAATGTGGGTTAAATCGCCGTTAAAATAACGTCAATTTGTTACCTGGGAAAACCCCTCCTGGCCTCATAGGTCCAGGTTTGGTGACTGTTGGTCCAGAGTCAGCTGAAGAAGCTGCTGGTTTGACAACAGATTTTCCCTTTTTACCCCCTCTTTTCTTTGGAGGCAGAGATTTACTCAAAGGTTTCCCTGTATTATCCTTTTGGATTTTTCTAGGTCTACCCCTAGGCTTAACACCTATAGTAATTTTCTCTTTCTCAACCTTTTTCAGACAATCCTTCCCTGGTACTACCTTTCCAGCTTCAAGTCTAAAGATCTCCTTACCAGCCTGTTCCTGCTTTCAGAATTCTGGTGCCTGATTCAAGTTAACTGCTTGAATTGGCCCATTTTCATTGAATGCTGGCTTCAGGTAATCGATATGGTATCCTTCGGCTGTCTCCAGTTCACAGGTGGTACCTCCTATAAAGCTTCTTATCTTGTAAGGCCCATCCCACTTGGGTTCGAGCTTCTTACTAGCTGTGGGGGGACAGAATCGATACACCACCTCCCCCTCTTTGAAACTGGGTGGCCTGGAACACTTGTTGTAATCCCTTATCTGGTGAACTGCAGATACTCATAGATTATTACGTACTGGTGCCCTTTTCTAATCCACTGTTTAAGGTTCTCTACAAAAGCAACCTTGGAGGGGATATCTAGACCTCCACTTTCTACACCATGAACAATGTCCATTGGTATTACTAGTTCCTCTCCGAAGACTACCGAGTTAGGAGTGCATAGAGTGGCTGCATGCACTGTCCCTCTGTATGCGTGAGTAATACAAGGGGTGTACCAGTCCACCTCGTCCGAGTCAGTCATACACGATAGCTGTTCCACAAGAATTCTGTTCAGTCACTCGGACTGACCATTTGACATTGGCCTGTACAGGAGAGTAATCAGCTTCTCGATTCCCAGCATATCTAACAGACTCTTCAAGAGTTGAGATCGAAATTCCGGAGCTCCATCTGTCTGTAAAGACACAGGACACCCAAATCTCAAGATCTATTTCCGAAAGAGGACTTCAGCACAACTTTCGGCGGTGTGATCGGCCATGGGGTAGGCTTCGGCCCACTTAGAAAAATGGTCTACTACAACCATAATATAGTTATTACCTCTAGGGGTACTCCTAAGAGGCCCTAGAATATCCAACGATATTCGGTTCCATCTACCTCCATGTTTTTCTTTCTTCAAATGAGAAATTGTGGCGCCACCTTTCGTCTTCCTCATATTACATTCAGGACAGGCATGTATCCATCACTTCAGATCATATCTCATACCTGACCAAAAATATCTCATCTTTGCTGACCAGACATTTTTTAAGGTTCCGAAGTGACCCGAAGTTTTGGCACCATGAAAGACCTCTTTCCTCATGGAAACAGAGACTATTTTTCCTCCAGTATTTCCTATTGGTGGCTACTCTTGTCCAACCCAGACATAGCACACCATTTTTTATCTCCATACTACCAAGTTGCTTCACAAATGCCCGAAACTCATCCGACTCACCAGCAAGGTCTTCCTTGCTAGGAATTGGTTTGGTTCCGTCTAGCATTTCAAGCAATCTTTTTACAAGTGGGTTGGCTTGCTGAGCTTCTTGCAGCACATTCTGTTAAGTCCCTAAGGAAACAGCATTAATGGCAATAATAGCATCATGCGCACCGCAATCTAGACAATCTGGTCTTTCACATTTTCTGGTAGGTAAGCGAGACAGCGCATCAGCAATATCCTGCTGCTTCCCTGCCTGATGCAGTATCTTGCTCTGATCCAGTCCGAGTTCCTGTAAAGTTAGTAGCCAACGAGGTAGGTTAAGACAGCGAGTAGCTTCCATTTCGTTGCACAATAGTTTCTCTGTGGCTTCGAGAGGCTATTGCTTGCAAAACTTAAAACGACTTCTTTTCCATCTTGAACCTGGGACAGAATCCCGGCCATGCCAAAACTACTTGCATCCGTAGCAAGGATGAATTCACCCTTCGGATGGGGATACCCAAGAATAGGAGCAGAGATTAGCAAATTCTTGCATGTATCAAATGCATCTTGGCAACAAGGAGTCCACTCTATAGGTTTAGTATATCGTTTATCCTTGCCTACCATGGTTACAATCTGTTGCAAAGGAATCACTAATTTACCAAAATCTTTCATGAAGTCTTGGTAATAGGAGGCAAATCCGATGAATTGCCTTACTTCCCATGCATTGCTAGGGATTGGCCAGTCCTTGACTTTCTGGATTTTCTTTGGATCCACCTGAATGCCTTGGCCTGACACAATCCGACCCAAGTATTCCACTTTCTTGCGGAAAAATTCACATTTCTTGGGTTTCAAATGAAGACCAAAACTTCTAATACGCTCCAGGACGAGTCTCAGGTTATCTAGGCACTCACTAAGAGTTTTCCCCAAAACCACGGTATCATCCAGATAAACCAGACATGATTTCCATCGAAGGCCATCCAACATCTTATCCATCATGCATTGGAAAGTAGCAGGGGCATTAAACAATCTGAAAGCCATAACTTTGAATTGAAATAACCCTACACTGGATAAGAAAGCAGTTTTTTACTTACTCTCTCCATCCATCGCCACTTGCCAGTACCCACTTTCAAGATCTAGAGTACAAAACCACTGAACCAAGTGATTCTATGCACTCATCAAATTGAGGAGGTGGAAAGCTATCCTTCATAGTGACAGAGTTTAGCTGACGATAGTCAATGCAAAACCGCTGAGTTCCGTCCTTTTTGGTGACCATACAAATGGGAGCACCCCAAGGGCTATTGCTATCTTCGATTCGGCCCTCTCTATACAATTTTCAAATCTCTTCCTCCGCCTTGTCATCTTCGCCACAGGAATACGCTGGTATGCTTGTTTGATCGGACAAGCATCGCCAGTGTCTATCACATGACCAACCTTATCGGTACAACCAAGGGCTTTACCACCTGGAAGAGAGAAACAATCTTGGAATTCCTCCAACAGGGAAAGAGCAATCTTTTTCTCACTTGGCTCAGCCAAATCTGAATCGTTGATCAACTTCTTCAGGGGACACTCTGCACTCGGTGGTACTAGGATGTCGGGGGCTATCAGATCATCATCCTGTAACCTGTATAGAATTGACAATTGCCTCTCTGATAATCTTGCCATCGCCATCGCCAGATAAGGCAGAGTCCTCGGCTACTAGAGTAACTCAGCTCATCTTACCTACCATCCTACTTTTGCCAATTTTCATTGAGCTACCGGACGGATTGCTAAACGCTACCAAAGCGGGTGAACCGTCACCTGATACATAAGTATTCCGGCTCCCTAAGGCAAAGTCTTTTAGAAATCCTTGGTCTGGCTCGAACATTCAACCATCCGATGCGTCTGAGCCACTATCAAAGTCCAATTCTGCAAGTGTGATAGACCTAGGCTCCATGATCACCGCTTTCCTAAGTGTCACAGTCTGCCTAACGTCCACATTACTCATGTTCATGGTCTCAATAGAGGAAACTTCTTTATTCCCACTATGCTTTTTCCATAGCTTGCACATGACAGAATGTCCGAAATTCTCCAAATAAAGAAGTCCTGACCAATCCAAGTTACATTGGTGCACATAGTAAAAATCTGCACCCAAAATCCCATCTTCAGGACCCTTTAAGCCACTGACCACAAGACGTCCGGCCTAACACTTCATACGGACAGAGCACGGTCCCATATGTAGTTATAGGCATTCCATTACCCATCGAGCACGCCATATGTACCAAAACCATGTGGAAGGGAATCATAGAATTTTGTAGCACCCGGATCTACCAAGAAAAATCTATTTTCCCCGCCTCTCACCATCTCTCCCTTACTAATAACTTAGAAGGGATCTCCAGAGTTTCCAGTTGTTGAACAGAGACTTTCTGAATCCGAGCAGACTTCTCCTGATCTTTATCTACCAGAATAACCTGTCCGGACTCAGCTTGGTACTCGCTGCCCCCAGCGGAGATTAGGGCCTCTACCCGCGCCTTCCTCAACCAATTTAGGAAGAAATCTAATGTCCGGCAACGGCCTAGGACCTCCAGCTATCGGATTGGGTAGCTTCTTGACATTAAGCTTTAAGCCTATCTTACACACAGGTGCCTGAGTGTTTCTGGACTACTCCCAAGATCCTCGCGAACTGTGGTGCTAAGAAGTGTGTTTCTATAGGAGCCAAACCTAGTTTTCTGAATCAGCAGGCTTCTCTTTGGAAGCTTCTGCCTTCTTCTTCTTCTTGGGACAAGTTGAGGCAAAATGTCCCTCCTCACTACAGAAGTAGCACTTACGAACCTTGCCAGGTTCTCTTCCCCAGCAGTCTTCGTAGCTTGCTGGGCAGAGGAACCAACTTTCTTTACCTTCCCTTGCCAGGCCTGGACAGCTTGGACTACTGCATTGCCAAGATCTTTGGACTGATCAGCATCAGCAAACGGCATTTTAACTTCACCCAAGCAGCTTTCTCCTGGTCAATTAAGCCTTTAAGAAAGATTCTTGAACACAAAATATGCAGGATGTTGTCCAAAACCACTCCAAAAGCATGCCCAGCACATTTGGCTACCTCATTAGCAAACATACGGCTTGGTTGTGTGGGGGTTTGACGGCAGTTGTAAAATTCGGACTGCTTCTTTTCAAGAGAATGCTCACCAAAGTTTGCATCCATATGGTCTACAAATCCAATTAGATCTAGCCCTGGTGGCAAATCTCCTATCTCTCCGAACTGACAGCGACAGCTGCATTTAAGCTGCATAAGGAACTGCTCAGGAGTCCAATTATGAGCTTCAGCTAACACCTTCATCTCTCTGAGATGTGTCCGCCATGAATCCTTCGGATCCCAGTTTCTGGCGACATTCAGTCGAGGAGATGAGGCAGTGAAAGTCACCATCTCCTTCACTTGGTCTCCAGTTGTACCAGTTTTCTTTAGTAGAGGAGAAACTGGTGCATTCAAACCTTTATTGCTAGGACTATTCACAGGTAAACCATGAGGTGTACTTGGTTTACTCAAGGTTCGCCCACCCGCTGCTTCGGACAACTTGAGACTCTCGGGCACTTCGGCAGAGCAGTTCGTTCACCCTGAAAATGTTTAGGAGTGAGGGAGGTGAACTCCGTATCCCAGGTTGCACAGATGCACTTAGGATGCGCAGCCCTTGCACAGCCATGGACTACATCCGGATTCAGGGAAAAGTGCAGCCAGTGTAAGCCAGCCTTGCACATCCGGCTGCACTTTGGCTGCAGTTGGCTTGGATGTGCAATGGCTGCGCAAGGGTTGTACATCCAGCTGCACTTACACTGCAGCTGGATATGAAGGGGCTGCATAAATTAGCAGGACATTTTTAGCATGGCTGGGGCAGGTATGGCAGTGTGCTAATTGTTATTATGAAAATTAAAATATTTTGTTAGTATAAATTTACTCCTCTACTGTTCCCATGAGTAAGAGTAGCAAACCCAGGGCAACTTTAGATTGAACATCTGCAGCCCAGGTAGCTTTTAAAGGTACAACAGCATAGGTTGCATCCTTTTATTCATCATTTATCATCAGCACTGGCCCTGCATGTTCACAGACCTCTGTGTATGAATCATTTCGTTGGTTGGTGAGCTTAGACACTCCCAGTTGACTAGCCACAATCATATGTATAGTTATATGGGTGTTTTAATCAGGTCAATACCCAACATCATACATATCCATAATGTATATAAAGAATATCACTTATAATATTGATAATTATTTGTTGGACCATATCAATAGTGTATAAATGCTACATTAGTGTATTAGTGGTACTTTTTTTCTTTTTTTTTTAAAAAGTTTTTATTGCACACAATTGCAGGTAAACCTGGTATTTTCATTGTTACAGAAATTATAAATGCAATGCAGTGACCTGTCACGCCACCTAGTGAAAAACAAGTACCGCCACCTGGTGAGATCAAGTCGCACAATAGGGAGCATATATGACAAGATGTACCCTGTATTGAGACTGTATTGAGGTTTTCCAGCCAAGGGTCTCTACGACCTGTATTTGGGATGATCACACGTTATTATAAACATTTTATTCGAGATCCTTTGCAAAAATGAGGCTGTGGGAACTATTCTTACAAAGTTTGTATGCCATTATCTCCGCCACTATTGCAATAAAAGAGCTTTTTCAGGCTAGGAAATAAGTAATAATTATGGAATTTGAATACAATACACAGGTAGTAGGGTCATCTGGAGCACTTCTGTGACCGTTGAAAGTAGAGGTTGGTTTCTCAGTGGATTTGACATCTATAAAGGGTAAATAAAAAATTGAGTGGGGACGACCCTCGCGAAAGTACGGGGAAAACCCGTGAGAGCCCCAAATCCAAAATGGCCGCCATCAACCATTATGAGAATTAATATTTCAATGGTTTGGCCTACCATACAGTCCAGTATATGGTTATTAGGGTTTTGGCGGTTGAGGAATTCATATCTGATATCAGTTTGATGATTTGACCTTGCTTTGACCTTCAAGTCCAAGATGGCTGACAATTTTCAGCTCAAAAGGGTCAGATTTTCAAAATCATCATAGAACCTTCCTAATAGGCTCTTATGAAAGCTCTTATCATGCTGAATTGACTTATGGAAAGTGAAACAAAAATCAGGACAACCATAGTTAACACCGAGCATGGGAAGCTCACCCTCAAAGCCCCCTGGGTGTAATAGAACAAACCCCTTTCAGACTAATGACCTTTCAGATTTAGTTTAGGAGAAATTAAACCAGGGACAAATAGCAAAAGACAAGTTTCTGAACTGTCTTGGGTATCATTAATATCCCTTATTGATATACTTAAAGGCCCAGAAAATCTAGATCAAGAAACATGCCCAATAAATGACAAATGACAAATAAAATACAAAATGGCTGCCACTAAAACTTTGGAACACCATAACTCAGATTATAATCAACATATATTCAAGTGTGAATACACTTTTTCTATGTTTTTTAGACATGGGGAATCCAGTGCAATATAAATAAAGTCAATATAATCAAAATTTAGTAAGTTAGTATACTGATACTGAGAAATAAAAGTAAAAACTTCCTTAAATGCATCAAGTAAACTCAAAAAACACCTAACTCAGGGTATAATCAACATATATATATTTAAGTGTGAATATACTTTTCTATGTTTTTTATACATGGGGAATCCAGATCAATATGAATAAAGTCAATCTAATCAATATTTAGCAATTTATTTAGTTAGTATATGTGTTATGCTGAACCGACTACTTGGATGGTGAGGGAATAAAGAAAAAAAGTCAACTTTATCCAGTAAACTCAAGAAATCGATTGGGATTGTATTGTATAAAAAGCATTCATGACCAAGCACAATTGATATCATATTCCTGTAGACCTAACTGTCAAAGGAATCTCTTTTGATTATTAGTTAGTTTTTGATTTGAAATAAAGCACAACAGGAACAATCAGTATGCCTAGTGATTAAGGCACCTGACTTTAACCATTAGCTCCTGTACTGGTAATATAGTCGCCGTTGACTGCTGCTGTCACTCTTGCAGCTGCAGCAACAAATTTTGTAGTAGTTGGTCAGAAGCCGTAAGCAGGTTCAAAAGTAAAGTTTGGAATTATTTCATCTGTGAACTTCCATCCTGAGTACTCTGGAGGAAGGTGAACACACTTTGTTGTTTAAATCTGGTAGTACACTCTGTGATACTAGCAGTAGAACTTGGTAGTAGAATCTGTAGATTAATATATGTTTTGTGGACAGAAAGTTTTCCTCAATTTTTCTTTATTATAGAGGATGTAATTCAAATTGTAAACAGTATCCTATTCTCCAGCTTTCTCTATATCATCTTGAGAAGCTTTGTTATTGAACACACTTGTTTTGAAACACTGGCTAATTGGCAAACATCCTTAAAAGTATGCCTTTTCCTAAATCTAAACACATTTTGCTATCATGGACAACCTCTTTGGTGGAAGGTTATAACCATTATTAAATCATCAGCAGAGGACAATCCTAGCAATAAAATATGTACCTCCAATGTTTCTACACAGAGATGAGGCATTGCTAGAACAGATATACACACTAATAGCTGTGAGAACCCCTGGAAAGACTACTTGGATAATGTAAATGAAGGTAAATATATGTATGCTGATTGGTTATTAATTACGCATGCGCACTAACATGTATGATGATATATAAAACCATGTTTCTCTTAATAAAAGTTATGTCTAAACAGGACAAACCTCTGCTCTTATTATTACCTCACACTAGGCTATACTTAGTCTAGACAATCATTAATTATACATATACATCTCAGGGACTCTAGCTAGCTCTACCATCGACACCAGATCCCTTGGAGAATAGTGATTGTATCAAATGGTGGAAAACCTAAATATTTAAACCTGGCTACACATACCCTACGTAACAGGGTAGTTACCAAGGTTAGTCCAAAGAAGAGAAAATACAAGAGGAAGAATCCTGTGCCATGACTTCGTGAACCTGACAAATTTGAACAGATAGCTTTACAGTTTCATGATATCAACATGAATGAGGCAGAAATCGTAGAAGCTAGAAGAGTTCTAGACCAGCCGATTAATGACAGACTTCGCGAACAGCTACAAGAACGGGAACAGGGGATAAACCAGAGAATACAGCAGGGGATAGATGCGGCAATATTAGCAGCACGGCCGAAGGCCCCGGCAGGCCAACCGAACGCCCAACTCGCACTTAGTAGCTATGCGAGCCCAGGACCCAAACCTGAGGAAACCGGACGTGCTTAAAGGACCGACCCTCACAGTGAACACGACACAATTCTTGGAAACTTATCACCACTATATCACCCAAGCTTATTTTAATGACCAGGCTGCTTTAATATCTAAAATAAACTGAGCTACACATGGAAAATATCATTTTGGAATATACTGTTTCTCTTAGTTTTTACATGAATGATGTCTGAACGTTCTGAACTTATTCTCACAGTTGTGTACATAGCCTAATGGCGTCATTACGTGAGCACTAAAACTCTGTTGACTCTACATTAGAGGTATGTGTATTCTTGCAATGTATAAATAGCGAAATGTACATGGCCTGGCTATTATAATTCCCAATTGAAGACACTATGGATGCCGCCACTGTAGGCGGCTGTATGGGGGTGGGAAGGTGTCAAGATATGTACAGGTTGCTGTAGGAGTGAGGGGAGGTGTTAAAGGTAAGAATAGCGGCCGCGCATGGGGGACCATACAGCCGGCTGCACCAGCAACATACAGTACGGCTGCACACTAGACCACTAGACTTAAAGTTGCATTAATCATGTAAATGATTATAGAGACTCAGATACAGGTGGGCCGTCAATTAATGCAGCTTATATTGACTCATATGAATAATTGATATGATTACATGGACCTATCTTTTGTAGAATAGAATCAGCACATGTTTTGTAATGTAAAAGTTTGAAATCGCCCTGAACTGGCCGAGATCTTACAATTCTCTGATGTAAGTCTATATAACAACATAACTAATATATACAGTTCAGACACTAATTTGCAAAATCACAATCAGTATCAAAGTGTGTTCCCCCCTCCCAATCCACCCTATCGGTACAGCGATCTTAGTCAACGGAATACAGTCCTTAATACAAAATACAGGAATACAGTATTTAATACAAAATAATTCCATCTACTATTATTAGTATAAAGACGGTCATTATTCCTTTATTCTCACAACCATGTACATAACCTAATGGCACTGTTACAGGTATGTGTATTCCTGTGAGCTATAAATAGAGACATCTATTGTAATAATACCAACAGGTTTTCGCATTGGCTTATTCTATATTAGAGGTATTTGTATTTCTCGCAAGTATAAATAGAGAAATGTACATCGCCTGGCTATTTTAGATCCCAATTAAAGGGAATACAGCTCCCTCGCCCGAAAACATGTAATACGGCTGTACAAAAAAGCTAGCACAGTCGCCGGGCGCACTAGACTAGCGGTATGGTGTTCAAGCTGAAGACTGCCATCCTCGTGCGACGCCCGTACAGCTGGGCAGCGGACGGTAGTATTTTCACATTTTTCCCGCAACCGACGGCAGGTGCCGTGTTACTTGGGATGTTGAAATCCTCTTCCTCCTCCAACACATCCCCATAAGCATTTTTCAGACGAGAAATATCGTCCACCCTCGCAGTTTCAGATCTTCGCTTCTCATTTTCTACCATCAACCAATGTGTGGTAGCAGTACAATCGTCTGTCACTTGTTCTGAAGTTCATGATTCTGCTCGATGAGCTGATCAATCATTCCACTGGCATCTTGCATAGACTGGGCTTGTACTGTATAAGCATGTCGCCATCAGGAGACTTCGGCCTTCAGTTTTCCAATCCCTTCATCGTCCGAATCAGAGGGTATCGTAGGGTTCACTAAAAAATTATTCCATTGATCCCCTGCCAGCACTGCTGGTGGTTTACCCAGCTTCGGACTTGTAACTACTATTTTCGGATTTGGTTTCTGCTTGGGATTTGGGCTAGGAGCAGTTGTCCTGAACCCTTTCATACCAGCTGGAGAGATGCGCTGGCCCACTTGAGCCGCAGCATCCACACCTGTTATCCCAGACATACTGGTGGTGATATCTCAAAAAGATATATGAAGGATGGCAATAAGTTCGAGCAAGTGAACTCATCACTTCAGTGCCAACAAATCAGATGGTTAAGTTTGGTCACGGCACCAATTGTAGTGATCTTGGCAGGTTTGTTTCCTTTCCAGCTAGGTGACCCTCGACCGCAGGTGTCTGAGCCAACATGCAAAGTTTACATAAACATATCACAAGCCAATATAAGAGTAACAAGGTAAAAGTGACAAGAACAAGATCATTTGTAACAATTAGAAGAATAAGATAAACCCAGGTTGCCGTTACTCTGGCAACAACAGCTGGACTGCTGTTATATGTAAAATGCAACAGGTAAAAGTGTAATACATAGACTAAAAAGTCATGCCGACCAATACTGCCCACTGGGGTGGATTGGCCGAACTAACCCACAGCGGACAGCACCTAGAGATTAACTCTAGTGAAACCCAATATCACCACATTATTATGTTTAAAAGGGAGGGAGAGAGTGAGTGAGAGCACCTAGAGCCTAGCTTTAGTAAAACCCAATATCACCACACTTCTATCTAATTTGTGGATAAATTTAATTTGTTCCAATTTAATTTAGTTTAATTTAATTTAAATTTAAATTTAATTGAATTTTATTTTTAATTTCTCTTATCTTACCATCTTTAATTATGTAACCTCATGTAACTTTGCATAAGTAATGTTAATTATGCAACTTTTATTACGTTTTATTACGTAACATTACATGGCACTGTAGCCATGTACTTTTATCATTTTAATTATTCATGAATTTAATTGCATAATTATTACGCAAGGTTATGGAGTAATGTGGCTGCATTAACAAACCACATTTCACATCTTTTAAATTTATTCCTTTTTAATTACATAATCAATTACACCAGATTACGTAATGTTATGCAATCTTGTGTAATATGCTTTCATTTCATCATGTTGCATGCAGGTCCAAATTCCGTTATCTCACCTCAATTAAACATGTTTTTATTATATGACTTTATATAACTTCCACCTATTACATAACATTATATAACAATAAGCCTTATGCAACAATTATGTCTCTGTATTAATTAATATTCGTCAGCAGAGCGATTTATAGTAATTGGGGATAATATGTTATAACTTATGGTTACATAAGAACACCTACCTAAATTTTCATTTCCAATACATGTTACCTGCATGTTGGCGCAAGCCCTACTGACTGTAATTAGTTATTATACAGCTAATTGAGCTATTATACAGCTTCACCGTCCAATCAGGGAGACCCGTCCTTGTATGCATGTGTCCCCCCCTAACATCAACCAGGAATCTATATATTAATACGGGAACAGATTTCCGTACATTGAACTTATCTCCTCCGAAACTGCTGGCCAGATCTCCGATATATTTCACATCCACATTGCCAAAAATAGTGAGGAGCCATTCGCTATGTTTCATTAACAAATTAGGGTTGGAAAGGGGTTGGAAATGGGTTTACATCGAGCACCCCCATCCAGGGCCCCCAGCGCTGCCTGAAACAAACCTATCAGTGCCCCATCACCAGGTTTCTGGGTCATATTTCTGGCGACGAAATTGCGTCACCAGGCAACGTTACATGTGATGACGTCACCACAAACATCACGTCATTAACTCATTGTGACGAGAGGCCACAGAGGTGGGTGTCTAACGAACGATATTGCGTTGCTGATTTCATGTGACAATGTCAATGGGTTTGATGACCATGTGCATGACCATGTGCGTGTGTGTGCGTTAGAATCTGGAAGGGAAGAGTTGAATCTATAATTCATGCAAATTTTGTAGTATAAGTTAGTGTTGTAGGAGCTTACAGGTGGTGCTACAGTCACGCAGAACATTGCCGCCATTTGTCGAGGCCTACCTAGCCTACCATGCAGTGAACATGAGAGTCTGCAATGTGATGAAATACATTTAAAAATACCACGCAAATCGCTGCTTTATTTATTATGGAAGTAAGTAGAGACCCCAAGTATTTAGCCTCAAAATGACATCGTTCTAAAGTTTTCAGTGGGGGCTTCGATTTTAGCATAGAAAAACATTATGCTGCACTCTGACTGTGTAGCGACCAGGAATATAGAGCGGAGACAGTCAGAATTTCTCAGGCTAATGTGACGCCGCGAATGGGTTAAAACACAAACTTACATTTCACCTTTAACTTTTACTTGGTTAGTCACTCAGTGAAGGTGTATGAGGGCGTTAGGGGAAAGTGAACAGTAAAAACAGAGAATTTTCGAGAATTTTAACAGGATTCCAGGCCCATAATAATTTCCCAGGCTCTTTGACCAAAATGCCAATTTTCCAGGCCTTGAATTTATTTTAAATATTGTGCAAAGATGTTCGACACTCAGACCTTTATCAGCCTCTAACTCTCTCTCTCCTCTCTCCTTCCATATCTCTCCTCTCTCCTCTGTCTCTCCTCTCCCCCTCTCTCTCACTCACTCTCTCTCTCTCTCTCTCTCTTGGGATCGGGAGTGGGATCAGGAGCGAGAGTGGGATCGGAGGAACATGTCCGGTATATATGCAATAGAGGGGCGCTAGGGGCGAGAGGGAACGGGAGAGGCAACAGGAGTGGGACAGGGACAATCAATACAACAACAATAAAACAGTGACCAAAAAACATCTTAACAGGGTTCCATTTGAGGTATGAATGTTAATACAGATACTAACTTACAGAGACAATTTGAAAGAAAGATGGTTGGAGGGGGAACAAGCTAGGAGAGTGGGTAGATGTGGGCCCCACTGTCCCACTAGCAAATCCAGTGCGTAGCACGGGTATTTACGGGTATACTACTACAATACTCTACATAATTTCTCCTTCACTAATTTGTGTTACACTACGTATAACAATACAGTCAGATGGAAAGTGAACTTACTCAGAAATTCAAGCCATATGTCAAACAAAAAACCTTGAATATCTTGATACTTTACAACATATCCCAGACCACGTAGCCTATATGACTTACTTTTACTTGAAAACTAGAACTAAGAAGGGACTTATAAATCTAGAGGATTTCAGTTTCACCTTGATTAAGGTTTAGGAAAATATTCGCCTCGTCTTGTTCCCAGCAGGCTTGGAGAAAAGTTCGGACCATAAACTCAGGATCTAACTGCCTAATACCGGCCTGCAGCGATATATAAATCTGTTATCTAATCGCCCACTATTGTCGCATTCGATTACCATTGATACTCCGGGGGCCAAAGTCTCCTCTAATGTACGTAAATAGGATAGGATCAAGTCGTGATGTTGGCGCTACATTTCATTGTTTATTATACGCCCCTGCTGTACGTGAGGCGCAATAAAATATTCATATCGGGGGGCAGGCTAATTGATGTAAAGGTTCAAGCTTGGCCAATGCATAGCCAAAGTGTAACATTCAATATTGGTTTCAGAAACAATTTCGTAGCTTGGTATCTATGCACACGGAAACTAGTAAATGGTTGGGGGAAAATATTCTTAAAATTGGACATGTAACATATATGAGACGACCGAATTCCCTTTTCTTTTAACTTTCAGATACGTTTTGCCAATTCAGAATACAAGATAAAGGTTTATATTTCAACATTGTTCTTTACAGAGTGCATAATAAATAGTGAATGGAACCTAGTGCGGATAGACGAAGCTAAACGAAGACATATCGGACCTCGAGAGGCTACTGACGAAACATAGGTGACAACCAAATTACCTGTCTAAAAGAAATAAAAACGTTTTCAAATCAAATCTCAACCAGTGCCGAGTTCCATTCTCTCTGGGTCCTTTCATGTCATTCTCTCACTTTTGAATTGTGCATTTTTATACGACACTCAGAGGCTAGATTTCAGTGAAATCGAAGGGGTAAAATTTAGTCTACAGTCTGGAATCACAGATAAGACTCACATCCCCTTAAAAAGGCTCTTAGATCAGATAAGAATGGTATGTCAGTGATTCTAGGTGAACACTTCAAAACAACTATTCTGAGTTGTTTTAAAGTTATCACCTACTTTCACATAATAGATGCTAATTGCGCCTATGACAAAGCACTTGTAAACAGTGATTAATTAATGCATTCCTGTGATTGGACCGCGATGAAAATTTAATAATAGATAACATCTATGTACTTCCAAACTGAAAACATGTAGTCTATATGTCTTTTCCAATAATTTACAGCAACGACATTATTAGGTGCTAACACCTTTTTATTGATGATCTCTGTGTTGTATTTGGAGATGCATTCTATTGTATAAACATGTCTTTGCTGTTTTGGGAAAATGTATCGTTGTGGTATGATCACATCTGAGTGGCCTGCAATGTTGCATCGTCTGTACAGAGTAGGTATATACAAGTACCCTATGAAGTGGTGACATCCATTAGGAACTGGTTCATGTAGTAGGCAACTAAAGAGTAAAGTAGAGTATCTGTCACAGCAGCCAATACTTGAATAGATTACACGCGTCTAAACGGCCTTGGTGCGACTTCAACTGATGCGCTGCCTCTGCTAGTGCATATTTAAAGACTAGACTTGAACTAGACCTCTTTTTCATTATTCTACCATGCTATTGCTTAGGACGCCTAGGACATGGGTACACCATGCCGCAAAACCTGTTGTTTAGTCTAGGCAGAGCTTCTCAGGTCTCACCAAGCTGAGGGAAAGCTAGACTTGCACAAATCTTAGAATTTTCTTTGTTTAAAAAACGAAAACTATAACATGTTATGGTCCTCGACTGAGGAATCCTAAGACAGTCCATGAATGGGGAGCCCCAGACCTGCAGTATAGGGCCCTACAAACAATACCAGTCTAAGGGACGAGGGCTAGTCTAAGCAACGAGATTATAGTTAAATATAATCTCGTTGGTCTAAGGGAAAGCCTCTCTCTCGGACTCCTGACCTCAAAATGCTATTAAAATCCCCATATGACGCCTACACCAGGGCAGGGAAAGCCATTGGCGCAGTAGGCGTCCTATCACTGACATACCATTCTTATCTGATCTGGGAGGTGTGAATAAAAACTCTGTTCAGAGTGCGCTTTCGCTCCATGAAAAGAAATAAAATATTGGCAGAGGGTGCAAAAGCAACTCGACGACCTTTCAGCAGAGAGTGTGTTTCCTCGACGCCCGACTTCGAGTGCAGGACAGGCAAGGCTCACTCATTCGTGCGGCGGGCG
This sequence comes from Sthenelais limicola, assembly GCA_942159475.1. Classification (NCBI taxonomy): domain Eukaryota; kingdom Metazoa; phylum Annelida; class Polychaeta; order Phyllodocida; family Sigalionidae; genus Sthenelais; species Sthenelais limicola. The sequence goes on from OW804095.1 coordinate 84,001,621, forward strand.
TCCTCGCTTTAGCAGGTAGGTGAGCCTGATAGCTGATAGGTTGGCTGTGCCTCGTTCAAGAACCCAAACCTCCTGTGTATCATTACACTGTGTTCCTCCTGTTTGCCTGCCTGCCTGCCTACCCGTCTGTCAGCTTGCCTGGCTGTCTGTCTGTCTGTCTGTCTGTCATCCTCTCGATCTGTTATATAAATCTACCTCTCTGTTCACCATCAGCTACCATCCTCTACCCAAGCGTGCGTGTGGGTATTCGTTCCCAACACTTCCATGCCTACGTCAACAGCCATCCCGCGGGCAGGGCTTGTGGGGCCTTGTGTACAATGTATATCCCAGAGTACCGTAATATTATTACCCTGAGGCCAGGGGGTTGTATCTTGCGCCTCCCCTAGAATTTAGAAAAGACAAGCGCCTTCGGCACTTGGAATATAGCAGGTTAGTTCTACAATTCCCTCTTTCCCCCCTCTCCTCTTCACTCTCCCCTCTCCCTCTTTCTCTGGGTATATCCTGAGAAAGGAAAGGAACGATACCTTCATTATTTTGCATGTTAGACTTGCCAAATTTAACACTGGAAACCTATTGAGGATTTAAGATTAGCATTTTAAGAAGTTTAAAATTAAGAATTATATGAGATCAAAAATAAAGGAGAGGGATAGATAAAGAAGGGAGAGGAGAGAGAGCACAATTGAGGAGAGGCGAGAGGGGAAGAGAGGGAGAGGAAAGACGAGAAAGACAGATATATAATGTTCAGGGTTTCATTGAAAAGTACTTGCACCCCCCCCCCCCCCCACTCCCCCACACACACACCTATACATCTATCAATTTTCCTTCTCCTCCCCCTTAATGAAATTATGCGTCGGACATTGAAGTTTTATCATGAGAGCATGAGATAATGCCTTACTAATTGCGTGAGTGTCACGCAAAATGCATGTGACTTGGGAGGCCAGCAGTAGGCTACTCAACCTATGGTGCTTGGGGGTTACGTAATCCGCTAAACGGTGTGACGTCATAGGTTGTTTACAAACACTCTCGCCGCTCTCGGGAGTGGACAGGCTCTTGGATTTTCCATTTAAAACATGTTTAAGGCAGGACCAGTTGTAGACAGAAGGGTTTGTAGAAAATAATAGGTTTGCACATATAACTATGGTGAGAATTCTTACTACATAAAAAAAAACATGTTAATAAAATCTTGCACCGTCCCACAACGCTCTGACTGTGCAGCCAGTGGTCCGAGACTTCGTTCAGGAGGAGCCGTACATCGCATTTAAAGCTGGGGAAAAAACTAGCTTTGTGAGCCCAGCTTTGTTACTGGGCTTTGCATCGGAACCGATTGAGATAGGGTGGATAGGTTTGCTGTAGTTTGTGTAGAGTTGTAGAAGTTTCTAACCCCTCACTATGACAATAAAATCGAAGTTTATCAAGTTATGTCCCCACTTGTTACCTTTCAATACTGGATGTGAAGAATTCATCAAATGTGGGCAGTGTTTACATCTGCTCCACACAAAACAAACGGCGAGTGAGCCATTCTGTTTCCACTGAATGAAATGGCAAAAAACAACAACTGAGAGAGACACACAGACAGGCCCATACGTTTGCCTACCGTTGTAACTGTGACCTAAACCGTGACCTAGTTTTTTTGCTCATTTACATACTTTTGGGCATGCGCACTGAGACACAAACAAGTCTGAGTGCCATGTTCCAATAGCGAAAAGATTCTGGAACAGATATGAAGATAATAAACCTAGCAGTTCTCTGTGTATTTTGCACATCCTCTCCCAGGAATGTACTGTAAGCACCACAAAATGTTACTGATTAAGGGCATATATTCATGACAGGTGTTGCTTGAGTATTTTGTCTGGAGAAACTAGAGAACTTTGAGCTGCCCCGTTTTTACCGAGGCTTACTTTCGACCCTATATTCAATAGTAAATATATAGGGTTGATGATTTGGCTAGGGAAAAAACATGACGGTGGCATTCAGTGATTAGCTGTAATTCACTTCTAAATGTGCCAGAGGTAAACTTTACACATATCATTTCAGCAAACATAGATGAAACGGATGCCCAGAATCATCTCACAGCCCACTACTTTCGTGTACAGGTATACATTTGGACTATGTGGTACTTCTTTATTACAACACACAGTTCGTTATACTCTAATTAAACCGCCATAAACGGCAATGTCTTAGATCGGATATATGCATCTTTCTTGGGTGTATGAAGTCGGTACTTCAAACACCCCCTGGATGGCCTTTGCTGTAATTGAAGCAATTAACGGTCATTTAACATGATTTAAGACTGAACCAACCCACAACAATCATTTATTACCAGCACGCTATTGATAGAGCACGTTTCTGGGGAAAATAAAGCACGCTTGAAACTGATAGAGCAGGAGAGAGAGGGAGAGGGAGAGAAAGGGACGCAATGGTAAATTTTATGACGCAATGGTGACCCAAAAAGTCAATTATAATTATAACATTATGGTTACAAATTATGTTCTCAGTATCTACTAGACTTGCTAATTCTTGTAAATTATGGAATGAACTGCCCCAGGCTATCAGAGATATCGACGATCAGTCAAAACTAAAGGAAAAGATCAAAGAATAGTCAGAATTTTGGTGGTTTGGACACTATAAGCTACTATAGTTTGCTCTGCGGTCCCAGTGGCTCGGACTGTCAATTTTGATCAATATGCCTCTTTTTTTATGTTCTTATCTATGGGGAAAAAATGTAAACACTAAGAAGCCAATGCTTGTCAGTCTGTATGTGAATACTGCTATCCTTTGTTGTTTTATGTGGTAGTCTATTATGATAATTTCTGTGGAATTTCTTGATCAACTAAAGTATCAAAGATTTCAAAATCAATTTCAAAATTGGGTGAATTCTTTAAGAATTGGGGGTCTATTCTATTCCAATAAAGGGGTATTTTGTCAAGAAATGAATAGGGTACTTCACGAATAGGTCGATGACAAACTTTGCAGTGGTGACTATGCCCCGAGGACGGGACTAGCTGCGGGAGCCTTCCCCGTCAGCTAATACCTTCACTATAGGTGTCAAACTTTGCCTCCTTATTCTTGGACTACAATTTGCTTTGTGGTTGGAAGAAGTATGCACACAGGGATAGATGCACAGGCAGAGGAGCGGGACGAATGTACACACAGAGACCATGCATAGACTTGCAGTATGCCTCTAGGGGTTCAGAACTAGTGTGAGTGTACAGTGCATTGTATATATAGAGAGAGGGACTGTGCAAGTCTGGTGACCAGCTGGTAGACTGGTGGTTTGGTGTGCGCTGCCTCTCTCTCCCTCTCTGAGCCTTCCCTGCTCCCCGTCTCAGGGTACAGCTAGGTGCCCGCATTCCAGCCACCACTGGCCAGTGATGACCTGCGCAGTGAGAGTAACTTAGGACTTCCGGTCACTTCAACCATAATTCGTGAAGTGCCCAAATCTGATTAATTCTGATCTTGGGATTGGACATTAAAAAAATAGTGCAAAATGGCACCAAATACAAACACCCGCTTTGGATAGGCAGTGAACCAAATTTCTTGCAAACACTAGTTAGAGACGGAATTAGTGTGAAATAATGAAGTAAGGAACAATTTGTACAAAATCTCGATATACATTGCCAGAATTGACAGTGCACGAAAAAAAGATATCCCATGGGCGATATTATAGTAAGAATATCATAGTGGGACCAGTTTGACTTGTTTAGGGAGAACGTGTAGGTTTGCACCATATCCTTTTATTTTAATTGAACTGGTATTACAGATCAAGCTTAAGCCTAATTTTACCTGACCTTGGAAGTATAGTGATCGTGGATTGCCTGTTCAAAAACGTACAAAGTTAAGAATCAGTGATACTGGTATTTATTCTGTCACCATCAACAGACTTGGTAGCCTTACCCACCATTTTGAATGAGACACTGGTCACTGACAATACGAATTGCTTGAATGGAAGGTCAGAGGAGTCATCAGATCTTGAATGCACTGTGTGAAAACCGGTTACCAAATCTGAGATGATGGCGGTGTTTGATGGCTAAGCCAGATGTTTTCTAACTTGTATAAACAACTTACTGACTCTACCAATGCTTTCACCGAAACAGCGGAGAAAAAATCCACAAGACTTGATGTAGTCGTATCAGAGAGTGTGGACAGTGATAAAGATATTGATGACATGAAATACAAGTTGGATGTGAATCAGATGAGTGTCCCGAGTGACATTGAATATAATGTTTCCAGGATGGGCAAAGGAGAAACGCCACTTATTATGCTGAAGTTCAAAGATATGAATGGAGGGGAGAAGGTCCGGGCAAGAAGAGATAATTTCATCAAAGAAGAAAAAGGAAAGGTCCAAAAGCCTATGAGTAATTCTCCCAATAGGGCGTCATTTGGTTCTCCAGCCTAGGATTTCTACAACTTGTATTTAGGATAACCACACATGTTCATAACCATTTTGTTTGAATTCTTTGGCCAAAATTAGGCTGTGGGAACTCTACTTTCAAAGTTATGCAAAAATCTTCGTTGCTATTGGGATAAAAGTGCTATTTCAGGCTAGAAATGTGTGTAATGATTATTGAATTTGAATATAATACAAAGGCGCATTTAGAAAATATTTTACTTCTGCTGAAAAGAATGGTTTCTACACATGCATGCTGGTTCATTATTATGAAAAAACACAATTCTTATGTAATCACTAATTTACACTGATCTAGACATGGAAAATATCATTTTGGAATATTTGTGTTGCCGTTACGACATATACTGCCTTGAACTGGTGTGGGAATATTTTAGGTCGCGTTATGGCATGTGAAATATTTCTAATATTTTTCCTGAAAAACATTTTCATGTAATTTCGGCCTACCTAATTATTCTTTAGGCCTGCTTGAAGTTTGTGAAAAATATAAATATGATTGAATACAAATAGTTTTATATTGAGGCCAGCTTGTGTTGTAATGTCACAGTTACGCCATAGCATCACCATTACACCATAGCGTCACCGTTAAAGATAAAGAGACCCTCCCTTTTAAACATAATAATGTGGTGATATTGGGTTTCACTAGAGTTAATCTCTAGGTGCTGTCTGCTGTGGGTTAGTTCAGCCGATCTACCCCAGTGGGCAGTACTGGTCCTTGTGACTTTTTAGTCTATGTATTAACTTTTACCTGTTGCATTTTACATATAACAGTCCAGCTGTTGTTGCCAGAGTAATGGCAACCTGGGTTAACCTTATTTTGCTAATGGTTACGAATGTTCTTGTTCTTGTAACAAGTATCTTGTTACTCTTATATTGGCTTGTGACATGTTTATACCAAACCTTGCATGTTGCCTCAGACACCTGTGGTCAAGGGTCACCTAGCTGGCCTGAGATCCTCAGACTGAGGTAGGATTGTGTGAGCTGATGCTGGCAAATTCTCATGAATAAAACCCTTTGCGAACAGGTAGAGACTGCCTTTGTTCCATTTGTTTTATACATCGATACGCAGTAAGGTTGAGGGATACAAACCTGTGAGATTACTACAATTGGTGCCGTGACCAAACTTAACCAACTGATTTTGTTGGCACTGAAGTGCTGAGTTCACTTGCTCGGACTTATTGTCATCCTTCACATATCTGTTGAGATATCACCATCAGTATGCCAAGCTTTGTGGTCCTGCAATATTGCCTCTTCTGAGAGGAATCAAGATTTGCCTGGATTTTTCAATGCTGAAAAATCCTTGCATTGTCCCTTGTGAATCTGGAATCTCGGATTTCAGATTCAGAATTTCTGATGGAATTTCTGAAGGATTTCGAATGAATTTCTGGCGGAATTTCTGGCGGAATTTCGGACAGATTTTCGGATGAATTCCAGACGAATTTCGAACGGATTTTCGGATTCATGGAATTTCGGATTTCTGAAAATCCTGTTCCAAGGATGCAGGGCTCTATGAAGGAGCAATGGGATCGGAACTCACCTTTAGGTATTAGTTCCTGGCGTAGGAAGCTAATTTTGCCCCGAAGCCGGCAATAATTAGGAACTGGGATCCGAAGGATTCATGGAGTGGTTTTGGACAACACTCTCCGTACTTTGTGCCTAAGAATTTTTCTTAGGGGCTTAATCGACCAGGAGAAAGCTGCTTGGGTGAAGCTAAAACAGCCGTTTGACCTTCTCCAGGCTATTCACTGGGCCAAAGTAAGGGAAGTTGTAGTTTGGACTTAGTTCCTGCTGCTGCTCTACAAGCTGCCACCGTGGGTCCGAAGGCTGTAGCTATTCCATTGGAAGGAGCTGCAGAAAGCTGCTTGGGTGAAGTTAAAACGCCGTTTGTTCTTCTCCAGGCTATTCACTGGGCCAAAGTATGGGAAAGTTGTCACATGGACTTGACTCCTGCAGCTGCTTTGCAAGCTGCCACGGTGGGTCTGAAGGCTGTTGCTATTCCTTTGGAAGGAGCTGCAGCCGAGGCTGCCCAGTTGAAGAAACGCAGAAATGCGAATGCCAAAGAAAAGGCCATGGTTCAGCCCAGCAAGGCACTAGCTTTGCAGGATTCTGACGATGATGATCAGTCCGAAGATCTTAGCAATGCCGTAGTGCAAGCTGTCCAGGCCTGGCAGGGAAAGACAAAGAAAGCTGGTTCCTCTGCTTAGCAGGCGACAAAGACTGCTGGAGCAAAGGGGAAGAGAACCTGGCAGGTTCGAAGGTGCTACTTTTGTAGTGAGGAGGGACATTTTGCCTCGACTTGTCCCAAGAAAGTAGCTCTTTTCGAACTCCTGAAGAAGGCAGACGCTTCAACAGGGAAGCCTGCTCCTTCAGGAAACTAGGTTCGGCTCCTGTAGAAAGTGAGATGGGAGCCTGGGATAACACGCTTCTTAGTAGCACAGTCCGCGAGGATCTTGGTAGTAGTACAGAGAGGGAATCCAGCCCAGGCACCAGTGTGTAAGACAGGGTTAAAGCTTACAGAGAAGCTACCAGATCCGATAGCTGGAGGTCCACGACCGCTGCTGGACGGTGGATTTCTTCCTAAATTAGTAGAGGAAGCCTTGGGTAAGGGCCCTTATATCCGTTGGGGGCAGCCCGAATACCAAGCTGAGTCAGGGGAGGTCATTCTGGTAGACAAAGATCAGAAGAAGTCTGCTCGGATTCAGAAAGTATCTGTTCAACAACTGGAAACTCTGGAGATCCCTTCTAAGTTATTAGTAAGGGAGAGATGGTGAGAGGTGGGGAAAAAGCACAGAGGAAATAAAGGAGTTTCCTCTATTAAGATCATGAATGTGAGTAATGTGGATATTGGTCGGACTGTGACACTTAGGAAAGCGGTGATCATAGAACCAAGCTCTATCACACTTGCGGAATTGGACTTTGGTAGTGGCTCAGACGCATCAGATGGTTGGATGTTCGAGCCAGACCAAGGATTGCTAAAAGACTTTGCCTAAGGGAGCCTGAACACTTATGTTTCAGGTGGCGGTTCAACCGCTTTGGTAGCGTTTAGCGATCCGTCCAGCAGCCCAATGAAAATTGGCAAAAGTAGGGTGGTGGGCAAGATGAGCCGAGTTACTCTAGTGGCCGAGGACTCTGTCTTATCTGGAGATGGCGATGGCAATATCATCAGAGAGGCAATTATCAATTCAATACAGGTTACAGAATCACCTGAGATTGGAGCCAGGGATAACACACTTCTTAGCACCACAGTTCGCGAGGATCTTGGGAGTAGTGCAGAAACACTCAGGCACCTGTGTGTAAGATAGGCTTAAAGCTTAATGTCAAGAAGCTACCCAATCCGATAGCTGGAGGTCCTAGGCCGTTGCCGGACATTAGATTTCTTCCTAAATTGGTTGAGGAAGGCGCGGGTAGAGGCCCTAATCTCCGCTGGGGGCAGCGAGTACCAAGCTGAGTCCGGACAGGTTATTCTGGTAGATAAAGATCAGGAGAAGTCTGCTCGGATTCAGAAAGTCTCTGTTCAACAACTGGAAACTCTGGAGATCCCTTCTAAGTTATTAGTAAGGGAGAGATGGTGAGAGGCGGGGAAAATGGATTTTTCTTGGTAGATCCGGGTGCTACAAAATTCTATGATTCCCTTCGACATGGTTTTGGTACATATGGCGTGCTCGATGGGTAATGGAATGCCTATAACTACATATGGGACCGTGCTCTGTCCGTATGAAGTGTTAGGCCGGACGTCTTGTGGTCAGTGGCTTAAAGGGTCCTGAAGATGGGATTTTTGGTGCAGATTTTTACTATGTGCACCAATGTAACTTGGATTGGTCAGGACTTCTTTATTTGGAGAATTTCGGACATTCTGTCATGTGCAAGCTATGGAAAAAGCATAGTGGGAATAAAGAAGTTTCCTCTATTGAGACCATGAACATGAGTAATGTGGACGTTAGGCAGACTGTGACACTTAGGAAAGCGGTGATCATGGAGGTGATGTATCAGGTGACGGTTCACCCACTTTGGTAGCGTTTAGCAATCCGTCCGGTAGCTCAATTAGAATTGGCAAAAGTAGGATGGTAGGTAAGATGAGCCGAGTTACTCTAGTAGCCGAGGACTCTGCCTTATCTGGCGATGGCGATGGCAAGATTATCAGAGAGGCAATTGTCAATTCTATACAGGTTACAGGATGATGATCTGATAGCCCCCGACATCCTAGTACCACCGAGTGCAGAGTGTCCGCTGAAGAAATTGATCAACGATTCAGATTTGACTGAGCAAAATGAGAAAAAGATTGCTCTTTCACTGTTGGAGAAATTCCGAGGTTGTTTGTCTCTTCCAGGTGGTAAAGCCCTTGGTTGTACCGATAAGGTTCGCCATGTGATAGACACTGGAGATGCTTGTCCAATCAAACAAGCGTACCGGCGTATTCCTGTGGTGAAGAGAGACAAGGCAGAGGAAGAGATTTGGAAAATGTATAGAGAGGGCTGAATCGAACATAGCAGTAGCCCTTGGGGTGCTTCTATTGTTATGGTTGCCAAAAAGGATGGGACTGTTTTACGTTGACTATTGTCAGCTGAACTCTGTCACTATAAAGGATAGCTTTCCACTACCGCGGATCGATCAGTGCATAGAATCACTTGGTGGAAATCAGTGGTTTTGTACTCTTGATCTTGAAAGTGGGTACTGGCAAGTGGCGATGGATGAAGAGAGTAAGTAAAAAACTGCTTTCTTATCCAGTGTAGGGTTATTTCAATTCAAAGTTATGGCTTTCAGATTGTGTAATGCCCCTGCTACTTTCCAATGCATGATGGATAAGATGTTGGATGGCCTTCGATGGAAATCATGTCTGGTTTATCTGGATGATATCGTGGTTTTGGGGAAAACTCTTCATGAGTGCCTAGATAACCTGAGACTCGTCCTTGAGCATATTAGGAATTATTGTCTTCTTTCGAAACCCAAGAAATGTGAATTTTTCCGCAAGAAAGTGGAATACTTGGGTCGGATTGTGTCAGGCCAAGGCATTCAGGTGGATCCGAAGAAGATCCAGAAAGTCAAGGACTGGTCAATCCCTAGTAAAGCAAGGGATGTAAGGCAATTCATCTGATTTGCCTCCTATTACCGAGACTTCATGAAAGATTTTGGTAAATTAGGGATTCCTTTGCAAGGAATTGTAACCGCGGCAGGCAAGGATAAACGATATACTAAACCTATAGAGTGGACTCCTCGTTGCCAAGATGCATTTGATACATGCAAAGACTTGCTGATCTCTGCTCCTATTCTTGGATATCCCCGTCCGAAATACAAAACGTCTTAGGTGGCCACGGATTTCGGCGGGTGGGTTCATCATAGATACAGATGCAAGTAGTTTTGGCATGGCCGGGATTCTGTCCCAGGTTCAAGATGGAAAAGAAATGGTTCTAAGTTTTGCAAGCAATAGCCTCTCGAAGCCCCAGAGAAACTGTTGTGCAAAGAAACGTGAGCTACTCGCTGTCTTAACCTACCTACAGAAGTTTCAACATTACTTACTGGGTAATAAGAACTTTTGTTCAGACAGATCACGCCTCTATGCAGTGGTTGCTCAATTGCAAGGATCCAACCGACATGTTAGCTTGTTGGCTACTAACCTTACAGGAATTCGAGCATGATATTGCATTGGGCAGTTGAAGCAGCATGATAATGCTGATGCGCTGTCTCGCTTACCTACCAGGAAATGTGGAAGATCAGATTGCCTAGATTGCGGTGCGCATGATGCTGTTATTGCGACTAATTCTGTTTCCTTAGGGACTCAACAGAATGTGCTGCAAGAAGCTCAGCAAACCGACCCACTTGTAAAAAGATTGCTTGCAATGCTAGACGGAACCAAACCAATTCCTAGCAAGGAAGACCTTGCTGGTGAGTCGGATGAGTTTTGGGCATCTTGGTAGTATGGAGATAAGAAATGGTGTGCTATCTCTGGGTTGGACAAGACTAGCCACCAATAGGAAATACTGGAGGATAAATAGTCTCTGTTTCCATGAGGAAAGAGGTCATTCATGGTACCAAAACTTCGGGTCACTTCGGAACCTTAAAAAATGTCTGGTCAGCAAAGATGAGATATTCTTGGCCAGGAATGAGATATGATCTGATGCCTGTCCTGAATGTCCTCTAGATTTCCCCTGCAAGGTTGGTTTTGTAGAGAACCTTAAACAGCAGATGAGAAAAGGGCACCAGTACGTGAGGGATAATCTTGGGCTATCTGCAGTTCACCAGATAAGGGATTATAACAATAGTAGAGTCAATCTAAGCTAAAAAATGGCCGAACCCCAAACAAATTGCAACAAAATGTTTTATGGTTGATTATTGTACTACCAGGTGTCCTGAACAACATATCAAAAGTAGGACAACATCGGATCATGGGAAAGTCCCCCAAAATGCAAAAACAAAATGGCCACCACTTCTAATTTTAGTTACCATCATTTAGGGTAAAACGAAACATGAGTGTCATATCTCAGCTGCTAATCATAATATAGCCATGTATAATACCTCTTTTATTATGTTTTAGGGTACAGGGAATCCATTTCTGCAATAGTTATTTAGTTAGAAGGTCATTTTCAAGGTCAAAATCCAATATGGCTGCCAAAAGGAAACACAATTTTCTCAAGAGCTATTAGCAAATATTTGATCTCAGCAGCTATACCACCATATATATAATATTGTAGTGTTTTTCCGTCTCACACTACCCAAGTTCGATATCTATTCTCGCGAAGGGAAAGAAGACCAGACACACAGCTCTTTAGGTATCACGGGCTTTATTCTCCACACAAACCATGTCCGATAGTGTTTATCGGACCCAACAGAGGTGACCAGGTATTGACCTCAAAGGACAAGTGGCAATTATGGTACACGATCATTGCAGGTGTTGAGAGTCAAACAGTTAACATGGTTTTACATAGGAGTAACACAGTGAAACAACACGGAGTCTTACCGGAGCATCCGGAAGCACTCTAAGACACATTATGGTAAAAGAGTTGACTAGATTTAAGTTACCTTTGATATTGGTTTACTGGAACTCTGTCCAAGTAAGAAAAGGCGGGAATCCGAAAGGCCATTTCTGAACCGGGAGCGCGTTCAGTTGAGGCGCGTGCACCCAATTATAGCAACGCCCGGTCAGACCAATTATCTCGGATCTATTTAAAACCGTATTCACTACAATACCCCCTCCAAAATTTAAAGATTTTTACCCTACAGTAAATTAATCTTCCGGAGGCATAAATTATTAAAAGAAGTGAATAAGTAACATGTTCTAAGAAGTTATAAAAAGAGAATTCACATGGCAAACAAGTACAAGCAGGAGCATATATGTGTCCTCACTACATAGTTAACAAGTCGCAACATCTCCGTAAGTAGAAGTAGAAGTTATAACTTTAAGCTTTGAAAATATTTTTAACCATCCAGCGGCATCTCGACAACAAGGACCTTCCAGAGTCCTATCTATGTACAAAACATGATCCAGCACAGGTTAAAAAATTTAGTTTCTACTATACCAAAACTTCTTTAGAACAACACAGCGTACGTTCTTCCGCGAATCAAAGGGTTTTCCGGGGTCAAACGGGGTCAGCATCAAGTCAATCCGAGCCAATCCGTGTCCTATCGCGGTGTCCGAGGGCGTTCCGCGTCAGGTTTAGTTCAGGTCCGCCATGTCAAGTCCGCGTCCAGGTTCCAGAGTCCAAGGTCAATCCGATTCGTCATCTACAGCGGCTGCTGCTCGTCTCCGGGCGTCTCATTATGGGTGCTACTTGATTCCTCCATTTCCTCTGGAGGGGCACCTTGAGCCGCCGGAGCCGGACCCCGCAATGGGCTTCCCATGTGTGCTAGGGAGGCCATCATTAGCGGACTCATGCCGGGATTCCCGTAACCAGGAAACGCTCCGGCCATGGGCAGGGACATAGGAGGCGGAGCACTCATGAAGGAAGCCATCATTTGACCCATCCATAAGTAGCGGTCCGTATCCGTCAACATAGCGGGGGCAGTGGTCAAAGGATTTCTCCTGACCGGACTGCCAGCTGCACTGCTGGGGCCAAATTGGACGGAGCCAGAGGGCTCATGTTCCTCACTTGTGTCAGGCGCTGACACACCGTTAGCCTCCAAATCTGCTCGCAGGGAACTGACGGTTTCCTCCAGAGACCTAACCTGCAAGTCACTCCGGTGAAGACTTGCCTTCAAGTCTCTGATCAGGCGCGACTGGGTGCGATTTTCCTCACGGAGAGCAGCTAACTCCCCGATGGATTCTCGCACAGCCTCCAGTGCCTGTAGAGGTTCCGTCAACCGGTCTACAGCAGTGCCGACCTGGGTCTCAACGTCTGTCAGGGCAGCCCGAGCCAGCTCGAGAGCCTCCCCAACATCCGCCCTTGACTGCTGTATAACATGGCACACGGCAGCTTGCTCCGGGAGCTTAGCTTCCATGTCCGTGACCTCCTGCTTGGCTACGGCAGTCAGGGTTTTCGCTTTCTTGCTCTTCTTCATGGGGACAGGAGAGCCTTCACGCTCGCTAGAGCCGGAGTGCGAGCGCGATCTTTTCCTCTTCTTCTTCTTTGACGGAGTGGAACTCGACGTGCCAGAAGTGGAGGGAGCCGGAGAAGAAGGGGCAGCCACGGCCTTAGGCTTCACAAACTTGTGTGTAGCCTTCCGCCGGATCACCTGAAGGTCTGTCGACGTCAGGTAAGCCATCCGACTGAACAGATGGTTCACCTGAATCGACGGTGACAGCTTCATCACCTTCTCTGCAGCCACCGCGAATCCCATGTTGTGAGCCACCACTTCTCTGTACTGGAGATGGCGGACCAACTCGATCCTGCGGTCTACCTTCTGCTTACATCTTCTGGAGGGACACTCCCACACCATGCGATGGGGGGCGTGCTCCTCGCACAGATCCCGGAACAGGCCTCGTTCTAAAGACACAAATCCCGTAAGGATTCATCCCTTTGTGACGGCAAATAGCAAAAGGACACCGGAATCCGAGTTCCCAGATGCTAGGGGCATCCCACACTTTCTGGTACGTTCCAGGATCCAGAGCATCCTGTCGAACCAAACTGGGCCACTGACGGGTCTCGAAGCGGTCCATCAGGAGATCGTCAGCGAACTCCGTATCCTCATCCTCACTCTCGTCAGCCAGGGGAACACGGACTCCCGGGGAGTCATCGGCCGGGTTGATGGGAAGGACCCCGGTGCCTGCAGTCAACAGGCCACGGATATCACACTGTGACTCCTTCAAGGCATACAACTCGGTCTTGTGCTCGATCCGCTGGCGATGCACCTTCACAACCGGCTTCTTCTTTCCGGCCGGAGTCTTGGGACGCTGTACCAGGGCTGGTACTGGTCCCGGACTTGCCAGAAGTCGGAGCAGGAGATGATGCATCAGAGCTCTTGTTCAGCGGAACACGCTCCACACTCACGGTTACTGTTCGGAGGTTGTGCTTACGCTCCAACTCCCTTCCACGCTCACCCGTAGTCCTAGCGGACTTAGACGGGGAGTTGGACTGGGACCTAGTCTACGGTCTATCAGCAGCACGACCCCGCTTAGGTCGCGCCGGATCGACCGGACCATCCTCCTCGGTTGCCGAGGTGTCGTCACCTTCATTGATCTTCATGGCCGCGAGGCCGATCAATCCGGTTCCGTCACCCAACAACTCGTTCTCGTCTTCCATGGGCACCTCTACGGAGTCGCCGGAGACGTCCAGGTCGATGATGTCGTCGCCAGGCTTCAACATCTCGTCTTACATTCAAGTAATCAAGCAATCAGGTAGTCAGTAGCTTTAAAAGGCTGCGTTTCAGTTCTCGTTCCTGCAACAAAAAGCATTACATTCAAATCTGGAACGCTGTAGCCGGAACATTATCTACATCATCCGAAACCGAAACCGAAACTAAAAGATCATCCAAAAGGAATGACGGAACATTTACTAGACAATCCTCTTGGAGGGATCTAGTTCTAAAATCACTACCCGAAAGTTTAGAACGTACCCAACAAGCTTACATAGGGATTTGCAACCCATGTGCGTGGCTCATGTTCAAATAGCCCACACGATGCAGAGCACGTGGGTCGTGGCTGTGGCGGTCTATCTCCAATGTAAAATAGAGAGAACCCACCAATAAATCAAACCAACGACTTCCGTGCCTACTACTAGCGGTACATAAAACACATTTCCTTTACTTTTAGCAAACTAACAGCAACATTTCATACGGTTCACACATACAAATCAACCAAATATGAAGAGCATCGTCAGAAAGCGTACTTACAGGTTGAAGTCCGGAAGCAAAGAGGGCTCCGTGAGGGAAGAGAACTAGTGAGCAGCGGTTGCAACTACCGCTAGTTACACCGTTACAACGCTAGTTCGCTCACGTCTCACCGCACACCTCAGCGCCATTGCCTCCGTGCATAACCCGCCTAACCTTATGTTAGGGTTTTCTTCACGTTGGGTTAGTATATCCGTTCCCCTACTGGGAATATTATGAACACGGACAACCAACCCATCTTCCACCAGAGACAAGGGTGGAAACATATTCCGCGGATCTTTGGCATGATACCTCAGGCAGCATTTTCAAGCTATTTCAACCAAGATCCAGGACCAATAGCGTTACGAGGTTAGAATCTTTATTCCCCATAGGCCTAGTCCAAGCCACATCACGGTTCTCATGCGATAAGTTATCAATCCGCCGGAATAACTTAGGTTCTTTCCCGGCCATACAAAACTAATAAAAGCTCCATACGCCGTTTGGGGACCCAGGGTGTATTCTTCCTTGCTGACACCCCTGGTCGACTTCTCGTTGTGTTTTGATCCGGGGAATCAGACCTACATTCCCCGTATTGGTACACAAACAGCTAAGACTTCAGTTGTAATCGGTCTGGGGGACGGTGCACCCGTTTCCCCTTTACAACCTCGACAGGAGAGCTAGCTCTATCCTTTCTGACTTTCTTCACTCGTGCTACTGAATCTTTCGCCGGCCTCCCTACTTTCTTTACGGTAGGTTTCGGCAGCGGATCAGCAACAACTTTACGAGGTCTACCCCTCCGTGGAGCTACAGCCGGAACAGGCGGGTCTGGCAACCGTAGCTTTCGTGGTCTTCAGCGTTTCCGCTTGACAACGTTAGCTTGGGGCAAGGGCGGAACAGGCAGAACAGCGGTCTTCGTGGCTTTCAAACTCTGTTTCCCCTTCTTAGGTCTTCCCCGTCGTTTCACAAACACAGAGACTTTTTCTCTCTCTTTCAGATCAGGACATTCCTTGCCAGCTATTACTTTCCCACTTTCAAGTCTGAGGACGTCGCGGCCAGCCTTCTGCAATGCACGGAACTCCTGTGCTCTGTCAAGATTAACAACCTGCACGGGTCCGTCCTTGTCAAAAGCTTGCTTAAGGTAGTTGACATGACACCTTACGACTCCTGCAACTGTTTCCAGTTCATAGGTTGTACCCCCTATAAACCGTTTTACTTTGAAGGGGCCATCCCACTTGGGACCGATCTTTTTACTGGCCTGCGGATGGTTGTAGCGGTATACAACATCCCCCACTTCAAAGGTCTTAGGCTTAGCTCGCCGATCGAAATCCCGTTTCTGGTGGATCGCCGCCACTCCAAGATTCTCACGGACGAACTTATGCCCAAGCTTTAACCAATGCTTCAAATTCTCCACGAACAGCACTCTGCATGGAAAATCCAGACCGCCTGGTTCCACCCCGTGGACCAAGTCCATAGGCGTTACCAGCTCGTCACCAAACACCACAGAATTAGGTGTGCATAACATACTCGCATGCACACTTGCTCTGTACGCGTGAGCGACACACGGAGCCAACAAATCCCAATCCGTCGTACCATAATCCGTCAGACAGGACAGTTGTTCTACTAGGACTCGGTTCATTCTTTCCGTTTGACCGTTTGACTGCGGTCTATACGGTAAGGTAATGAGCTTTTCAACCCCTAGCATCTCCAACAAGCTCCGCAACAGGGTGGATCGAAACTCCTGTGCTCCGTCCGTTTGCAACGACACGGGACAACCAAACCGGAGGATCCAATCCCTGAAGAGAACTTCCGCACATCTCTCAGCGGTGTGGTCTGGCATTGGATAGGTCTCCGCCCACTTTGAAAAGTGATCCGTCACTACCATGATGTAGTTATTAACTCTGGGGGTAAGACGGAACGGACCTATTATATCCAATCCAATACGACTCCAGCGTTCTCCATGCAATTCCTTCTTGAGAGGCATGATTCCGCCACCACCCCTCGTCTTTCGCATGCTACATTCCGGACATGCCCTGAGCCACCTTTTCAGATCACTTCTCATGTTGGGCCAGAAGTACTTCTTCTTAGCTGTCCAACCAGTCTTGAAAGATCCGAAATGCCCAACCGTCCTCGGTCCATGCATTCCTTGGAATATCTCATAGCGAAGCTGTCCGGATGATTTCTCCCGTAGCAGCAAGGGTCACAGTGGTCGCAGCAACAACAGCGTCGTGCGCCCCACAATCAACACAGTCAAATCGAGCACACTTCCGGGTCGGAACCCGGGAAAGCGCATCAACATTGACATGTTTCTTCCCCGCTCTATGGAGAATCATTCGCTGATCCAGGCCATACTCTTGCATCTGGGTTAACCAGCGCACCAGCATGTCCATAGGATCCTTGAAGTTCAGGAGCCAACGCAGCGAAGCATGGTCCGTCCGAACAAAGAAGTTCCGATTCCCTAATAAATAGTGCCGGAATTTCTTCAGATAGGTAAGCACAGCCAACAACTCTCGTTTGGTCGCACAGTAGTTCCGTTGGGCTTTATCCAAGCTATTACTGGCGTACCCAAGGACTACCTCCTTACCATCTTGGACCTGGGACAAAATCCCTGCCATGCCATACCCACTGGCATCCGTGTCTAAGATAAACTCCCCCTCTTTCCGAGGGTATCTCAACAACGGAGCCCGGGTCAACAAATCTTTCACGCTCTGGAAGGCAACTGCACACTCTGGGGTCCAGTTTATTGCTTTTGTGTATCGTTTTTCTCTTCCGGCTGCCGTTACTACGTCCTGCAATGGGGAGACAACTGC
The DNA here is from genome assembly GCA_942159475.1 of Sthenelais limicola. Taxonomy (NCBI): domain Eukaryota; kingdom Metazoa; phylum Annelida; class Polychaeta; order Phyllodocida; family Sigalionidae; genus Sthenelais; species Sthenelais limicola. The sequence continues at coordinate 84,019,069 of OW804095.1, forward strand.
AGCGAAATTCGGTTGGAATTCCCTGTAGTAGGACGCAAATCCTATAAATTGTCTAACTTCCCTCGCAGTCTTCGGAATGGGCCAGTCACGGACCTTCTGTATCTTCTTCGGGTCCGCCCGAATTCCTTTTTCCGATACTAATCTCCCCAAGTACTCCACTTCACGGCGGAATAGTTCACACTTCTTGGGTTTCAGCTTCAACCTGTATTCCCGGATTCGTTCAAGAACCAATCGCAGATTTAGCAGACAACCATCGAATGTCTCGCTAAATACAACGATATAATCGAGATACACCAGACAAGACTTCCAGCGAAGGTAGTCTAGCATACGATTCATCATCCGCTGGAATGTGGCAGGAGCATTGCACAATCCAAAGGCCATAACCTTGAATTGAAACAATCCAACGCTGGACAGGAAAGCCGTCTTTTGCTTACTCTCCTCGTCCATCGCTATCTGCCAATACCCACTTTCCAGGTCGAGGGTGCAGAACCATTTATTTCCGCCCAACGCCTCAACACACTCGTCTATTCTAGGGAGTGGAAAGCTGTCCTTTACTGTGACGGAATTGAGTTGGCGATAATCGACGCAGAAGCGTTGAGTTCCATCCTTTTTACCAACAATCACGATGGGTGCTCCCCACGGACTATTAGAATGCTCAATACGCCCCTGCTCGTACATCTTCCAGATCTCCGCTTCGGCTACTTCACGCTTAGACACCGGAACCCGCCTATAAGCAAGCTTAATAGGTCGAGAGTCGGCAGTATCAATCACATGTTTCACGACATGGGTGCAACCCGGATCTTCTCTCCAACCATCTCCGGGTAGCGAAAAGCTCCCACGAAACTCATTAAGAAGACCCATCAGCTTTGACCTCTCTGTCGGATCAGTCAAATCAGAGTCTCTTACAAGTTTCTTCAACGGACATTCCGTACTTGGTGGCACAGGGTCATCCGGGGCAATCAAATCCTCATCTACCACAGACGGGTTTTCTACCACCTGTATAGAGTTGATGATCGCATCCTTTATTTTGTCCTCCGGACACATATTCACCCCCTCCGGACTAGTAGTGGGTGACGATAGCAGCATCACATCACTCACTCGTCCAACCACCATATCAACACCTAAACGTAGGGTTTCTGCGGACGGATTACTAAAGGCCACAGTCGGATCTTCTCTCCAACCATCTCCGGGTAGCGAAAAGCTCCCACGAAACTCATTAAGAAGACCCATCAGCTTTGACCTCTCTGTCGGATCAGTCAAATCAGAGTCTCTTACAAGTTTCTTCAACGGACATTCCGTACTTGGTGGCACAGGGTCATCCGGGGCAATCAAATCCTCATCTACCACAGACGGGTTTTCTACCACCTGTATAGAGTTGATGATCGCATCCTTTATTTTGTCCTCCGGACACATATTCACCCCCTCCGGACTAGTAGTGGGTGACGATAGCAGCATCACATCACTCACTCGTCCAACCACCATATCAACACCTAAACGTAGGGTTTCTGCGGACGGATTACTAAAGGCCACAGTCGCCGTAGCGTCAGCCGAGATATATGAATCAAGGCATCCCACAGTGTAATCCTTTTGAAAACCCTGGTCCGGCTCAAACATCAAACCTGTTGACGAATCCGAGCACCCGCGAACATCGATCTTAACCAGTATAGCTGAATAAGGACGAAGGACCACCGCTTTCCGAAGTGTTACCTGCCTTCCATCGCCTACTTCACTAGTTGTAATCATATTCACCGAGGGACCCAATTGCTTTGGCGGATCACCACGCCAGTGATGCATGATCACAGCGTCTTCTCCATCATTCAAAGACAATTTCCCTGACCAGCACACATAACATCTATGCACAAGATTGAAGTCCTGCGCCAAGATTCCGGACTCCGGGCCAGATAAACCCGATACTACCAGACACATTAACATGTACGTCCGTTTCCCTAACGTCAAAGGGAACAGAGCGCTACCATGCACAGTAATCTGTGAATCGTTTCCCATCGTGCACGCCAACCGGCACGGAACCAGTGGCGGCGGCCGACGCAGGGCGTCATAGAACGTCTTCGTCACCAGGCTAGTGGTAGCGCCCGGATCCCAAAGGAAATCACCAACATCCCCATTCACTGATACTGAAGCGTACCATCTATCCGCAATATATGGATCACGGAGCTTCAACACCCTCTGATCATCCACGGAAACTTTCTGAATACTCGCACCCGTGATGGGACCTGACTCCGCTATCACCAAATGCCCTGACTCAGCTTGGTAACCTGCCTTACCCCAACAAACATTGTCGGAGTCTGCAACTACAGGAAAATCCCTGGAATGAGTGGTCTCGTCCGCTCGACGCGCCTGAACCGCTTTCATACTTCCCCGGCAGACAGCCCCGGGCTCAGTAGTACTTACGGGAGCTAGAGCCCCATCATGAACTGCAGTACTAGGAAGCGCAAACAATTCCCCGGATCCCATCTCGCTTCTTATGAGACCCGTTTGGAGTTTTCCGACGACTCCGGCTTCACTGCTTGATCAGCCTTTGTCGCGGAACCTCCCCTACCAGTTGCGTCTTTCCAGACATCCCTCTGCGGACAGCTAGCCATAAAATGACCCTCCTGACCACATTGGAAGCAACCAGTCAGCTTCACACCTCTTTTCCAGTTAAACTTCGATTGTTTACCGGAAAACTTCTGTCCAGACTGTCCTACCCAGGACCGTAAAGCCTGGACGACAGCTTCAGGGACGTCATCGCCACATGAGTCTTCCGCCACAGGTTTGGCAGCTGTAGCTTGCACGGAAACCTTTGGGTTTTTCTTCTTCACATCCGGGCCAGCAGTGGTAAGTGTACTTATAGAGGCAACACTGCCACTCTCCAAGTAACAACTCTCCCACACCTCCGCCCAGTGTATGGCTCTCAGGAGATCCTTCGGCTGTTTCAGGCGAACCCAATCAGCCATATCCTGATTTGTCACTCCCTGCAGGAATACACGGAGGGAAACTGACCTCAACGTGTTATCCAAGGGACCAAAAGCACGTCCCCCCTTCCGAGCAACGTCGTTACCGAAAAGTCTAACCGACTGGTTCGGAGTCTGGCGGGAATTATAGAATTCTGCCTGTTTTCTGGGTCTAGACTTCTCGCCAAAGTTTGCCTCCATATGGTCGACAAACTGCACAAGAGTCAAGTTCTCCGGCAAATCTCCCATTTCCGCCAGTTGTCTCCTGGAACCACAGATCAACTGTCGTAACAACTGTTCGGGGCTCCAGTTGTGCGCGGTAGCAATTACTTTCATTTCCGCCAAGTATATCCTCCACGAAATAACACCATCCCACAACCTGGGTACGGATACTTTCGGAGCAATACTCTCACGGGTCGAAGACTGATTGTAATTAAAATCTTCATCCGACTCATCCGGTCCATTATACTCAAGACCCTGGACAAGAGAACGATCTTTCCGGCGGGACCTACTAGATCGACAATAATCTTTTCCACAGTCGTCATCAGAGTCATCTGAGTCACTATCACCTCTGGAAGGCTTCTTCCGGGCTTTAGTACTGGACAACACAGAACTGGGGGAACCAGGGGAATTGCGGTAGTACGTACCATCACGAACTCTACTGTTAGGAGTTTTAACGACAGCGTTACGTGACTTCGAAACAACCACATTGCTCTGTTCCTTGCGCGGGGTAACATTCTTGCTGGTCAAAAACAAACCATCATTTGCATTCCCCTTTGGGGAAGACGAAGCTTGCGCCTGCTTTGAGAACGTAACATGCCTGTCTACATCCTCCGGCCCTTTAGCTGCGACAATGGACGGATCGTCCAACATCGGTGCAAATGACAACTTCGGATCAGCAAAAGTTGACGTCACTGGAGCTTTGGGTGTGTATGCACTTTTAACCTTCAGCAACATACCAAGCAAATCCTCACCCTGCGAAGTGTCCGGCGGGGGCATATCCTCCGTCCCATCCTCCGAAACACAATCTTCCACCGTTACCGGCGGAGGCGGTCCGTAAACAGCATCATGTATAACTCCGCAAAGAGTTGCATTCTGCTGTGTAACGTCTGCCATACGCGCATGCAAATCCTCAGCAGCACTTCTATGAGCTTTAAAGTCGGCACGCATCTTCCGGAATTCGTGACGGAGTTCATCCTCTGTCAAGTCTTCCGGCGACCGACGCCACTGATTGAAAGCACTACCTGCTCCAACATCTACCCGGTGCACAGAACCATCGCCCTCATAAGCGAAAGTTCCCTCATCCTTACGGGATACGAGATCCTTACGGGGACCCAATAGTCCTTTCAACGGAGGACCAAAGGTTTCCGTAACTATATAAGACAACTTTGGAGGCTTGATCACAGCAGCGACCTTCGCCGGAGACTTGACCACACTGACTTTAGGCGGAGACTTCGTGCCCAGCGGGGCAACGGTACCATCCGCTGCTTCAGCCATTTGGTTGGGTCTATCAGCCAATCTCCGAACCTCTGCACAACGCAGTCCTGTTTCACCAAGAAACAACAGTCACACTATCAACAAGGTCTGCGGCCAGAAACTGGTTTACGGCACCAATTGTAGTGTTTTTCCGTCTCACACTACCCAAGTTCGATATCTATTCTCGCGAAGGGAAAGAAGACCAGACACACAGCTCTTTAGGTATCACGGGCTTTATTCTCCACACAAACCATGTCCGATAGTGTTTATCGGACCCAACAGAGGTGACCAGGTATTGGCCTCAAAGGACAAGTGGCAATTATGGTACACGATCATTGCAGGTGTTGAGAGTCAAACAGTTAACATGGTTTTTTAGGAGTAACACAGTGAAACAACACAGAGTCTTACCGGAGCATCCGGAAGCACTCTAAGACACATTATGGTAAAAGAGTTGACTAGATTTAAGTTACCTTTGATATTGGTTTACTGGAACTCTGTCCAAGTAAGAAAAGGCGGGAATCCGAAAGGCCATTTCTGAACCGGGAGCGCGTTCAGTTGAGGCGCGTGCACCCAATTATAGCAACGCCCGGTAAGACCAATTATCTCGGATCTATTTAAAACCGTATTCACTACAATATCACTTTTCCTAGTTTTTCATATATGAGAATAACCTTTCTGAATCATGTTTCTGTTTCCAGGTCATTTCAGGTCAAAATCCAATATGGCCACCGCCTCAAAATGAAAATATCATATCTCAGCTCAAATTAGGACTAGATAGATGCGTAATACTATTTTATTTAGGTTTAAAGGTATAGGGAATCCATTTCTGAACCCATTTTCAAGATTAAAAAAATATTTTATAAATTTAGGCCTTTCGTTTGAATGAAGATGAGACTATTCAAACCTAAAATCATATAATTTTTTAACTATATTCACCTGACATTGTGCACAAACAAGTTTGTGTTTCTTTTTGTTAATTCTTTTGATCTCACACTTAATCTAACTACATATATGCCAATATAAAGCCAGAAATTATTAAGAGGTATGATGCTTTATAGGTTTCTATGAAAAAAATATCTAGTCTTTCAAAAATAACTTCAGAAATTGACAAAATGTATGAAAAAACACTTAAACCTGGCTGAAATAATCAACTTATGATGAGGCTCAGAAACAAGCAATTTTACGAACTGCAGCTAAACTCATCAAAAGTGATATAAAAACAACAGTCTCACCCCTATGTGATACATATCCAACTCTGCCAGAACTAGAACTTGCGGCTGCTTTGGAATATGTCCCAGCTAGTTTGCGATTTTTCCTGCAGCACCTGTTTGTTGGGGAGGATACTTCCAGAAAGGTTGCTGGTATTGGGCAAGCAGTTATCAAAGCAGTCCGCCCAAGGGCTGTAATTGCACCATTACAGTTGGGTCTTGCAGTGCAAATGCACCACTTGTATAGGTCAAGATTCTTGATTGACAGTCTGTCATCCATGGGTTTTTCATCATCTTACCCAGAAGTGCAAAGGTTTCAAGAGAATGCGGCATGTTCTCATGCTCCAGATCTGTTGGGTGGACATGGAGACCTGCCTATTGTTTGCTGGAGACAATGTTGACCATAACATTGTAACTTTGGATGGAAAGGGCACATTCCATGGGATGGGCATGATAGCTGCCATCACACCTGGGAACCAACTCAGTCGGATCATTCCCAGAAAGAAATTTGTCTTGAAATTTTCTGAATTAACAAAGATGGATATAATAGATTACCGCTTTGCAAGGCACATCAACCGTAAACTTGAATTTCAGTCCCTCCCATTATCATCTGCATGTGATCGCCCAATTGATGTGTTCTGGAATGATGCATTTACTGCATAACGATTGTAGGCATCCAGGTAAATCTTCAATACAGTTCCTCCCAATGATCGACATGAATCTAGGGGATAAAAGCTGCATTATGTCCACCCTAGATTACCTAGCAAACTTGCATTAAAACACATGCCAGCTATTATTACTTTTGACCAACCACTATTTTGGAAGGCTTCTGAGATAGCAAATACTGTTCCAGATGATACTCCTATCAGGAATGTAGTGTTATTACTTGGTAGCTTTCATACTTTGATGAATCTATTGAGTGCTATTAGAACTTTGATGGAGGGAAGTGGACTGAAGGAGATTTTGGAGACAGTGTCTGGTGGAAATGCTGTTATACACATGATGAGTGGAAAGGCAGTACAAAGATCCTTTTGTGGACACCTGCTGGCAGATCAGTGCCTTACACGTCAGATTGTTTCTAGAATCATGGAAGATGACCCTGAATTTCTACTTGAAAACTTGAGAGAGTCTACACACTAATAGGGACTGGTGTAAGCAACTTAGAATCTTTATTGAAATCAGATTGTATCCCCAGCATTGACAAAACTGTTACCCTCACCCAAACCAGCAAGCTGTGGGTGAACTACATGCGCATGGTGGGAATTGCTTGTGCACTTGTTGCTGCTGATCGAATGGGGTCATGGGAATTGCATCTCAGTGCCATCTCAGCTTGCTGGCCAATATTTGCTGCCCATTATCTTAAGTCAGCTCGTCTGTATCTCCAGGTGATGCATGCATTGGAGAGTGACAACCCTAAGGTGTATCTGAAGTTCCGGTCTGGCTTCCATGTAATAAGACGCAGCAGGCAATACAAGACCGTACCATTGATCCATCATTGTTATTTCAGAGATTTCTAGTTGTTTCACAGACAGGTGAACTCCAACTAGAGGAAGTGATGAGCTATGAACTGTTTCCATATCCTATGTCTTTGTTTGAAGCAAAAAGCATCTTGTGCCAGCCAGATAAGGCACAGCTGGCAAAGGCAGTAAAGAACTTTGCCACCTCCAAGTCAGGAAATGCTATGCTACAGACAGTCCTAGTGACGGATCGCTATGTTTTGGATGGAGGATCACTTCTGCACCACTTAAAGTGGACAGAGGGATGCACCTATAGCTCAATTGCAGATGACTATGCCTCATTCACTGTCCAAGACTATGCCAGAGCCAGTGTAGTTTTTGATGGGTATGGTGCTGGCCCAAGCATAAAGGACTGTACACATCAGCATCGGGGTAGAAATTGGAATGCCAACAAGGTGAACATGAATGGGGCAACAAAATTTGTTGGGAAAAAGGAAGTCTTTCTGTCAAATGAGGAGAACAAGCAGGCAATGATCCAGCTCATAATAGAACATTCGCAACACAAAAACTGCCATGTTATTCAAGCAGAAGGAGATGCAGATGTTACTATTGCAAAAGCAGCAATCACAGTGTCTGCTTTCAAATCCACCACCTTCATTGGAGAAGACACAGATCTCCTTGTACTCTTGCTGTACCATATAGATGTAAGAAACTGCACTGAACTTTATTTCCTCTCAGACAAGTTAAAAACATCTGCCTATAATATCAAAGTCATAAAGCAGATACTTGGTGATGAAGCTTGTAGTAATTTGTTGTTTCTCCAAGCCTTTACTAGGTGCGACTCAATGTCCAGAGTATTTGGTATTGGAAAGAAGACAGGATTTGAAAGAATTGTCAAGAATGATAAAGAGATCAAAGACTTCTCAAAAGTTTTTTGTTCACCAGAACAATGCAAGGATGATGTGGCATCCAATGGTTGTAGGGCAATGGTAGCTTTGTTTAATGGAAAACAGACTGATTCTCTGGCACCTATCAGGTATAATATGCGTTGCAAGAAAGTGGCAAAAGCTAAGACATTTGTCACACCAGAAAGACTGCCACCAACCACCTCGGCCTGTATATTTCACTCCCTGCAGACTTACTATCAGGTTATGGAGTGGATGGGCAGAAGTAATGAAATGGAGCCATCTGAGTGGGGACGGAGGGTAGACAAAGGAAAACTCATTCCAGTGATGACAGACAAAAGCCCTGCTCCTGATGTACTAATCCAAATGGTTCACTTTAACTGCACAAGAGGGTGTCATACTCTAAGGTGTACCTGCAAAAAGCATGGGCTGGAATGCACCAGTGCATGTGGCCATTGTCAAGTTGACAGCTGTGATAATATGACCAATCAAACTGTGAATGAAGATGATGATGATGAACAAGACAAAAATTAGGCCAATTTTTAGGTTTCCAATGACCACCATCTAAATTACTAATGAAATTCTCCTTCAATTTTGAGCTTTAATTCCACATTTTGTGTGTGTAATACACAAACTAAGACACATTTTATGTTAAAGTAGAGTCATCGTCTCCATTGAAGTAAAATTCAGAAATAGCTTTTGATCTAAAAAATGACATGGAATTATATAAGGACCTAATGCTAATTGGAGTTTAGGTATGATATTTGCATTTCCTGGCAGCAGGCACAGATAATTTTGACCTTAAAAATGACCTTAAAACAGAAAAATGACTTCAGAAATGGAATCCTCATACCTGAAAACCTAGTAAAAGAGGTATTATGCATGCATTTAGTCCTAGTAGGAGATGAGATGTAAAATTCTTGTCTCTCGGTGGCGGCCATATTGGATTTTGACCTTGAAAATGACCTTGAAATAGAAAAAATATTCCAGAAATGGATTCTTTGTGCATTAAAACCTTGGAAAACTACCATCATACATGGATATAGTGCTAACAGGAGCTGAGATATGACATTACATGTAGATTTATCACCTATAGCAGCCATTTTTATTTTTGCGTTTTTTTGTACTTTCCCGTGATCCGATTTTGTCCTACTTTTGATATGTTGTTCAGGGTACCTGATAGTACAGGAAACAACAATAAAACGCTTTGTTGCAATTTGTTTGGGGTAAAATCCTATATTGACTCTACTAAAGTGTTCCAGGTGCCCCAGTTTTGAAGAGGGGGAGGTGTTGTATCGATTCTGTCCCCCCAAGGCGAATAAGAAGCTCGGACCTAAATGGGATGGGCCTTATAAGATCAGAAGGTTTATAGGAGGTACCACCCGTGAACTGGAGACAGCCGAAGGTCTTATGCGACACCATATCGATTATCAGAAGCCAGCATTCGATGAGAATGGACTGATTCAAGCAGTTAACTTGAATCGGGCACCAGAATTCCGAAAGCAGGAGCAGGCCCGGTATGGAAATCTTTAGACTTGAAGCTGGAAAGGTTGTGCCAGGAAAGGATTGTCCGAAAAAGGTTGTAAAAGAGAAGAATACTATAGGTGTCAAGCCTAGGGGTAGACCTAGAAAAATCTGAAAGGATAATTCAGGAAAACCTTTGAGTAAATGTCTGCCTGCAAAGAAAAGAGGGGGTAAAAAAGGTGAAAAAGGAAAATCTGTTGTCAAACCAGCCGCTTCTTCAGCTGATTCGGGACCAACGCTACCAAACCCGGACCTATGAGGCTGGGAGGTTTTGTCTATTAATGAAAAACCTATGGTAATTACAGTCCGACAGAAGAAGCGCAGGAGACCTAAGGTTAACACAGATATGTCTGACCAGCCGGTGGCACCCCCTGTCATTTTGCGAAGGAAGCGTGGAAGGCCAAGGAAGCAGCTAGCCCAAGCTGTTTCTGTACCTCCAGTGCAGCCAAAGAAACAACAAGGTAGACCGGAGAAACGGCCAGTGGTTGTTGCAAAACAACCAGATCCTCCTTCTCCTGGCTTAGTAAGGGCAAAACATACACGTCAAGCCCCAGTTTGGTTACAGATGAATTGATTATGGTACTGGCCCGAGGGTGAAAATGTCCGAACTGATTTTCTCCCAAACTAAAAAATCACACAAAGAGAAGTCAGACGGGTGATGTACCGAACTTGAATTGCCCTGTCCCCTAATGATAAGCAGTAAAATGGACTTTATTCAATTAATTCCATTTGTGACTGCGAGACGAACATGAGTCTCGGAGAGTACTTGACTTCACTTTGGGTGCCGCTTGCATGGAAAACTGAAAATTCAAAACGTCTTGAGTGGCCACAGACTTCGGTGAAACATCAGAATCTATTTATGGACGAGTAGAGTGTTGCTCATGCCCAAAGTGTATAGAGGAAATCAGGATATGATTAAAACCTCTGTATAGTCTCAGCAGAGACCCGAATAGCTAATTGGTAACACGCGCCCAAGCTATTTCAGGCTCAGAAGGTGAGCGCGGGAAGGAAACTGGCGCTGTAGTAGTGTGGCAGCTGGGTGGAACTCATGGGTTGCAATGGTTAAATACACGAGTTTTCTACCCTTTCAGTCAGTCTACTTCCTGCTTCCTCAGAGCAAACCTCGAGACTCTGTCATGGGTCCCGTAATGGCCATGTTGGTTGCGCCATTGGTATAGAATGAATGAACGTTGCTGTCCGAAGGGGCTAGACTAAACTTGAATAGCGTGTTTGCCACCGATCTACCAATAAACGTTAAATCTTTGTGTTTTGGAGTAATCAACCAATACACGTTGCCTCGGGCGTGGGTATGCTCGTGTAGTAATAGGTTTGGATTTCTTGATATCCCTACGCTCTATGTGTGTAGAAGCTGACAGCCACAGCGAGAATGTGTCCGAGAATTGTCCGAACGGTATCTGTATTGGAACAGGTATGTCTACTTGCTTGGCATTACCTTGGCATTATTTATTCTTTCAGGAACAGCTAGTTTAACCCATTGAGGGCGGGCTGATGCCTCAAGGCATCAACATCAAAATGGCTCAGGGGACGGGCTGATGCCTCAAGGCATTACACATAATTTGGCTCAGGGGATGGGGTGATGCCTCAAGGCATCAATTTTTTATATAAATTGAAGGGGGCATAACTTAATAAAAAATAAACGGATTTTGATGAAATTTGAAATATATGTATACAAACACACTAGAAATATTTGTATAGGTATGTTGTCATGGAGACAATAATGATGACGTCATAACTAACATATGTAAATGCTGGAAAGTGAATTTGGAGCAAAGTTGCCGCCATATTGCACCCAATTAAGACCCATTATTTTAATCATTGAAGACCAAATTCTAGAAATTATGAAAAAATATGATCAATAACTGTTTACACCTATTAAACGATGTACATATGACCCATATTATTTGAAGAAAATATTCTTAAAGTGTTTTTAAACCCTAAACCTCATGTTAAACACCCGTCCTGAAGCCCAAAAAGGGGAAAAAGGGCCCCCATCAGCCAGGCAAAATATGTGTAAACTGCCCGCCTTGAATGGGTTAAACAATGTCGACGTCATACGACAACATGACTGATGACCAGTTGGCCGAGTCACTCAACACCAAGCTGGCCGAATCGGACACAGATCTTGATCTGGATGGTTCAGACTGTGAGGTGTTGTCTGAGTCTGAAGAGGCTAAGGTCCTCGAAGGATCCGAGATCCTTGCAAGCTTGGCCCATGCAGATGTGGGTGTAGTTGGCGGCTTCCAGCCGGGTTCCATTTGGTCTTGGGCAGACATTCTGGAAAAGGAAGACAAACAGATGGAGGTTGAGGAGAGCGGAGCTCCTGTGGTTGAGGAGGCCGAGGTTGAGTCTGAGACTGCCAAAGCCACATCTCCCACTAGGGGTGAGGCCCCTCAAACAAGATCTAGGTCTCCCCGGAAGTAGCGGACACTGAGGAAGAGGGAATCTGATGAGTCCCTGCGGACTCGCTCTCAGAAACCTGCTGACTCCTCGGAGGTGGGTGATCAAGGGAACTTGGGCTCGCCAGCCAAGGGAACTCGGTCAGCCAAGAAAGACAAGACCCAGAGCTCGAGCCCTGAACTGAGCTCAAGTAAAAGTGCTGCATCAACTTCAGCTGGAGTTTCCAAGTTCAAATTCTGAAGGCTGAAGAGGGTGCATGTCTAGCACATCTCCGGACCCTTAGAAAGGCTGGTGACTCCAGATCCTCCTCCGGAGCCAACAAGCGACTGAGGTCCGAGAGCCAGTCAAAGGCAACTGAGTTGGCTGCTCCTCCTGCAAAGAGGAGCAGACGTTCGAAGAAGGCCCAGAAATGGGTGGACGGGACTCTTGCCGAGTTGCCTTGTGCCCTGGAGAAACATCAGAGTCAGGAGTGAACCAGGCATTGAAAGCCCTGCAAGAAGCTGCAGAGGAAGCCAAGAGGCAGGTTAAGGCCACTGTAACCGCTCTTGTAGTTCCTCTGAAAAAGCTTCAGGTGGTGAGGGCTAAGTTGGATGAGACGGGCATGCTGAAAGAGACCATCACTCAGCAAGTGCTCCTCGTTCTGACTCTGAAGGCATCCAACCAAGAGAAAGAGCAGTGAATCCTGAAACTCCTCGAAGAGAACACCAGACTCAAGGGTTTGCTACTGGTGAAAGATTTGGATGAGTTCAACCAAGGTCAGACACAGACATAGAGTTCCCTGGGTGGAAATCTGCCTGTTCTGCCTGACAAGGCAGTTGAGACTGCTCGAACTGAACCTTCTTCTGGTCTGAGTGTAGCTGGTGGGACATTTGAAGTTGATCATCTTCAGATCAATTTCCTCGCCAACCTCCTGGACCAATTTAAGTCCCAACGACAGCCACCACAGCCTCGGCGGACTGTGGCTTCGGCTTCGGAGGGCCAGGTTCCCCCTCCTGAAGGTAAAAGTGATATGTTTAGTGGGATGTGCACAACTCCAGACAGACCTTCCCCTAAGGACTCGCCCAAAGAAGACAAGAAGACTGACCCTGGACCCGAGAAGATGGACTGAACTGGAACCTTGAGCGAGAGATGATGACCGGACCGCCCCTCGACCCTTTAAGCCACTTCGGACACTCTTCGGATGCCCTGGATCCTTGGATACAGAACCTTAGTGTGAAGCGCCGAAATCTGAAACCAAGTCTACAATATGAACGTGAATTCCTTTTTCAAAATAATTAATTTCTGTTAAGCAGAAAATTGTTTGTTTGCAAGGTAGTGAGGACACAATATGCTCCTGCTTGTTGAACGCGAAGAGGTTTTCATAAATTTGTCTTACTTTGGAGATTGTTTATATTAGTTAGGACACTAAATGCTCCTATTTGTCGTCAACCTGAAGTTTTCATAAGATGTATTTGTTGTTCATACAAGAGAGGACACCTCATGCTCCTACATGTAGACGTTTCAATTTTTATACCCTGTCGAGTTTTAAAATGTCTTTTTAAACTCTTTAAAGAAAAGAGGGGGTATTGTGGTGATATTGGGTTTCACTAGAGTTTATCTCGAGGTGCTATCTGCTGTGGGTTAGTTGATCTACCCCAGTGGGCAGTACTGGTCTGTGTGACGTTTTAGTCTATGTATTAAATTTTACCTGTTGCATTTTACATATAACAGCAGTCCAGCTGTTGTTGCCAGAGTAACGGCAACCTGGGTTAACCTTATTTTGCTAATGGTTACGAATGTTCTTGTTCTTGTATCAAGTATCTTGTTACTCTTATATTGGCTTGTGACATGTTTATACCAAACTTTGCATGTTGCCTCAGTGACTGACTGTGGTCAAGGGTCACCTAGCTGGCTAGGAGGCCCGAGATCCTCGGACTGAGGTAGGATTGTGTAAGCTGATGCTGGCAAATTCTTATGAATAAAACCCTTTACTTTGCAAACAGGTAGAGACTGCCTTTGTTCCATTTGTTTTATACATTGATACGCGGTAAGGTTAAGGGATACAAACCTGCGAGATTACTACAATTGGTGCCGTGACCAAACTTAACCAACTGATTTTGTTGGCACTGAAGTGCTGAGTTCACTTGCTCGGACTTATTGTCATCCTTCACATATCTGCAAGATCACTACAATAATAATATAGAAATAAAATAAATATTCTTTACAAAAAGTCAGTCAAACTTCTGGTCAGAACCAGGCCCTCTTTTGCCAGCCTACATTGGTTCTCTAGTTCAATTTTTCATTTAATTTTGCTGGCCGAATTAGTAGATGATTTACCTCAACCTTACACTAAATTATTTGATGAATCGGGAATAATATGGCCGAAATAAGGCAAAAAATAGGCAAAAATGAAGGTATTTGAGGCATCATGTAGGAACCGAAATAGTTGCCTCAGCCTTCCCAAACATCGCCTGCATTATACTGATATTCTCAGCTACAGGTACGCCAATTGTAGAGATTCAACGAATTTTAATTAAGAAAAAAAAAATGGCCTTCTGAAATCAAATGCTCCCCGTCTTGGAGAATTACTCATATGGTTAAAAAGGAAATTGAGTTAGAATAATGGGAGACATCTGAGTGTGATAAAGGATCACAGGGATACTATTCTGAACAGGAGGAGGCATATAAGTTTTATGAACTTAAATTTTTGTCCAATGATATGTCGCTCTGTTTCCTATCCAAGAGAGAAAAGTATCTTGAATGGGGGGAGGGGAGGGGGAGGGTGGAGAGACCCTATGGGGGGGGGGGGAGAGAGAGATCCTATGTTAAAAATGATACTTTGAGATTTTGTGTAATAGATTGTTTATGAAACATGATGATGGAATAAAACAGGAAGTAATTGCATCGTAAAAGCATCAAGTCAATATGGCGGCCTCAACGATTGCGGGACTGAGCCTCCTTGGCAGCTGACAACTCAAAGAGGAGAAAGGCCAGTTCGCCCTTGAACAAAAACAGCGACTACAAGTACCTCTCAGGCATTTGATGATGGTTTAGGAGATGTTGGCCAAGAAATGGAGAATGACATTCAATGTATCTTTGATCATATTACCACCATTAACTTACAAGATGATGTCAAAACTGAAATGCTGAAGGCGATATTAAATCTTAGACAAAAGGATTCCAAAGAAAAGGAAGCTAGGGTTTTGAAGTTGGAATCTACATTTGACAGTTGAGATAGAAAAAACAAGGCTATCAATGAGGCAGTAGTTACATTACAAGCTAAAGTGGATTTTAATACTAGAGAGACACATTATAATGCAAATAAAAATTGCCAAGCTGGATAATGAGATCGAAATCATGAAAACACAGGTAAAAGCACAATATTTAGTATATGAGAATATCGATAATTCACCAATACCCTACTCATCAATTTCCACAACTGTTTACTAATGGTAACTATGGATGGAATATATGTTGCTAAGTGACTAATATATACATAGATCATTCTATCTATCGATAAATTCCAACAACTCCATTTTACTCATTGGGGATAATTCAGGTATGTGATGGTTCTTAAAATGCTATTTGTCAAATGGATTGACCACAAGGGGCTGATCCTCCATAGAATTGCTTTTCTGACCAGGAAAATACCTCTTTGCTAAGCAACCAAGGCCAAGGCCAAGAACACTGTCAATAGCTGTCTTGAGGTCGATTTAGTTGGGGTAGGTGTCATCAAACGCAAAATATCTCTAAACCTTTACTGACCAATTCCTTATTAGCCAATCAATTTACATAACCTCTTGAACTATAGAATTCAATTCTAAAAATAGAATAAACATGAAATTTTATTTTGGGCTATTTTTGGACCATAAGTCAACGCCACATAAGTAATGTTTGAATTTTCTCACATAGAATACAACCGCCAACAACTCCCTGTACATAGTGCAGTTCTTCCGAGAATTGGAGAAAGGATTGTTCACATAAGTGATAACCCTCTCCACACCGTCTTGAACCTGTGACAGGTCTGCCCCCATGGCTGTCCCACTTGTGTCCAGATGAACCAGCCGTGGGTAAGCCAGGACTGACGTAGGGAGTAAGGCCCTAATTCATACTCATAATTCCATGATCAAATTCTTTAAATATGATTATATAATGTTATGCAACATGACATAAGTCATTATTAAGGAGGCTGGCTACAACTTCGAAAAGTAATTAGATTTCCCCCAAAATTGCTCCAGTGATAGTTTCAAGTGTCCTGAATTAAAAAATGCCATTCATCAAGGACCTTTCCATATTCATTTCTCCACTGTGGGGTCGATCTCCTGCAGGAAGCTTTACTATTGGCGGCTATGGGAAAGTGTCATAATTCCACACATTTTCGCATATTTCATCAGGAAAAAACCATCAGATTTCTTTCAAATTCACATATCATATTCTCATAACAGTTTAGATTATAAAACAGTCAAATATAGTGGAGGTCCCCGCACTCGATTTTTTGGTAGACAACGTTGCAAGTGTCACATCAAGGTTGAGTCAGAGGTCGAGTTTACCGTAAATTTGATTGTTTACATCGTTGTTTGCTGTTGTCAACTCTAAGTTAGATAAGCTAGACCTAGAAAATACTTTTCTGATTGATTCTACAACCATGTTTTTTACACATTGATTTGAATAGAAATTTCCATGTATGAGCCTGAAACACTGGGCCGTTGGTATACATGCATACACAAAGTTAACTACATGGGGGCAGAACATATGTCAATTGAGACTGAACATAAAATTGGAATTTGTTGATAAACATGTGCTTCTCTGTCAATAATGAGTGATAATTAAATATTGTCTATATACTAGTACTATATTAATTATATATTACGTCTATGGATGTATGCATCATTATGTATCATAGATATAATAGTTATATAAAATACTGTATATTGTCATATGTATTAATAATGGTAGAAAAATAATTTTCAATTATGATCTTCATTAATAACCAATCCCATGGTCCCTATTCCTCCATACAAATATAACCGTGTTACTATTATACACAGAATAAATTGGGTATGAGGGTTTGATGCCCTTCAATTGGGACTCAGTAAACACCCTTGTCCTAGTAGTTGTAGCTGTACACTCCAGAAATAGACATCTTCAGACATCAGATTCAAGATAAGTGCACATAATTGGGAGGGGTCATGGGGGTTTTGCTCCTCCACTACAATAATACCTTGTAATGGACTATCCAACTCACTGGTAAGAGAGCAACTGTTTATTACAACACATCCTCCAGGCGTCATCCTGGAGGTACCAGGTGGTGACACCTAGTATCTCGAGACATCTCCTCTCTCCGATGTACAAGAATACAATAATAGACAGTGTTGGGATAATGTACATGAAGTAAAGTATACAGAGGAATAAGATTTAGAATTCTTCAATTTCTTCAATTAACCGTTGAGGTTTAGTTCTAGTTCTGTTTGAGACCCTTTGTGTGCTAACCTCGGTCTTTCTAGGTGTACTTACTATATCTTTTTCTACCGGTTGTTCTACTGGTCCAGTCCTGGCATTATTAGTGCTGCCTAGATATTTGGACCTTCTTCTACCTCCCTGACTTGATTTGTCCCATTAACTTTATCGATTACCTTCATCAAGTCAGTTCTATTTCGTCTGTATTTCCTGCCATTTTCACATTCTACCTCCTCTTGTACTGTGGCTTTGTGTTCCCACTCTTTTTTCTCATGTTGGAATCTAACCTGATCACCTGTACTTAGTTCTGCCAAAGCCGTCGTCCCTTTATTATACTGATCTATTCTGGCCTGGCTGTAGAAATCATGTTTGTTTACCTGACGATCTGTTTTTACATCAAGATATCACAATTTGTTTCTTACACGATGACCCATCAGCATCACCTTGCCCAAGAGATTTGGAATAAAATGTCCAACATCATTTATCATCCCAAGCACACGTTGCACTTTTGTTGGTAGGAGTTTAAAAGTCAATTATGGCCTTCACCTTGTCATCAGATGGTTGTACCCCATCTCGGTTGAGAGTTTCACCTAGGAATTCAATTGTTGCCTTCTTAAGTTCACATTTCCTCCAGTTCATTTGAAGGTGATTGACTTTGATATTTCTGTAACTCTACTTAGCCTCTGGTCATGCTCTTCTTCCATTCCCCCCCAAACCACAATATCGTCAATGTAAACACAACATCCTTCCACCTTGCTGAATATTCCCTCCATGGCACTATGGAATATCTCAGGTGCACTTGCTATAGGCTGTATGGCATTCTATTGAACTTGTAGCGGCCAAAGGAGGTGTTGAATGTTGTCAGATCTTTGGATGCATCTGCCAGCGGCATCTGCCAGAATGCGGACGACATATCTAATTTGGAGAAATAAATATAGCCATTCATTTGGGAAAAAATGTCCTCCTTGGTAGGTAACTGGTGATGTGCTCTTAAGATTACTTTGTTTAACTCAAACTGTGGGCTTCTTAACATATACAACTTCACTAACCCACTGTGTAGGTTCAGTTTGTTTATCAATTACACCTAGCCCCATTGTCATACTGTTAATTCGATGATCAAATGCTTTTCAATGATTATATAAGGTTACACAACATGACATAAGTGATTATTAAATATGAGTATGACATAATGCCCCGGGGTTAATCCTTCCCATCTTCTTCAAACAAAAAGTGATAATAAGTTTGAGAACTTTTCCTCCTATGTAGGCAATCACAATAATGATCATAATTATAAAAATATTGTGGGTGTCATCATTACCCAACAATCTTGAAGTCGATCAACGAATACGTCCGCAGCAACGATCGTGAAATCAGGGGACTAAGATCGCAAATTAAAGAGGAAAAGGAGAGCAACTTGAGGCTGGTAACTCAGGTCCAGCTCCTTGAAGCCAGATTGGAAAAACAAACAAAGGTATTGGGGACCGTCGAAGCCAACAATGCCAAGGCAGACAGGCTAAAGCGATCACTGAACTTAGTTATTCAGGGCCTAGCTGAAAATGAGAATGAGGATGTGAAGGAGGCAATCAATGGACTCTTTCATCACCTGGGAGTTGGTTTTGACCACACTGTTTGTCACCAGATTTTCCGAATAGGAAAAAAGAATAACAAAGGCCCTAGAAACATTTTAATCAAGCTTCGGGAGAGGGACCACAAGGCGGCCATCTTCAAAAACGCCCACAAACTCAGAAATGCCTTAGGTAAAGTGTACATCAACGATGATCTAACAATTGCTGACAGAAGGAAGCAATCTGATCTTCGTAGTTTGAGGTATCTTGCAAAGAAGAAAGGATACCAATCCAAGGTTACCTCCTTGTCTTTGGCAACAATTCAGAGATAAACGTATCCTTGAACGAACAAGAAATTAAGAGTGTTCTAAATTATAAATATCCAGGAATCATACTAGATAAGAATCTAACTTTTAAAGACCAAGCATTATACACGATAAAGAATACCTCTCATAAGTTATACCTTCTGAGGAGAATTGCAAGGTTTCTCCCGTCACTTGTCCTACAAAGGGTGTATAAGGTTTATATTTTGCCAGTTTTTGACTATGGTGACCTATTGTATGACACCAGTGTTGTAAAGCATCTTAACAGACTGCAAATCATTTAAAACAAATGTATAAAGATAGCACTTAAAGTACACATGAGAAGCCCTACCATGTTAATTCATAGAATCATTAATGTACCATTGCTTTGTGAAAGAAGGAAAGCACATCTACTAAAATTTGCTTATAGAAGAAGCAGAAAAGAAATATACATTGACAAAAGAGGGGGTAGAACGAGACAATGGACAATGGAATGCTCCTGTATTGAAAATCGAAAAAAAAAAAAAATTGACTTCCTATAAAAATAGTATACAATTCAGAACAGCCTCTTTATGGAATAATACCGCAGCTGATGTTAGAAATATTCAAACATATGAAGCATTTAAAAAGATAACAAAACAAGAATCCCTTATTTCACCGGTCCACCGAAAATAAGACCAGTAAAGGCACTTTATCGGTAAACCAGCAAGAGGCTTGCCCTTGAGCTGAGATTTATGCCTTTTGTGAGTAATAAATATGTTATGTGCATGAATAATTTATGTCAAAGATCCTCCTCCAAGCAACGAGTGATCTAATTCCACCATCAATTACATGTAAACTCATAATAAACCTTTTAAAAAAAAACAAAAAAAGTCATGCCGACTATGAGACAAGCAATAATATTAGGTGTGGATTTCTTTA
Source organism: Sthenelais limicola (assembly GCA_942159475.1). NCBI lineage: Eukaryota > Metazoa > Annelida > Polychaeta > Phyllodocida > Sigalionidae > Sthenelais > Sthenelais limicola. The sequence goes on from OW804095.1 coordinate 84,039,232, forward strand.
GAAAGAATAAGGCTCACATTATTTTCAACGATGATCCATCTGAAAAGTATATGCCAGTACAAGGAACTAGATGTATAACAATTCCCCCACAATCTGAATTCCCTTTAACAGGAGAGATTACTTCGTTATATGATATCGAAACAGAAGGAATTCTTGATAATATGGCTAGACGTGTTGAGGTCCCCTTCTTAGTACAGAGAAGCGCGGATCGACGCAACGAACGTAATAGACATCCAGAAGTATAAATCCGCCAGATCATAGATGGTGTATACGGTATTGCTTGGCTGGTTAGTTTAGTAAGATTATTGTGCTCAGGGTCTATAGCCTCCCCCCCCCCCCACCCCGCTCTCCCACACAAGGTTGTTGATTGTTCTGTTGACAAGCGTTGGTCATGCTGATGCCTGACCAACTGCACGGTAGAGTATTGATAGGTAGTTAATTGGCAATGTTTGTGAGCCCCCTAGAAACAGTACGGAATTCGGTAACCACATTTTTTGTTTTATTTTTAAATATGGCCCTATGAAACCATTCCTTCCATCCAGGTTGTAGAGTATTATCCCTGATGTTGATAGAGAGTGTCAATAGCGGAGTTTTACGGGGAAAATACATCGGAAAACGCAGATCCTCTCGATGAGCCATTATATCATACGAGGGACCCGATTTCGGGCATCGTTCGAAATGTCCCATTCAAGCTACGCTATGTACACATAGGCGAATGGATGCCGGCCGTCCAGTCTGCCCAGTTGTATTGCTAAATACATCTTCTTCCCCATACAGAATCGATAAGGGACAAATTGTTGCTATATTCTCAAAGATTCAAGACGATGAGTTGATTTCAATTCCAAGCAAAACAAATGCTATGCTAAGCGGTAGGGACAATTATTGTACCAATATGGACGTCTCAATTGGTTATGATTGGTTATTGATATGCTATCAAATGATTCTTCTATCGACGATATGTAAAAAGTATAGATAGTAAACAAAATTACCCACCAAATGCACAAATAAGATCAGATACCAAGACAAACCTCATACATAGCAGCTATAGGTATTGCCTCACAATTGTTTTAACATCATATGATTCCTATGTCTTTTATATCACTACATTCTGGATATGTATTTGTACTGTTTCATACAAATTTCAGGATAAACCCAGATTGTTGAATTCATATCTACTCTTATATGTTACTAAATATATAATGTATAAGATTAAGATTAAGATTAAGATGTTTTTTATTTGTCAAATAGAAACTACAGAGCTTCTGTAAATATAGAAGGTGACAAACAGGTCTACATGCCTATGATACAACATTGGTACCATCTTTTCCGGCCGTTACCGAATTTGGAAGACATGATACAATTAATTAATAAATGATGCAAGTTAACATAAACAAGTAAATAGAATTACATATAATTAAACATAGCATAGTAAGTACATACTACAGTAAGTCCTGAATTAGGCAGGAGAAATGTTTAGGTTCTTAGGACGTTACAGTTAGAGTAGAAGGGTCCACAGGACGTGGCCTTTCACGAGAGACTGTCAGACTAGAACAATAGTTGTTTATACTTGAGAAAAAACATGAGAAACAAAGGATATCATTCCCTAGACATGTTAGATAACATATTTCTGTAAATGAGAATACTAGAAATAAGGGACATTATTTCTTTGACATATAGGATATCTGATCGACATGAACATTGAAGAATGAAATAAAATACATTATTTCAGGGTAGATCAAGGAGTACACCCTGGTCTCTTATAGTGATAACAACGTTTGGATCGGTGTTTGATAAGAGAGTAACATGATAATATAGTACAACTATACAATGTGGTCAGGTTGTGGCAATGCATTATAGCAATGGAATACAGTATTAGTGGTACATGTGTAATACAAACTATAAGAATATTATGAGATGAGAAGGAGGTACTACTTCAGTGTCCCACTTAACTAACTCATGTATCAAGGTATTTTTGTACGGATTTCCGAAATTCTTTTCTTATTTCAAGATTTTGTGTGTTTGTGTTAAGCTTATTCCAGGATGTTCGAGCTTTGTAAAGAAAGCAATTTTGGTATGAAGCTGAGTTAAGATGAATTAATTTTAAGTTTCTCCTGTTCTCAGCATGGCTTCTTGTTGGTAGAGCTCTAAGATCAAGGTTCTCTTTTCTGTTTGCGAGATAGTGGGCACATTCGAGTACATGTAATTCTCTTCTCAACTCATTTGGTAATATGATGATTTTTTTTAACTCACTCTCAACATTACATCTCTTGCTAAGGTTTAAGGCAGCTCTTACCGCAGAGTTTAAGAGAGCCTGTAGTCTGTTTACATGATGTTTGTTTGAATTCGAATAAAAGATATCCCCTCTATCAATAAGAGGAATGATTAAGGTCTTGATGATATCAATTTTTACTTTCCTAGGAAGCATGTACCTAGCATTTCCTAGTAATCGAATTTTCCATCTCACATTGTTCACAACTTTAGTCACTTGAGTGGTAAAACAGAGGCTATGATCGATTATTAGTCCTAGATACATATATTCCTTTACCTCATGTAATTGTTCGTTACCCAGGGTGAGGTTGGGGGGATCAGGTTGAAGTACTGATTTTTTTCTATTTCTGTTTTTGAAGTTTATGTATTTAGTTTTCGAGACATTCATTGAGATTTTGTTTGATTTGCACCAAGTGTCGATCATATTAAGATCATTCTGAAGTGAATTAAAGTTGTCTCTTTCTGATTTTTCATTAGCAAATAATACAGTATCATCTGCATAATGTTGGATTGTTGAATTTTCTATCACTTGGTGCATGTCATTTATATAAATTGTAAAGAGGATCGGTCCTAAAATTGTTCCTTGGGGCACACCGAAAGTAACCTCACCTTGGGTAGACATAGAACCATTTACTCTGACTCTTTGGGTCCTGTCTGTGAGATAATTTTCAAACCATTGATTTTCGTGGTTACAAATTCCAATTTTCTTCATTTTTTGTAATAATATGTTGTGGTTTACCGTGTCGAACGCCTTCTTGAAATCGAGGAAGACTGCAGTAGTGACCCCTCCTCTATTTAGTTGTTCATATATTGGTGAAAGGAGGTCAATATGGGCCTGGTCCACGGATCGACCTTTGCGGAAACCATATTGCTTGGGGTAAAATATGTTATTTTCCTCCATAAATGTGGATAATTGTATTTGTACTACTTTTTCCAATATTTTAGCCGGCATGGAAATTCCCGAAATCGGTCTATAGTTATTAGGGATGTTCTTTGGACCATTCTTGTGAAGAGGAGTCACCACTGCAGCCTTGAAGGCATCCAGCACGATACCTGTAGACAGTGATAAATTAATGAGAAATGTTATTTGCATGATCAGGCAAGAGAGACAATTTTTGAGTATTTGACCAGGAATGGTATCAACCCCTGAGCTCTTGTGAGGATCAACATCTTTGATAATTTTCATTATTTCTTTTGGTGAGACTGGCTTAAAGCTAAAGTTCTCGTGGGTCAGATTTTCTGATGATTTTAGTTTTTCCTTTAGAAGAAGAGTCGACGAACTGTCTGGATCAGGTATTTTTGATGCAAGCGTTGGTCCGACATTTTGGAAGAATTTATTGAATTCATCTGGGACATTAGGCAAGTTTTTATTGTCATGGTCTACCAGATGTATTTCATTACTATTTTTAATTTTCTCTGGATTTATAACCGATGTTATGGTTTTCCAGACCGCTCTGGGATTTCGCCTATCCGCATGGAGCCTTTCTTTGAGAAATATAGCTTTCTTTTTTTTGCAGAGAGAATTAACTGTATTTCTTAGTTGCTTTGCCTCTATAAGGAGGTCTTTATATAATAATTTCTAAGTTCTATATATATTGATTGCATTGCCACCTGAACTCTGTTGTCGGTAACCAGGTAACCAGCTAGTTCCCGCGTTCCGGCACTCTCCCACTCGGTGTGGAACGGATTGGTTTGAAATTTTTTTTTCTTTAATAAACTTGGGGCGGACACTCATCCGTCACTTATTGTGCCATACTCGTGTTATTATTGTGTTTGCCAAATTACTATATTTGTTCAATGGGTATCTTCAGATCCGACAAGGACTGAAAAACATTGATTATATTGCTATTTTTACTGAAACTGACGTTTCAGATTACTTCTTTGCTATTATACCATAACAATGTATTGTATTTCAATGTATATCTCTTATGTTTACAGCCATGTCCAGATAACCTCTAAAACATGTTATGTCTAACTCGACTAACAAGGTATCTTTCACACAGAGAAAGAGAGGATATATATTATGTTTAGGTAAAAGCAGTAGCTTAAGTTACCACAGGATATTGATAAGATTTTAAGTAAATCTCAGATTTAATATGCTCAACGATAATATGCAAGCCCAGCCCAAGGACGCATAAGGAGCAGAGATTACAATTCTTAAATGGCAAAACTATAGTACAATAGTTCTTTGGTTATTATTTTTGCAAAAACATTTTTCATGCTTCGAGCATGACATTTTAATATTGAGATTTCATGTATATGTAGTTTAGTTTATTATAGCATGTCTACGGAGAGAACATGTCTAACTCCGGGACATGTCATACTCATAATTCGATGATCAAATGCTTTTAAATGATTATATAAGGTTACACAACATGACGTAAGTGATTATTAAATATGAATTCATTATATGAAAATGATTATGAATATATTATGTACTAAACCATATGGAGGAGTAACCATCGGCAGATCAGCAAGAGAAGCAGCAAATGTTTCTTTAGAACATTTATTTGAAGGAATAATGGTTAGAACAGGAGGAGGAGGAATACTAATAGTGAGTGTTATATAACAAGTCTACCTCCGACTGACAATGTCAAGAGACCAAGTAAGACCAATTACAGTAAACTAGATGCCATTTATTAATTTGAGAGGTAATATTATGATCTCTGACTATCCTGGGATAGTCTGTGATGGAGATCTACCAAGACCTAGTTATGAGCTATCTCCACCCTTACCGAGTGCAGAGACTGCAGCCGATATCGCTCAATTATAACTTCAATTATCATGTAGTAACTTAACCTGATGGTATTATCAGTATTCCTGTGATTGATTGTCTCTCCATTCTTTTCTAAAACATAATTCTATGAGAATAACTTCAACATATTGAGTATTTACCTGCCTAGATAGTAGAGTTTCTACAATACCTACTTGATTACGGGCGTAATTGTTGAGAGATTATTATGATATTAGATCCTGAAATTATAATAGAGCCACCCAGGAAGAAGGTGACTTTGGAATTCTTGTATAACCATTATGAGTATAAAGACGATTTTAGACTACGGTGGTGTGGTAACTATTTCAGAACTATATTGTGTAATAAATGATATATCTATTATGAGTATAAGACGATTTTAGACTACTGTGGAGTGGTAACTATTTTAGAACTATATTGTGTAACAAATGCTATGTGAGTCATAATACAAATGTATCCATGAGGTGTAGCGAGACGCTATACCCAAACCATAAATGCTAATGGGTTTAGTCTAGAGGTAGAGGTTACAGTACCATACAGTATACAGTCTGCCATGGGCAAACCAGAAAACTTAAAAGAAGTTGGAGTCTTCAAAGGAATCTCGCTGATTTCTTGGAACAGAAGTTTAAGGCCAAAGATCTTAGGAGTGTCTTCCCTAGCCTATAATACTAAACCATCCATAATTGCAGTACAACAAACATGGCTAAATGATAACACAACAGAATCCCAAATTAATATCCCGGGATACCAGTTATTTAGATCTGAAAGAAGGGGAAAGAAAAAGGGAGGTGGCCTATCGATCTATGTGAGAAACGAAATTAAAGTGGATGAGAATTTATACCAACATTTCAACATCTCCAATAAAGATGTGGAGTTACAAACAATCTCTATTGCCAAGGGGATGGCAAAAAAGGTTAGTCGTCAATCTCTATAGACCCCCTAACAGACAAATAGAGAACTGTGTCCTCCATTTAAAAACAATTTTAGAGAACCTCAACAGTCACAGGTTATTATGGGAGACTTTAATTGTGATTATAGGGAGATGGCCAAGGCCAGCAAGGAAACCAAACTTGGTGAATTGCACAGCCTGCTGTCCCAATACAACCTGACACAGCATGTCAAGCATAATACTCGAATCACTAGCAAATCCTCCACCCTTATAGACCTAATCTTTACCGATTCTACAAAAGCAGAGAAATCTGGTGTACTGGACGTAAACATTAGCGATCACTTGCCAGTCTTCTTGACCCTAAAAAAGGATAGGACAAGATACTCTAAAGCATCATTCAAGGCCAGGGATATGAGGGGATACGATAAGAAAATATTAAATGAAATACTCGAAAATGAGAACTGGACCAAATTTTATGAAACTAGAGACGTTGATGAGGGGTGGGACATATTACATTAAAAAATAAATCACTTCCTGGATAGAACGTGTCCAATCAAAGAGTTAAAAAGTCCAAGCCCCCATGGTTTGATACCCGACACACCCTGCTGCTGTTTTAACCGCAGTTTGCAACGCGCCAATTTTAATGCAGTCATCGTGGGAAGCAAACAGCGGCAAGCGTTACTCGTTGTGACGCAATCACATCACCGCGGTCGCCACAGCAACATGTGAACGCGTTGACTGCTGTAAAACACTATACAGACGTCACACATATGCTGCTGTTGGACCGCGCTTAATTAATATGCTGGGGGGCGGGGAGGGGGGGGGGGGGGCTGGAGGAGGAGGGGGGGGGGGGAGTGGGGGCAGGCAGGGATAGACTTTTATTCTTTTATTTATTCATCCTCAGAAAATCATCATTTCGTCATATTGGTTCATTTTCTTGTTACAATACTTCTTCATGTCTGTAATGAATGAAACACAGCTATATTTGGTGTAATATATACACGTATTTGTGTCCATTATCATGTGTCACTTCATATCAATTCTCCTTAACTGCCTTTAAGAAAAACGGATGAAAAACGCCCCATTGGTCAGTAGATATTTCAGTCTATAGGCCTGCTTCCTTCATCTCCTAGAAAAACAAAAGTTTGACAATGTTAGCCTAAGTAAGCACATGTATTGAATTTGAACAATGAGAAGAAAAGTTATTTCATTTACCTGTGTGGTGGGGCACATATAGCACATATAGCATAATCACCTAGAGTGGTATCTGAAATAAGAAAATACAATATAAACCCTAAATTGAATTGAGAATAAATGCATGTGAATCATGAAAATATTTTAGGTATATACCCGGTATACAATACATGTAGCATATAAGACACCTACCCTCTGTGACTGCAAGACAGCATCTGTTGTATCCACGCCAATAATTCCCGCCAAAAGCCATGAATCCTTTGTTTCTAGGCTTTGTACATAGGGGATGGCTGTTGTTCCTGTTTCCGCTCTGCATGGGGCCCTGTTTGTTCAGGGGCTTAAGAAGTAGTGGGGACTTTCCCAGGATGGATAACTGATGCTATTAATTGGAAGGATTGGGGTGGCAGAGGGGTTGGGGCAGGTCATTTATTTAAACTCTGAATCATGAAGAGAAAGAAAGGATAATAGTAAGCCTAGAGAAATATCTGGGAAGTAATAAAATAGCCTAAGAATTGATGTATTACCTTATGATGTACATGGTAGTTATGTTCCAATGTTGTTAACAGGGTCCATGGGTTTTGATATAGCCTACCATTACATGTTAAACATGGTACTGACACACAAGACTGGTTTATTCTGATTACAAAACAAATCATATAAATTATGACGATCATTATGCCCAGAAAAAGAACTTTTCAATGACTGCAGTAGAACCAGGAAGCCGTGTGATTCCTGGCTGCAGTTCTACATATCTACATAGGTAGGTATAGGACTGCATCAGGGAATCAGACAGCTTCCTGGTTATGCTGCAGTGACCCCCACGGGGGTAGAGCATTATAAGAGCGGCGAATGCGCGGAGAAATGGGACTGCAGAGGTGACACAGTGAGTGATGGTTTCATCGCACAATGCGCTTCAGGGTGTGCGACTCGGGTAGGGATTTAACATTGCTATCTAAGGAAAGGGACAAACTTTTTGCGAAAGCGAGAAGAACAAATTCAAAGGCAGATCGGGATAAGGCAAAAATCTGTAGAAATCAAGTAAATTCCACGATGATTAAACTCAAAAATGGTTATCTCAGAGCCCAAATCAACCTCAACAGGGACAATCCCAAAAGATTTTGGGAAGTCATCAATACAGTTATTGCCCCAGATAAAGTCAAACTCAACCCATTAATCCAAGCAAAATTAACTAATGGAAAAATGGCATCTGAAATGGAAGTCCCAGACATATATAACAATTTTTTCTCTTCCATTGGCAAGGAGCTAGCCAGCAAAATAATTCCCCCCCAGGAAGACGAGGTTGATGAGGGCTTGGGGAGATTAATGGATGAGATAAAAAAGTCATCGAGGGATTATGTAAATACAAGTGGAGATGTAAACGGGTCGGTGGAGGTTGCGGGAGAAGACAGACCCAGTTTTAAATTTGTGCCCATTGAGCAAAAGGAGGTGATGTTATTGCTGTTAAAGACAAATAGACATAAGGCCTCGGGGATACCACATATCCCCACAAAAATCCTAAAACCTATATTATTCACCTTGGGAACCCAAATAACCCACCTGTTTAACCTCTCCTTAACTCTAGGCCAAGTACCACTACACTTTAAGAAAGCAGTCATAACGCCCCTACCTAAAGATGGACCAAAAACAGACCCTAGTAATTATAGACCGATTTCGGTTATTACACTACCAGGGAAATTACTGGAAAAGTGCGTACAAAGGCAATTATATGAATACTTGGAAGAAAATGAGCTACTATACCAACATCAATATGGTTTTAGGAAAGGACTGTCCTTAAATGATGCTCACCACACCCTTTTCTCAGATATTTACCATAAGTTAAATGAAAACAAGAAAGCGTTGTTAGCATTTTTAGACCTAAAAAAGGCATTTGATACGGTTGAACACAGAAGATTGCTATTAAAATTGAGGCACATAGGGGTGAGTGAGGAACCAATAGCATGGTTCGAAAATTATTTACAGGACAGGTACCTAGCAGTTAGAGTTAATGGTAGTACATCTGACCAAAAAAGGGTGATATGTGGTGTTCCGCAGGGAACTGCCCTGGGGCCATTGCTGTTCCAGGTATACATGAATGACCTATACAGGTGGATTAAACACTCCAAGGTTAACCTTTTTGCAGATGACACAGTCATTTACAACTTCAATATAAACATTGACACTCTATCGAAAGAAATTCAAAATGACCTGAGTGGAGTCGATATTTGGTGTAGAGAAAATAAAATTTCGTTGAACATCAAAAAAAGTAAAATTATGGAAATTGGTAGGAAAGGAAGGAATAAGAACAGTAGTGTTCAAAACAAATTTTATATAGGAGATGCTGAGATAGAACATACAAGCTCCTACAAATATTTGGGTGTCATTATTGATGACAACCTCTCTTTCAAGCAACACATCGTCTCTAGAACAGGGTCAGCCAGGGCGAAGGTAAAGAAACTTGCCCACTTAAGACACTCAACAGACGATAATACTCTATTGAATATATACAAAGTGGCAATTAGACCCGTGCTTGAATTTGGCGATTTACTATACAATTGCGGATGTCAATCCGATCTTAAAAAATTACAAGTTGTACAAAATACAGCAATACGGATTATTAAAAACTTAGACAAACGTGCAAATACAGACACAGCACATATAAACTTTGAGCTAACCAAACTCGATCATAGGAGAAGGACCCACCTGTTAGAGCAGGCTTTCAAGTTAGCACAATGTAATACAAATCTTGATAAAAGGGAGATAAACCTTAGATCACTTAAAGGTAGCAAAAACCTTATCTCTATAACACCCAAGTCAGAAAGAATAAAACGATCACTCATTTTTGTGATCCCTGTGTTGTGGAACAGCTTGGCCCCTGGACAGCAGAATATTACCGATTTAATGGAATTTAAATCATTCCTTCGAAACAATTATAAGTCGGATTAGTGATGATTAGAAATGTTTGTAAACTAACTTTTTCATAGGCTCACAAAACTCTCCCAATTTTGCAACTATGGTTGCATAGCACTGTTTATTCTCAGCTGGAACCTTGTTTGCACCAGTCCCCGTCGACGGCTTCCATGTGAAGGTGGGGTATCTGTCCCTGGGCTTCCCCACCCACCACTGATAGCAAAATGGTGATCGCACATGGACCATCTTCGTCTGGCTTCATGTTGATGGCTTTTAGATGCCATCCCATCAGAGCTTTAAATTTTCTCCAGTGCCCTGCCAATTTGCTGTCTTTTATGCGCAGCTCGGCCGGTGGCCTCATACGTTTCTCCATGTCTCTTTTTGCCTAAATAGGTCTGTTACTTGAACTGTACTTAGTGGTGTGTAAAGATTGACATTTATTAATTTCCTATGGGTTCTCACTTCATTTTAGTAACGGACCTGGGGGGTTGTAGTTATTGTTTTCATAGGCCAATGATGTATTTAATAAGTTTTATATTCAGATTTTATATAAATAACCGTTTTTCAACTTTTATTCTAGGCCTTGAATTCATTTTTTCCAAATTTAAGCTTCCCATCTCATCTCATTGGTACAAACCATTTATACAAACTGTGATATTGCTAGTAAGATCCTTGCATTTTTCAATACAAAATGTTGCCAAATATTCGTATGTCCAATTTCATCAGAATCCATCCCAGCATGCACTGTAACAGACTTGCGCAGTGGCACATGTAAATCCCCTATTGATCTAGAACTTGGTAAACCTCTATACGTTTCTTTTTTTCAGACCTCGGAAAAAGAATTCAATTCATGGCAAGACGTCAAAGTTCATACACTTATGGTATATACTGTTCACATATTTTCGATTTTTGGTCATTAAATGATCTCGTGAGATCTCGTTCCACTTCATTTTTTTTTATTAATCATGACTCAATCTTTTAAAAATAATAAGTGAACATTCTGGTCTTCCGTAGAATTCCCTATTTTGGTGGTGGCACACTTTTCTTGGGCACTTACCTACAAATCACCATCACCATTGGGGCGAAGGCTGGGATCAGTTGGGGAAGGGAAACTTTTTAGTAGATAAAAATATAATATTGTTTTAGTAAAGCAGGTGTTAATTAGTTATGAATTAAATGGATTAGCATTTTTATCTCCTGAATTCCTCCATTTTTATCTCTGATTGATATCAGTACTCAAGTCTCAGAACATGTGTGCTTTTGGGAACATATTCTATGCATTTAAGATTGAATTATTGATTTGGATAGCCTAATTTGGCAGATAGAATGTACTAAATGTGTATGAGCTTGTACATTTTCTGACGACCTGAGCAACATAGATAATTGTTTATACCGTGGGTTTGGTATATATAGGACAATAATTTATTGCATTTCCACCCATTCCACTTTGAAGCCCAAGCAATTCTGCTGAACTCAAATAGTCGGATAGGGTGCGAATTTAACACCAGTGGCGCTGTAGGCTGCATTATCTCCCAGTAGGCTGAGACGGAAGCTTCCGCCTTAGGTGTTTGCGCCGGCCGCCACCCGCAAAAATGGCAATAACACCAGCAAAAAATGTAGGGATGGTCACGGGATTAAAAAATATGAAAAGAGTATATTCTCAGCTATCCGTAGGTATATAATTTTACCTATTTGAAAAAGTAGAGGCCGAGCAATGTTACAATCATGTTTAGGCCTACTCTGTTTCTAAGGTTGCGGGAGCCATAGCCGGAAGCTCCCGCCTTAGCTTTATCTCCGCCTCCAGGTAGCGTGATGGTCGGATAGCTTATTTTCGCGCTATCAAGGATAAGGAGAATTGTGGGGAAGACGATTTCGAAATGGTCGAATGCGTCTGGTCATCTTTGATTTGTATTTATCTCTTCAGCAATTAATCAGTCACCATGTCAGTGAATGAAAACGGAGTGTATGCCTTCAAGGACCTGGTCAGGGGTGACTTAAGCGACTACAGTAAAGCAGCCAACATGAAATTCAATGAACAGGTGAAGGCAATGATGAAGGGAGGACAAAAACTCCACCATTTTGGCTTTGGCCAGGCACCATTCCCAGTATTAGAGCATATGGCAGAGGCCCTGAAGAAGTACACCGACGAGGCTGCTTATCTTCCTGTTGCTGGTAAGGTTTCTTTCTTTACTTATTTTTGTAGAATGTTTTTATTCATTTGAGCTAACCAAACTCGATCATAGGAGAAGGACCCACCTGTTAGAGCTATAGGCCTACATTGAAATATATATCTGTCATGATCAATGATAATCAGCTGAAATAATGAAAGATTTTCAGTTACAAAAGGTTATTGCATAAGAAAAAACAACATATTAGGAAGAGACCAGCTAAATATGGTTGTCATCCATCCTAAGGGAGCCATTTTGAAAGGGATACAGCTCCCTGGGTCTTACAAGCAGAGAAATTTCTGTTGACAATTACAGAAAATCACAATTTTTGCCACCTTATATAATGCATGGTTCAGAGCTAATTTCTTGAATTGCCAGTATATTGCAAGATTTTCCTATTTAGAATATATTTAGTTTTAGAAAGTTTCTGTGTATGGTGTAGTTGTCTGGGATCCGTATACCTATTTCTCCCGATAATTGTATTTTTCGGTACTCTTGCGTTAAATTTCACACATTTAGGTGTTGGTAATATTTGGTTGAGGCCTTGATCAAGTAAGCTTCTGTTTTTGGATGAGACAACCACTGTACAGCTCTCTGATGTATTGGCGCTGTCTGATCCTGTGGGGGTGACGTTGGGATCCTGTGCCATTGAGCGGTGGTATTAAGTAGCAGGTCGTTCTGATTAAATAGTTGTCATACTTCATCAGGATTTAAGGCCGGTAAGTCCCGATTGTCCAGTTTCTCTACTCAAATGGCCATGCCAAGTAGGTTCATATGAGTATATTCCTAAGTATATTGTCATTGCTGATCAAACTCTGACCAAACAAGTGTTCTCGGCTGCCTGCAGCTCCTCCATGATTAGTTGATTTGTTTCCAGCAGCTTGAATACGCATCCTATAAATAAGGCCAGGTCATGAATTAAACAACTTTAACAAGGTACAAAGTCATCCCTTAAATAATGTTATTAATGTTATTATCAATTTTAGAGTATGAATGACTGGTTGAAACAAAATGAATATTGTTTTTACACAACAGTCAAGCTCTATTGGATGTGTAAATAATGTGGTGTCTAAGAATGAATATGGGCAACATTCTATTTATATCAAAATCATTTCTTCATATGTTAATAAGAATAGCCACCAATAAACATACCAGTCAACTGCTCTTCATGTATAACGGCTCCTGGCGGTGAAACCATGGTTAGCTTGGGCAGTCTCCAGCTAGTCTTTGCATTTGAACCTGCAAACAGTTAGATTTTTTTTATTTTCTGCCATCACAGTAAAGTAACAAGAAAAGGTTTAACAGATTTGGATACTAACTCTTATTGGAGTTAGCATGAAAGCATATGTGGGCGGGGGTTGGGGAGCGTTTTCAATGGCATTTTGCGGTTAGGAGCAAGACCCTAAACAAGGCAGATTTAAAAAAATTTTAAACAAAATTCCGTCCTAATGGGATTTTAATGACATTTGCGGTTTGGAGTGTTTCAATGGCAGAGACTGTCAGAAGAGTGTGTGAGAGGAGGGGGTAGAGGAGAGGAGGGGCAGGGGGGAGAGAGAGAGAGATAGAGAGAGAACCAGACTGGGATAGAGGACATGGGAGGAATAGGTGCTGAAACCGATTCAGGAAAAAGGTGAAATCGTGGAACTTCACCACAATTTAACTTGCTTCTTTAAAAAAGATATAATTGGACACATCAGTCCACAAAGCAATTTCAGACAATCTATGCATCTTTTTTGGCTGAACCCACCACCAATTAAAACAGAATTTATTTTTGTGGGAATGTGTAGATTGATATATTATATATATGGTTGATTCTCATGAAATGGGAGCAGTCAGTGTTTTTGGATTCCAAGGTTCACAAAGGATACGTTTTTATTTTTTTAATTCCTGTCTCTTAGATCCCGCTTTGTGCTTTCATGCCATATATAGTATATTAATTTGAAAATGTGTATTTTGTACATAAAATGATAAAATATAGCTGAAAATTGACGTTTTCAAAACGTGAAATAAATAAAATGATGACGTGGGCACTCAAAATGATGAATTTATATCAACTTTTTTGCTTTATGAAAGGTACCCAGCCATTTACTCAGCATTTTTTTGTTAAATTCTGGGGAAAATATAGGAGGTATTATTTTTATTGCCACTTTTTGGCTTTAAAAAATGGCTAAAATAACAGGGTGCCTACGTCGGGGCAATAAAGTCTGTAAAAAAACCCATAAAATCATCCCTCAATAGGGAAAACTATGATATGCATAAAAGGCAATAATGTTCATGAAAGGAAAAAATCAAACTTAAGAGCAAGACTCTTTAACTTTTAATGATAGGCAGATTCTTTTAAAAAGAAATCAATTTGGCTAAAATCTGCAGGTGCCTACGTTGGGATACTATTTATTTATTTATTTATTTATTTATTTATTGTCTATTAAGCAATGTGTAATGTTTAATGAATATTTAAAATATTAGACCCCCAAAACACCATTTTTAAGCCATTTTTCTCTCTAAAAGTTTAGTATGTATAATACGAAGGTCAATATATTCATCCTTAATTTAATAATCATTTAACTTGTCACTCATATTACATTATATAATACTTATACTACTTAAGTTATATATTATATTGGTAACATCATCTGCATCATCTGCAAGACCCATTATAGGATATTGGACTTACCAAAAACTACATCATAGAGCTGTTAAGTCTTGAAAGACACCTTCCTGTTGGTCCCACTGAGGTTGAAAGCATATACAGCCATTTAATCCATGAGCCTATTCATGATGTTTGTAGTGAAGCTTTTGGCATCTGTACCTGCAACTTCGGTCAATAACTCCACCTGGAACCCAAAGAAGAACATCAGTATTTTGTATTCATCTCATGATCACCATCACATCCATTCATTTTTTTCCATGTACATATAATATGAGGTGCATATCTAGGCTTATTGTATTCAAATTATTGACTTTCACAAATCTAGCTAAAAGTCCCTCAGGTGGAAGATTGGAAAAGTTGGCAGATACTTCAATTTACATCGCCCACATAGAGTTAAATCTGGGCTATCAGTAAGCTCTTCTCTGAGCTTACTTGCTAAAATTTATAATCTATATTGATAGAACCTTCAATATTGAAACACAAGGAAATATTAGCAGGTTTTGATATTTTCGCCAGATAGCAAAAATGATGCTCGGAGAGAGATTATACATGGACTAGACGAAAAGTCGCCAAGTGGCAATGCCATGCATAAAAAACCTCAGCTCAGCAATTCAACCCAAGCTCATTGGCCAACACCTATTGCGCAAATCTGCAAATAATTTCCAAAAATCCCTACGTTCCCATATGTACACACACTTCAAACCTGTCCCAGTCTCAAGCTTATTGATTTTAAGAGACATTTCAGCAAAAAATTTAACGTCTTACTAGTATAATTACGGAGTTCCAGCATTGTATGCTTACGCCTATTTCTCTCTGTTTCTGATCGTTGCTGACATTACTCGGCTCACTATCACACACTCGGCCACACTCGGTGAGCTTCGTGTAATGATGTCATAGGCACGGGGATTCCCCACCAGAACCCTACCCAGAACGAGGCCCATGTAATGACATCAAAGCAGCAGGGAATCCACAGCGCCGATCGGCGATCTGTGGATTAAAGCTAACAAACGAAACGATTTGGAAGGCGTCGGGAGACGCCATAGGAGGGAGGTGGGCGGGATGGTGGGCAATATCAACGTACAAACACTTCATTCCATGTTTAGTAAAGTAAATAGCCCAAGACTTCTCCTGTTGTGACAATATCCTGGTGCCACGATACTCTCCTAGACACAATAGTGACTCCAGTAGTGGCACCAGGTGCCGCTAGGTAAATCTAATCCCGAGGCGTCACTGCCAGTCTGTCTATTCAGAGAAAGGATAGTTGCTCAAAACGGCACACGATCACCTTTTTACAGTGATCTGATACATCTACTCATTTCTGTTGCCCCAGAACGCCCCCTAAACCCCTCTACTTCAATGCTACAAAGTAACACAGTCATCATAGCATGAATAAAGGAGATATGGACGTTTTTCCTTCCTCCGCCATGCAAGCTAGGCTGTGTTGGTACGCGCTCTTTATGCTATGCATTCACCACAAGGGGTGATAGCTCAGTTGTAGGGCACTCACTTCAAAGGTTGGACCCAAAGGTTGGGGGTTCTAGCCTCACCTGGGTCAAATTGTTTTTATTTCTGAGTCGCATAGATGCTATGTCATTCTATGCGACAGGACGGGAGGTGGGTTGGCGTGGTTGTTGATGATGGGAAAGGCAGGAGGAACAACATGTACATATAATGTTTTCAGATAATTAGCCTGCCCATCGATCTTAGGGCTATTGATACAACTAAAGGAAAAAAACAGGCCTCTATGGCTGCGCTAGCAATGGCCACTTCCTGGATTATACATGACCACACTACCCCTCTGCCAGGGGGCGCTCCTTCCTTTTGACCCCCACCCTAACTGTCCAGTCCATGATATAGGAGGAGGAGGAAGAGGAGGAGTTTATGATGATTAATTCTGGCTACCAGGGTTGGGAAAGCCATCAGCACAGTGGATATATTTCGCCATACCATTTTAAGTAAGATTATCATACAATATAATTACAGGGTGACCCCTGTAAGTAGTTACAGGGTGACACCTGTAAGTAAGCCTTGGGTCAGTACTCATATTTTGGATGAGTGGACTGATGATGGTACTTGTCCACAACCACTCAGTACTCGTCCACAACCTATCCAAAAGGGGAGAGGAGTGGGTATGGGGGAGGAAGGGGCATAGAGGCCGGGAGGGATAGACTGAGCGAGAAAGAAGGAAAGAAAAAGAAATGAGACATAGAAAGATTGTTGCCTGTCCCTCGCTCAAGCCTCAAGGAATAAGGACTAGGTAATCTGTTTTATTTACTCGTCTGTAGGTAAATGTTTACAGTTATTTCATTCATGGTTCCTGCTGCCCAGACTCATAGCACATTGAATTCAATGACTTTTAATTACATATTTACACGATTTTCAATGACTTCTTAAGGATTAAGTAAAGGGATATTACATTCGTTTTAATGTATTTCATATTCACTTCATACACATACTAATATACCTCAAAATGTGCCCTTCCCCTTCCTCTCCCCTGCCACATTACTTGGGAGGGGTGGTTATGACCCATGGGTCCAGATATGCAGATCTGAACACAAGTTAAATCATAAGTAAACTAAAATAAAGTCTCACTTCAAGTTCTATCATATTCTTATTTTATACTTCAGGGATATTGTGGTCTTTAAAATTTGAAAGACTCTCTTTACATTGCAGGCCCGCCCTTGGCCCTTCCTAAAAGGGAGCCAAGGGGAGCCTAATGATCCCCACCCGGTCTGACCCCCGATGACCAATGTAGGTGATAATGGAAACAAACTTTGCAGGGAGGTCCGTCATCAGCTCGCCCCTCTCTCTCCTCGTCCTACCTTCCTCCCCTTAGAGATACTTAGGGGAGGAGGTATTTCATTGATTAAAGGAAATACTCACATAAAGTCTAATAATATAAGAACTAATAAATTTTAGAACTGATAATGACAGGGTCTCTCTGATTATAAATGTGAAAGAGTGGGTAATGGGTAGGTATACAATAGGCAGGGTAGAGAAGTCAAAAGATTTTGTACAAATCGAGGGAGTTATATACTTCTTGACACAGTCAAGAAATAAATAATAATCTGAAACAAGGTGGCGCATATATAGACCAGGATCTGTATATAGTTTCAGATCAGTAAACCGAGTTTTTATGAATGATGATCGATGTAGTATCTAGATAATAGACTTCTTTGTAGTATGTGCGAGATAGTCCTAATTTTTTAGGGAAATATCCTTGAACAGTTCTCCATGGTATACCAACTTCAATGATCAGGTGAGAATTTGTGGTAAACTACAGTGACAGTTTATTGCTGTAATTGGTATAATAAGTGTGTAGGATACATGCATGTCAACACAAAATTCTTCTTGCATTTCGGAGCCAAATGACAGGGATCTGCCTCAGGATTTATATTATGCATAATGAACTACTTATATAACAAATGTCATGCTTTAATCATAAAAGATGCTTAGGCCAACAAAAAATAGGTGTTTCCGAATCATTGGTACTGCCACTGCCATGGCTCAATCTTTCATCAAGCATACAGAAATGATTTTTGCATGATATTTTTATTAAATCACATTGTAGTATTAGCCTCACGGACGGTGATGGCTATACTAGGTTTAAATTTCTGTCCTCCTCTATGAATTTAACAGCAAATTTTAATGCAAAATTATGTTAATGGATTATGCTTGCATTTCTTCAGAATAAAGAGCCTGATTGCATAGAAACATTTATTACAATGTATCACTAAACAGGAACAGGAGGAAAATATGTAAAAGATGACATTTTTCCATTTGAAACTATTTCATGAGAATCAACCAATTATGTGAAGGTGACAGATATATATACCTATTTTTGGGACCGACACAGTGATCTTCAAACGCATTAATTTCAAATGTAAATATTTTATATTTAACGCCAACTAAATATATTTTAAAAATTGTTAGATTAATCATCTTTCATTGAAGGTATGATGGGGTCGTTGCAAAATGGCTGTCATATTTCACTGACATTGCTTTTAAAATTTATCTCACAGAAAGATTTATGGTAGTATTTGGAAGATATTATCTTTTCCATCCCTATAATTATCAAGCCACAGGGCTACCTTATTTTCGTTATTCTCGGATTTTTCATTATGATTATATTTTCACCATTAGTGACAGAGATCCATCATGTCCATTATTTCCTAATACCTGAAAAAGACTCATATGTAAACTTTAATGCTTAGGGGATTGCCCTAAAATTAGCATAAAACACTAAAACGACTCATTCTGGTCAAAATTTTCCTAGGACAGGCACGCCCCCAGACCCCCCTAGATAGTTGTTTGTCCCCGCTACATTGTGATTTTTTTCCTGGTGAGAACCCTGGTACAGAAAAATCAGCAGTATAAATTCTATTTTTGAAGATTTTGCAATTGCATTTCGTGAAAATGACTACTTTTGATAACAAAAATTGGTCATATATGCTTACAACTTAACCTAACTATTATTATGAGTGAGAGGGAGAAGGAGAGAGGGTGGTCGGGGCCGAAGGCAGACATTAGGCCTACTGTTTGATTCCATTTAATATCGCCCAAATTGGATAAACTAAGAAAGAGGTAAAATCTAGTAAAACCATCAGACATTAATGACTGGCGGACATACTTGAATACTGACTCACTCAAATACATCGCAATGAATGTTTATCTCTACTCTTTCCGTCTGTCTCTCTGCATATAACTTTCTCACTTTCCTTCACCAGTTTCACCAGAACGGCCAGCTGTGTTACGGCTACTGTGTACGCCGCCATATTGGTTCTGACTGTAACCATTCATTGAGGAACATTTAAATTTAAATGAGAAACAAGCTTTAGTACAAATCAGTAGATACCACAAGAGCTTCTGACAGTCGCTGATCTATTAGATTAAATGTTGATATAATAATAATGCTTACCTGGGTGGATTTGGTGATAATTTCCAACATAAAGTACGGCAATGGTGAGGACGGTGCTCGACGAAATAGCTTGTTTGAGAGCACCTGAAAGTTTGCATTGCTACACGCTAGTTGGCGCTGTGAAAGCCTAGCCAGGACTCTCACAATGTAATAACGTTGTAACAAGTTGCGTTGTCCCTGTCCATGGCCCGTCAATGACATTCTCAGGGACTGTTCATTATTAATGAAGACCTAAGGAGGAGGGGGAGTGGAGAGAATTTGGAAAAAAACTGTCATGCGCACAATTAGAATTATATAGGCCTAGTTCCACTGGATGACTTCTTTTTACGTTCATGATCAGTTTTGCCTATAGGCTAGGCCTAGTCCTAAATTATCACACAGAAAATAAACCACAACTAGAGTGGTTATAGGCCTATACTGCCCCTATAATTATATCAATCAATGCAGACCCATGTGTAATAATACATCAGAAAATAATAACCAACATTTTTCCTAATAAGTTTGCCTCTAAATACTTAAACAGAAGTTATAGCCTAGGCCTATTTACCTTCATAAACAAACAATTAGGCCTAATACAAGTAAATAATAAAGTATTCAGATCATCTTAACAGGAAAACGAGGGGAAGAATGTGATATATTTTTGTATAAATTTTAAATATTATAATAGATTATAATGTGTATGGACAGAGGGTCAATGCCCTGTGACCCTTGCCGCTGCCATTACCATTACCATAACTGAATCGTTTTTTTATGTAGGCCTAACTTCTCATCCAGTTGGAATATTTTAACAAACTAAAAAGTGTTATGAACCTTATGTCGAGACCTATGAATTACACAATAATTCAAAACATTATGTGTATATATGTAGCCTATCATTCTTCAGTATTCTCGCCACAGTCTCTACCAAGCTGCCCTGACTAGCCTACAATGTTCATATCAACATTCCCAATTTCGCCTAGGCCTATATATTATCAGCAATATGTCTAGTTTATATATGAAAAATAATAAACCAATAGAAGCAATTTAAAAATATTAAGAATGTTCAGCCAAATGACAACCAATTGGTGGAATTGCTCATAGGCCTATATCTTTTCACCAATATCTCTGCCCTACTCCTCCCCCCTCCTACACCAACACCACAATAGCCTAATGAACAGCCCCCATGGAAGTGGAAGGCTTGTCACAGCGACGGCACCTGCCTACAAGCATTCATGTCATTTGCAACCTTAGATCTATAGCTATCTATGCTGCCTTCCTCATTCAAAAACACGTAAATAGATGACGCAATTATAAGTTCAACCGGTGTCACTCTTAATATTTGACTTTCTGTATTGAAGGTCCCTCTCTTTTCTTTTAGTTGAGGAAATGTGACGCCAATTATCAGCGAGTATCTTAATCATAGGCTACCTATTATATATGTGCATGTGACTACAGTCTACCGATGCTGTTATGTTGAGCACTCAGTGCAGTATGATAGCGCTGTTTTGGTGCGCGTTATTTCTCCCTGTTGTTTGCATGTTATATCACAGAGCGACGCTATATATAGCGGCCGCACCTGTCCCAAGCGGGTAGCAAGGCAAGGTGTCACAGCACCAGGACAGCGAATCTCGCGGTCTGAGTGCCAGTTCGCACCAAAAGCGCTAACATATCGCAGTATGTGTGTCCATTGGGTTAGATACTCAGGGACATGTTTGGGTATGCCATATACCTGGGGTATGTGATAACAGGACAATTGCACAGATTTGCGCATGCATAGCTGAGAGTGCATTTTTAAAGCTAAAGGATTAGCGCTGGTCGGTGACCAGGGGTACCTAAATGTGTTTAGACTTGCTGGAAGTTTTCCATGTTACAAGTGCCTTCGGCATTTGGGATAAGAGCAGATTTGATATGTAATTTCCCCTCTCTTTTCCTCCCCCCCCTACCCCTCTTTCTCTGGATATATCCTGAGAAATAAATGGAACAATATCTTTATTATTTTGAATGTTAGACTTTTTTTTAAAATTTTTTTATTGGCCATACTACATTACAAATTTATTATTTCATCTTCAAATCAAATACGCATAACAAACAAAGCTGTTATATTTCGTGCGTTGCCCATTTGCTTCTATTTGATTTTTGATTTGCCAAATTAAACACTGGAAATCTATTTGAAAACAGAAATAATGAGGATTCAATATTATTTTAAAAAATTATTCAATGTTAAGAAATAAAGGAAAGAGGGAGGGAGAGAAAGAACCAAATTTAACACTGGAAATCTATTTGAAAACAGAAATAATGTGGAGTTAATATTATTTTTAAAACAAATTGAATGTTAGGAAATAAAGGTTAAAAATAATTGAATTTTAGGAAATAAAGGAGAGAGGGAGGGAGAGAGAGGGGTAGGGGAGAGGGAAAGAGTACGGAGAGGGGTTAATATAAACTTCTTAGTTTGATTCAAGGAAAAAATTAAAAAATCAAGAAATATCTAAGAATACATTTTGAATATCTGTGTTCATCAAAATAAATTGCCCTGCAATGCGTTTAGAACATCCATGATGTACTGTATGGTGTACTGTATGGTAGTAGAGGCCCTAGAACTTCTATTTGATTTTAGAAAAATTTGTTAAGTATTTTCTAGGGTCATTCTAGGCGGCTAAATTAGCTCCCCCTGCTTGCCTAAACAAACCTATGAAAATGTTACATAAGCCTATGGTGGAGATTGAGGAGAGGAGTGTCATTACTGACTACGGTACTGCGGTGAAGATAAAACCCAGGTTGCGGCAGTTGCGGGTAGCAAGACATGAGCAGCGAGGCATGACATTACGTCATGGTGTCGTAATAGCAATCTGCTTTCTGGTAGTCGTCCTGCTTTCCGGTAGTTGTCCCTTTGTTCCCTGGTGATTAAGTCCCCGTTTTACAAGAGTGGTATAAAATGTTTGTTGCTTTAATGTTCTTGGTTGCCTTGAGCGATCATGTGACCAAGGGTTACCTGGTTTCCTCCAATGGTAGCCCAGGTAAAAGGGAATCTCCTAGGAGACCCCTAAGGCTACCATTGGGAACCAGTATGTACATAAATATAAATATTTATGTATTGGACTGTAGAAAGCAGTCAGATTTGAACTATTGAATACTTATTTACCCTGTAAATTCCCTAATGGGTGGAAAACCAGTGTGGTAACTCCTATACCTAAAAAGGGTGACCTCAGTTTATGTAAAAACATTCGTCCAATTGGACAAAGTCATATTTGTGGTAAGATTCTTGAGCAACTAATTTATAACCGATTGTACTATTCCTTTGAAGAAAATAACTACCTATCTAAGCACCAACATGGTTTTAGGGAGAGTTGCTCTACTTCACAAGCGGTGAGCGACCTTGTATGGGACATTAATATAGCCAATAATAACAATGAGTATACTGTATGTTGTTTTATAGATTTTACTACTGCATTTCCTTCGATAAACCATGCCTTACTGCTGGACAAACTGCGATATTACAATGTTGATGAGAATACAATTGAGTTACTCAAAAATTACCTAACGAATCGAACTCAATGTGTAAGGGTGGGAGACTCTATCTCTGATAAATTAGCGATTAAATCTGGGATAATTCAGGGCTCTATTTTAGGACCATTACTCTTCAACATTTATATTAACGATTTACCTAACATTGAAAGAAACTGTAAGATCATCATGTATGCCAACGATGTAGTTTTATACAACTCTAATAGAACAATGATGAATGCTATCAACACGGTATCTGAGGATGTTAAGAATGTATTTTTATGGTCGTCTAGTAACAAGATGAAGATAAATGAGAAAAAGTCAGAGGTTATGATATGTGGTAACAAAGCTATGTTGAATCGCCATTTATTGCCCAATGAGATGAGAACCAATTACCAAGAACCAAAACTGAAAATCGTTTCTGAATTTGTATATCTTGGTGTATTAATTGATAGCGAGGTTAATTTTGAAGCGAATGATAAGATGATTATAAAAACCCTCAACAGTAAACTATATTTTTTTAGTAAGATAAGAAGATGTTTAACCGACCAGGCGGCTCTACAGACATATAAAACCATGATTTTACCAACAATTGACTTTCAACTAATGTTTTTAACTGCCTGTACAGACAGAACCATTACAACAATACAGCGTTTGCAAAATAGAGCATTACGTAGCTGCTTAAGATCTGAACCGGGTACTTCAACTCTTGACCTCCACAGATATTCTAACTGTTTGCTAATAAGCTGAAGGATTGAACTTAATATAGCTAAATGTGCCTTCTATAAGGTTACCGAGAAACAAGAATTCCTAAGGCCTAACGTACGTACACGCCGTGACGGTGCACCTATCTTTATACCACCTAGGCCACGTTCTGGTAAATTCAAGAAATCATTACTGTATAACATATGTAACATATGGAATGACCTACCCAGAGACCTACGACTGTCTGATGTGTTTGATGAATTTAAGAAGGTTGTCAAAAATAGATATTCTCTAAACAACTAACAGCATTGGGATAATCCGATATGTGACTTATATGGCTTATGCCATGCTGGGAACTCACCATGTATAAATGATGCTATTTTTACCACCAGTTTCTGGAGCACCGACCACTAAATAAACTCTCTATGGTACAGCTATTTATGTAGTTACAATTACGCAACCTGTATTTTTGACCATTGTAAATACTATTAACCGCTTGGTGATGTGTGTAGTTTTCTACTGTTTTGTTGAGCTGGCCAGCCGAACTCAGGCAACGGTGGTATATCACCCCAGGGTGAACTGTGGTTACTATATTTATAATCGAGAACACCTGAAAACTTATATTGCAATGTACATGTAACCGTGCCTGAATAAAGACCAGTACCAAAAAAAAAATATATTAACGTACATGTAAACAGTATAGGTCCCAACCGGGATTTCCTGGCCGAAACGGGCCGAATGGTATTACATAACAGGTCATTACTGCACCACGACCGAGTGGACTGTCAGATCTAACCAAAACCATTTCATCATTGAGGCATCCACTCTCTCTCTTCTCTCCCTCTCTTTATACCCGGCCTCTCTCTCTCCATTGTATAAGAATCCACCCACTCAAAGTCACAACACAAATACAAAGCTTTAATATCTTTCCTCATAGTCATCACACATTGATGAAATAAAGATGAGAATATAGTTCTTATGGCTAGGAGAATACTTCCAAAAATGATTTAGTTAGTATGTTTCACAATTTAAAAAAAAGTTTAAAGATGAGTGGACCACCTGCTGATTGATACTGACACTACTTGCATGAGGGGACTAATTGATACATGTTTGTGTTAGGGATTAGGGTAAAGGAAAGCTTCCCCCTGCTGATAGTTCTCTCTGGATAAACCCTTTATAGCGGATTTGCCTGGTCTTTATTTACCTTTGGGTTACTTTTCACTGTGGAAATATGAATACTTTATTAATGCTGGCAGCGGGGGCACTTCTACTGGAGCCGGAGACGCCCACCAGTTCCGGCCGCTTCCGTCAGAGGGCGACATACGTCATTGTGTCGACCGCACTGCAGACACCCTCCGACGGGCAGTAGGCGGAGGATACTACTACCTTCGCAAGGGGATCTAGTCTTTGCTTAAAGACCCACTGACATGAGAAAAAATATGTCCTTTTGTCCCCTTTGTATGATAGCTAGCCTAACCATGATACCAAATCCAAAATATTAAGTTTCTATGTCCAGCGGTTTTCAAGTTACAGCCCCATTAATACCCCTGATCTGGGACTCACTCCTCTCTCCACCCGCCACTGGTAGAGCGGAGCGGTGACGTCACCGGTGGAATAGCCACCTCCTGTACCCTACCACTACTCCCAGTCACACAGCGTAAAGGCTAGTTCCATGTGTACTGATCTGTATATGGATACGGACAAATTTGCTCACTAAAACCTAGATTACTCCATGACAGAAAGAACATATGAGAATTTCTCATTGCCCAATATTCATGAGTTTATTTACCAAGGTATGGGTATATGACCGATTTTCATGAAAAGTAGTCATTTTCACGAAATGTAGTTGAAAAACGTCAAAAATACAATTCTTTATATATTGCTGATATTTCTTGTACATATTACCATAATACCCAGCTGTAATTCTCTAAAATTCGGCAGCTTAATATTTAATAATTAACCTTCAGTGGCCTGGCAAAGTTTGCCATCATCGTACATCACGCTCAATATTAAAATCATTAGGGGTCTTTGGTCCGGTTTTGTCCCTAAATTGCCCCTGTAACGGACAATCCTACCAGCGGATAGAGTCTGTGGTCGACCCCTAAAGGACTTGGAAGGTTGTGGTTTGGAGGGAAGAGACTTATGGCATGGGATAGAGGACGAGCGATAGCGAGTTCTCTATCCCATGTCCATAATAAAGACCAAAGTCCAAGTCCATAATAAAGACCTTTTTATTCAAAGTTTAGACTTGGTATGACCAGGGACTAGGCCAACTACCACCGTCCTAATGGGAGATTCATGAAATTTTGTGGTCAGGAGTGAAAGGTATCCTAGGTTTTAAATTGACTGCTTTCTGAGGTCGATATTTAAATCCGAATAAATAAATGTTCCTTGAAGAGATTTGGGAATCCAACTTGCTTTTGCAGACAATGGCTAGAAAGGAAGGGAATGGAAGGGTTTGGTTTGTTTGAACAGCATTAACAAATACAAATGATCCTAGGGGTGTGGGGTTCAGCCCGAAAACAGAGTAGACAGGAGAGGGATAGATCTATGAAGTTTTGGTTCAGTTTATTGGGGTCCGACGTTTTGGGCACATTTGCCCTTTTTCAAGGATCTAGGCTATGAAATAATAATAGGATAAATAAAAATGATACCTAATTCCCTGTAACCCAATCACTTCAGTGGTCATTGCAATTAATGTTATAGGCTATTATTATATAATACATGTACATGTGACTACAGTCTACCAGTGCTGATGTGCGCTAAGCGCGTTAAGACAGCGCTGTTTTGGTGCGCGTTATGTCTCCCTGTTGTTTGCATGTTATATCGCAGAGTGAAGCTATATATAGCGGCCGCACCTGTCCCGAGCGGGTAGCAAGGCAAGGTGTGACAGTGCTAGAAGAGCGTTTATCGCGGGCCGAGTGTTAAAACGCACTGTTTAGGCTAACATATCGCAGTGTGTGTGTGCATTGGGAAGCCACTTTTAATTCATTTTATCAGATAAAATTACATTATTACGAAATAATTATGGTACATCCAGTCATAGAAACACTAAATAATAAACAAGCCACTTTTAATTCATTTTATCAAATAAAATTACATTATTACGAAATAATTATGGTACATCCAGTCATAAGTGTACAGCAGCAGTGACCAATTCCTGGTTGCGTGTATATTAACCTAGGCCAAGTATTCAATTACAGGCACCACTTGTACGTTTAGGGCATATTAATAATAACAAGGTACCTTCGCAAGACCCAAGGTCTTTCTCCTCGTCCTCGTCCCCACACCCACACTTGCCTCACGATCACCTGCCACCAATTGGCTAGCTGGCACTACCTGGAGAATAGTATATAGTCAGGGAGCACAAGGCCCAAAATGGGGGTGTTGCTAAACATTTTGGTTAGAGCTTGACAACACATACCACCATATAGCATTCATACTGGCCTATAAGAAAACCATTGTTGTCATTCTGGCATTTTGTTTATTCTATGGTTTCCATGGCAACAGAAGCAAAAAATGGAAATTCTGAGGTAAAATTACTTAAATGAACCTCAGTCGGAGTGTGAATAACCTCAGTCGCAGTGTGAATACTTTGATATTTTGGGAATATATTGACATCCAAATTGCACATTAAAATTGTTATGACATTTGACCTTTGATCAAGGTCAAGGTCACATTTATCAAGGTCAAACCCAGAAAAAGGCCCACAAAATGCCATTTCCCCTCAAACATATTCCACCCTCAGTAGGTAATTTATTGCTCTATCTGTATAATTTGGTTCTAGAAAATTGCCAAAGTATCATTAGTAAGAGATTCGCCTACTAAAAGTTGCTAAGGTACAATACAATTACCATAGCAACTAGAAAACTACAAAAAAAATGCATAGCTCCTGTTGCCATCAAGGAGGCCAGTAATACGAGTTGGCCAAATATGGATGCCCTTCCAAGAAAATATTTTTGGGGAGAATGACCATTAACAGTGGGTATATGTTGAATATGAAGTGTATTTCCAATTTCATTCCTAATATTCTAATTAAATATCTTTTTTTTGTTGTTGCCATGTTCTGGAATTTTGGTCACTTATAGAATACTTAATGGGAAAACTAATATATTGTAGCAATTGACCTTTGATGAAAGGTCAAGGCCATTTTTCCAAGGTCAATATCATATCAAACTAGGAAAAAACGGCATACCTTGTGTTGCCATAAAGAGGGCAAAAATAGGGGTACGCCAGATATGGATGCTCGTCCTCAGAAATATTTCTTATTGAGAGCCACTGTTTACAGAGGATAAATATTGAATATGAAGTATATTTTCATTTTCATTCCTAATATCCTTATTAGATATAAATTTTTGGCTGTTGCCATGTAAACCGTTCTGGAAAATAGGGAAGAATTGATGGGATAACAAAAAGTTGTATAATTCAAAGGATATTTTACTTAGAATTCTGGAATTTTGCTCATTTATAGAATATTTGATGGGACAACAAATATATTGATGCAATTGACCTGGATGAAAGGTCAAGGTCATTATTCCAAGGTCAATGTCATGTTCTTATTGGCACTCAATATACATGATGGTCCATCCAAGATGCTGTGTCCACTGGGGAGACATCAGACTAAAACTTAGTTGCCAACACCCCTGACTTATGATTCAGTGCTAAAATTCAACAGATGCTTGACAGCTTGCTGGGTTCATTAGTGTGACTTATCTAGCCATAAGGCTGCCTGTCTGGCATCTCCTCAGTGGACACATGATCTAAGGGGCCATTTCAGACCTGAAATGGGTGAGGTGGCTCTGTGAGAGTCTTCTGTAATACAGGTTTTTTAAAGAATACACATTCATCAATTGATTGATAATGTGCAAGAAGTAAAATGTCATATTGATGCATAAAATGCCCATTAGATATGATTTTGGGGGTGTAACCATGGTTACAGATAGTGTAAATGATGATGAAATAATATAGGGAGATATATAGCTACATGGACACAACACTTTTTGGTGATTACGGACAAAATATTCTCTGATCTGGTCAGAAAAGCAAGTGAATGTGACAATCTATAGACTCCGGAGGGCATAACAAGGCAAATGAACCCTAGGAGCTGGGCTCTTTGGTTAAAAAAGGATGAAACATGTGACTTCGATGCTCACTTCATACTAGACGGTGTGGTCAATGGCTTTCACCCAGTCAATCCGGGCTCGTTGGTTTGGTCGTATTCATGTGAGAATTATAGTTTGTGTTACCTGGCCAATGATGAGGAGAAGATTTCAGACATTTTCATTGCCCAACTCAACCAGGGGAAATTATCTATTGTCAAGAATCAACCTTTTTGCATCCATGCCATCGGTGCCATGTTTAAAAAGAATGGTAAGATTTGACCGATCACAGACTGCAAATGCTCCTTGACCGCCTCTATCAACAACTACACCGACAAGGTGTTTTTTTTTGTTCAGTTATGTTACAATTGATGATGTTTTGTGTGACATAACCAAGAACTGTTTCTTAGCCACCTCAGACATTAAAGCAGCATATAGATCACTATTGGTTAGCCCAGAAGATTGCAAGTTCTTTGGCATTAAATGGTGCTTGAATGGAATAAATGTCTTTCTACAAGATAATGCCGTCTGTTTTGGGGCTTGTGCTGCCCCTTTCGTCTTCACAAGGGTCAGCGATTCAGTCACTCATATGATGCAACATTGTGAATACAAGTGCTTTTCATATGTCAACGATTTTTGTTTAATCTGTGACTCCTGGAAAAAGGCCAATGAAGGTCTGTTGCTGCTCATACAGTGTTTACATGACCTGGGTTTCTACATCGAATGGCCAAAGCTAGAATCTAATGCATCAGTTTCCTGATTGATTCTGGTCATATGACTGTTCAACTCCCCCCAGATAAATTGACCAAGTTGAAAGAAACGTTGGATTTTTTCTGGGGTCGAAAATACACCAATAGGAAACAGCTACAAAAACTTTTGGGCTACATTTGTCATTACTCTAAGGTCATCCAGGGTGGCAGGGAACACAGCTTCAACCTATTTGCTTTACTCAAGGTCAACCTATTTGCTTTAATCAAGGGCATTGGTGTCAGGAGAAGAATAGCCCTAAATCATCAATTTTTGGACTATCTTAAATGGTAGAGAGAATTTTCACTCATTTAGTTGTTTTTGTTTCCTTGATAGCAGCTGGGGACCTAATGATCTGATCTGTGTCAGAACCAAAGGAGGTTTTGCCTACAAATACACCAATATCCAGGGTGGAGATTTATTCTCTGCCAGTGCTTATCTTGATGACAGATCATTTGTATGTGGAAATAATACGTGTGTCATGCTGCTACCAAAAATCCAGTGTTCGTGACCTTGCTATTATATGGTCAGCCATTGGTCATCATTGTGACTTAATGAAGAGTTCAGTCGTCAATGTGTTTTGTGAAAATAAAATGGCTTTGAATCTGATATGTTGTAGGCAACTCACATGTTCACACTCTGCCTTCATCCTATGTGATATTATGTACTGGAAATGAAGATATGATATCGTCCGTAATACTAGACCTGCTTCTGTTTTTCAGAGAAGCTAGCTTTGAGGGTTGAATGTCTGAAACTGGAAGCTTTGGCCTTGTCTACTTGTGTCGACCCATACATGGTGAGCCTCTTCATGGCTTTTTTGGTGGAAGATTACTGTTATTTGTCATTGAATAATACGTTGTCAGCCATTAATTATTTGTCCAAACTCAACCAAGGTATGGATCTTCATGATGACTTCACTCTTAGTGTGGTGATGTCCAGGGCAAAAAGGCGTTTAGG
This sequence comes from Sthenelais limicola, assembly GCA_942159475.1. Classification (NCBI taxonomy): domain Eukaryota; kingdom Metazoa; phylum Annelida; class Polychaeta; order Phyllodocida; family Sigalionidae; genus Sthenelais; species Sthenelais limicola. The sequence goes on from OW804095.1 coordinate 84,069,966, forward strand.
ATTTAATCAAGCCCAAAAGATCCCATATTTCCAGACGATTTGTCAAGAATATTCCAGCAAGTTGACTTGTCATCGCCATCAGAGTTTACTACCTGGGTGGGCATGGTCTGCGCATATCATACTCTGTTGAGAAAATGCCATATATTCTCCTCCAAGCCAGACGACCATCTTCTGCTTCGTTCATGTATAACATATGAATCTTGGGGAATTATTATCAATGTGACAAGTTCTAAGACCATACAATATTAAGATAGAGTGTTGAATATTCCAGTCGCATGATCAGTGGTGATTTTTTTTGGTCCATTGGCTGAAATTGTTATATGAACGCTTTCCTGGATGTGTTAATTCTCCTTTGATTTCTCATGCTGGCAATCCAGTGCCCTATACTACAGCCTTGGCATTACTTAAGAAATGGTCGAATAGAGCTGGCATCAATGAGGACATTGGCATGCATGGGTTAGGTCAGGGAGCTGCAACCTACATGCACATGAAAGGCTTTCCCCTGGAGGAAAAATCGGGGGATTGGAAGTCTCTTTGTGTGCTTGGTTATGTAACTCCTCTCTCTCACTGTGTCAACCTTGAAAAAACCCTAGCAGCTTCTCTCTCCCAATTCTTGTCTTAATTATTGGAAAATATCATAAACTGGTTGGGAAGTAATACAATTTTGCTCCCACGAGAGAGATACCATTCCACGTCTGCCTTTGTTGTTTCTTCATGTTGTTTGACTTTGAGTTTATAATCAATATAAAGCTTAAAAATGAAAAGGTCTACTGTATAATGACATTAAAAAATGTTATTTTGCTAAAGTATATCAATGTAGACCAGCTATGAACAAAGATCCTCTAGGCCTACTTCACCTAGTCAGTCAGAAGTTTGTTTGTTTTGATTTTGCAAAGCCACTCAGACCCGAGTTCTTCTGTAAAAGTCACCAATCATTCCCGCTAGTAGTAATCAACCCCTCATTTCCAATTCAATGTTAATCAGGCCCAGGGACACGGCAGGGACTGTGGAGGATGTGTGTCCATGTGAGGCCTCCTGCAGAATCAAACTTGTGTAGTAAGTGAACCTTGACATGGTGGTCAGACAAGAGATGCTTTCTTCACATTTGAATATTGTTAACCTTTGAGAGTGCATATCAGCAAAGAAGATGATTCCCAATCTTGTATAGCTGAGGTGGTTAAATGCTGCAAACTAGGAGATTCATAGTGCTGCATATCCTAAAATAGAATGCCATAAGGTGGCAGTGATTTTTTTAGCACTTTTACTACCCTTCTTGGTTGTATTTGTAAAATGTTTATAAAAATAGCTCCAGCTGCAGTGAGGGCAGACTGTATTCCAGCATTGCATCTGACGCTATCAGTTGGGTCAGTGGCAGTGTCTCTTGGGCCAACAGGCATAAACTTGCCTGCCTGTGGGTGGTTACCTTTGGGTGCTGGGCATTCTGCTTAGCCAAGTGGTCTACCATTTCTTCAACCAACAATTTTGGTTTTGGCATAGCATTATATCCGAATTATATCACCAATTGAAACCCTCCACCAGTGATAAGACTTCTACCATAAACACTAATTGACTGTATGTTTAATTAATGAACAAGAGAACTAGGAGCTAGCTTTTGTGCAATTACATCCAAGCAAGGATCTATTAGTACCTTCAATTCAACAATTGTATTCCTTGCATGAGTCAGCTCAAACATTTACCTGAATTCAGTGTCTTGGTTTAGTCAATTATTGTTTAATGTTTCAATCAGGTTCTTTGATATCATAGGTTTGGCAGGTTCAGTTGGCATTGTCGTTCCTCATATTTAAGAAGTCATGTGGTTGAGGGATTGGATGGGTAATTCCTGAACTAATAAGTTTCATCAGCCTGCCACCAGGTGTGAGTATAATACTATGCACTCTCCAGTGGGGTGTACCCATACATTTGTACACATGAAGATATAACAGAGTGTGTATCACTCCAGTTTCTTTGTCAGTAATGAATCTGTGTTGCTCCCATTCTTTGAGATGGGAATCCGGGTATTTATAGGTGGCGCTATGATTGGCGGTAAGCGCTCAGGTGAATACAACAGCTGAGTCCCATTGCCGCTAATACTGAAATACCTGTTTTCAACCCCTTTGAAATATAACATAAATGGGTCAAAATGCTATGGAGACATCAATTATTGTTCATACATTGCAGTCACTTGTTCCGTTTGGCCGACAATTGTGTATAATTTAACCCATTGAGGATGAGCTGATGCTTCAAAGCATCAACGTCAAGATGGCAATGGGGACGGGCTTATGCCTCAAGGCATCACACCTAATTTGGTGCAGGGGACGGGGTGATGCCTCAAGGCATTCTTTTTTATATGAATTGAAGGGGGCATAACTTAATGAAAAATGAACGGATTTTGATGAAATTTAAAATATATGTATAAAAACATACTAGAAATATTTTTATAGGTATGTTGTCATGGAGACAATAGGGTCCCTTTGTGTGCCAACCTATCCAAGATCACCTATCCCTAACCCTATCAGTTAGGTATAGGGGTCATTAGCGTCCCACCCATCTCATTTAGAGGATTAGCAGTAGTGCAAGTCCACACCTACAGCTTGCAGCAGAGCCCGGGTGGTGCATCGGCACCCTGCCTCCACAGGTCCTGTGCAGTGGTAGTGGGACCAGTCGGCCTTTTGGACCTTCAGAGAGGGGTCAGTTCCGACATGAATCATACATGGAAAAACAACATTTGCTCAGAAATCTTGGGTTGACATCTTCATGAAACACATAAATTACAACATGAACTCATTTTTTATCATTAATAACGGCTGGATTTTGCAACAGATGGATGGGAAGGATAGGTATGTCCTTTCCCTATTGAAGGCCCTCGTTAGGTGAAAAACCTATGCTATGAGGCCATCAAAGTACACCAAAACTGATGACGTCACAGGACCACATGACCGGTGTAACAGTTCTAAATTACCCCCCTCATCTAATATACCCCCCGGTAATTTAGACCTTAGGTTTAAATTACCCCCTCTAGGTTAAATTACCCCCCTTTGTTTCATTGATAATCTTACACCAACACTTCCAAAAGAACATAATTATTGGGAGAGAAGGTCATATCTAATGTTTATGGGAAAAAATTAAAGATGGGTGAGGGTCTAATAATGAAATGTATTGTAATTCTGTATAATAATCCTTTTTTCTTTTTATTTATTTAAACTGAAAATATTATTGTAACTGAATGACCATGGGAGCTTATTGCAAATAAAAAAGCAAAACAACAAAAATCTATTCAGTTCTGTCTATCAGGCCTGTACTCTATTCATTTTTTACTTTATTCATTATTACTTTTCTTCTCATAATTAAAAGAATTCATGTTTCAATGGGGGTACATCAGTACTAGATTGGTAACACATACTGGGGGTATATTAGACCTAGGTTTAGTTTCCCCTTTAGGGGTACTTTGAACCTAGTGGGGGTACATTTAACCTAGGTCTAATATACCCCCGGGGGTACATTGAAACTGGAGGGGGTATATCCAACCTAGGTCTAAAGTACCCCCGGGGGTATATTGGACCTAGGTCAAATGTACCCCCGGTACATTAGACCTAGGTTAGTTATACCGGGGGGTACACCTGATGGGGGGTACATTAGACCTGCTACACCTGTAAAGGTATAGGTGAGGTTGGATAGGTTGGCATGCTAAGGGTCGCTAATAATGATGACGTCTTAACTTATATACGTAAATGCTGGAAAGTGAATTTGGAGCAAGGTTGCCGCCATATTGCACCCAATTGGGACCCATTATTCTAATTATTGAAGACCAAATTCTAGAAAAATATGATCAATAACTGTTTACATCTATTAAACGATGTACATATGACACATATTATTTAAAGAAAATATTCTTAAAGTTTTTTTAAACCCTAATCCGCATGTTAAACACCCGTCCTGATGCCCCAAAAGGAGGAAAAGGGCCCCCGTCAGCCAGGCCAAATATGTGTAAACTGCCCCCGCCTTGAATGGGTTAAGAAATCGAAAAGTTGGAGATTGGAAAGTTGGAGGTTTTAAGCTTGGTTGCTATGGTTGTCAAGAGACAGAGTCCCCCATGGCCCGGCCCACTGCCTGGCAGTGGAGTGAAAGTAAACAATGGGTGAAATCTCAGCATTACTGTAGATTTTAGGCAATAAATGTTGCTGAGATGTTGCGTGTTCATGATAAATATATTTTATGATATGGAATTAATATTATATGGCTGGATATATATGTTGCCTGCTGTATATATTGGTATATATATCAAGTAAGTGAACCAGGGGCTGCTGGCTAGCACCCCCACCCCACCTAGTGGCTGGAGAGTGTCCCCTTCACTCTCCACTCGAGCCGACCACGGACTGGTCTTACCTGGCTGAAAGACTGAACTGAGCATTTATTTTTCCTTTTTTTCCTTTGAATTCAAATAAAGGGCAGTATCGGCTGCCGGCATCGAGCAATTAATCAAGTATTAATCAAGATCATCAAACTCAGATTATATATGATTAATTTTCAAAGTTGGAGAAAATCAGTTCATTCCTGACTTGTGAATGCACTGTCACATGACCAGTTGAGCGGAGGCCGTCTCAAACAATGAGAGAGTGAGTGAGTGAGATTGGTTGCTTTATACCCTTATCAACACATTTAATATGGTTATATCAAGGGCGGGAGAGCTGAGAGGGAGGCAGTTTATGATCATACCCAGGAAATAGAGATAGAGAAGAAGGGCGAGAGAGACAGGGAAAAGAGACAGAAAGGCACTTTATGGTCATACCCAGGACCCTTCTCAAAGAATGTCTGAAGAACATTTTGTTTTGACATTTATAATGATGTAGCAGACAACCCTTTCTAGTGTTTTGCATCATGATTGATGCTCTTGGCTTTTGAAAACCAACACTTGACTGTGAGCCCATATCTCAATGTTAATGTCAATTGATTATTGGAACTTCATTGTAAAATGTACTGATCACTCAACTGTTGTTATTACAGAAGTGCTGTATAAGAATACTAAATAAAAAAAAATAAAAAAAAATATTTAGGACAAGTTGAGTTGAATTTGACCTTGAAAAATGACCTTGACCTTTCATAAGGGTCAGCTTATACCTCATAAACATCTTTGCAATCAATTGCTCTACCTACCAGCCAAATTTCAGAATTCTAAGTAATATACCTCCCAACTTATTGTACCATTTGTTGTCCCACGATTGTCTCATCATCATTAACAGTATCCGGAACCATGGTTACACCCCCAAAGTCATATCTAATAGGCATTTTATGCATCAATGTGACATCTTACTTATTGCTCATTATTAATCAATTGATGAATGTGTATTCTTTCAAAAGTCTGTATTACAGAAGACTCTCAATAAAAAGCCACCTCACCAATTTCAAGTCTGAAATGGACCCTGACATGGCCCATTCTTTACATTGAGTGCCAATAAGAACATGACATTGACCTCGGAATATTGACCTTGACCTTTCATCCAGGTCAATTGCATCAATATATTTGTTGTCCCATCAAATATTCTATAAATGAGCAAAATTCCAGAATTCTAAGTAAAATATCCTTTGAATTATACAACTTTTTGTTATCCCATCAATTCTTCCCTATTTTCCAGAACGGTTTACATGGCAACAGCCAAAAATTTATATCTAATAAGGATATTAGGAATGAAAATGAAAATATACTTCATATTCAATATTTATCCTCTGTAAACAGTGGCTCTCAATAAGAAATATTTCTGAGGACGAGCATCCATATCTGGCGTACCCCTATTTTTGCTCTCTTTATGGCAACACAAGGTATGCCGTTTTTTCCTAGTTTGATATGACATTGACCTTGGAAAAATGGCCTTGACCTTTCATCAAAGGTCAATTGCTACAATATATTAGTTTTCCCATTAAGTATTCTATAAGTGACCAAAATTCCAGAATTCTAAGTAAAATATGCTTTGAACTATTCAACCTTTTGTCATCCCATGAATTTTCACCTGAATTCCAGAACCGTTGCCATGGCAACAAAAAAAAAAGATATTTAATTAGAATATTAGGAATGAAATTGGAAATACACTTCATATTCAACATATACCCACTGTTAATGGTCATTCTCCCCAAAAATATTTTCTTGGAAGGGCATCCATATTTGGCCAACTCGTATTACTGGCCTCCTTGATGGCAACAGGAGCTATGCATTTTTTTCGTAGTTTTCTAGTTGCTATGGTAATTGTATTGTACCTTAGCAACTTTTAGTAGGCGAATCTCTTACTAATGATACTTTGGCAATTTTCTAGAACCAAATTATACAGATAGAGCAATAAATTACCTACTGAGGGTGGAATATGTTTGAGGGGAAATGGCATTTTGTGGGCTTTTTTCTGGGTTTGACCTTGATAAATGTGACCTTGACCTTGATCAAAGGTCAAATGTCATAACAATTTTAATGTGCAATTTGGATGTCAATATATTCCCAAAATATCAAAGTATTCACACTGCTCATCTCCGACTGAGGTTCATTTAAGTAATTTTACCTCAGAATTTCCATTTTTTGCTTCTGTTGCCATGGAAACCATAGAATAAACAAAATGCCAGAATGACAACAATGGTTTTCTTATAGGCCAGTATGAATGCTATATGGTGGTATGTGTTGTCAAGCTCTAACCAAAATGTTTAGCAACACCCCCATTTTGGGCCTTGTGCTCCCTGACTAATAGACTATATATACTACAAGATTATGAACAGCGCACAGTGACAGTACAAACACGAGTCATGTAGTCATATACGCTAGTACCGATAGTGACAGATAGTGACTGTCACAGATTACTTTTGCCAGCGATATCACTATAAGCGGCGAAAGACAACAAACATCAAGAATACAAATGACATCTCCAGAGTTCACACTAACATGTTACAAGTATTGACAAACTGCAGATTGGTAAATGAAGGCTCAAACTCACTTTCTTCGCCGACTGACCACTTCCACGCTTCGGGCGACCCATCTTGTTTGTGAAGGTCAAGGTCAAATGCGACTGGAACGCCATCTGTGATTAGCCTCGGGCACCGAGCAGTTGATAGGATCGGCGCGCGCCCCGACGCATCAGGACTGTGCTCCCGATTATCCATTTTTTTTTAGGCCATTGTTTTAAGGCCTCCCGATGGCTCGGGAAGCTCTCCCGAGCCATCGGGACAGCTCCCGGCGCATCGGCCACAGACCCAAACCATGAAGCGATTATAGAATTCACGTCCAAAATCGGGACAAATCTTTAATCAGGCAGACCCAGGAATTAAACTCTTCCCGATTGCGGAAAATCAATGCCGATCTGAGTAATTTTGCCATCGGGGATATTCCCGATTGCTAAAATGACTCCCGATTGAACTCCCGATTGATCGGGACGGAAAGTTAAATCCTAAAATGGATCGGGAGCAGTTAAATCGGATCGGGACAAGTTAAATCGGCACAAATTGGCTCAGGTGTGTAAAGCCCCCTTGTACTGGAGAAAACAAATTGTTGATATTCATGTGGGCCCGTAATGCATTACACAAAAAATGTTCTAAAATTTGTTATGGTAATGGGACTAACGCAATAGGTCTTAAGTTAGTGAATCGCCTTAAATTTCCTGCTTTAGGTAAAGGTGTGATTGAATACTCCTTCCACTCTTGTGGGATATTACATAGTTTGACACAGTCATTTAACAGCTTCGTTAATTGTGGTATTATACAGGAGAAATAGAACTTTGGGATGTTGGAGTTTACCCAGTTCAAGCCACTGCTTTTGCTGATATTGATATCATGTAGTGACTTAGCTGCGTATACAATACCACACACACACACACACAGTGCATTGCCAAATTTGTAAAACTCTTACCCAAATATAAATTTAACATCTGACGCCTTATTTTTTTAATTTCAGGAATACATGAGCTGCGTCAGGCGATTTGTAAATTCCATGCAAGATTTGATAACTTAACCAACCTCGATCACAATGATGTCATCGTAGGCCCCGGATCGAAGGAGTTAATATACTTAAACATGATGGTGTTTAATGGAGGTATGGGTATTCCTTTCATCTATCCTATACAACACATTTATAACGTTTTTATTGTTTTTTATTGACTCATTAAATTTGGATTACATGCAACAACCAAAACGTAATACATAACGTAATCTCGTTCTATCTTAACTATTTCATGCCAATTGCAGTTATACAAAATATTTGTTTTCTGTCTATATTCAACCTTGCAGAAAACATTATTTATGTTCCGGGGATTCTTCATAGCAAGATTATTATGAGAATCAAGACATGTATCTTATCTAGTGTTAAGGGAAAGTCACCTCTTAAATGGCCCGACTTGCGTTGTCTCAACCATTCTATTTTTTATGTAGAATGAGTACAGAAAAGAAAGGAGAAAACTTTAACATGGTCGCCTACGTGGTATATTCATTGCGGTTACATGAAAATAGAAATCAAAGATGACATGACAAAAATGTGGTGCATGGACTGTTGGAATAGTTTGGTTATACTGTAATAAAAGTATTTAAGATATACTAAAGGACCCCATTGCCTTCAGTTACAATACCTTAATGTAGCGTGTAGCAAATAGTCCTCATAGAGAGTTTAATTGGTATCTTTTATGTTATCGTTGACTAAAACTTTAAGAATGAAATGAAAAAGAAAGGGCTCTGCATTACAGATATCATGGTGATATCACCATCATGGACCACATATAAACCTCAGGCGTTGTTGGCACACCACAAACCAATCATTATAGAAACCAATATGGAAAATGAGTGGCGTATCACCCCAGAAGCAGTAGAAAAGGTAACAATTTCATCCAACTGCATGTTTGATCCGTATACTTCCACAATACTTGTAACCATTGAGATATATATGGCAAGCCATTTGTGTAATGATTCGAAAACACTGTTTATTGCTTGATAAACACTGTACATTTATCCACCTAAAACACTGTTTTTCAATTGAAAACCTTCTGGAGGAGAAACAATGTTTATCAAGTAGAACCAGCGTTTCTGGAGGAGAAACAGCGTTTCTGGAGGAGAAACAGCGTTTCTGGAGGAGAAACAGTGTTTATCGAGCAGAAACACTGTTTCTGGAGAAGAATCAATGTTTATCAAGTTTCTGTAGGGGAAACATTGTTTCAGGAGGAGAAACACTGTTTCTGGTGGAGAAACAGTGTTACAGGAGGTGAAACAGTGTTTTTTGATATGAAAAAATTGGTATCAAGCTGAAATATTGTTTTGGTTGATATACAAGGTTTCTTCAAACAACTCTGGGTATCGAACAGAACGCTGGTTTACCTTTTTTCAATAGAAAAACACTGTTTATCAAGCTTAAACATTGTTTATCAATTGAAAAACTGTTTCAGCTTGATAAACAGTGTTTTTCTATTTAAATGTTAATAACACTCGAAAGACAGAGTTTTGAGGTTAAACATTGTTTTTCAATTGAAAAACAGTGTTTTAGGTTGAAAAACAGTGTTTTAGGTTGAAAAACAGTGTTTTAGGTTGAAAAACAGTGTTTATCGAGTGATAAACAGTGTTTATCAGATTATTACACAAATGGCTTACCATAGATATATATTTTGTTTGAAAGTTTTGATACTGATCAGACAGGTCGAAGGTCTCCCTAATTTTAATTCAAATTTGCTATCTGTACCATGCAGGCCATTCAAAATAACCAGATGAAAGCAAATAGGATTTTGATATTCTGCAATCCTGACAATCCCAGTGAGTATGTTTTGAAATTGATTACACACATTCCCACGTTACAAGTGCATATAGGCTGTACACTTATAAATAACCTCCCTTCATGACTCCTACAAGCCTTCGATATTGAACAATCTGTCTATGAGTTGCTATAAAGTAATCAACATAACTAATAATGCACAAGACAGAGGGCGATTGTAATAAGTTTAGACAAATGCAATGAGATATCGATAGGACATTGCCCGGTGTGGTTGCCTGAAAATGTACAATTCATCCTTCAACAACCCTCTCAAATAACCCAAATTGATGGGGGAATAGGTCGAAATACAGTTTAACATATAACTGAACAGATTGTTTGAATCAAGGCATTACTAAATATACCCAGATATACCTAGCTAGTATTTACCATTCAGCCTGTACTAATTAGGATTTAGTAGATGGTTAGAACTTTAGTTCCTGATTATCTGCCAGCTGTTCATGGTATCACTGGGTGAAGTCACCAAAACTATGCTCAAATTAAATATCATATATAGTTTACGAAATTCGGGAAAGAATCACGAGAATGAAAGGAATTCGTTTGTACTGTGTTTATTACCCAAGGTATAGAGTTACAATGGTATTGTCCTTGAATTAGGGTGCTTAATTTGGACAACAGAAGTATCTTGGTCCATGGCACGGCACAAGTCCATAGTGTTAAGCAACGGCTGGATCCCCTTGCGGAGGTAGTAGTATCCTCCGCCTACTGCCCATCGGAGGGTGTCTGCAGTGCTATCGGCACAATGACGTGTGTCGCCCTCTGACGGAAGCGGCTGGAATTGGTGGTCGTCTTCGGCTCCAGTAGAAGTGCCCCCACTGTTGTAGCCTGGTTGTAGGTGTAGATGGACAGCAGCGTTGATGTTATGATATATTTGGGATATACACTGCCCCCTCACTAGTTGGAGTTGAGGAGGTCCATGAGAACTAGTTATGTAGGGTCCGCTGTGGCACCAAGGAGATCTCTTCAGCCCTAGACCATTGTGTGCAGCGGGGCACAGGTTTTGCCACTCCGCCGCACAGGTCCTAGAGCCATTCCTTTGCTCGCCCCCAGGGTCGCAGCCTTTAATGGCCTAAAGAGGCCGGCAGACATGCCTGTTTGTTCAAAGGTGTAAAAATTTATTATTAAAAGCAAGATCGGTGAATGAAACCGATCTCATGGGTAAAAACCTCCACCTGCGAAGAAAAGTGTATTCACACCCCTCCTGCTGTGGGATGAACCCACACAAGACCGCAGCCTCGGTGCGACGCCCTGGCACTCACGAAGAGTTTCAGAGAGACTCCACATCCTTATCCCTTGCCTCAGCTTCCGCCTTTGAAATGTTGTGCAGGGACATGGCTCCAATGAGAGCTTTGTAAAATGCATTGAAGCGTCTGGGGACGGAGACCACATTGTCTTCCTGTCCCAGGGAATCGTAGATCACCCCGTAGTCAGAGTCCGATTCCTGTAGAAGGTCCTGCTTGGTTGAGTCTCATATTTCTCCAGACTTGTCCGAACCGGCCCCTATGGTACCAGTCTCCTCTTTGGTTTGATCACCCTTTCCAGGGAAAGGGGGAGGCATTGGGTGATCCTGTGCCCCATTCCTGGCACTATCAGTTACCAAATCCGCGGATTTGGGCTCTGATCGTACCACCACTTTCTCCACGGGTGTAGTAAGTCGTTCTTTCGCGGTTTCAACCACAAAAGGTAACGGCTCCTCACGGCTTCTGGAGGACGGCCTGATAACGCTGTTCGTCTATCTTAGCTTTCTGGTGGAGGGCCTCTTCTTCACAGAGTTTCCATTCCAGAGCCTCCTTCACCAGGCGTTTATTGCAGAGTTCATCTTTACGCTTTTTGCAAAGGTGCTCATACTCCATATTCCGCGAACCCTCATAAGCCAGCCAACGGTTAGTCTCTTGAGCCTTCATATGAGCGTTGTACTTGTCTTGCAAGTCTACCTCCATCTCGCATTCTGTGGAACGGGATGGAGTCGCTTCCGCAGTGGCAGGCCGACCTGAGGAAGGCTTCATCGCAGCAGAAGTTGCATGAGCAACCGTCGGGACGACATCATTGGAAGGACCGCCATGGTCGATTCCTCCGAAGTGGGGTGTCGGTCCCTGGTGATCTGACGGGAGGAAGCCTGGGGTAGGTTGCCCCTTTAGTGCCTTCTCCGGCAACTCGCAAACCTCCTTCTTTTGTTGCTGAAGTCGTAAGACCGGATTTTCAGGAGTAGTCTCCGCCTTTCGCACGGTTGGAGACAGAGGCTTCGCTAGACGCTGCGCCACCTGGGCTCATAGCCCAGGGCTCATAGCAGAGTTACCTCAGCGTGAAGCTCCTTGTTCTCCTGGCAAAGTCCTAATCCTCTCAACCAGGAGTTCTTGCTCTGTCAGTGAATGGTTCACATCATCCATGAGCTGGGCGATTTCTGTCTGGCTGTCAACCAGAAGGGCTTGAAGGGCTAACCGGAGGACCACCAGCTGGCAAGCTCGCGAAATATCAGCTCTGTCTACTGGTGGAGGAGGTGCCTGAACCATGACCATCGGTTTCTTCATCTTGACACGGACCTGGGGGTCTGGCTCTGACGTCGTGGTTGCCAACCGTTTTCCCTCTGTCGCTGCAGGTGGTGTATGGCGGGACGTCTGGAGGACCGTAAGGCCCCCAGACACCCCTGGCAACAGGGGGAATTCTGCCTCCATGTTAGACATGGACAGAATTATGAACCCTTCAGTCCAGGCATTCTTGGAAGGAGGCGGTGCAGGAAAGAATTCCTTCTTCGCCTTCTTTACGGAAGGTTTCTCAGAGTCAGATTTCTCTGACGTCTTCTTCTTCCATTTCCCTTTCGTAGAGCGTTTGGGCTTTTTCAAGTCCTTCTCTACAGGGTAGCGAGACGTGAACTTTTGTTCCGTCGCGTTGCGAATTACAGCCGCCGCAGTCGTGGAGGGAAGGTGTAAAGTGCTCTTGTATCCCCATTGAGGCACAAAAGACACGCCGTTCTTCGCGAGAGCAGGCATGATCCACTTGAGCACTGCCGTCCGCGACAGTTTGTGCGGAGCCTGGGACCCGTGGGCCACCAGGTCGGAGTGACAGTCCGCAGCGACAGTCCACAGTTTTATCAGACACACCTGAGTAGGGGTGACCAGTGTGTGCACCTCGCACAGATGCCTCGTGAAAAGTAGCCTTGACTTAAAAGTCTGCGGCATACCCACCAGGAATTTGGTTCTGCACAGCAGAAACGAGCAGTGACAACCCTCTTCGTACAGCAGCATTGCCATCTGTAGCTTGCGGTCGGCCTTGTATGAATACTGTAGAGATCAGCATTTCACAGAGTTTTCCATGGGTTGGTGCACTGCACAAAGAGTTCTGTGTACTCTTTCATTGATACTGTCTTGTGGTGTTCGGGACAGTCGTAGAAGCGGTCGACCTCCAATGGGCCTTAAACTGCCTCTCTGCGCTCTTGCTTGGTGGTTGGATGGAGAGGCAGAACGGGCTTCTTATCCTCCCCCCACTTTAGCTTCTTTGCCGCGGCGTTGAGCGCTTTGTGCCGGTGGTACTTATGAGTATTGGGGTCTTTTTGACCTTCCGTCGCAGAACTGTCATCCAAGTCTGGATGGGCCGTCAATCTCCCGTTCGAGTTGTTTGAGTTGTCCGCCGCAGGAGTTCCGTCGTTGTCGCTCATGAGAGCGGGACAAAAGGGCTACCTTGCGGTAGAGACCGATACGAAACAGCCCCTTCGTTTCTTACTTGCGATGCCTGTTCGTGGCACAAACCAACCAGTGGTATCCGACCTGCAACACAAAAGAGAACACACTCTAATCACACTAACCCAACCATGAACGGCCTAACTAGTACACTGCTGAGAGAGAGGGTATGCAGCGACCAACCACAAATTAATTGCTTGTTCCCTTCCCTCACAGCAGTTATATAGCCGGCCGCCCACCTGGGACTACTCACTCGCACCTAAGGTGTTGGCATCACTCACAAAGATTCATTTGTCGTGGCAGGCATTCATGAACAGCCGCCCCGACCTAGTGGTTGACACTACTCACAACACATATCTGGTAATTTTCGTGTCTCCACTTGTGTACAGCTCTTTTATTTATAACATCGCACTGGTTCACCCTTAAGGACACAAAACTAGGTCAGATACACCCCACCTGGTGGCGATAGAATCAGCAACCAAAACCACTGGCCGTGCGTTAATGTCACCTCCTCACACATGGCGGGCAGCTTTAAAGCTAACTATCGAAACCGATGAGTTTGGCAATGCCTTATAACTTCTTATTAAAACAGGGTATTCCCATCAAAGTTAGTTCATCGCCGTCACCTTGCATCACTTGAGAATAGAGGTTAGTTGTCAATGGCCAATCCAGTATGGAAGGAGGCCTTTGACTAAGTTGGTTGGACACAAACCCCTCATCGTTCTCCCGATGCACATGGCGGTATGTCTTAGCACACTATAAGGAAGCGGCCAGAAGTCAACAATCGTTATTCATCAATGGCAACATAATGACACGTTTTCAAATTGAACATCACAATAATCCAACAATTCCCCAAAGAACCCTCTGGATGGCTACCACCCAGTGGACTAGACCCAGACATAGACCAACTGACCAATTTCATGCTCAACCAAGCAATCAAGAAACCCAAGAAATTTGACCACAACCAGAACCTAACACCAGAAGAACTAGAAGCCCTCAAAGATCTATCCAGTGACCAATCTATCATCATAAAACCAGCTGATAAAGGTGGAGCAATCGTAATCTTAGACAAAGAAGACTATGTCAAGAAGGCACAACGCCAACTTGACAATCCTGCTCACTATACCAAACTACACTATGATAGCACAACAACTAACGCACGAAAAATCAAAAAGATACTAGAGAAAATAGAAGCAGAAGGAGGCCTACCGGAAAAAACCTCCAGTAGACTACTCCCCGGAAACATCAGAACCTCACCAATATATTTTCTACCGAAAATACATAAAGCTAATAATCCAGGCAGACCAATATAGTCTCTGGTATTGACTCTCCAACAGACTTAATCTCCAAAACAATGGACTCAATTCTGAAACCAATCATGCGCAAAATACCAAGCTACATCAAGGACACAAGAGACTTTCTAACTAAGTTGGAAAAAGTTGGATACCTACATGAAGATGAGTTTCTAGTCACCATTGATGTCAGTGCACTCTACACTTCCATCCCACATGAGGAGGGAATAGAAGCCGTAGGACAGGCTCTCACTACCCACTCCTCACCATACATGGCCCCGTGAGTGGCAGAAATACTGACCAGACTAGTACTCGAAAACAATACCTTTAAATTCAATGACACCTTCTACCACCATGTCCAAGGCACAGCAATGGGGACCAAGATGGTCCCAACATACGCCAACGTATTTATGCACCAACTAGAACATAGACTGTTGGAGAACTCAGAACTACAACCAAGCATATGGCTTAGATTCATAGACAATATATTTGCCATATATCATTGCTCTGAAGACGAACTAACATCCCACCTCGAATATTTGAACACCCAACATGGACAGATAAAATTTACATGGGAATACAGTAGGGAATCTATCAATTTCCTAGACACCCAAATCTATGTAGACGAGAATAGAAAACTCCAGTCACGATTATATAACAAACCCGCTGATGCCCACCTATACCTACACAATACACGATCGTATCACCCAGCCCATCAGAAGAATAGTATAGGGTACTCACAAGCTGTACGAATAAGAACCATGTGCTCCGATCCAATGGAGTTTGATGCAGCCTCCAAACGACTCCTACGATTCCTGACACTCAGGGGTCACTCCTCCATGGTCAAGGCCTCCATATCACGGGCCCGATCACTCAACCGCACAGAACTCCTGAAAAACAAAAAACCCAAATCTGATCCAATCATCCCATTGATCGTACAATACAACCCAGCCAACATACAAATCAACAGGATATTACACCATGGAACACCAATAGTACAGAATAAAATCAGACTAGAGAGGTTCAATGAGAACCGCATGATGATAGCTTATAGGAGATCACCGAATCTCAGAGACATCTTGACATGCTCAACTTTCCCATGCCCAAAGGCAAAGAATGGCAGCAGGCCATGCTTTCGTTTCACATGCACCACATGCCCAAATATGATTACATCGAAACACTTTATCTCTAACTCAACAAAAGAAAGATTTAAATTAACAGGTAACAATACTTGCAAAACAAGATTGGTCGTCTATGCCATCTCATGCCCGGTGTGCAATATGCAGTACATCGGGGAGACCGACCGAACCCTTCATGAGCGAATACAAGATCATAAGTACGATATTCGCTCCAGGAGAAGAGAACTACCAGTTCCCCATCACTTTCTAGATGATGATGTCCAGGAAAAAGATCTGCTGGTCACAATACTAGATTCCTCTGCCAACAATAAGAATACACGCCTCCGACTAGAGGAAGCGTGTATCAGGGTAGCCGCCACCATCATGCCACAAGGCCTCAACTAAAAGTGGTAGTACACACCGCCTGGGTCACATCGGGTCATCCTAGCAACCAATAACAATGCATAGTATAAATAGGGCACGACCTCGCTGTCCTCCGCATCAACACCAGGACTTTGACACTTTCATCCCATCATCATGAGCGGCCTAATACGCTGTGACATCTGTTGGGGATGGTTCAACAACCAGAAATCCCTTCTCGTTCGCCTTAATAAGAAACACCTCGACTTTGATGGCAATATGCAAGGTAGGTTTCCTTGTGTAATCTGTGACCGAACCTTCGACAGTAATTACAACCTAAAGAGACACCAAAACTCGGCGCATGAGCTAACAACGCTGACTCCGGCCAAAATGGCAGTAAAGAAACCAACTAAGAAACCATCTAAATTCAGCAGTGACTTTCATGATTTAGAAAAATGGGAAAAATTTGGCCCACATGGTGTCAAATTCCGCATTGTTTACAAAAGCCTTCCCTTTTGCAGCACCAAAAAACGCGCATCAGGAAGCGAGCGACCACCCAAAGCTGACACCACCAATCCAGTTGCCGCCAACATCTCAGGTTATCACCAAATTAGAAAAGGGTCCTGAGCTTGATGGAATCTCCACCGAGCCCCATCTTTCCAGTCAGGACACCAGTTAGGTTAACAGTACTCACAAGCCGTCAAACGTAAGTTGCTAACTGTTCCTGAACCTAGCCAAGATCCTACTGTTAGGAAGAGGACATTAAGTGAACATCCCCTGAACCGCATCATCAAAAACAGGATGAATAAATCCAAGAACAATACTCCCGCAGAATCAAAACCTATAATAACATCTCCAACCACTAAATCACCACCATCCACTAGTATCTCTGATTTAATTGATATCGACCTTAACATGACTGATGACTCATCCAGGGATGAGGACCCAATCAGAAACGCCATGAACCGCTGTAAATCCCCAGAAGCAAAGAAGAGGAAAACTGTGACCACCCCAACTATCAGACCCAGTTCCCCTGCCATCTGTAGCAGTAGTAACCAGAGTAGCTCCTCCTCTTCATCGAGTAGTAGCTCCTGCACCAGTTTGAAAATCCCTACAGCCCCTAACCTACCCGATATTATTAACTCTGCATCTAATAGCTCAACTAATCATACAACCAAAGAGAAAACAGAAGAATGCAAGCCAAAGGGCATACACATGAATACATCAACCAAACCAGTGTATACCCCCACACCAAAGGAACATCTACCAAGACAGACACAGCTGCCCAAACAGGACAGAACCATCACCCACCCAAAACCGAAGGAGTGAGACCAAACCCCAGGATGGGAGGGACCTTGACTTCGGGAAGTAAGAACCGCAGAAGTGATGCTGGACCTATACCGCATAATTGATAAGATGGACCAGTACGTGGGTACAGCCATGTACCGGGCTATGGTGCAAAGGCTTTGCAAGCTCCCGCAGTAAATAATAACTGACAATACTATATGATATATGCACCGGAAATATTTTACTCTATGACTGGGAGAAATATAGATAATTTTAGAAAATTTTGAAATTTTATACTAAACTACCCCAATGAACAATGGCTTGAAACTGCTTACTCTGTTTGTAGATACTAAACCAATAGATTAATGCTGACTCTGTATGATGTGCAAAATGCAAAATGTGCTCATTTATTAATATAAAGAAGTCGAGGCTGCTTTTGACGAGAACTCGTCATAGAAGGTCCTGGTGTGGTACCCAACACGCATTGATATGCAGCTGGCCCACCAGCTCTGACGAAATCCGTCGCAAGATCCATGCATTCCTGCATATATTTAGGGCGGTTTGTTTGCACCCACATGCCCCAGGCCTGTGCAGAAGATACGGATAGACTCCTTCTTCATGTGCTCGAGGTATTGACCCTTGTATGCCCATTTGCACAGAGTAAGCAACGCTTCACCATAGTGCTGGAGGGATTCATCTGGTTGCTCTACACGACCCTGGTATACCTCCAAGCGCTGTTCCTCCGTTTTCGTGTCTAGAATGATACAAAGTTGTGTGACTACGTCACAACATTAGGGATTGCTAGTACCCCCAAGTCGACTGATTGACATGTCAAGATGTAGCCATAATGAGCTCTCGCATCAGTGTTTCCTCACTCCAGCCACATAGCTCCGCATAACTAACAGCAGATGCTAGGAACTCTTCCCAATCCTCTCCTTTTCGGTAAGGCTTGAGATTTTTCAGTTTCGGGCCTTCGCCTTTCCCCGTAGAACCGCTTAAACAAATTTCCGCCGGACGATCTTCATTATACATGACGCTTGATTCCATTTCTGGCATCATTGAGCATCGACCAGGAGTATTTTGCTTCTGGAAACATTGTCCGGCAGCTTACCCTTGTTATCCAGCACAGCGTCCCTTGGTGTGCGCAGTGGAATCCTCTTTCCCCTTGCGTTCACCTGTCTCGACGGCATAGCCCGCCCGTTTGAAAAGTTTGCGGAGCTCATCATCCTCGTAGTACAGGCGCCAACCCAAAACCGTAGCTATCAGTTTGTCAACTGAGATCTGTATTTCAGGTTCGATGACCATCTCGTCCGCACAAATCTATTCAACATGAGTTACGACCTTGTCCAGTTGGACGAATGTCCTATCCGCAAATTCTTGCATCACGCCTTGACGTTGAGCCAACATCAATGCGAGGGCTGTGCTTGATTCCTGCGTGGCTTTGGCCTTGGCTTCCGCCTCGGCCTTTTCTTCTGGAGTTTCAGTCATCGCATGACAAAACCATCAGAAGGGATCCTTTCAGGAATTCCCCTACTCGGCCCTAGGCTCACGGCACCGATGTAGTGAACTGCAGATTTGTGGGCATGAGTTTACAAAATTCGGGAAAGAATCACGAGAACGAACTTGGAAGGAGAAGGAATTTGTTTGTACTGCGTTTATTACCCAAGGTATACAGTTACAATGGTATTGTCTTTGAATTAGGGTGCTTAATTTGAACAACAGAAGTATCTCAGTCCGCGGCGCGGCACAAGTCTGTAGTGTTAAGCAAAGACCAGATCCCCTTGCGGAGGTAGTATTATCCTACTGCCTGTTGGAGGGTGTCTACAGTGCTATTGACATGCTGACATGTGTCGCCCTCTGACAGAAGCGGCCAGAACTGGTGGTCGTCTCCGGCTCCAGTAGAAGTGCCCCCGCTGTCGTAGCCTGGCGTTGTAGGTGTAGATGGACGGCAGCATTGATATTATGATGTATTCGGGGTGGCAGACCCACTACACATATATATAAACAAAAACTAAAGCAATACAACATATACTCAAATGTACATGGTCTAGAATGTTCTATATTTCAGCCATATATGGCAAAACCTACAGGGGGCAATTGGGCATTTCTAGGCGACCTGTTAACATTAATTGCTTTACTTCATCGTCAACCTTTATCTGGGTAGTAGAGATTAGTACGCTGTCACTGTGGAACTCACAACTGACACAACTACAAAATATAAATGAGGCAGATCAAATCAACTTATCACTAACAGAAGAGTGGTACACGCTGAAAAAACTAGTAAAATTACATAAATGAAACTAGTAAAATTATATGAATATGAATTTGAATATGCATTGAACGAACCATCAATCTGTAATAGAGCTTTCTCTTTTCCTCTACTTTCTCTTTTTTTCACTACTTCATAAGATGTTGTGTAAGGGATTATTCGAGATCAAGTCGAAAATATAAAGGAAAAGCAATCCTATGTTTGTTATTCCAACAATGAAAAAAATAATAATGACAAATATGCCTTAATTGTTATCGATACTTTTGATGAGAACAATGGCATTAACTCCTTAGGCCTTGCTATTTAGATCCGACCTTATCTATTTTAGTCTCTAATGGAAATTGTTTGGTATATCTGTGACCATTGATATCTTGCTTAATAAGCTCCCGAACCATTGATAAGCATGAATTGTGTTTTGTATAAAGCCCCGTGTTCACTGAGCTGATTATCTCGCGGGAAAGGGGGTTGGGGCCGGGTTGGGGGACTGGTTCTTTGACAGAAGGAAAACAGCCTGAAGCCCTGTGCCCATTACCACGGCCACCTGAAGTACTCTTGGTGTACCTCCATCTCATGGCAAATACCAAAATGTTTAGGTAGTTTAGTTGGTTGGCTGGCCGTGGCAATGGACATGGGCTTTAATGATTGGATTCATGCAATCTGAACAGGAAGGAGGGAGCTACCTTTATGCTTCATCCTCAGTGGACACGGGACTTAACACTGCAATATTGTACAGCCTGTGTGATTTTGATATAAGATAAAAATGTCTCTTTACTTTCATACATGCAGCTGGAGTCACCTACAGTCCTGCGCATTTGAAAGCTCTCAGGTTTTAATTTTTTAAATTTCTCTCGAAATACGTCTGATTCTCTGTTGGCCCCTGTCAGAGTTTCTTCCTCCAATCTTGATTTACCTATAGCTATACTCCCAATGAAGATTGACCAATAGCCAAACCCCTAATCAAAATTAACCAATAGGCAACCCCCACTGAAGATTCACCAGTAGCCAAACCCCCAATCAAAATTAACCAATAGTGACACCCCCAGTACAGTCAAGATTCATCAATAGCCAAAGCCCCAGTACAGTCAAGATTCATCAATAGCCAAGCCCCCAGTACTGTCAAGATTCATCAATAGCCAAGCCCCCAGTACAGTCAAGATTCACCAATAGCCAAACCCCCAGTACAGTCAAGATTCATCAATAGCCAAGCACCCAGTACAGTCAAGATTCATCAATAGCCAAGCACCCATTACAGTCAAGATTCACCAATAGCCAAAACCCCAGTACTGTCAAGATTCATCAATAGCCAAGCACCCATTACAGTCAAGATTCACCAATAGCCAAAACCCCAGTACTGTCAAGATTCATCAATAGCCAAGCACCCATTACAGTCAAGATTCACCAATAGCCAAAACCCCAGTATAGTCAAGATTCACCAATAGCCAAGCCCCCAGACATTGTTTATCTAAAACTACAAAATTGGCGTGAAGCACGTAACTCTGCAGAATTCACATGTGTTATCTATAAGGAAAACAAATAATGTGTATCACCTCGTAGTAGGGTTGGTAACAAGCTAAGTTGTTTTTTTTTGTTTTTTTTATTCCATTTAAGGCCAAGTCATTAATAAACAAAATGCAGAGTATGTAGTAATGCTGGGTAGGCCAATATGAACACCAATTATTCAGTCTTCGAAATCTATAAGCTCTTTTAAATCATTGAAGTTATTCAAAAGTTAGAAGAACTCACTATTTCCTGTATAATGGATTTGCAATCGATTGGTGATGAATATGACTGCATCAAATCCCCAAAAGACCATAAGTACATACATGTACAAGGATTATCCGAGAGAATTGCATACGTGGCAGACCTTATGGGTTATATACAAGTGTATATGTTTATATCGAAGCGGGAAAGTTGGGCGTTACCCACCATGCTAGGAAGAGTGTCCTACAGTCGCATTCATATGAGAATGACGCTTGATCGAGTGGCCAATCTTCCCATCGCACCTTCAGAAGAGCGAATAGAGCGAAACTCAGATATAATTGTATATGTAAATCTCGAGACATGTAAGATATTTTATTTTATTTATTTTTAGGACTCAGTGGAAGACCTACTCTGTAGAATTGTACGCCCATTTCATGATTATGTAACTGTTGACAAACCATGAATAAAAATTCAATATATATATATATATAGATGCATACCCCAGGCTGGTCATTAAAATCCCTCCTCATCGTTGATGGGACTCCTGGCCATGAGTCCTGCACTCTATCCACTAAGTAGCCAGCGCGTTTGGCAAGTTTAGTTGACATAGGTTTTTTTCTGTAAACTGGTGTTATGAAACCTGTCTTATGAAACAGTATAACAGATATAGTTTGTAGTTATTTGCATGAAAAAAAACCCACAAAATAAACTGTTATCGAAAAAAATATTCCAGTATTGCAATAGAGACATATCTATTTTGGGATTACAGCTTCATGCTTCAGGAGATGATTTACAAGCAATTTGTCATACTGCAAAAGTGGTATTTGTACCACTTACCAAAATATCCAATACTGATTTCTAGATTCAGATAATCAGATTAAAATTAAAGTTGACGGTAAATGTTATCTTGATATATATTAAATTAACTCGTCTACATATATGTAATAATTTCAAATTGACAAATTAAAAGTACCTTCAATCAATCAATCAATAACCACTTTAATACTAAAACAATTATATATTCTGTTTTTGTCCTTTTCTGTTTCTGATTCATAAATTTGCTTTTCCCACTAAAGTAAAAATGTCACGTGTTTTTAACGAACCCTAATCCCCAAACTCATAATTATTCCTTTCAGTGAAACTTTCCGAAAACACAATATAATTGTCATTAGTGATGAAATTTACGGACGACTACATTATAAACAACAACACGCCACACTTGCGAAAGTAAGTACAAACACGATGGTTTGACTCAATAATTATAATTTCATTTAAGGAAGTGTATTTATTTTCAATTTAATGGAAAGACTCAGCTATTTCTCTATCTAACATACCGATATATATTTTGGAGTCAATCTGTATCTAAATTCATCCAATAATATAAAAATCAAAAGTAATAGTAATACAAATAATGGATTCTTTATTTTGCAAAGCTACGTGATGCACAATAAGTAGTACACTTTAGATTAAAGTCTGGTCTTCCAGTGTATGCCAAAATTATGAGGGTCACTAGCTACTGTTGTGGTTGTAATGTAACATGTTTCCATCCTCTTGCAGTTCTATCCAGAAGGTACTATACTAAGTACGGGGATGTCCAAATGGGCCAGTGCTGGCGGGTGGAGGGTGAGTATAATTTGGCTTCACTCCGTGAATCTTTCTCCCTGGTTACAGACATTAAAGCTCGGCTTCCACTTACACGTCGGTCGGTACCACGCGGTCACCGTCGAACGGTGCCATGGCACATTTTGACCGACGTGTAAGTGGATACCGAGGCGACCGTCGGACGGTCGCATGGGACGGTTTGACCGTCCATACCTCCCGTTTGACCGTCCATGCTCCGGTCAAAGATGTCAGGGGGTACTTCTTTGACCGGAGGGGCAGCCGTCAAGCGATGGTCAAACGTGACCAAAGCAAAATTTATTTTTTTGTTTTGGGTGTTTGTGGCCATAACGAAGTTAGTTATTATCTTGGATACCTCTGGTTGTTACATGTGAACATTTTGTAGTGCATTTTTACTTTTATTTTAAGTTTATTTTCATTATTTCATTCGATTTTTATTAATTTAGGGCCATTTTGACCATATTTAACTGCCTATTTCAATATGTGTGCGTTTTCCTGGTGCCGAAATGCTTATGACCATTTTGGTGAATAGTTTGGAGTTCATCTGTACATTTATTTTATGATTTCTATTGATTTATGATTAATTATTGTTGTTTTTAGTGATTATTTCGACTTAAAAAGTGGAAATATGTATATTAAGTAATGAATAATTGTTAATAGTAGTTAATGGTTAGACATCATTATTATATCGTTGCCACACTGCTCTAAATTCGCCGAAATAATGTCTAAAATTATGTCCGAATACTTATGCTCGTTACTCAAAAACTATTTGAGCTTTTTACACTATTTAAATTGTATCAAATACCCCAACATATCTATTTGACTTTCCTAATTTTATATGATTATTGCGCAATTATTTGTACCTCTATTCCCAATCATTGATAAAGTAGCTATAAAATATTCTCTAGGCCTATAGGATAAGCTATTCGCCGAAATAATGTCTAAGATTATGTCCGAATACTTGTGCTCATTACTCAAAAACTATTTAAGCTTTTTACACAATTTAAATTGTATTAAATACCCCGACATATCTTTTTGAATGTCCTAATACCATTTGATGATTGAGTCATTAATTCTACCTCTATTTCCAATCGTTGCAATTTGTATTTCTCAAATGTTCAACTGTAAAGATCAGTAGAGGAGATTGAATTCAGCACCCATAGCAACGCTTTAAAGCGTGGGGGCCAGGGTGGGGGAATTGAAACATACAGGGTCGATTCCACAAAATCTGTGACATTAGGTTTTTCACTCCTTACACTCTTGTTTGTCAATTTACGCATTTCTAACCAAAATAATTGCATCAGGCCCACTGAAAGCCTCAATCCGAACCCCACTTTTGTATATGTAAGGGGAAAATTATTGATTTTATGGTCAAAAAACCCCTATTTTTAGGTTATTTTTGTAGTAAAAATAAAAGTTTCTTAATTTTGAGCCAAAATGTAGAATAATTATTAACTTTTGGCACATCTTTTTTTTTATAATTATTATTGTCATACTTTAGGATTCATCATTTTAACAAAATAAGTAATCAATGATATATTTTCTGCTTGGAATTCTAAAAAAACGGGTGGGGTAGGTAATGTGTCCCCGTGGGTGGGTACATGAATTTAACATTATTTTAGCTATGAAAAAGGGGTTCAGTTCATAATTGACAATTCTCATTCATAGCGCCTTACTCAGAGAAAAAAATGACTACATAAAAATAATATTTGCATTTGGTTTAAAAAGCCCAGAGCCTTAGACACAAGATGGGGTAATTTGAAATGTCCCCGTGGGTGGGTACAATTTTCCTGTATTGAATTTGGAATAATATGAATTTCATAATTTATATTATCTTCTAAGTATGGCCATACCACAATGATATGTTATGAACAAAAAGAATTTCCAACATACATTTTACCTTAAGTCAAGAGCAGAGAATAATGTCATGTCCCCATGTGTGGGTACAGTCCCCGTGAGTGGGTACATATATGAATATATGCTTGAATACTAGTCTATTGGAAAATGAAACTCTTGTTTTTATTTAATTTTCATGTATGTATATGTAGGGATGTAAATGTACTACTAATGTATGATAATGTATGATTCATTAAGTCAAGAGCAGAGAATAATGTAATGTCCCCATGGGTGGGTACTGTCCCCGTGGGTGGGTACAGTCCCTGTGGGTGGGTACATATGTAAATGATCATTAGCATAATGGGAAATGAAACTATTATGTTTATTTATTTCCGTTCATGTTTGTATAAGGATGTATACTTGTACTACTAATGTTTGAACTTGTTTTTTATGTTTTAAAGCCCTTTGTGTTAGAAAATCCTATGTACCCACCCACGGGGACACCTACATTTGGTTCCCTTAACTTTAAAAGAACATAGCAGAAAGAGTTATGAAGATTAGTGTTCCCAATTCATACAATGTATCACTGTAAACGTACAGTACATATAGGCAAAAGATGAATGATTTTTTACTAATTCTAAATTTTGAGGTTTTTTTTGGCTATGTCACAGATTTTATGGAATCGACCAGTAGGTACATTTGGAGGAAATGTGGGTCTAGATTTAAAACAGATTTATTCAAATCAGTGCCACCCAATACCGTCCACCAAAATATACCTTAGAGTCACTAGTTAAACCCAGAAAAAAACAATTAATTTAGAATTCGAATTAATTAATGATTTAAATAATCATTGCGAAGGTTTGTTAGAGTCTGGGGATCGATGCTTTGCTAATATATATGTAGAAATATGACCAGAAATGTCCATACAGTAATGAATCAAAAGTCTGGTGGTCCCTTGGGGACCGTCCGACGGTGACCATGTGGCCTCTTTTTGACGTGTAAGCTCCTCATAGCAATGTCTGTATATAAGAGTATCCTGAAATTGATATATTTTATTTGTAACATTTAAAGTTAATATATTATGAAGTTTAAGACACAAGTCCGTACTGGAAAAAACCATTAGTGTCTGGTAAAATGTTATCACTTTTTAAATCGAATGGTTTTCTACTCTATGTATATTTATACTTTTGTTACTTTGTTGGGCTCTGCACAGAAGTGAGGCAGAAAATATATCCTTGTTTCCAGGCTCAATTTGTGATAGATTTTTAAACTTTAACTGTCATTGTTCATTTTATATTAATTTCGCAGTCTATTCCTACAGAAGTTATATGATATGGTGCTAGATAAATGAAAATTTTAACTTTACTTGCATTTTATGTTCTTATTCACATGATATGTCATCAATCTTCATGCTGTTTTTGGCCCTTTTCCCCTATTTGGGAGCTATTTTCCGACCCCCCTGTACAAAAGTAACTAATAATCAGAATGGTTCCATACTTGGCAGTTCAATACACATATATATAAGGTTCATGAAAAATAACAACCCATCTGATTAATGCAAGATTTTATTTGGGGGTTCTGAGGGGGGGCTAGGGGCCCAAATGTTGTCAAATTGGTAGAAATGGCCATTTGTGTAGTGATTTCGGGTTCGGATCTCTTACGAGACAATTGATGATATATTAAGGAACAAGAAAGGACAATATAACATGGATTGGATAGAAAATAATGTAAGAAGGAAAGATTACATAAGGGTTGTAGGTTCCGAACAACTGGAGCCCTTACTGCCCACTGGCGCAGTCCGAAGGAACTATACACCAGCAGACAGCTCGGACTCCAAAACCAGTCGTAAGATACAATACCGACATAAGATATATAAAACCACCACAATACCCCCTCTTTTCTTTCAAGAGTTTAAAAACCACAGTTCTAACAACCGTTTTCAGGGTAAAAGAAACACCACATTCATAATGTATACATACAGGTTAACTAACGATTTGGTTCGTAGCAATGAGTGCAATATTCTAAACGACTGTAACCTCCTTATAATATTTATAGATACATTGTAAGATTATATGAATATTATTTCTACTGATTTTATTAATTGTTGCTAGTATTGTAATCCATACTTGACAAGGCTCTAATAATCCAACTTTAAATGAAATAATATCATTAGGCTGGAAATGGGCTTTGCTCATTTTAGGGCATTGAAAGGGTGGCGCCACTTTCACATCATATCAAGAGCTAAAGTCACATGCCCGGCCGCATAACTTTTTTCGGTGGCCGCATAATTTTTTTCGAAAATAATAATATATTTATTTGATATATATATTTTTGAAAAAGAAGGGAGAGACAAAGGGGAAAGGCAGAGGAGAGAGTGTAGGACTAGAGAGAGAGAGAGAGGGGGGGGGGGGGAAGGGTACATAATTTCATTTAATACCTCAACATCTTTATTTCACTGCCCTAAATTCGCTGAAATAATGTCTAAAATTAAGTCCAAATACTTATGTTCATTACTCAAAAACTATTTAAGCCTTTTACACAATTTAAATTGTATTAAATACCACAACATATCTATTCGACTGTCCTAATACCATATGATTATTGATCCATTAATTGTTCCTCTATTTGCAATCGTTTGTCAAGTAGCTAAATATACTCTATAGGATGAGCTTCAAAGTACATAGATATAATCAATTCATGATTTTGAGATTTGGTACATGTATTCATATAGTATTCTCTAGTAACCATGGACGAAATATTTATTTAGTTCAATATTTTATTTTACTAGGAACGGTTGATATTATGGTATTCTAGTATGATAGAGGGGATTATATAGAGTTTTAAATGTCAGCATTTCGATCGACAACGACGTTCGTTGAATATTTAAGATTAGTATTTTATTAGTAGTAGTATTAGTAGTAGGAGGGGGAGATGGCAATGGTAGCGGGGTCGATCTTCGTGCAAAACTTGATTGCGTAATCTTGTTTTATCTACTTTTATCCATTATCTAATAACATCAACATATATACCATCAGAAAGGTAACTCTCCAAGTTTTAAGTTGGTATAAATTATGTTTACGTATGACATTTATCAAAAGCGTGAGAGATAAAAGAAAAGCTTGTTTTGTTTGCGGCTGCTCACGGGTAAAATATGGAGCATGCTAAATGTGGAGCGAATGTGTACAGTGAGAAACATGTGTGTGTGCGAACTGCAGGTGGAGTGAAAAGGTAGTATGGGGGGAAAGGGGAGAATGGGGAAAAAGGTTCTGGAGTGGCAGGGTTCTGGAGGGAAAGGGTTGGTCACCTATACGTTGCCTAATTGGTTGCTAAGCCAATAGCTACACTCATCTGGCTGTGGAGACTACACAGGGCACACTCAATCCCAAGTTTCCTCATTAATCAGGACAGGTTTATGCAACATTCTATTTGCTATAAATAGATTCCGATCTTACAGCAAGTTCAGACTCCCAGGACTTCCGGTTTGGTGAGAAATGTGAAAAGGTGCCCCGACAGGCTCGCAAAAGCATACATGTGTAGAAGTTATTGTTGGTGTCATATCAAAAGTTCCGAGCTGGTAAGTGGGAAAGCCCCAGGCGGAAGTGTATTATATAGGTCAGGGCGACCCAGTTCTAGTTTTGCACACTGTGCATGTGCAACCTTATAGGAACTGGAAAAGACTGATATTTATAATCATCCGGCCATTTTTAGACTTTTTGTGCTTTGACAAAGTTAAATCTTTGAACTTTGATGTCTTTGACTAGTGTATTGAACATTGAAAAGAGATAAAGGGAGGAAGATAGTACGGCTGATGTATCTCACAAGAAACCGGAGCAAATGCTAAGGCCATAGCCAAACATACAAGTTTAAAAAGATTGAAGGTGAGAACTTTATTCAGGATCAAAGAACAGATGAGATTGAAAAAGCCTTAAATAAACAAAGTGAAGAGCTTGAACTGATCAAAATAAATATGGTCAAGAAAGATGATCACAGGCTGGTTGCAACTGAGGTGGCCTTCGTCAGAGATGAGGAAGCACAGATAAGAACTGGAGCTAAAGTTAGTGTTGGATGGTGCCGAAAAAGAAAAAGAGGAGGAAGACGACCTTTGGTGTAACAATATGGCTGCCTTTGTATTCAAAAATCATATGGGTGTATCTAAAGCGATACAGTATGAAACCAAGATGATGAGCAGAGGTAAATCCGCCCCCATTCTTGTTACCTTCGAGTGCCTGAAGGACGTACGTAGCATGTGGAATAAGCGCAGCAACTTAGAACATCAGTTAGATACAGAAGGGAAAAGCTGCCAGAGCCTCACTCAGGTACAAAAATGTTGTTAATGCCTATGGAGATGTGATCTTAGACAATAGACAGTTTAAGTTTGATCTGCTAGAAATGCTGCACAAGAAGTTCACACCGGGATACCTCGCCAAAAATGAGGATGACACAACCTTTGTATACTTTACAAAGGAGTGTCCACTCTCAAACCATTTCATGGCCAGGTTTAAGGTCGATAAGAGATGGTACAACTGTGTGGAACAATATCTTGCCTACTCAAAGGCCATCATGGACGACAATATTCAGAAAACTGAGATGGTAATGAAGCTGGAGGACCCAGTCAGATGTAAGTTTGTGTGCTCTTGGAGCATACGTTTCTGATGAGGTTAGGAATAAATGGGAGGAGTCAAGAGAAGAAATTAAAAAAGAGGATTAAGAAGGAAAGTGAAACATAATGAGTTCATATCATCATACTTAATTGCAACAGGAAACAAAAGGATTGGCGAGGCTTCTCCCTCTAAGACTGGTTGGGGAATCGGTCTAGGTCTCCACAACAATGATGTGCTGGTACAAGAGAAATGGTGCAATAACGGTAACATACTTGGTCATGCATGGATGACAGAGATAAGTTTAGAGAAAGCAGCTGGCGCAGACAAGGAGATCATCACTGAAGTCGTCATGGAAGTAGCAGAGGGTGGCTCCTAAGAAATGAATTGTATTTGATGTTTATTGTTTTATTTTAGACCTCTCTTTAATATAAATTATGGAAGGTAACAACATTAATTTCTACTCAGTATGCGTTAACAGTGCAGCCAGTATTAAAAAAAGGAAAGCCTTATTTAGATTTCTAAACAAAAAAAAGAATTCCATTTTTGCCTTGCAGGAAATTCATAGTGTGTATAGTAATGTTAAAATCTGGGCCAATCTGGGCCAATGGCAGGGTAAGTCCCACTTTGTACAAGAGCAATGCTAGAGGTGTGGCGTTACTTGTATCAAAAGACCTTGATATTGATATAACATGTAAAGGCGGAGATGATATTGGCAGGATTGCATATATTGATGTGGTAATTGAACAGAAGGAATACTCTATATTTTCACTATATTTCCCAACC
This sequence comes from Sthenelais limicola, assembly GCA_942159475.1. Classification (NCBI taxonomy): domain Eukaryota; kingdom Metazoa; phylum Annelida; class Polychaeta; order Phyllodocida; family Sigalionidae; genus Sthenelais; species Sthenelais limicola. The sequence goes on from OW804095.1 coordinate 84,100,276, forward strand.
AAAGATATGTACAAAGACCAACTGTAGGTATTCTCGACTCAAAAGTTGACAGATCCCTTGTATTAATGGGTGATTTTAATTTAAATATAATATCTGAGGAAGAATTTTTAAATCTTAACGATAGCCAACATACAAGATATGTCAGTCTGAAAGAAATTCTAAAAATTATAAATGATTTCGATCTATGTGACATTGTAAAAGAAATGTCTGCTGTGGGGTCAAACATGACAACATGGAAAAGAGGTAGTCAGAGTTCGAGATTGGATTACTGTATGATTAGCTCCTTCTTAAGAACTGATGTAAGAAGTGTAGACAATGTTGTATGTGAATTTTCAGATCATACTTCCTTTGCTGTAAAATCCAATGAAGAAGCAAGAGGACCAGGGGTATGGAAATTTAGAAAATACCTGTTAAATAAGGAAGAATATGTATCGATGTTAAAAGAAAAAATTGTGGATGCTCAAAATGTTGAAGGATTAACTAATGTTAGTCCCCGTTTGTTGGGCTGGCTGGGACAGTTGTACACATGTATACAGACCAGTAGTACTAGTGTTGGACTTCCGTTTCCGGCCGACTGCTTACATCAAAGAAAATACAAAACAATATTTACTGCTCAAAATGGCAAGATCATGGCTTTCCACTGGTTCATTTTGTTCGAAATCATTTATAAATTGTTGTTAATGAGAGTAACAGCCCAACAAAAGGGGACTAAAGCCATTAGATCCTGAGGTTATGGTCCTTTGTTTTGTCTAAGGCTCCCGGAATAACCGAACAGCTTGGTCTTGTATATATATTTGGTTCCCGGAATATTATTCCGTCTAACCTATGTAGATTTTGCGATTCCGTTGATGACATTTTTCACTTTTTCATTGACTGCGAAAAAACATGCAGCTTCTGGCATAGTTTGAAAAACTGGGCCAGAAGCGTTTCAATGAGGCCGGAAATGGAAGTCCAACACTAGTACTACTGGTCTGTATGTGTATCGGATAGAGAAATATCCAATGACATAAATGCCATATTTATGATGTTTGGTGTACCTAGCGTTGAAGAAAAATATTGAACTTGGAATTATTTCCTTATATATGCCAGATTTTATATATGGCTGATATACAGTTGTATATGGTTATATCGAAAGTGGCAAACGGACTCACCTGAACTGACTTGATCAACCGGAAGTGACCAACGCAAAAGCCCGCCGCATTCAAAAAGCTGCCTTGCAGTCGGACAGTTCGTTGGTTTTTTCTCTGTTCATTATGCCTTTTTGTAAAGCTTGCCAACATGATCATTCACACCCTGGAGAAAAATCCTGCCAGTTTAGGACCAAATGCAATTGAAGCAGCAAAAGCTGCCGGCAGTTCTGAAGATCAATGGAAATTATACCTTGACATCGATGTTCTTGGCTCTGACGAGTTGGATGTCTAGGATACACCGGCTGCTGCGGCTATGTCCACCGATGGATCGCTGTCCGCACTGGTTAAAATGGTAAATACTCAGCAAGACACTTTAAATGCCATCGTCATGGCTCTGGCTGCTAGTAAGACATCGTTATCCACAGTCATTACACGTTTGTCTTCACTAGAAAAGGGGAATCCACCTGGTTCTTCTTCGAGCTCTCAGTTGCCACCTAATGTCGAACCGACCGGCTTTCAGCAATCTCCATACATGTATATGAAGTCTCTGCCTTTGCTGCCTATGACCGGGAAGTTATTGATAATTATTTAAAGACCCCAGCTCTAGGGTTTGTGCCTAGGTCGCCATTGTCCATTGCTGCGCATTTTACATCTGCAGCGGAAGCAAAATCCAAGAACATTACTTCTCGTCAGTCGGGCAAACAACAGAAAAGGTCTGACTTGAAAGTTAGTGTTCCCAGTGACTGGCCTGATGACATTTGCTATAAGTATAACACATCTTCATGCTTTGGCTACTGCACAAGGAATCATTCGTGTGGTAAATGCCATGGCCGTGGCCATAAAATGTCAGTATGTCGGAACTCTTCTACGCCTGCAGACAAGCTATGACTTACGCCCCGGATCACTACTTCCGGCAAAATGGCGGACACCACAACCCTTTTCAGTCCTTTGACAAACCGTTCTGATCATGTTTCTAATAATCTAGATTATATTTCATCGAATTTACCACCCTATCATGTCGAGACTATGTCTGCCTCTGCTCATTCAGAAGTTTGTGATCCCACAGTCTCTCATTCCTCGTCCAGCACTCATAATGTGTCATCTCGCATGCCTTTGTTGACATGTTTGGCCTGCCGTCACCGTATCGGAGGTTTGATTTCTCAGATGAATCTTGCTGGTTGGATGTGGGAATTAGACAGAGAGCCTAACTTAACCCTTCGTGACTACTTATTCCATGGCATCTGTGATGGTTTCTTCATTGTGGACCCATCGGCTCAAGTTCCATATTACAGATGTTCCAAATATTCGTCTGCTACCGTTGGGCCTGCATATGAGTTCATCAGCAATGTTCTGCGTACTGAATTATATGAAGGGAAAATGATATTTGCTGCCCCTTCCTCTCTACAATGTGTTCATGCAATCGGTGCTGTGCCCAAAGGTCTGTCTGGATTTAGACCTATTACCGATTGCAGTCGACCTGATAAATCATCCATCAACAACTTTATGTCCTCTACAGCATTACCATTCAAGTTCAAAACCGTAGACCATGTTTCTTCTGTGTTACAACCTGGTTTCTTCATGTCTTCGGTGGAAATAAGATCTGCATATCGATCTATCTCAGTCCATTCATCTCAATGGAAATATCAAGGCCTTGAATGGACTTTAGATGGTGTTTCTCATTCCCTGCTGGACACTAGAATGTGCTTTTGCCTACGATCAGCCCCATATATTTTCAACACCATCTCTGACTTCATTGTAGCATGCATGGCTCGCAGGGGTTATCCGAATGTGATTAATTATTTGGATGATTTCCTTTGCTGGGGTTCATCGTTTAAATGTTGTCAGGATATACAAATGGAGTTGATATCCTTGCTAGGCCAACTAGGTTTTGTCGTCGCCTGGGATAAATGCCTTTCTCCATCCACAAGATGCTGCTATCTGGGCATTATCTTCAATACTGAATCAATGACTATGTCCCTGCCAGAGAAAAAATTATGTGAATTCATGGCTGAGATAAATTTTTTCTCTGGAAAACGTCGAGCTACCCCTCATCAACTGAAAGTTCTATGTGGGATCCTGGCCCATGCCTCCAAGCTAGTAATGTAGGTGGCAGAACCTTTTCAAGAAGAATTATCGATCTTCTCAAGGGCTTATCTCCTTCCACCAGAAGTGTTTATTTGTCTACCGATTTTCATTTAGATCTGCAATGGTGGTCGGAATTTGCCAAGACTTTCAACGGCATGGCCTGTATGATTGAGTATCACTTTTGTGATGCTTTGGCTCTACATTCTGATGCTTCAATGACTGGTTATGGACTATCCTGGTCTGGTGATTGGCTTGCTGGTTCCTTTGTTGGTGCCACGCCTCCCAGCCAACTGTCACATACACATGCCTCCCATCAGCATTGGATCAATGTCATTCCGCCTGAGTTTAACATAAATTTCTTGGAACTAATACCTGTTTGGCTGTCATGCTATAGGTTTGGCCCTGAAAGGCATGGTTCTAAGATTTCTTGTGTATCAGACAACACCCAAGTTGTGGCCATGTTGAACACTGGTAGAAGTTCCAACAAGCACTGCATGTCCCTCTTGAGAAATATATTCTGGGCGTCGGCGATTTATAATTTTCACCTGACCTCCTCCCATATCATGGGGTCTTTGAATGTGATTCCAGATATTCTCTCTTGTCTACATACATATTCATCTGTGCTCTTGTCTGACTTACACCTTTGTTGTTCCAGGCTCTTCCCTTCAGGAATTGGATAGACAAGTGGCTTTCAACATCTCTTGTAGTTGGGCAGCCAATACATTTTCTACCCGTTCTACACAATGGAGAAAATTCATTGAATTTTGTGCTCTTCACAGTTTATCTCCCTTACCTGCGTCAGAAACGACTGTAGCTCGGTTCATATCTCATCTTGGACTGAGCATGAAATTTTCATCGATTGATAATTATTTATCAACTATTGTCAACTTAAATAAAATGTGTGGATACCCCCAGGAGTTCAGATCCTCTTTCTTCATGTCATGGTCATGAAAGGCCTTAAACGTAGGGTCGGTGTTCCACCTCGTCAAGCTATGGCCTTGTCACTGCAGCAAATTCTCCAAATGTACCTGCATGTTGATCTGCTTTGTCCTGCTCAGGCTGCTATGTGGGGGGTTATTTGCCTCTCTTTTCGTTCCTTGTTAAGGAAATCGAATATTGTGCCTGAATCTACAACTCCGTCTCCATCGTCCCATGTCATAACCAGATCGTCTGTTGATTTCACTTCATGGGGCCTAACAGTTTCTGTCAACTCGAGCAAGACCAGGAGCCGCTCGTCTAAACCTCTTGTGATCCCTCTGAGGTCCATTCCTGGCTCTCCTTTATGTATGGTGTCCCATATCAAAAGCAACTGGGAGTCTGTTCCGTCCTCTCCTGACTCTCCCATCTTCATGCTGAATACTGATGGGGTGTTAAGGCCTGTGATTTACAGAGATGTTTTGTCTTTTTTGAAAAGACTTGTGCTTATGATTGGCCTTCCTAAGGATGATGTCAGTTTTCATTCCCTTAGACGATCAGGGGCTACATTTCTACACAGCATTGGAGTTCCAATAACAGATATTAAATCCATAGGGGACTGGAAAAGCTTATCTGTGTTGGATTATTTATCCTTATCACTGGATCGTCGCCAGAATATTGACACTTATCCTACTTTATTTAATTTTTCCTTTTTTTTTCTTTCTTCAACTTGGAATTTGGAGGTTGATATAAAAAATAAAGATGACCGACAGCCCCTTGCCAAAATAGATATATTAACAAGGGCCCTGCACAATTTCCTTGGTTATCAACCTGGAATCAGGAATGTAACCTGCTGCAACGGTATTTATTCAAGACAGATCTTCTAGCACCAACCCTGAATGGACCAGCCACTAAGACATATAAATAACAGGGTAAATCAGTAAAACAGGTGTTTACAATGATAATCAGCACCGATTAAAAGGATTACATGACACAGGTACATGTTGATTATAAGAACTAGAAGATTAGGTAAGAGCAAGGTTTCGCTATAAAATACAAGACAATTGATGACATATTAAGGAACAAGAAAGGACAATATAACATGGATTGGATAAAACCTAATGTAAGGAGGAAAGATTACATAAGGGTTGTAAGTTTGGATTCAACCCTAGCCCTTACTGCCCACTGGCGCAGTCCAAAGGAACTACACCAGCGGACAGCTTGGACTCTGAAACCAGTCGTAAGATACAATACCGACATAAGATATATAAAACCACCACATATGTATAACGCTACAGTAGTTGAATGGCCAGCTTGAAAGCCCAACTGACATTCACTTAGTATATTATTTATCTCTATATTAATAAAATAAAGGTTTCGAGCCTTAAACCCCTATCTTCTCTGAAACTGCTGGCCAGATCTCCATTATAATTCCCATACACATTGCCAAAAATGGTGCCGAGCCATTCCACTATGTTTCATTAACAAATAAGGGTTGGAAAGGGGTTAGAAATGGGTTTACATTGAGCACCCCCATCCAGGGCCCCCAGCGCTGCCTGAAAACAAACCTATCAGTGCCCCTACACCAGGTTTATGGGTCACCCAAACCATGATGTCATGGACAGGCACATCATTGCTTCACTATGGGATGGGAGTTGATATATTTCCACCGAACGGAGCATTGCCAGAGTTGAATCTTTGCCTCAGTCTTCAGCACTCTGTGTACAGTGTGTGAAATTAACTTTTTTTCTTTGCCCGCTACGTTGGCGAGAGATTTACCCACCCACACAGAAATTTATCTGCCCACTAATTTAAATTACCTGAAAATGAAAGAGGGAGTGGGCGAGGGAATGGGAGAGAGAGAGGGAACGAGAGAGGAAGAACGAGTGGGAGAGAGAACAGGACAGAGACAAGGACAAGGCCCACCTACACAGAAATTTACCCACCCACTAATTACCTCACAATGAAAGAGGAAATGGGAGAGGGATTGGGACAGGGATAGGGACAGGGACAGGCAACACAACAACAGCACAACACTGAGCAGTGACCAAAAAAAGCATCTAAACAGGGTTCCATTTGTGGTATGAAGATACTAAGTTATAGAGACAACTTGAAAGTTAAAGATAGTGGGAGAGTGAACAAGGAGAGATGAGGATATGGGCCCCACTGTCCCACTAGCAAATCCCGTGCGTAGCACAGGTATTTGCTAGTAGACAAGTATTCCATCAGATTTTTTACTACTATACATTCAAATATGTTTCCTCCAACATGGGTTAGAGAGATGGGACGAAAGTCACCAGGTGATTTGGGTATATATTGATTTTCGCAATTGGACATACAATGGCAGACCTCCAAGCTGTCAGGAAAATACAAGTATTCAGCGATATTCTATAGAGATATAACATTTGTTTATTCAGTATACTAAATGCATCCTTGTAAATGCGGCTATTTATGTTAATACAACCTGAGCTCTTTTTTGTGTCAATACATTGGAACAATTTTTGTCTGGTACGGATAGGGTTGTTGCCCAATTTGGCATTAATCTTACATCCTACAGAGCAAAAGTGGTCGTTTATACTATTTGTTTGGGGTCTCACTAAAGGGGATTTATTCCATAGGCTGTCAATAGGTGATACAAATTTAGAATAGAAATTTAGAACAGCCTAGTGGAGTTCCCCCATAGTCCGTTACTGAGACCCCTTCCAGTTATTGTAGACGATTGTGCCATGTGATGGCGTCCATGATGTTAAGACCTTGTAGGGCCGTAGTCTTTAGACGATGGATCCATTTCGCCTCTACAGTGTTCCTAAGGTCCTCAGACTCCTCATTTGAGGGGGAGCACTGAATGAATTCCAGGACATACACTCTGACATCTTGTTCCCCATGGTGAGTGGGGGCCGTTGTAGTGTTGGGAGACGCTTGTATGATGTTCAGGTGAATCCGGGTACAAGACACATCTGAAATGTTGGTATACACTGGGCAAAAAACCTGCTTTCCCCTGTGCGTAAAGTATGTCCTTATATCACCTTATAACGCAAGCTCTTATCCCATCAGTATCGCAGCTGCTACAAGGCACACAGGTACTATTTGCTGCCAAATAGTAGCTCCTTCCCCAACTCACTGTTATCAAAACAATTGCTCTTAACCCTCTAACAATTCCGGGACGCCCAGTGTGAGGATCCTGAATGCTATGAAAACAATGTTATAATCAGCAGTAGTGATTATCCCCTTGTATCTGCAGTGGGAGTATTCCCGTGATTCTGCAGTGGGAGCATGAATATCCTCAATGCAGTGAAGTATGTGTGTATATATCCTTAGTGGTACTCTCAGACCTACCAAGCCTCCTGCATCTTGTGGGAGTCTCCTGCATTTGCCTGATTCCTCCCGCCCACCCGCATTTGAGACAAAATCTCCCGCAAAAAAACCGTTTCCAACCACAAACAATTTCGACCATAAATATTTGCTACTTCAACCGACTACCCCTGCAATATGTGTGCAGCATTGTAAACTTTTATAAACACATTTATAAACAGCAGTTTTCATAAGTAGAGTCCACACATTGTCCGTCGCACCTGTCAGCAACAGTTCTATATATACCATATTTGGAAGGCTTATACATTTATCAGTATGCCTACTTATATTGCGACATAAACTACAAAATTTCTCTCCACTAATCCAACAATAGGTATGGGTCCCTCATCTCTCATCATTCTGTAATTTGAATTATCATATATTTTGAATGAACGATGAGAAAAGTGTAAATTAAAAACAATATTATTTGTTAGAATAGAGGAGTGGCATGGTTTTGCCAATAACGCCAAAAACCTCCCGCATTTTGATTTCCAGAACTTGGCAGGTCTGTACTGTGTACTCTGAATTATTAATCTTAATAATCATGTATACGTTTCTCTTTAGAAATATTATAAGACTGCATTCATAAATAGTAAGCACAGGGGGACTCACTTTTTTTTTGTTTTTACAAACGACTTTATTCATTAACACCTGCCATCTGGGCTTTTACAATTCTAAAGACATTGATATAAGAATATTAACCGGGTTAACATCAAGGGTATTTGACCGCTGAGAGACAAATATTATTATTGAGTTTTCAACAATTCAATATATTCTGATATACTTTCGGCTGTTCGCCTCCATACAACTTTTTCTTCCTTGTTTGTGTTACTGAAATTAAAAGTGTGGAGCACCACACTACATCGCATACGTAGTTCGTACATTGCAGATAGAGTATCTACAATGTACAAACTACGTATGCGATGTAGTGTGGTGCTCCACACTTTTAATTTCAGGGGGACTCACTTGTGCAACTTTACTAATCCTTTTTCTAAGACACATTATATATATTACTTTTATTGCCCTCAGTTTTCAAAGTTTAGGTACAGAGGCTGGTGTAAGTCAGTGAACAACACATGAAATAATTGGGTCAAGGGCTCAGCTGATTACTAAATAAATACAAACTGCCCGTGCTGGGTTTGGGTGTATAAAGTTGGGTTGTCTTGTCTTTCTAGAGAAATCATTTCTCCTCTTTCTATACCTATGTGTGTGTACAGTAGTAGATAATCCTACCCATATAATGGTAGGGAATATCTTGTTCGAAAGCTAATCACATGACTCTGATCAGTCAATGATCAGTACACACAGGTCTGTAATAAATAGATAATGTGAGAAAGCGCCCAAATTGTTATGTTGTATACATTCTGAGAATTCAGAAAAATTTGATTTTTTGGAGATTTTTTTGAGAACTTTAATGTCTCAGATAAAAGAATCCTGTAGGTATTATGTAACTAGTGTTCACAGGGGTGCGCACCCTCCCCTTTTCAAAATCAAGCTAGGGCATTTGTGTTGCAAAAGACACATTAAAAACATTTATATAACACCAACGAGACCAGTCTCGTTGATAACACTAACTATGAAACAAGATATACTATTACTTGTATGCTCACTTTATCAACTGTATTCCAATAATGGGGCTTGGAAAAGCCTAGAATTTGGCCAAATAAATTCAAGGGCTGAAAAAGTAACATATATGTCGAGGGCCTGAGATATGACATGGCCTTGAATCCTGTTGGAATCTTTTAAATGGCCTTGGAATATTCAGAGATCCTCAGTTTCTTACAGAGTGTGTGAGAGGGGCTGTAAATAGGTTATGAAATAGGTCGATAATAGTTGATGACATAAATGCACCTTTAAATATCAAGACATATACCTAGAACACAAACTATTTCATGAAACCTTAATGTAAAGATAGCACTGATCTTCTTATACAACTTAAATAATTCTCAGAAGCAGGCCAATGTGAGTTCGGGGAATTCCCCAATGTTACTTTAATCTTTAAAAGTAAAATCTAAAATTGAAAATAAAATAAATAATGAAATCGGGTACTAAGGAAAGTACTTGGATGCTCTTAAAATGAATCCCAGAACGGAAATTCCATTTGGGTGGTTTTAAGGTTATTTAGTACTTTCGTCATGGTCGATTTTAGGGTTGAAATAAGTAAGAGGCATCTCTGAATATTTAACAAAACAAAAGCTGAGCATTAGAATACACATAAATATGTTCTTTAAAAATCCTTGATCCGCCCCTGGTTCGGGTATTTAGTCCATGTGACAGAGGTTTAATTGGTGGTTGTCCCGGCCGTGCATACATGACTGATTTCGCCATAGCAACTACAAGCGCACCCCACACACTATCATTTTATCAAAGGTACTAGCAATTATTTGAAGAAAGTTTGTGCGTGCCCCATTCCCCTGTTTCACGGATCTAAATTAACTTAACTTAGCCATATCTATTGTTCATAATAATATACAAACGCTGGGTGGGATTGGCGATGGGATTAGACTGGTCCAATGATGTTAACCTTTAGCATGTCTGATAAGTACTTTTATATCTTTGTATGTTTGAAAAACGTTACTGATATTTCTGGATGGACATGTCAATCACTAGTAAATAAGTTAAATATACTTCCGTATGACGTCCTTGGAAATATACAATCTTGAAATTTGGTTTATAAGAAATACAAAAATCAAGACATTCCTATGAGTTCTTTTTGTGGCTTCTGACTCCTTTTTCTGTAACACATCACATGTAACCAATCTTCTCTAACAAACATCTTGAATTAAAAAGAGGAAAAAGAGCAATAATTTCTTATACTGTTTATAGAATTAATAGGTAGTATTTTACCCTGGCAGGTTACTCCCTATCCATGCTATATGATATGGTCCCAGGGAAGGGATTACAGATCAATGATCGGTCCCAGTGCACCTACATGCAGTGCGTCCCCATTGTTTATTCAAGAATCACATGGTTGAATACTTAGTTATTAGACAACATGTTCCTGCTATGCGCTCCCGTGTAAATGTTAACCATGTAGCAGCTGCAATACTGATGGGATAAGAGCTTGCGTAATAGGTGCTATAAGGACCTACTTTACGCACAGGGGAAAGCGGGTTTTTCGCCCAGTGATAGGCGTTTCATCAAAAGTTGTTTAGTTTTACCAACGTATTGGCATCCACATGTCTTGCATTCCAAACAGTAGATGAGATTGTCACTCTTGCAGGTGACATTTTGCCTCGTAATGTATGTACGTCCTGTGGTTTTGGATGTGATCCTACCAGTGGTGTCCAATCTCATGCAGTATGGTCAGTGTCTATGTTTCCTTTTCTGCCTACACTGTCCCGCGCAACGTATCCGCGCGATACGAAAATGAATACGAATTTCTTGTACCCACTTTTGATACGATTTTTTTCGTCTCAGCGTATTCGGCGAGGTAAATAATAACCTGGGAAAGCTAAATCTCTTAATCCCCGGTGTGCGGTGGTGCGTTAAGAGTTGGCGCATCTGGCGCATCTGGAGTGCGGCAGTGCGTGAAGGAGTGTGCACTCACCCATTACAATGTGACAAAGCAGAGAAAAAAAACTTGCCCATGCTTGGGTTCGATCTAGCAACCTTGTGATTTACAGTCAAGTGCTTTAACCATTATACTATACTGAACCACCTATCAACATGGCCTCAACTAATCAATCTGAATGTTAATAGTGTGTGTGAGAGAGAGAAAGAGGGGGAGAGGCAGACAGGGAGATTGCAATTGAAATTAAGTAAGAAAGAGATGGACTGGAAAGGAGAGGAAGTGCAGGGAATGTTTTTTTTCATGAATATATATTGAATATATCCAGGTATATGTGTGATGAGTTACAAGAAAATGTGCCAGAATATAAAAAAAACTCAACAATATTTCTTTCTGCTTTAGATAGCTCATAACTCCCTCAAAATGCGTCCGATCTGAATATAAAAATTATCCCCGAACCCCATGAATGTCAGGAAGACAGCCAGATTTTAGATTTATTTTAGTTTTCAGATTTATAATCAGGCTATTACTTTCTTCGTAAATAATTATTTTCGTCAGCCGCATCAAGTCGTTCGAATTGATAGAAATATAGAGATCCTTCTATATTAGCACCAGTTATTGTATAGAAATAAAAGGCACATTTTGACAAAAAGGTATTCAAGCTTTGGTTACAACCAGGTCCTATGTTGGTGGCCATCATAGATTTCCTAACTGTTATTGTGTCATTTGCTATTGCTAGATGAACTAGTGAGTAATATATCTCATTTTTACACTAAATCATTTGATAAATCGGGCATAATGATGCCAAAATAATAGGGAAAATATAGGTATCTGAATCATAGGTTTAGGAATCGAAATATTGGCTCCAGCCTTCCCAAACTTCACCTGCATTATATTGATATATTGGTATATTGATTAATAGATTTCTTCTGTCTTTGGCATGACTTCTAGTGGCCAGATGTTTTTTGTCAAGATTGTTATTTGTTTGTGTTAGGTAGAAGGCAGCTTCTAACATGTGTTTGTGTTCTGTTTTTCACACCCCCATGAGTATGGGTGAGCGAAGTGTTAAAACTTAAATGTGTGACATTGCCGCTATATTATGATAGTGTATTCACAGAAGCCAATGTTGGCACACAGAAATAGTACATTTCTGCACCTATGTACTTCTCAAAACTCAATACGAAAAACGGAGCGCGAATACGGAGCATATCATATTTCGTCTCCATGATTCAAATGACCGTTTTTCATATCAGAAGTTCAGGCAATTTCGTCACCACTGTTCACCAGTAGCTTTCGCGGTGCTCAGTAGACAAAAATCGTCTCACTGAAGACGAAAAAGCTTGCCGCTCCGTATCGCGCGGGTACGGCGCGCGGGAGAGTGTAATATGGATTTTGTTTATCAAGTATAGATGTCTAATATGCCTGGATGTATTTAAAAGGGATACCCGATTGTTAATTTCCAAATTGGCACTGTTTATCATATCTTGGTGGGGAGATCGCCCCGGTAGATGGTTGGTAAATAAATGGAAGCTAGCTAGGGTTTACCTCAATAATGTCTCCGCTCTCTTGTGCCCCCTCGTGGCTTTCAATAACTGTCATGGCTGCCATGTTTTGAATAAAATGCGTTCCATTTACTTACTCTAAGCCCGGTGTTTTGGGGGACACATTTAGTTGGGAAGATGACACATTATAGTTAATGTTAAGATTTATATTTCCGTGGATATTAGCCGATGCAAACATTCCGCTGCTTGCTTGCAGCAGCCTCTCAACTGCCTGGCCTTGTATCCCGGCTGATGGGATCACGGCCACGGTAGACGAGGCGGTTGAGGCCGGGGCGAAAGGGCCGGGGATCGGAGGGCAGCTCTGGTAGGAGCAGGTAGAGTCAACAAACTTTTTTTCGTGTTGGTTGAAGCGGATGTTATTATGTCCAACATGGCCCGTTGCTGTTCGATATTTGCTGTCGTATATATGCAGCCAAACTGTTGACATTTTTGTGTCCAGTAAGCTGACACACAAGAACGGGAGAAACCCTAGAGTCGATGAGATTTTGGCAAGTGTTTTTCCTTAGGCTATGATTTGTGATTTTCCCAGGTAGGTTATAAACTTTCGCCATATTAGGCATGATTTTGCCTATGCTATTCTTCCCCATCGGTTGTGCAGCATACCAGATAGGATCCGATTCTTTTATTTTCCGTTTGACACACAAATAGAAGGGGGAGTTTTCTTCTTTCATTGACTCAGGCCTATGTTTAGCGAATTCTTTATAGTAAGCAATGGGACATCGTTCGTTCTCCGTAGCGAAGATTTTTGGAGAAAATGCCCGACAACCACTAGCACTGTCACCCTTCCTAGTTTTCGTTAATTTTTCCTTGAACGAGAGATATTCTCTTCCTTCTTCGTCTGTACATAATTTTACATCAGACCAACTCATTTGGCGACTTTCATGGCTGCCCCGAAAACCGAATCCTTGGGTCAGGAAGAAGAACAAGGTATAGTAGTGATTTTGGATCGTCCATATTGCCTAACTCCCCCGATGACCAAAGCTTTTCGATCATAGTGTCAAAAAGAGCCTCTGCTCTGTTAGGCTTGTTGCCTAGTCCCATAGACTTCAAATTCTTTCGTTTAGCATGTAATACGTCGCAAGATTAATGGAATTTGTCACTTGTCATTATACTTTCTGGATAATTATCCCCCAGAGATATCTGAAAAAAAATATTTGAAATAAATAATCTTGTTTTAACCTCATTTAAATAGCATTATAACAGAAAATATCATGATCGATCACTAGAATAGCTGAAGTTTTCTTGTCAGATTTCACTTTTTCTCTCTCAACACTAGACTCTTGGTTACTAAATCATTTATTTTTTTATTTTTCATAAAAAAATCATTTATTCTTACCTATCAATTGCTCGATGGTAACTTGTTATGGAATCGGGTTCCATTTCTTTGCCATCTCGTTTGGTCAGAGACATCAGAAACAAGCCAATCTTCGAGTTAAGTTCCTCTGGCTGCATTTTTACTATCTCTTCTTCAACCTTTTGCTCATCTCTGAGCCAATCCACAAACCTTTTGGTCGCCTGAAATTATTAAAAAAGAAAATATTTCAATAAATATAAAGGCTACCGTACTGTTTTTTTATTTGGAATATATGGCAATTTTGATTTCATCTCGATTTATACGCTTATCCTTAGCTTATTGTATTAATACTACATTAACTAATAATTGTATTGTATTTAATATTTTTATTCAGCAAAATAAACATTATGTAACATTTAGACTATTTTCAGAGTATGCTGAGTATAATGAACAATTTATTTACCTGTTTAGTTTTTCGATTTGTGTTGGCATTTCGCTGCCCACGTACAAACTCCATCATGATATGATCTGGATCCTCCTCTTGTAACTGTTCTTCCTGGGCTTCAGTCGGCACAATAGCTAAATCTTCTATCTCCGCTGGCTCTTGCATTTCTTGGAATTGATTTGTATTGCTAATATCGGTGTTCTCATCTTCTGCTTCTAGTTGGTTAAACAACAAATCGTTCAATTCGGCTTGACTAAGCATGATTTCAAATTCTTCAGGTTCGCTAGGTTCTAGGAAGAATTTTTCCTCGACGAGGTCAAACACGGGCTGTTCGTCGGCCATGGTTGTCTTGACTGACCGTAGTGTTGTCTGCTTTGCTTCAGAGCCTTGTCCAGATTTAAATCTCATTCCTCGTTTGAAATGTATTTTGAACTCTTAGCTATCTTATTTAGAAAGAAAACAGCGATTACGATCGACTATTCCTGGGTGGGCGATAATACGAGTCTCAATAAAACGTAAACAAACAAGTTGATTCGTCGAGTGTGGCTAGGGAGGGGACATGAAAGGATCTTTGTTCATGGCAGGTCTACATCGATATAATTGACCATAAAAACATTTTTTAATGTGATTATACGGTAGAACTTTACATTTTGAAGCTTTATATTTATTATTTCAAGAGAAAATAAGATCAATGATCGACGATTCCATCGTCGGAAGTGTCGGCACATGAATACACAATTTGACTTCCGGTGAACATGCTTGCCGGACCTATTTGTTGTATCAGTCGACGGCGTGGTAATTTTCATGTTATCACCCGCTCCCACTGAGCGGGAGATACAATGCTAAAGGTATGGGCAACTCCTCACAGGGGTGAAATAACATTCAAGGTCAGGCCAATAAGGCCGCCCAAGGTAACATTTGTAAATGACAGCAATGTAGAGAGTAGCACTAGAACACCACTAACAGTAACACCGCGTTAGCTATCCATCATCATTTCAATCAGATCAGATTCATTATCTTGGGCCAGAGATATTACTTTTGTTCTACTATTCTTAATACAGAAGTTACTGATGCCGCCGATTAAGATCATGTTGGTAGGATGGTGGGCACGATATAGAGATATAGCATGATGAGCCAAGGTGTTTAGACGGGCACCACTATAAACAAAACATCTGATACTGGCAGACAGCGACAGGTAATTTTCCAAGCCCCTTCCCCTGGAGTCCGTTATCACGATTGTTTTTATATAATTAGCCAAATAAGTACCATTGTAGTGGGTCTGGTTATATTACCAATATTCTATTCTATTGTGTGGTGGTGCTGTCCGCTGTGGGTTAGTACACCTGAACTACCCCAGTGGGCAGTACCAGTGAACATGTCCACTCATCAGTATATGTGTGGGGACTTTTACCATTATATTGGTTGTTATGCTCTTTTAAGCTAATCTTCTGTTCATAACCTTTCTATCAATGTACTGCTATGAGATATTTATATCCACGGACGTCAGTCCGAGAGTCTTTAGTAACATAATGCCTGAGTGCATCTTATCTTTATCTTCTATACTCAATGTCTACTCACACCAGTTTTGTACGAGTCAAGAATAGGGGTGAACCCCAGCTCGAGTTGAGTGAGTGAGGACTAGTGTGTCCCATGTGACTAAATAAAGTCTGTAGAGAGGTTAAGCCTTGTTCTGTCTTTATTTAGCGTGCAAGCGGATCGGATCCGAAGATCACTACAATTGGTGCCGTGACCAAAGCTTGCCTTGGGATATACTTTATGATAGAGAACTAGATTTATCTAGGTTCCAAGTGGTTTCTAGTAATTGGAAAATAAAAGAAACAAAACGATGGGTGATAATCGACCCGTGGTGGACGTTGCAACTCAGATTTCGGACAATCTGCAACGGACCAAAGCCGTGACACCTCCGAAAGGTGGTGAAATGGTTGGCATTGGTGCGAGAGCGAAGTTGACTTTACCGAATCCTGCTCCTGTTGTTGGAACTACAAATGTGGTTCCTTTGACTTTGGACCAACCTTTGGCACCGCTTGGCGGTCTAAGTTTGGATAATCCAACAGGGGGCCTTGGTTTAGAGAATCCGGAAGGGGGTCTGGCTGGTACGGACGTCTGGATGGACTATAGACAACCTCTCCGTAATACGGAATCCGAGGATGACATAGAGTTAGCAACTCTTAGAGAGCAGGCGAAGAGTTGGCGGAAGGCTTACGCCAGCTCTCACCAGCAAATCATTGATCAGCGGAATACGATGGAGCAACTTGCTCAGGAAAACGCGGATTTGCAGGCGACATTGCATGATGTGTCCAAAGATGCGCGAGCTACCACTAAGAGACTCATGATTGAGAATGATAAGTTGAGGACGGAGGCCTCTAGAGTGGATGACCTTTCTAGGCTCCACAATGAGTTATTGGAAGAGACTAATGCTGCAGAAAGGATTGCTCGGACTCCTCTTAGGCTTAGGCAACCTGTAACGTCCACGTTTGCGGACACACAGGGAGCTGTAGCTTATCAAGAGGGAGACTCGTTCAAGCTTATGACTCCAAGACATTTTGGAGGTCTTAGGCATGTAACGATCCGGGAGCCCTCTGCTGTTGCTGTTTCCTCTCCAAAGGAAGTTCAGGAAGTTGAGAAGAAGGTAGAACTAGCCGCCATGTCTAGTATTAAGAAGCCTGCCATTACTGGAAATGATTCTTACATACGCGGACAGGTGGTGAATGAGACATATGTCCGAAAGGATAGTGGTAGGGCTACTACCATCACTGGGATACCCACACCAACTGTTAATCCGGTTGTGGATACTGCTGGTGCTGGTACTACCACTGTGAGTTTGTCTCAGGATGTTCTGTCCTCCACAATCAACTTACCTCGACCGGATCCGGGCATTGCTTATGCCAATAAGTCCCTAGTTCAGGGATTGACATATGTTGGTCCGGACCCAACCCGTGCTCCGTTCAGTTACACATTCTACAATGATGAGGACCACGTTGAGCCACGATTAGGTACCATCAGACTATGGGATTCTACGAAGGATTCGTGGCAGCATCATCTGGCAGAGATGAAAGTATTGGCTGAAGCCCATAATTGGACGGATGCAATGTTTTTGAGGCAACTCAAGAGCAGTTGTAGACGTCAAATTGCGGCTTTGGGGGAATTGCCCCAGGGGACAAAATTGCCGGACTTGGTAGCTCATTTGGAGACCAACTATGGTGATTATTGTCAGGAAAAAAGAGAAGCTGAGTTCTATGCTTCCAGACAAACCCCTGGTCAGAATGCTAGGCATTTTGCCAATGATGTAGCAAAGGCTGCACGCTATGCTTTTGGTATCCATTTGGACAGCACTATGCGGACTTTGTGTATCCGGACATTTTTGAAAGGTTTGACTGACCTTAAAATGGCGGAATTTGTGAGGTTCAAGCAACCATATGACTTGAACCAAGCTGCACATTGGGCTGTAGTGTTCGAAAGCTGTACTATGGATTTGGCCACGGTTCAGACAACATCAGTAGAACCAAAGAACTCCTCGAACCTTGCCATATCCGCACCTCCTGGTGGTGTGGCAAGTAAAAAAGCTCAGAAAGCCATTGCCCAGATGATGGAGTTGCTTGATAGACCGTCGGAAGTTCAGCCTGAAGTATCAGCTTCGGACGATATTTCTGATTGTATTATTCAGGCAATGCAGGCATGGCAGATGAACAAAAGGTCCGCTCCTAAGCCTGGACCAGCTGCTCCCTCTACAGGTGGTGGGCAGAGAAGGTTCAGACGATGGAAGCCGAACAATGGATGCTGGTTTTGTGGTGAGGACGGACACATCGCTTCAGTGTGTCCAACGAAACAGATCATCCTTGGGCTAGCTCCCAAGTCCGGTGCATCAGCTAAGGACTCGGGAAACGCGGACAGACCCTCATAAGGAGCGTGATGGGGGTCGGGGAAAAGACGCTTCACAGTGCCACAGTCCGAAGTGAAGCTGAGAGTAGTATAGGAACTGGAGGACATGCCCAGGCACCAGCTAGTACGCCGGAGATTACACACCAAGGTGATCCCCGTCCGAAGACTGGAGATTCTAGGTCGCTGCCGGAAGGAAAGCTCCTACCTCAAGGCTTGTTACCTTGTGGTGATTCGGACTCTGCCTCTGAAGTGAGGTGGGGACAGTCCGGATTCCAAGCTGAACGAGATCAGTTAGTGTTGGTCAAAAGTGGATCAACCGAACCTGCTCAAGTTCAGAAAGTTTCTGTACACAATCAGGGAACTCTGGAGATCCCTACTAAATTGCTAGTACGGGAGAGATGGTATGCCCCTGTGACAGTAGGTGGGGGAAGTGGACCTTTTTTAGTTGATCCGGGTGCTACTACTAGCTTGATCACTAAGAAGTTCTACGATTCCCTTCCAAATCCACCACCAATGACTTCGGTACGGATGATGTGTGTGATGGGTAATGGGACACCGATAGTCACATATGGGAGCGCGCTTTGTCCCTTGAAATTAGGCGACCGGACTTACATGATTACTTGTCTTGTAGTCAGTGGTCTACGTGGTCCTGAACGCGGGATACTTGGTGCGGATTTTTATTTTGTGCACCAATGTAATCTGGATTGGTCAGGGACTTTCTACTTGGAAAATTTCGGGTATTCTGTACCGTGTACGTTATGGAAGAAGCCTGTTAGCAGTATTGAAAGTCCCTCTGTGAAGGCAATGGAAGTGGAAGACGTAATTGTTGGGAGAGAGGTCAAACTTCTTAAGGCAGTTGTCCTCAAACCTAGATCAGTTACTATGGCCAGACTTGACCTTGGCAGTGGCTCAGTCACATCGGGTGGATTGATGTTCGAGCCAGACCAAAGATTGTTGAAAGACTTAGCCTTGGGCAGCCTGAATACTTATGTAGCAGGCAACGGTTCTCCGGCCGTGGTAGCTTTCTCCAATCAGACCGGTCGCACCTTGAAGATTAAACGACATAGGGTGGTTGGTAAAGTGTTTAGAGTTGATTTATTAGCTCAAGACTCTTTGTCAGATGTTGGGGAGAATGAGGAAGTGATCAGGGAAGCAATCATCAACTCTATACAGTTGCTGGAGTCTCCTATAGCGGATGATGATCTGATCGCTCCTACTCTTCCCATTCCGCCCGCTGCAGAGTGTCCATTGGCTAAGATGATCAAAGAATCGGATTTGTCCGGAGTCCAAGATACTCGAAATGCTCTGAATCTCTTAGAGGAGTTCCGAGGCTGCTTTTCTCTTCCAGGAGATAAGGCTTTGGGATGTACTCATAAGGTCCGCCATGTTATCAATACAGGTGATGCTTGTCCGATCAAACAAGCATACAGGCGGATTCCAGTTGCTAAACGTGATAAGGCGGAAGCAGAGATCTGGAAGATGTATAGAGAAGGCCGGATTGAGCATAGCAATAGCCCTTGGGGAGCTCCTATTGTTATGGTGGCCAAGAAGGACGGGACACAGAGGTTCTGTGTAGATTATCGCCAGTTGAACTCTGTCACGATAAAGGATAGTTTTCCTCTGCCTAGGATTGACGAGTGTGTGGAAGCTCTTGGTGGAAACCAATGGTTTTGCACACTAGACCTCGAAAGTGGATATTGGCAGGTGGCTATGGATGAGGAGAGTAAAGAAAAAACTGCTTTTCTCTCTAGTGTGGGCTTATTTCAGTTCAAAGTTATGGCTTTCGGACTGTGTAATGCCCCGGCTACCTTCCAACGTATGATGGACAATATGTTGGACGGACTCAAATGGAAGTCATGTTTGGTTTATCTAGACGACATTGTTGTTTTCGGAAAGACGCTGGATGAGTGTCTCCAAAACCTCAGGCTTGTTCTAGAACGAATCAAGGACTACGGATTAAGATTGAAGCCGAAGAAGTGTGAATTCTTCCGTCGGCAAGTTGAATACTTGGGCCGGATTGTTTCTGGTAAGGGAATTCAAGCTAATCCGAAACAGATTGAGAAAGTCCGAGATTGGCCAGTCCCTACGAATGCTAAGGAGATTAGACAGTTCATAGGGTTTGCTTCCTATTATAGGGAGTTTCAACCTAACTTTGGTGAAATTGTCTCTCCTTTGCAAGATATTGTGACGGCGGCATGCAAGGATAAACGCTATACCAGACCTATAGTGTGGACTCCTCAGTGTCAGGCTGCGTTTAGCAAGGTCAAGGAATTGCTGACCACATCGCCAGTACTGGGATACCCCCGGAAGGTGGGAGATTTCATCCTAGATACGGATGCAAGTGGTTTTGGAATGGCTGGAATCCTCTCACAGATTCAGGACGGACGGGAAGTAGTCTTGGGCTATGCTAGCAATAGTTTGTCTAAATCTCAGAAAAACTATTGTGCTACTAAGCGCGAGTTACTTGCTGTTTTGACTTATCTGAAGAAGTTCAGACATTACCTTCTGGGTAATAGAAACTTCTATGTTAGGACGGACCACGCCTCTCTCCGTTGGTTGCTAAACTTCAAAGATCCAACTGATATGCTTGCTAGGTGGTTAACTACCATGCGGGAATACGGACTGGATCAGAGCATGATTCTGCACCGGGCTGGGCGCAGGCATGAAAATGCCGATGCGCTTTCTCGCTTGCCAACACGTAAGTGTGGGAGATTGGATTGTCATGATTGCGGACTACATGACGCTGTGTTAGCAGCTGTTACCACTGATGTCCCTTCGGACTCGGATGTCCCCACGGACTCCGGGAGTAACAAGCTACAAGATGCTCAGCAGTCTGATCCCATGATCAAGAGGTTGATTGATATGTTGGACGGCTCAGTAGAAATTCCTTCTAGAGAAGATCTTGCTGGTGAGTCCGATGAATTTCGGACTTATGTTCAACACCTAGGTGAAATGGAAATGAGGGACGGTGTGCTATGCCTCGGATGGGTCCGGCTAGCCACCGGTAGGAAGTATTGGAGGAAGGTGATCCCAGCTTCCATGAGGAAAGAAATTTTCATGGGCATGCACGGGCCTAAGACTTCAGGACATTTTGGTGTTTTTAAGAACACTTGGTCGGCCAAGATGAGATATTATTGGCCGGGCCAAAGATATGACCTGAAGAGATGGATTAAGGCTTGCCCTGAATGTTGTACCAGAAAGACCCGTGGGGGAGGAGGAATTTCTCTCCTAAAGAAAGAGAAGCATGGTGACAGGTGGAACCGGATATCGTTGGATATTCTAGGTCCCTTTAGGGAGACACCTAGGAAGAACAATTATATCATGGTGGTTACGGACCATTTTTCTAAGTGGGGCGAAGCCTATCCCATGCGAGACCATACTGCAGAAAGCTGTGCAGAAGTCCTTTTCAAGGAATGGATTCTGAGGTTCGGATGTCCGGTGGCTTTACAGACCGATGGGGCCCCTGAATTCCGATCACAGCTATTGAGATGTCTTTTGGACATGTTAGGGATTGAGAAACTGATAACTCTTCCCTATAGGCCTCAGTCCAACGGACAAAGCGAGCGGCTTAACAGAGTACTTGTTGAGCAGCTCTCTTGTCTGACAGACTATCATAAAGATGACTGGGATATGCTTGCTCCGTGTATAGCTCACGCGTATCGAGCTACTGTGCATGCCAGCACTTTATGTACTCCAAATTCTGTAGTTTTCGGTACAGAACTCGTAGCTCCTATGGATATAGTCCATGGAGTGGGATCTGACGGGTTGGACTTTCCTTGTAAGGTTTCTTATGTGGAGAACCTGAAGCAATGGATGCGGAGAGGACACCAGTATGTGCGGGAAAATCTTGGAATCTCTGCTATAAATCAGAGACGAGATTATAACAAACGTACTAGGCCTCCAAAGTTTGCTGTGGGGGATGTTGTCTATCGATATTGCCCTCCTAAAGCAAACAAGAAATTGGGACAGAAATGGGATGGCCCATTTAAAATCCGCAGGTTCATAGGCGGTACCACCTGTGAACTTGAAACAGCTGAAGGCTTGTTGAGATACCACATTGATTATCTCAAGCCTGCTTTTGATGAAGATGGTCCTATCCAGGCTAGAAACCTTCATAGGGCTCCAGAATTTCAGAAACTGGAAAAGGCAGGTAGAGATATTCTCAGGCTGGAAGCTGGGAAAGTTGTAGCGGGAGTTGAATGTCCGGCTAAGTCCGTGAAGGAGAAGGTTACTATAGGCGTCAAGCCTAGAGGTAGGCCGAAAAAGAGAAAGTCCGTTTCGGCCACAGATCTTCCTCCACTGACTAGGAAAAAAAAGAAAAAGGGTCCTGTTAAAGTAGGAAACCAAGTGTTGCCTACTAAGAAACAGACTCTAGGGGAAATGAAACGAAGGCCTGGTAGACCAAAGAAAGGGGGGACGGGGTCAGGAACAGCAGTAGTTGTTCCTCCAGTTCCGCCTAGTATTTGTGTAAAAACCAAGAAGAAACGCGGTAGACCGAAGAAACAACTTACGGACTTGCCTGCTGTTCCTTTAGTGCCTGTGAAAAGAAAGGTTGGGCGTCCGAGGAAAGAACCAGCTCCAGTGGTTTCCTTGCCAACCTCTCTACCCCAGAAAAGGGCACAAAGAAATTTGTTGCCTAGTGTGAGGGACACCTCCCCAGCGCTGGTAAGGGCTCAACGCTTGCGTAAAGCCCCAGTTCGGTTTAATCAGTAAGAAAATTGGTATCAGGGGGGGAGAATTTCTGAACTGGTTCTCTCCCACTTCAAAAAAGTACACAACGAGAAGTCAGACTTGCAGTTTATTTGTACCGGATAATAATTGCTTGTCACCATTCGGCAATGTAGACTCAGTTCTATTTATGACTGGGAAACGAACATGTGTCTTGGAAAGTATTTGGTTTGAACGATAGAGAAAAGCTAGGCCCAGGCTTGCCCTGCGAGCAATTGTGGCTTGGAACTTGCTGTAAGGCCGGAATCTATTTATAGTGAATAGGTGGTTGCTTGAATCTGTCCTGAGAACCAGAGAAATTTGAGGTAAAACACCCTGTGTAGTCTCAACAGGGGAGAACAGGTTAGCCGGACTGGTCAAACACGTCCGCGCTATGGCTCAGAAGGAGCGCGGGAAGTGATTGGCGCTGCCAACAGCGGTGGCGGACTGAAGCACTACGCGTGACCACGGGTCTCGCCGGTGTGTTTCACTCCTTTCAGTTGACTTCCGGATTCTGAGTGTGCGACACGTTCTTCACTAAGGAAAAGTAAACTGTAAGTTTTCCAAAAAGATGAACTTATTGACTTACATCTGTATGTGTTGATATGTAGTTGCAAGAAGGCGACAAGAGTTTCTGGACCAATGTGTACTGTATTCGCTGAGAAATAGTAGTCAGAAATGACTCGGCGGACTGGCGCCGAACACGTTGTGGCCATTTTGGTATGTTTTGTATAGCGAATGAATGAACAAGGGGTGTCTCTATGCTAAACAGACCATTTCTTGTCAAGTCCCGGTGATATTAGCAGGTTACACTCTGAATGCATGTTGGTTGACGAATTAATGTGTTGTTTAGAACTTGGCTTGTTGAATATGTATACCGGTGGTAGATTTTTAGACCAAGCCACGCCCGTGCTACGTCCGTGGCTAGAAACCAGTTCTGTCTAGGTCTAAAAATATTGTCCCTGAACTGTGCCTTATTTCTGCTGTTGCTACATGTCGTTATTTTTCTATCTGTCAGAACTAGGTTGATATTCTCAAGATGTCTGACCGAGAAAATGATTTGGACCTGTCGGCGTCTGACGGCGAGTTGTTGACCGACGACCAGGCGGCCGAGGTCCTGGACTCGATCATGACGGCAGCAGAGAGGGAGGAGACAGAGGGCACCACGTACTGGGAACGGAAGGTCCCTACCCCTGCCGCGTTCGAGGTGGACTTGGAGGAGGAAATGGAGGTCGAGGTAAGCGTTGCTCCCTCCAAATCCTCGGACAAGTCGGACAGGTCCGGACGGACCACCCACCAGTCAGCAGACAAGTCCCCGGACCAGTCTGCGGACAAAGCCCGGACTTCCAGGTCTTCGGACAGGAAAGCCGGAACCTCAGGGACAAAGGGTCCCAAGCAAAGTCCTGCAGAGGACAAGTCTGAAAAGAGTCAGGTGCAGGTGACACCTAGAAGATCACCACGCAAGCAGGCCGACCCGGGGAAGGTCTTGAGGGGCAAGGACGCGGACGCCATCCGGACCCGTTCCCATTCTAACTCTCCAGGCAAGAAGAGTTCAGAGCGGGATCGGAGCGCTTCCTCAAACCCCAAGGCTAAGCCTGCAGCCGCCTCTCGGCCCAGGGGAGCTGAGTTGGCGAAAGCTCTACTAAAACTGCCCCAGAACGAAGACGCCCCTTTCCAAGCTTCCCAAGATCCGGAAGCTGAAAAGGGTGCATGTGTACCGATCCGAGGCTAGGCGGGTGCAACTGGCCAAATTTGGTTCTCTGACCAAGTTTAAGGCCGAGTTGGACTCAGCAGCTCTGGTTCCCCTGAATCCGAGCATGGATCAGCCCGGATCCGTCCCACCTCAAGCTCCGGAATCTGACGATGAGTCAAAGGAGTTTGATGACGACCAAATGACCCGGTACGAGCAGGTCATTTGGCCAGAAGTGGTCCGAGAGGACAGCCTTGACGCGGGTACTTTTGGAAAGCTCACAGGAGTACACAAACTGTGGCAGCCCGGGTTTAGGTGCCCTTTCATGGTGTGCAGGTACCTTCCTGTAAACGAAGGTGGTATCAAGAGGTACCAGACCAGAGAGCGCTTCTTTAGGCATCTCTGTGAGGTACATGCCCCCTATTCACAGGTGTGGGTGTGCTCCCACGACCAGTGTGCCCAGGTTCTAGACCGCCGTGTGGAGTTGGTGCAACACTTCATGAACGGCGAAGTCAAGCAGCACCACCTGAATAGGGAGATTGCCTTGGAGAAAACCAGAGCTGTGATGCCTGTCATCCGGAACAACTCTGCCTTCCTCCGCATGACTTACATGTCGGCCCAGCACTTGAGGGTCACCCGCAGGATGAGGTCGGTTGCGAAACCATCCAAGTCCAGCGCTTCCTCCTCTACTGCTGGACAGTCCGGGTCAGCCAGCTCTTCCTCTAGCAGCCAAAAAGGGAAGTCTGGAGGCAAATCCGTGGCAAAGAATGCCTCCTCCAGCAAGGAGACCACTGGAGGCACTGAGGGTGCCCAGAAACGCGGCCGGACTAGCTCCGGAGGTGGATCAGGAATGCTTTCACCATCCCTTCCTGCAGCCAAGAAGCAGAAGGGCCGCAAGGCGCAGGTGGAGACAGACACCTTGTCTGCCCAGCTGCCTGAGAAGGTAGAGACGGAGCAGCTGGTCCGGGCAGCGGAATCCGAGATCCAACGCTGTTTGTTGACTCTCCGGGCTGCTGCTGACGCTGCTCAGCAACAAGTCTCTACCTCAATGGCGACACTGACTGTCCCATTGCAAAAGCTTGAAGCCGTGCAGGGCCAGATTGGGGAGAACGCCGCGCAGAAGGAGACAATCCGGACGCAGGCGAAGATCATCCAAACCCTGCGCTTGGCTGTGGCCAAGAAAGATAGCGAGATCCTCAATCTGGCGGAAGAAAACGCCAGTCTGCGTGGGGAACTCGCGGAATTCGGCCGCAGCTCCTCTCCTGAAAGTCAGGAGGTGTCCGAGGTGGAAGCGTCCACCCAGTCCGCTTCAGTGTCTACTGCCCGTGCCCCTCAGTCAACTGCTGTGGCTGGCCCGAGTACAGGCACTGTAGTGTCAGAGTCCGGAGACTCTGTCAATGTGAGCATGGACTTGGCTCAGTTTAACCTGCTGTCAAGTCTGATGGCCAAGTTCCAACCTGTGTTGGCCCCGCGGACTGCTCCCCCGCCAGTGCAGCGAACAGCTCAAGCGAGTCAAGGAGGCCAAGACCCTTTTGGCCTGGTGAGAATGTTTGGCTCGCCCGGAAATGCCCTTTCTCCTCTATCCGGGGGAGAAAACGCAACGGCTGTTGGTCCTGAAGTCGGGCGGAAGCCTGCGGACCAGCAGGACGGATCCACGGATCAGCAGGAAACTGGTGAAGGTGTCCCGGACACTGAGAACACTCCCATGGACTCCCAGTGATGCCCGGACCTACCTAGCCTCCGCCGGATGTGGCGTCGAGCATTTTCCAGTACAAGCCTCCGTCGGATGTGACGTGGAGCGTTTCCTTGCCTTACCTTGCCTTGTTGGCTCGTCCTCGGATCGTTTCTTTCGGATCCGGACCATGTTCTACCACCCCGCGGACTCCCTTTTCGGATTGATGACACATCAACTAAGACTTTTAATGTGAGATTACTCTTTTTTACTGTCGATTCACTCAGAAGGAGGAACTTCAGTCAGTTTTATAAAAATTTTCTACACTGGATTCTGTAAGTTAGTGAGGACACTATATGCTCCTGAATGTATTTGGTGTTTACTATTACTACTTTCTTCAGATGTGTGTATTGAACTTTTTATTTGGATTTTTAAATCCGTAATCTCTTTTTGCATGTGTGCTTGACATGTTTGTCACTAGAAATGTGTTTTTTACTGCTTTTTTACCGAGTTTGTAATGTGTTAAAACTCTTTTTCGAAGAAGGGGAGTATTGTAGTGGGTCTGGTTATATTACCAATATTCTATTCTATTGTGTGGTGGTGCTGTCCGCTGTGGGTTAGTACACCTGAACTACCCCAGTGGGCAGTACCAGTGAACATGTCCACTCATCAGTATATGTGTGGGGACTTTTACCATTATATTGGTTGTTATGCTCTTTTAAGCTAATCTTCTGTTCATAACCTTTCTATCAATGTACTGCTATGAGATATTTATATCCACGGACGTCAGTCCGAGAGTCTTTAGTAACATAATGCCTGAGTGCATCTTATCTTTATCTTCTATACTCAATGTCTACTCACACCAGTTTTGTACGAGTCAAGAATAGGGGTGAACCCCAGCTCGAGTTGAGTGAGTGAGGACTAGTGTGTCCCATGTGACTAAATAAAGTCTGTAGAGAGGTTAAGCCTTGTTCTGTCTTTATTTAGCGTGCAAGCGGATCGGATCCGAAGATCACTACACCTAAATATCCAAAGAATTGAGCTGTTTCCTTCTTTTCTTTTCTGCAGCTGTAGCATAGGTCTCCGTGTTATACAGGTCTTTGGTATGTGAGAAATCTCCAGTTAACTTGTCTGCTACTTCTTGCGATGGATATTCAGGAGGGGCCTGTTAGCTTTTCCCAGTAGGGGCCAAATCCGATATGAAAGGACTACTGGTACGTTTGCTTGCACATTGCCACTACGCTCCCTTTTCCTAGTCAAGGAATCCGCTCTCTGCCATTCATAATCTACATTCAAAGTATCTGTAGCTTTAGTGTGACCATCCTTAAATAGCGTATCCACTTGTACGTCAGCTGTGACCACCGTCAAGATTGGCCACAGGGGACCTTCAAACAGTGACCACCGATGGCCATCTTTGACCGTCGCCCTTGACCGTCCTCGGTACTCACTTGCACGTCAAAAAGAGCCCACATGGTCACCGTCGGACGGTCCCCTAGGGACCACCAGACTTTTGATTCATTACTGTATGGACATTTCTGGTCATATTTCTACATATATTAGAGCAAAGCATCGATCTCCAGACTCTACCAAACTCTTGTACCTTCGCAATGATTATTATTTAAATCATTAATAAATTCGAATTCTAAATTAATTGTTTTTTTCTGTTTATTTTTGGCCAAACCAAAAGTGCTTATATGATCTTGATGAGCCTCCTGTTCACTTCTGTGGAGTTTAGAGTATATTCGTACATTTATTTTTTTTGTTTAAATATATAGAATATAGAATTTATATAGAATCATTGCCATTTTTACTGAATATTTCAATTTGTGCGTGGTTTGCAGGTCCCTGATTTTGGTGAATAGTTTGGAGTTAATTTGTACATTAATGTGTACTATTTCCATTATTCATTATAATTAAATATTCCGAATATAGGTGGAGAAAATCAAAATTGTTGTTTCTCAGACCTACCAGATCCGCCCCCCCCCCCATATTACCTTTTCAGAAACTCATTGTTTTTAGCGTTTTCAGACATAAGAGCGGCCATCACACAGCCAACTATAGTGGCTCTATGGGTATATCCCTGCATTCGGGCTATACAAGCTCCTGTATTTCTGTGACGAAACTGGATTTATTTGTGAACCAATACTACAATGCTAAGAGTAAAATTATACTTAATTATAATAGTGTATAATACAATAATATGGATATTGTTAAAATATTTCTTGGTAGAAATAAGCCTAACAAGTGTTGGAATGATTTGTATAGTGATATATTTGAGATATGGAATCGATTCTATTATAGGAATAATGTCATGTCGAGAAATATATAAGAAATGAATATGGTATAAGGTGGTCCTTTTTAGACAGAGGAGAACGATTTCCCTCCCTAACCTCAGAATTGTGCATTCAGGCTATACAGGCTGTAGTACTACTGTCATCAACTGGATTTATAATTGTACGTCCATATTTGTGATAAAAAAAATAGACAATTCTTAGACACCATTATTACATCGTCGTCACAGGTGGCAATAATACAATGCTAAAGTAAAATGTTACTTAATACTAACAAATATTCCTACATATTTCCACTTTTTAAGTTGAAATAATCACTAAAAATACCAATAATTAATCATAAATCAATAGAAATGATAAAAATAAATGTACAGATGAACTCCAAACCATTCACCAAAATGGTCATAAGCATATTCGGCACCAGGAGAACACCCACATATTGAAATATGCAGTAAAATATGCCCAAAATGGCCCTAAATTAATAAAAATCAAGTGAAATGATTAAAATAAACTTAGAATAAAGGTACAAATGTACTGCAAAATATTCACATGTGTCAACCAGAGGTATCAGAGATAATCACAAACTTCGGTATGACCATAAATACCTAAAAAAAGAAAAATTTTTTTGCCTTGGCTACTTTTGACTGTCGCTTGACAGTCCATGCTCCGGTCAAAGAAGTACCCCCTGACATCTTTGACCAGAGCATGGACCGTTGAACGGGAGCCATGGACGGTCAAACGGTCCCATGCGACAGTCCGACGGTCGCCTCGGTCCTTGGTATCCACTTGCACGTCGGTCAAAAAGTGCCATGGCACCGTTCGACGGTGACCGTGTGGTACCGACCGACGTGTAAGTGGATATTGAGCTTTAGAATGCCTTCTCAGTGGGGGGACGGGGGCAGGGCCTGGAACAGTAGCAGTTGTGTTGTTATCCAGTTGTGTAGGCTTAGTGACAGCAATAGCTCCTCCCTCTGAACTATCCAATTTGTCCTGGTTCTGAATTGCCTTGTGCTTCAGTCTAGGTGAGTGACTGATTGACGGGGAAATTGGCTTACCTGCCTCATTGGTAATGTCGATTTTATCGATCTGTGTAGGCACACCTGTTAGGCAATGTTTGCGGTAGGCTTTGCTCTATTTCTGATTCGAGAACCAAGCTTTCCATTTGATCATACTGCTTAGTCAGGCGTGCGTTCTCATGCTCTTAGTGGCAAATTAGACGATGAGACTCCTGTCCCTGTTGTACCAATTCATCCACTTTGTCTTTCAATAACTCAATGTTTCCCTGGGAAAATTCAAGTGACACACGTAGATCATCCACACTAATTTTGTATGTGGTAATCTCATATTGCCTCTTACCATGCCAATCGGTGTACCTAATATCGTTTACATCCGACTTGATTGTTAGCGTAATCCTATTGTGTTGGGCGGCATTTGGAATCAGATTATTAAAAAGCTCCTCACCTTTTTCTTTTGAAATATAGCCTCCCTCGTCGCCCATACTGATAATTTAACGATCGATTCACAGAGAAGTGTCCAAAAAATACGATAAATCAACTGTCAAAGTTCATAAATCACCCTCTCACACGATGCATCCTGATGACATAAGTGATGAGTGGTGATGGGGTGATATAAGGGTGATATCACTAGAAATGTCAGAGCGGCGCAACACACGTCTGCACACCTCGACAACTCTCTCCTATCTGTATTTTGGGGTAATAATGATTAATGTTTTTAAGAGGCAACATAATCAAAGAATAGAGCGTATTTTCTTGGAACTTATTACATATATTATTGGTCGGAACGAAATATAAAAAAAATAAATAAATAAATAAATAAATAAATAAAAAAAATACATTATATGCATCTTGGAGATCAACTTATATGTATCTTGGAAATCAACTCATACAAAACATGTCTCAGTCCAGAGACATATAGACTGTAAGTTCCAGTTGCCTCTGTATATCATATAGAAACATATGTTAATTATTAGGTGCCTTTAGCACTAAGGTTTAGTTTAGATTCACAATTGACTTATTTAACCTTTTACTAATTCTTGCGCATGCAACCATAACAAGATGGCATGCACTGGAAGACCTTAGCTTTGCTCCTTATTCCCTAATTCGAAGATTGAAGAGTACATAATTGTTTCATTGTATCAAAAAATACTGTTAGAGTTTGGCCACTATAAGGAGACTTCACTGGAAAGTTATTTTCCTTCGTTTTATATTATTTAGGTAGGCTACCATATTTACCCGCCTCAACTACGAGAGCTGAAGTTAGCGGTTCACAGTGCAGCAAGTCATACCTATTCCACATGTCCAGCACCTATGCAGTTTGCTGTAGCAGAGGTGGGTGTTGCAACACAATTAGCTGATTGGGATTCCCCGGTCTAAACATGTCTACCTAATACAATGTAAGCTCGGGAGACTATTCAACTACTGAATTATATATGTTATGGATAGTGCAGAATCATTGAACTAACACCTGTGGGGCTAATATACAAACATGTACTTGTGTATGTATACATTGTATCTAATCATATTTGTTCACCAAGCATTTGCAAATGAACATAAGACAAGCATAATATAAGATTTATTTCTCTCCTACTTTATCTTTTACATAATTTTCTCGAACTCTGCATTATTTTGTTTCCTTCAGACAATTAAGATTCATGATTATGAATTTAAAGATGCATTATGTCATGGTAGCTAGGCGGGCATATCCACGAAAAAAAAATGGCCAGATTAGACCATTGCATATATGCATGCGTAGATTTCACTAACAGAATCCGCTTTTCAAATGAAGCCAAAATACGACACTATTTTGATTGGTTTCGTAAATTTAGTTCAGCCAATCAGTGACGTCCTTTTAATGACGTCTTTTCAATAACGCAAATTTCGAGGCGCCTGCTTTTGCCAAGTGGGAGGGCTGCGAGACATTAACTGAAGGTAAGTAATGATCAAATTAGTCCAGTTGCCAAACTGGGATTTTGGGGCGAAGCGTGTTTCATGGTATGGCTGATGCTTTATGGTGGATTCTGGTCATATAACATGTCCTGAGCAGAAATCAGCTGGGTGCCACTTTGGAACTCTTGGGGGAAAAATTTATGGGCCAAAAACAAAATGGTTGCTGGGCGACCCTGTTGCCACAAATAAATACACCATAACTTCCTTATTATTGGTGCTAGAAACTTGATCTTGGTGTCTACACCTATGTTTTCAGGGTCTAGGAAGTCATTAGTGTGCCCAGATTACTCATATCTAAACTAGAAATAAAATTGAACTTGAGGTAGAAATATTGTGTATTTTTTTCAAAAGATATAATATTCATTGAAAATTATTTGGTAAGTAGTACAGGCATTTTAGGTAGATTTAAGGCCAAACCCGGAATAAAATAATGTAAAGCTGATTTTTGGATATATGATGCGGGACACATTGGGGATCATTTCCTGAAAAGTCCCCCTCTGGGGACCGTGTGCTTTTTGAGATTTTGACGTTTTTGTGTCTTTTTCCACAAAATAGCATTGGTCTCTATGGGAAAAAGCACCTGGCTCAGGCCATTATTGCCAAAATTAAGAATATTAAGCATTGTTATTTGCAAGGAATATAACATATATAAAATATACTGTACAGGTTGGGGTTTTATAGTAAACAAGTATGTATGGAGATTCCAAAAATATATGTTTCAACAAAATATCTATATTTTTTAATTTTGTTGCCATGGCAACGGTCAGATTTTGGTGAAAAAAACATTTTTTCCGATCAGGTCATACTATTTAGGGACCTAAATGTCTACATTGTGCCTGTTGTGACACCTTTTAGAAATTTGGCATGGTGTTAAATAAGGCCTTAAATTTTCAAAAAGCACCAGCAACAAATTGGTAGACACCCCTGGTGGCCAGTAGCTGCAAAATTCAAGATGGCCGCCCAAAACAATAAAAATGGCATATCTTGCCTCCTATTTGTTAGATTTTCAACTATAATACCAGTTTATTGATGTTTTTAAGTATGAGGAATTCATTTCTCAAGGTCAATTTATGTTTCAAGGTCATTTTCAAGGTCAAAATCAAATATGGCCGTCACTGAGTAACAAGAATGTTATCTCAGCGCTCATATATGCATTCAGTAGGTTTATATATTGATGAATAAGAACAATTTTTTTTAGGATCAAGGATGTGAGGAAATAATATTTTATGTAACTTTTTGCTTTGTAGGTCAAGTAAAGTAAGATTGCTTGCTTTACGCCCTTATCAACACTTTGAAGTGTTATATCAAGGGCGGGAGAGCTGAGAGGGAGGCAGTTTATGATCATACCCAGGAAATAAAGATAGAGAAGAAGGGAGAGAGAGAAAGAGAAAAGAGACAGAAAGGTCATGATTCAATATGGCTGCTGCTAGGAACGACAATATCATATATCTTAGCTGCTGTTATTGCTAGATTCAAGTAAAATACCATTTTACAAGTTTTGAGGTGTATGGAAGCTCTAAATCGATGTGTAACAGCAGTTGTTCCATGTTTGTAGGTGTAATGAATCCATTTCTGCAATCATTTTCTGCTTCAAGGTCATTTAAGATCCTTTTCAAGGTCAAAATTTAACATGGCTCCCAGATCAGTTGTTGCTGAGTAAGATTCCAGCCTTTGTTGAGAAATGACTTGGAGATAGATCCCTCACAGCTTAAAACATAGAATAAATGGTACCATACATTGATTTAGTGGTAATGGCACCCAAAATATATGACATTTTGATTCCTGACAGCAGCCATATTGAATCATGTCCTTCAAAATGACCTACAAAGCAAATAGTGACATAAAAAATTGTTTCCTCACTCCCTTGATCCTAAAAAAAATGTCTTATTCATCTTATTCATCAATCTGTACACCCATTGAATGCTTATACAAGTGCTGAGATAACATTCTTGTTACTTAGTGGCAACCATCTTGAATTGTTTTCGGTGATATTCTTTTATATTTTGTCATTTGTGGGCAATTGTAGAGGATGTGTAATCAAAATACCCCCAATCATTTACACATGTATGTACTCTACCCCAGTGGGTCTACCAACTCCACAACCCACAACCTTCACCACACAAAGGGAGAATGATAGACACCTACACTCATGTGGACACTGTCCACTGTCTGTGGCAAAATGTTCAAGTCATCGCGTTGGGCGATGACTGGGCATTGAGGCGCTACCCTCACCCCCTCCCTCTACCACTACTCACACCACTAACCCACGTGACCGGTCAACACTCAACTACCACCGGTCCCGTGCCTCTCACTTCACCGTCGCCTACCAACCTATACGGTTCAAATTCTTGAGGTGAACAAAACATTTAGCTATGTTTTGCCGGGTAACCTTCAATAGTCTGTCCGAAGGACCCTCCGTCTGTGAGGTGAAAGAAAAAGAAGCTAGTTCATGAGTAGCACCTCTTTTGAACTAGGGACCATCTAGCATATCTGGAGATGTCATGTTGACTATCACTAGGCAGTTTGTACTAAATGCAGACCTATTTGCTGGGTGGACTTGAATAAGGACACTAGGTGACTGTATTTGTTGGTTATAGCTGGCCAAAGATTTCCTGCGACTGGTGACAGCAAGATTCTACTGTGCTCAAAGAAGTAGAACAATTTTCTGTGTGTTACAGAACAGACTGGGGATGGAGAGAAGAGAGCAGAAGGCTGCGGAAGCCAAGTAATGACCTTCAGAGGAAGGACTCTTATTTATCCTAAGTTGTCTGGATCACAGTAAAGAGAAAGAGATCCCGGAAAACTTTAGTATAGGCTGAAGCTTCGTACCTAGGAGGATCAGCAAATGATGGAAAATCCAGATCCCTATGCCAATTGGGAATTGCTGAAAGCATCTTTCTTGGCAAGATTCGAACACCTATCAGACATGGATAGACAAGCGATGAAACAAGTCAACATGACGGAAGGGGAAACCATTTTGCAGTTTATACGATCTTTCCAGAGCAGAATGATAAAGGTCCAGGTCCAGGACCAAGATCAGATAAAAGAATACTTCCAGGCATCGCTTCTACCTAAGTATTGTGCCATATTGATAAACAAACAGCCTCTCACACTGAATCAGATGATGGAACATTTACTCCAGAGATAAGAGAGCATGTCTACAACTTCAGTGACTGCAGGAGATCTGAAAAAGGTACAGAAGGCTATGGAACAGTCAATGGAGAAGACTTTGGAGAAGAACATAGCTAAAATGGAAGCAACCATCAAAGCACAGCTTACACACATAGCAGCAGTCCCTGAACCAGTCATCGCGTACAACGGCAACAAAGGCCATAACCAAAACCAAAACTAGAGCCAGAATCAGAACCAGCCTCAATGATGGAATCAATATCTGTCACAGGACAACTACAAGAATGGACCTCAGCAAAATGGTTACCACAAGGACAACCAACAACAAGGGACACAACAGGGTGGGTATCAACAGTGACCGCAATAGAACAACCAGTGGCCGCAGCAGAGCAACCAGTGGGCTCAGCAGAACAATCAACAGCAATGGTCACAGGATGGTCAGAGCCAACAACAGTACAATGGCCAGCAACCGCAGTTCCAGGGCTACAGAGGTGGCCGGAATAACAGAGGCGGACGAGGCAGAGGATACAATCAGCAGCGATGGAATGGCAACGGGCAGCAGCAGGGCGGTGGACCTTCAAACTACAACAAGTCTCAAGTTAAGTGCTTTAATTGTCAAAACTATGGTCACTATCAAAATGAATGTTGTGCTCAGAAACAGAATAAGGGACCCCAGGGGGGTAATGGTATGCCCAATCAGAGAAAGCAAGTAGGCGCGTTTGAGTATCATCCTGGATCTACACAGGCAAATGATACAAGCCAGGGACCCTATTTTGTTGCGGATAACCCAAACTAGAGTCTCTCCCTTCATTGGGGCATATTGGGGGGAGAGAACACAAGAATGGCAAAGGGAAAGAAATATTGAGCCCAGAAGTAATTAGAAACAAACCTAGCAATAAGGGAATTAGAATAGAAGGTCAGCCCCATTTGTTAACCGATGTCTGTTATGTAAATAACTCGTGGGATTATTTCTCTATACCAATTGATAAGTATACTTCTATCACTCTATCATGAAACTGAAATTGTGGCTCATGTGGGCTCGAGTAAATTGATTCCAATTTTAAGAAGAAAGTATTTTTGGAAATCCTTATATAAGGATGCTAGAGAATTTTGTGATGCTTGTGAAATATGTTGCCAAAAGAGAAGAATGACCAGACTGATACGAGTGCCCATGGTCATGCGAGACCCGGTGACTCACCCTTGGGAGACCGTCAACATGAATGCATTGGAAAACTTGCCAGTCATGAAGACAGGAATGAAGCATATCATAAATATTTGCGTTTATTATAGTCGGTTTGTGATATCTATACCAGTCCCTGACTTAACGGCAGATACATTGATTAAGAACTTTTTCAACCATGTCATCCTGAAATACGGTGCGATCAAGAGAATTATATTGGACAATGGCTCACTTTTCAGTAGTAAAGCCTTTGCTGATGTTTCTACTAACAGGTGTCATTGCTGCCAGAGCTGGAAGGAGCGACAATAGGGGCACGATGATCGGGGTGCTTGTGTCAAGCAGCCTTAGCCTGACGGTGTCCGGTGTTGGATCACTGTGGGTGTACAGGCGAAACATCGTTGCTGTGCTGATAGTGGAGGCCCAGAACATCGAGGTTGATCTTCAGGATTTGTATGCTCTGTGGACACCGTTGTTCATCTTCTCTGCAGCCCTCATGATATTAGCCATCACAGTCATCGCCGCCGCCAGCACATGCCTTTGCCACATGCCCCGAGTGAACAAACCAGTAGAGGCCTACATGGATAGAGAAGCCCAAGCCACCAGGTACCAGCTAGCACGAACAACATCTTGTCCTGTGCCTAGGACTCCATGAACACTATATTTATATTTTTATGACTTTCTAGACTTTTAAAAAGAGACTTTGGAACACTATTTATATTTTTGAAATCCAGGATTGGAAGAAAGAGAGAGTATTTGGACTTTTTATTATTTATATTTTTGATAACTAGGTTTTGACTCTCTTCATGTCCATTTATTCTTGAAGAATGTTTATGTGTATTTATATCTGAGGATGTGTACATTTCTCTCGAAGGGATATTTTAATATTTATGCTTTTTGTGATTTACTTTTTCTTATTTGCGTTCCATGCTTGTGGCTAGGACAGCCATTCTTCCTTGTGGGGGAGGATGTTAATGTCTAAAGATTATTTTATGTGTTCGTGACCTAGAGAGACTGTTCTGACTTGACTGAATGGACTGGACTTATAAATACGTTTACTGACTAGACTGACTTAGACTGCGCGATCTGACTATGGTCCAGCTTTGCACCTAAGATATTGACTGATTGACATGTTTCGAGATTGGATCCAATAAAAGCTATATTCAGCTCTCCAAACGTGGACCTACGCTCTACTTGAGTTATTATTACACAAGCTAGCGAGATCAACTAGACTCAACACGATCCACGAGAATCTACATTAGCCATTACCAGTGATTACGCAACTCCTTATTATATCCGATATAGAGGTAATTCATGAAGTGTCGGTCACCCAGCTCCCCAGCATAAAGATCAACATTTACACCCACCCTGACTGGTCATTATCTTATATAGGTATTAATTATTTGGCTGTTATAGCATTACCTTTGTTAAAGACAGGTAATAATAGCTACTTTTGTTGTTAAAGATGATATATCATGCTTACCAAGTGATTTTCAATAAAATATTAAAATTGTTGAAAAAATAAACATTTTTCTCACAATATTTCTACCTCAGGTTCAATTTTATACATTTCTAGTTTAGATGTGAGTAATCTGGGCACACTAATGACTTCCTAGACCCTGACTTAGGTGTAGACACCAAGATCAAGTTTCTAGCACCAATAATAAGGAAGTTATGGTGTATTTATGAGTGGCAACAGGGTCGCCCAGCAGGCATTTTGTTTTTGACCCATAGAATGTTTTCCCCAAGAGTTCAAAAGTGGCACCCGGCAGATTTCTGCTCAGGACATGTTATATTACCAGAATCCATCATAAAACATCATCCATACCACAAAACACGCTTGTCTGAGATTCCGCTGGACTAAATAATGCTCAAATATATATCATGGCATAAACATAGAACTAACTCAAGCTGCATATGAGACAACACATTCACAAAACGCTTGTGTCTTTTGGTGCATGTCTGTCCCATGTGCTTGCAGCACTTGTGAAAGACATGCATGCATATGCCCTATCGGAGGTCCAGAATCTCCTGCTATGTTGCGTCAGTTTGGTGAGCATATATGTAGGCTATTATTGGGTCGGCACCATACAGTTATTCTCCATGAGACAATCTAATCTTTTATCCAGGCCCTCAGCGAGCAGGACAAATGTGAAGACTATATAAAGCACACAGCACGAGTAATGCACGCTGTGGGAGACTATTGCTACGAGCACCTCACCAAGGCTGGAGTGCGAGCAGTTCGTCCCTCAGCTGGGTATTACATTTTCCCCAACTTTGAGATCATCAGAGAGGGCCTAAAGAGAAGAGGCATTACCACAGGCGAAGAAATGTGTGAAGCTCTTTTCTCAGAAGCTGGGGTCGCGGTAAGCTTATTTAAAAATTTGCAATTTAAAAAAAAAATATTTAAAAAAATTAAAATTGCAATTTATACTGATTCAAAGATGATTGGGTGGTAAATAGAATAGTGTAAGAGAAAAGGTTTAGGTAAGAGATTTGTATCACACAAATTCTAAAAGTTGCGTTTAATGCATTCAATTATGTAGATGATATTTTCGGAATTACATGTTATTTTGCAAATAATGGGGTAACAAAGTTGGCCATGTTGGATATCTGATGTTTGTTTAAGCCATAGACAACATTCACATCGTGGTTTGTGTATGTATGAATGTGTGCATTGGTGTATGCAATGGTGTATGTATGATGGGTGTATGTCTGAATATTTTTTTTCCAAAACTGCACAATCAGCTAGCAGTTCTACATTGTTTCCTGCAGTAGGGGACAAATAGGCTATAAACCTATGAAACCTCAACCG
Organism: Sthenelais limicola; assembly: GCA_942159475.1. Lineage (NCBI taxonomy): Eukaryota > Metazoa > Annelida > Polychaeta > Phyllodocida > Sigalionidae > Sthenelais > Sthenelais limicola. Next base: position 84,138,916 of record OW804095.1, read on the forward strand.
AGTTTAGATGAAACTAACATATTACAGATATTTGGGTTTCTTCATGGATGCATGGGTGTATACATGTAGAATAGAATAGAATAGAATAGAATAGAATAGAAAATCTTTCATTTGTAAGTAAGTAAGTTTACATAAAGAGAGACAAATGGGTCGACATGCCTGTGTACCAAAATGATTCAGCACAGTAACACCCTGGTTTTGAAGATATGACATTACAGAGTTAATTTCAGTATTTTTAATTAAGAGTTTAAGGAGCAAAGAGACGGGAGGAGTAGCGGGAGAAGTAGCCGGCCAGTGGAACCCAGCCTTAAGAGTTCATGGTGTTTAATGGAAACATACAGCATTCATACACAAAGATATCATGAAGTAGTACATGTTGAGGGATGAAGCATAAATCATAGACTTATACAGATATTGACACATTATGGTAAATAGTATTGAACTCCATACCTAAGTCTTGATAGGTAATAGTTACATTAATCATGTAGATTGATGACATATAAAAGCAATGGCTTTAGCAGTACTACCCATTGCTTTAGCAGTACTACAAACAGTAGTGACCTCTATACTATTGTTATTCGGCAGAACTAATCAACAGCACTAATGTATAAAATACAATGACACCTAAAGTATTGAATATCAGTACATTATATTATTTTATTATCTTATTTTATATATTCTTCAACGTTCCTCCTAAAAATTCTCCTCATTTCGAGGTTTTGGAGTTCGGCTGGAAGAGCATTCCAAGATTTAATTGCTTAATAATAGCGGAACCCCACTAGAGGAAAAACGGCGGCAACAACTTTCTTTGTTGCCCCACAAACAACAGTTCATTTCATGTTTGCAATGAAAACGCAAATGGAGGAGTGTCAGATGTGTTGCCACATTCTCTGGGAAATGTTGTTTCTGTGTGGAGATATGTTGCAACAAATAAGTGGGCAACAACAAATATTTTTCCTGCCGTTTTCCCCTCTAATGGAGTTCCGGTATAAACAAAACTATTTTGGAAGATTTTGCGGCTATTAGCTTAAGATTTGTTCTGTTATCAGCATGGCCTAAATTCAATCTTTTGGGGCTAGATTATAGGCACACTCTAGGAGATGGGCCTTCCTTCTGGTTTCATTTTTGGCATTTTTAGCCCATTTTTTTTTTTAATTTCAAAATCACATTTTGGGGGCAAAAATTGGTTTTTTTAAGTGCCAATAGTCCGTGGAATTGCTAAATTTCTAAATAATCTTCAAAATTGCACATTTTTTTTTATATGTTGTGATAGTAGGTTACGTGAATATGATCTGTGTCAAAAAAAAATGCAAAAGCCATCAAAATAATAAAAAAAAAAATGTGGGTACCCCCCTCCTGTATCCTACCGTCGGCACACTTGCTTAAGGTGGAAAAATCTAAAAAAAAAATGAAAATTATCCAATGATGTTAAATAATGGTAAAATGCATTGGGTTACAAATGTATAGAACATCAGATGTATTTATTTAACTTTTTCATGACTCATAGGCAAAAAATAACATGATTTCAAAAATCCCTGGAACAGGAGACTTTGTATCCTACCGTTGGCCTTATTTAAGGGTTTTTAGGGCCTTATAAGGCATAAGTTTAATAATAAACTTTAAATTTGACATTTATTAATTGCCTTTGCTTAATATCAGTTTATGTATATCAAAATTCATAATTTCCGAGTAGTTTTTACATGATCCTTAGAGCAAAATGCTTTTTAGTTGTGCTGTCTCCTACCGTATCCCTGGCTGTATCCTACCGTATTCTGCCGTTTTTTGGCCTAAAATTTGCCCTAAAATTTGCCATCACAAACTGTTATTTGGCTGTAACTTTTCTTCTAGTTAGAATATTTTCACAAACTAAAAAGCATTATCACCCTTATATCGAGCCCTATTAGGTACAAAATAGTTCAATACAGTATGTGCATATTTTGTTTTTTTTATTTCTAATTTAAATTCCCATTTATTTCCTTACTTTGTTAGGCAAAGCACAGAAGTGAAGCAAAAAATATATACCTGTTCCCCAGCTCGATTTGTGATGTATTTATACACATTTACTGTCATAATCATTTTATATCATTTTCTGAGTCTTTATCTATACATAATTATATGATATGATGGCAAATAAAATACAAATATTAATTTTACTTGCATTTTATGTTCTTATTCACATAGGCCGACGGTAGGAGACATGCTATTTTTGGCATTTTTTCCATATTTGGGAGCTATTTTTCAACCCTCTGTAAAAAACTAATAATCAGAATTGTTCCATACTTGGTAGTTCAATGCGCATACATATAAGGTTGATAAATAATACCAACTCAACTGGTTAATGTAAAATTTATTTTTGGGTACCCAGGGGGGGTCTAGGGGGCCAAATGTTGTCAAATTGGTGGAAATGGCCATCTAGTTCAGGGATTGACATATGTTGGTCCGGACCCAACTCGTGCTCTGTTCAGCTACACGTTCTACAATGATGAGGTCCATGTTGAACCACGTTTAGGTACCATCAGACTATGGTATTCTATAAAGGATTCGTGGCAGCATCATCTTGCAGAGATGAAAGTATTGGCTGAAGCCCATAATTGGACGGATGCAATGTTTTTGAGGCAACTCAAAAGCAGTTGTAGACGCCAGATAGCGGCTCTTGGTGATTGCCGGACTTGGTAGCTCATTTGGAGACCAACTATGGTGATTATTGTCAGGAAAAGAGAGAAGCTGAGTTCTATGCTTCCAGACAAACCCCTGGTCAAAATGCCAGGCATTTTGCCAATGATGTAGCAAAGGCTGCACGATATGCTTTTGGTGTCCATTTGGACAGCACTATGCGGACTTTGTGTATCCGTACTTTCTTGAAGGGTTTAACTGACCTTAAGATGGCGGAATTTGTGAGGTTCAAGCAACCATATGAATTGAACCAAGCTGCACATTGGGCTGTAGTGTTTGAAAGCTGCACTATGGATTTAGCCACAGTCTAGGAGACAAGTCTAGAACCCAAGAACTCCTCGAACCTTGCCACATCCGCATCTCCTAGTGGTGTGGCAAGTAAAAAAGCTCAGAAAGCCATCGCCCAGATGATGGAGTTGCTTGAGAAACCGTCAGAAGTACAGCCCAAGGTACCAGCTTCGGATGATATTTCTGATTGTATCATTCAGGCAATGCAGGCATGGCAGACAAACAGAAAGTCCGCTCCTAAGCCTGGACCAGCTGCTCCCTCTACAGGAGGTGGACAGAGAAGGTTCAGACGGTGGAAGCCGAACAATGGATGCTGGTTTTGTGGTGAGGACGGACACATCGCTTCAGTGTGTCCAACGAAACAGATTATCCTTGGGCTAGCTCCCAAGTCTGGTGCGTCAGCTAAGGACTCGGGAAACGCGGACAGACCCTCATAAGGAGCGTGATAGGGGTCAGGGAAAGGACGCTTCACAGTGCCACAGTCCGAAGTGAAGCTGAGAGTAGTATGGAAACTGGGGGATATGCCCAGGCACCAGCTAGTACGCCGGAGGTTTCACATCAAGGTGATCCCCGTCTGAAGACTGGAGATTCTAGATCGCTGCCGGAAGGAAAGCTCCTACCTCAAGGCTTGTTACCTTGTGGTGTTTCGGACTCTGCCTCTGAAGTGAGGTGAGGACAGTCCGGATTCCAAGCTGAATGAGATCAGATAGTGTTGGTCAAAAGTGGATCAACTGAACCTGCTCGAGTTCAGAAAGTTTCTGTACACAATCGGGGAACTTTGGAGATCCCTACTAAATTGCTAGTACGGGAGAGATGGTATGCCCCTGTAACAGTAGGTGGGGGAAGTGGAAGTTTTTTGGTTGATCCGGGTGCTACTACTAGCTTGATCATTAAGAAATTCTACAATTCCCTTCCAAATCCACCACCAATGACTTCGGTACGGATGATGTGTGTGATGGGTAATGGAACACCGATAGTTACATATGGGAGCGTGCTTTGTCCCTTGAAATTAGGCGACCTGACTTACATGATTACTTGTCTTGTAGTCAGTGGTCTACGTGGTCCTGAACGCGGGATACTTGGTGCAGATTTCTATTATGTGCACCAATGTAATCTGGATTGGTCAGGGACTACTTGGACAATTTCGGGTCTTCTGTACCTTGTACGTTATGGAAGAAACCTGTTAGCGGTATTGGAAGCCCCTCTGTTAAGGCAATGGAAGTGGAAGACGTAATTGAAGAGGTGAAACTTCTTAAGGCAGTTGTCCTCAAACCTAGATCAGTTACTATGGCCAAACTTGACCTTGGCAGTGGCTCAGTCACATCGGGTGGATTGATGTTCGAGCCAGACCAAAGATTGTTGAAAGACTTAGCCTTGGGCAGCCTGAATACTTATGTACCAGGCAACGGTTCTCCGGCCGTGGTAGCTTTCTCCAATCCGACCGGTCGCACCTTGAAAATAAAACGAAATAGGGTGGTTGGCAAAGTGTTTAGAGTTGATTTGTTGGCTCAAGATTCTTTGTCAGATGTTGGGGAAAATGAGGAAGTGATCAGGGAAGCAATCATCAATTCTATACAGTTGCTGGAGTCTCCTATAGCGGATGACGATCTGATCGCTCCTACTCTTCCCATTCCGCCCGCTGCAGAGTGTCAACTTCAAAGATCCAACTGATATGGCTAAGATGATCAAAGAATCGGACTTGTCCAAAGTCCAAGACAGACGAAATGCTCTGAATCTCTTAGAGGAGTTCCGAGGCTGCTTTTCTCTCCCAGGAGATAAGGCTTTTGGATGTACTCATAAGGTCTGCCATGTTATCAATACAGGTGATGCTTGTCCGATTAAACAAGCATACAGGCGGATTCCAGTTGCTAAACGTGATAAGGCGGAAGCAGAGATCTGGAAGATGTATAGAGAAGGCCGGATTGAGTATAGCAATAGCCCTTGGGAAGCTCCTATTGTTATGGTGGCCAAGAAGGACGGGACACAGAGGTTCTGTGTAGATTATCGCCAGTTGAACTCTGTCACGATAAAAGATAGTTTTCCTCTGCCTAGGATTGATGAGTGTGTGGAAGCTCTTGGTGGAAACCTCAGGCTTGTTCTAGAACGAATCAAGGACTACGGATTAAGATTGAAGCCGAAAAAGTGTGAATTCTTCCGTCGGCAAGTTGAATACCTGGGCCGGATTGTTTCTGGTAAGGGAATTCAAGCTAATCCGAAACAGATTGAGAAAGTCCGAGATTGGCCAGTCCCTACAAATGCTAAGGAGATTAGACAGTTCATAGGGTTTGCTTCCTATTATAGGGAGTTTCAACCTAACTTTGGTGAAATTGTCTCCCCTTTGCAAGATATTGTGACGGCGGCATGCAAGGATAAACGCTATACCAGACCTATAGTGTGGACTCCTCAGTGTTAGACTGCGTTTAGCAAGGTCAAAGAATTGCTGACCACATCGCCAGTACTGGGATACCCCCGGAAGGTGGGAGATTTCATTCTAGATACTGATGCAAGTCGTTTTGGAATGGCTGGTATCCTCTCACAGATTCAGGACAGACAGGAAGTAGTCTTGGGCTATGCTAGCAATAGTTTGTCTAAATCTCAGAAAAACTATTGTGCTACTAAGCACGAGTTGCTTGCTGTTTTGACTTATCTGAAGAAGTTTAGACATTACCTTCTATGTAATAGAAACTTCTATGTGAGGACGGACCATGCCTCTCTCCGTTGGTTGTTAAACTTCAAAGATCCAACTGATATGCTTGCTAGGTGGTTAACTACCATGCAGGAATACGGACTGGATCAGAGCATGATTCTGCACCGGGCAGGGCGTAAGCATGAAAATGCTGATGCGCTTTCTCGCTTGCCAACACGTAAGTGTAGGAGATTGGATTGTCATGATTGTGGACTACATGATGCTGTGTTAGCTACTGTTATTACTGGTGTCCCTTCGGACTCGGATGTCCCCAGGGACTCCGGGGGTAACAAGCTACAAGAAGCTCAACAGTCTGATCCCCTGATCAAGAGGTTGATTGCAATGTTGGATGGTTCAGTGGAAATTCCTTCTAGGGAAGATCTTGCTGGTGAGTCCGATGAATTTCAGACTTATGTTCAACACCTGGGTGGAATGGAAATGAGGGACAGTGTGCTATGCCTTGGATGGGTCCGGCTAGCCACCGGTAGGAAGTATTGGAAGAAGGTGATTCCAGCTTCCATGAGGAAAGAAATTTTCATGGGTATGCATGGGCCTAAGACTTCAGGACATTTTGGTGTTTTTAAGAACACTTGGTCGGCCAAGATGAGATATTATTGGCCAGGCCAGAGATATGACCTGAAGAGATGGATTAAGGCTTGCCCTGAATGTTGTACCAGAAAGACCCGTGGGGGAGGAGGAATTTCTCTCCTAAAGAAAGAGAAGCATGGTGACAGGTGGAACCGGATATCTTTGGATATTCTAGGTCCCTTTAGGGAGACACCTAGGAAGAACAATTATATCATGGTGGTTACGGACCACTTTTTCTAAGTGGGCCGAAGCTTATCCCATGCGAGACCATACTGCAGAAAGCTGTGCAGAAGTCCTTTTCAAGGAATGGATTCTGAGGTTTGGATGTCCAGTGGCTTTACAAACTGATGGGGCCCCTGAATTCCGATCACAGCTATTGAAAAGTCTTTTGGACATGTTAGGGATTGAGAAACTGATAACTCTTCCCTATAGGCCTCAGTGCAACGGACAGAGCGAGCGGCTGAACAGAGTACTTGTTGAGCAGCTCTCTTGTCTGACAGACTATCATAAAGATGACTGGGATATGCTTGCTCCGTGTATAGCTCACGCGTATCGAGCTACTGTGCATGCCAGCACTTTATGTACACCAAATTCTGTAGTTTTTGGGACTGAACTCGTAGCTCCTATGGATATAGTCCATGGAGTGGAATCTGACGGGTTCGACTTTCCTTGTAGGGTTTCTTATGTGGAGAACCTGAAACAATGGATGCGGAGAGGACACCAGTACGTGCGGGAAAATCTTGGAGTCTCTGCTATAAATCAGAGATGAGATTATAACAAACGTACTAGGCCTCCAAAGTTTGCTGAGGGGGATGTTGTCTATAGATATTGCCCTCCTAAAGCAAACAAAAAGTTGGGACAGAAATGGGATGGCCCATTTAAAATCTGCAGGTTCATAGGCGGTACCACCTGTGAACTAGAAACAGCAGAAGGCTTGTTGAGATACCACATTGATTATCTCAAGCCTGCTTTTGATGAAGATGGTCCTATCCAGGCTAGAAACCTTCATAGGGCTCCAGAATTTCAGAAACTGGAAAAGGCAGGTAGAGATATTCTCAGGCTGGAAGCTGGGAAAGTTGTGGCGGGAGCTGAATGTCCGTCTAAGTCTGTGAAGGAGAAGGTTACTATAGCTGTTAAGCCTAGAGGTAGGCTGAAGAAAAAGAATAAGTCCGTTTCGGCCACGGATCTTTCTCCACGGACTAAGGGAAAGAAGAAGGGTCCTGTTAAAGTAGGAAACCAAGTATTGCCTACTAAGAAACAGACTCTAGGGGAAATGAAACGTAGGCCTGGTAGACCAAAGAAAGGGGGGACGGGGTCAGGAACAGCAGTTGTTGTTCCTCCTGTTCCGCCTAGTATTTGTATTGAAACCAAAAAGAAACGCGGTGGACCGAAGAAACAAACTACAGACTTGCCTGCTGTTCCTTTAGTGCCTGTGAAAAGAGAGGTTGGACGTCCGAGGAAGGAACCAGCTCCAGTGGTTTCCTTGCCAACCTCTCTACCCCAGAAAAGGGCACAAAGAAATTTGTTGCCTAGTGTGAGGGACACCTCCCCAGTACTGGTAAGGGCTCAACGCTTGCGTAAAGCCCCAGTTCGGTTTAATCAGTAATAAAATTGGTATCTGGGGGGAGAATTTCTGAACTGGTTCTCTCCCACTCAAAAAAGTACACAACAAGAAGTCAGACTTGCAGTTTATTTGTACCGAATATTAATTGCTTGTCACCGTTCGGCAAGGTAGACTCAGTTCTATTCATGACTGGGAGACATGTGTCTTGGAGAGTATTTGGTTTGAACGATAGAGAAAAGCTAGGCCCAGGCTTGCCCTGCGAGCAATTGTGGCTTGGAACTTGCTGTAAGGCCGGAATCTATTCATGGTAAATAGGTGGTTGCTTGAATCTGTCCTGAGAACCAGAGAAATTTGAGGTAAACACCCTGTGTAGTCTCAACAGGGGAGAACAGGTTAGCCGGACTGGTCAAACACGTCCGCGCTATGGCTCAGAAGGAGCGCAGGAAGTGATTGGCGCTGCCAACAGCGGCGGCGGACTGAAGCACTAAGCGTGGCCACTGGTCTCGCTGGTGTGTTTCACTCCTTTCAGTTGACTTCTGGATTCTGAGTGTGCAACACTCACTTCAGAAAAGTTGGTTAGTACACCTGAACTACCCCAGTGGGCAGTACCAATGTACACCTTTACACATCAGAATATGTGTAGGGTCTTTTATCAGCATATTGGTCATAATGTTCTTATAAGTTCACTTTACTGTTATTACCTTTCTACCTACTCATTTCTATGTACTATATGTACCTACGGGACGTCAGTCCGTGAGATTACACTAATGTAGTGTCACTGTAAATCTTATCTTTATTACTCATTCTGTATATGTTCTCACACCCGTTTTATGTGTGTCAAGAAGACAAGAGAACCCTAACTCATGCTGTTGAGGTTAGGACAGGTGTGTCCCAAGAAGTAATAAAGTCTGTGGAAGGTTAAGCCTTGTTGTGTCTTTATTTACGTGCAAGCGGATCGGATCCGAAGATCACTACATCTATACATATACACAAGCATATGGATGTATACAAGTATATATATGTATACACAGGCATATGTATACATGTATGTATCTCTGCATATATACAAACATATGCACATGCGTACATACATAACAATATGCATGATGTGTATATATTATATACATATATACAAAAACATATGATGCATACACTATGTATATCTATACATATTTATGCATACATATGTGTGTATATAAGTATACAGGCATGTATCCAAATGTACGTATATGTATGTATGTATGTATAAAGGAAATGTACATATGGTCGATTCCAGTGAAATCGGGGCCAAAACCCACTTTTTTGCACTTTGGGATATAAATGAATAAATAATGATGTTACTGCCTTCATATTTTCAGGAGATAAACATGCTTTAGACCCGTCCATCCCTACCATAATTTTTTTATATTTTTTATGTTGAGTATTTCTGCAGTGGCCAAAATATGCCAGCGATAGATTACGAATGCACACCCTAAAATTTGCATATTTGGTCGATTCTCACGAAATCGGTACACAAATGGTCATTTCTCAATTATCCTAATAAAATCGTCATTTTGATGACTAGGCTTATGAAACTTTGTACATATATGAGGGGTCTTGTGGCGATTGAGTATCCAAAGTCTTAATCACTCAGCATTAAAACTTTTTATGATATTGACAATATAAAAAAACGTGATGATACAAAACACATTGCTTATTAATGCCTCTGAATACCAAGATATACATGTATGACATCAAGTCTCTATATTTTCAATAACCTTAGTCTGTTATATATATTTCTAAACCTCAAAATTCATACTACAACCAATCATTAGGAAAAGAAGTCACATTCATATGACCTAAGTAGGGGGTACAGAAACAAAAAACGTGATGATACAAAAGCCATGTTTTCCCCTGTAGTTTTTGTCCATATTAACATTAGTGGGAGATATTTGGTATATGAATGCCTTGCTATGTTAATCATTATAACCCAGAGTTTCATTCAAATCCGATCATAAACATGCCCAATATCCCTTTGCAATCTCAGGACTGTTAAAAAATGTTAGCATGATGATACAAAACACATTTATGTTTGGGCCAAAATGAAAGCAGGAGAGCCCTCCTGTGTCACTGTTTGGAACCTAAACATCAATACTATCCACCTCCTGAGCCAACAGACACTTTTTCCTGCCTTAAATCTGAGAACTGTTCTTTTTTATCATCTTCTCTACAAAATCCAATGCTACAAAATCCAAGTCTTTTATTTTTATGTCTAACTTTTTGATTTCTTGGAAACTATAGTCTTCAATATCATAGATTTCCTTTCATGTTGCTTGTGTTATACCCCATATTCAGTTTCAAGTCTGAAAGTTTGTAAACTTTGCTGTTTTCATGTGATTTTGTATCATCACTATATGTTTTGTATCATCACTGTGTGTTTTGTATCATCACTATGTGTTTTGTATCATCACTCTCATCTCTTTAATCACTAACTCTGTGTCACTCTAAGTATGTAATATCATCACATGGGTCAACCCTCATAGTCACATAGAATATACATAACAGACATGTGTGCCAGAAATGCATTAGCAGCAAAGAGGTGACAAGAATGGGACAAACATGAAGTAGTAAAGTTCACTATGTAATTTTAGTGGAATGTTATGGCAATCAGTAAAACTATACATTTTTGGAAACTAGAGAAACTTGATAATCATAAAATTTAATGTCAAATAATGAATGATGTCAGAAACATATATTCCAAATTATCTTATTTAAGTAAAAGTGAAAAAAAAATCTTTTTTAATTAAGAAAAAAATATAAATCATACAACAAAACTATACATCTTTACAGATACAGCCTGTAAATATACAATGATATATATACTATACTATTAATTTTTGGTGGGTAATTGCTTGGCTTCAACTCAGGATTATGCACAGTCTGTCAGCCAGCCTGAACAAACTTTATTCACAAATACACAAATAACTGAGAGCTATTACACTACAATGATGGGCATTTTGTCTGTGCCTGTCCAGTGTACACACCCTATTGCCCATCACTCCAGTCAAGGAACCATGATTGTCAGTAGTCCTGTCAAGGTTTACCCCATCACTTGAGTCAAGGAACAAATGGGTGCTAGTACTCCTGTCGAGGTTAACCCAATAACTTGAGTCAAGGAACAAATGGATGCCAGTACTCCTGTCAAGGCTAACCCCATCGATTCAGTTAAGGAACCAATGGATGTCAGTATAGTACTAGTACTCCTGTCAAGGTCAACCCCATCGCTTGAGCCAAGGAACAAATGGATGCCAGTACTCCTGTCAAGATTAACCCCATCACTTGAGTCTAGGAACCAATGGATGTCAGTGCTCCTGTCAAGGTTAACCCCAATACCCAAGCTAAGGACCAAATGGATGCCAGTAACCCCATCAAGGTTAACCCCAATAGATGGTAGTACTGTTATGGTTGGCCCCATTGCTCTGGGTGCTAGTTGAGGAACCAATTTTAGATTTAGAAAATATCCCAAACTCACCTCGCAAAAACTCAGAATATGGAAATAGGTTAAAGGAGGGATCAGATGAGGATGCCATCTACTGTCTCTCTTTATATCACTTGCCCTCCAAAAGGAAAGGAAGGAAGAGCAAGGTTGAAATAAAATTTCTGATATCCAAGGATATGGAGGTGATATTTAGTGTATAAATTGTTTTAATAGTGAAAGAATTTTGCTAGATCATTATTTTTTCTTTTTCATATATTGATGAAAAAGGAAAGCAAAATGTTCAATAAAGGGGAAGATAAAAGTTCTTTGACAGCTAAAATGTGAAGTATGTCATCAGGTGTCTCATTTATTATCAAGAAATTCAGTAATAATGCAAACACCGTGATGATACAAAACACAGTGATGATACAAAACACACAGATATTTCAATCTCCCCACCCCTGGGAAGTGTAGGACTTTCTTCTTTTGATGTTAGATTTGTCATAGGGGCATAGAGTGGTGGAAAAGGTCAAGTGGAAAAGTACCACCCACTTTTTGAATCACCTGTAATTAATCTCAACTTGATTTGCATGAAAACAATATAGCTGGGGTCCATTGGGCATAAGCACAAATGACAGACTTAGATAATACAGAGCCTTCTGGAGAGGGCAAGGACCACTAGAGCTGGAAATATGTTAAGAACACAAGAATTAGACCATGTATGGCCAACTTAGAGGGGCCAGGCTGTGCCCAAATGGCCTAAACAGTGATGATACAAAACACAGCGATGATACAAAACTCTTAGATATTTCAATCACCACACCCCTAGAGAATGTGGGCCTTTGTTATTTCGATATTATTTCTTTCTCAGGGGTGTATTGGGGTGAAGAAAATCATAAAATGGGCAATTACCACCCACTTGTTTTGAACCTCCTGCAATCAATCTCAACTTGCATTACATGAAAAAGCCTGGGGTCCAATGGGCATAGGCACAAATGACAGACTTAGTGGATGTAGAGCCTTCTGGAGAGGGCAAGGACCACTAGAGCTGGACATAGGTTAAGAACAAAAGAATCAGACCATGTATGGCCAACTCAGAGGGACCAGGCTGTGCCCAAATGGCCTATACAGTGATGATACAAAACACAGTGATGATACAGAACAATAGTTGGTTTGATCCACTGGACAAAGGAAGTTATTAGTTTGCATTTGATTGAATGAATTACATTTACCTATAGCATAGCATTCTAATTGAATGGGAAAAAACAATTGTCAAACCAGTTTAGATTTTTTTCCATTAGATTTATATTGTAGTTAAATAAATGAAAGTCAACATATATGATGAATTCTAAGAAAATGGCCGTTTAGCATCAAAATGATGGTCATTGTGTGAGGAGACCATTGGGATTGAAGAATAAAGAGAAATTGATATTCCAAGTTATTCCAAATATGTACATGAAGCGAAAAATAGTTCTTGGCTTTATTGGCCAAGTGTGATTTATAAGTGATGATACAAAACGCATTTTTGAAGGGTCATAATAAAGTGTTTGCATGGGGGACATGTGACTTGTGATTTTGAATGAAATACGATATAGGCTTCACAATCAAGGGATAACAACATTCTCTATAGCTGTTCTAGAGAACACATACAAAGTGACAGAAGATGATGCCATTTTCCTTTGTAATATAATGTGTATTTATTTCTTTTCATGGGTGGAAAATATAAGAAATTAATGCCATGGATCAGCTTTTTCATATTAGTCAGATTACCTAAGTTGGTCTTCCTCATAGAAAGATGTAGATTTACATATCAAAGAACTTTACAGTGGAAAAAAGATAAATATTCTGATGTGTTTTGTATTATCATGCAGACCCTCATTATATTATTTCAAACTTCTCTGCACGTCTGGGTATTCATAGTTAGGGGCTGAAATGTCAGATTTGGATTGTCCAGTGGGGGTTGCGACGGAGGCGCCCCGAGATCGAGGCGGCCAGATCGAAGCGTCAAGCGCCTGGACCCAAGCGCCCCGGCCTAAGATCGAGGGGCCCACCGCTTACATCGAAGCGCCCTGCCGGTCTAAGATCGAGGCGCCCACGGCATACATCGAAGTGTCCACGGCATGGATGGACAGGCTACAGATTACCTGTCTTAAGGCCAGCCAAGCATGATTTACGTCTGATTTAGCTAATGATATACACAAATGTAAATAATGAGTCAGTCGTTCTGCTTGTATGATAATTATTTTTCAATGAACCAACTGACTTCTACGACGGACCAACGAGATTCCCTTTACGGACTTAGGACAACCAATTTACGGACTTAGGACAACCAACTTAGGGTTAGGGTTAGGGTTAGTTTTAGTATTGATTTCTGTTAAACATTCAGGCGCTTCGCGGGCGCTTCGCTCCAACACCAGCGGGGCGCTTCAATGTATACGGTGGGCGCTTCAATCTTAGGTCAGGGCGCTTGGGTCTCAGCAAGGGCGCCTCGGTTTTGGAGCGCCTCGATCCCGGGGCGCTTCAATCATACAATCGTCCAGTGTGTTACCTTGACACATGCAAAACTTTAGGATTATTAGAATATGTTGCAAAAATACACTTGTGTACCTATTTCGTGAGAATCGACCATTTACACAGATATTTATTATCCAAGATAATTTTTAAACAATGAAATGTGCTCAACACACACTGGAAGGGCTTGTCAATGCATAGGGACAAATATATTTTTATTATGATCAAATATGAAGTCACCAGGCTCAGTTGTTCATGACAAAGTCAGCCATATTTTACTCTAAGCGATAGATTACGAATGACAGGTTTTTCCTTAATATTTTTATTTGCTTTGAAGATTAATGAAAGACATTTCTTATATATATCCCATAATGTGTTTTGCAAATTATCTCAAATTTATGTGATTCTGCAACCATTTTGAAGCTCCCAGTGAGCCTTTCGGATGCAAAAATCATGTTTGTATTGAATTACAGTGCAGCATGACAATTAGCAGTACTTGTACAATAAATAATGGAGAATAAATAACTATTTCTGGTATATTTGATCATTATTCATGTCTTGATACGTAACAGGCACCAAAAGTCATATTTACATTCTTATTTCTTGTATACATGTGATTAAAATATCATACGTAATCTATCGCGATAGATTACGTATGCAGTGATAGATTACGTATGCATGGTAAAAATGATATTTCTGAAACCAAGAATCATCTAGGATTAATTTTTTTTACTGAAAATATGTGGGAAGGGACAAAGTCAGAGAACTGACATGCTTTCATTCATTAAATAGCAAAATTTCTTGTGGAATAGTACAAATAAACGATAATGATAGATCACAAATGACATAATTCATTACAAAAGACACTGGGAAAGGGATATTTCTTGAAGCAGAAGTAATCAAAGGCTGCTCATTATACTGAATTATACTTTTTTCGTATATATGGAAAGAAATAAGGTAAGAAAATTGCATGAAAATTGTCATTAAATGGCAGGGTTTTGAAAACATGATAGATTATGTATGATGCAATAGATTACGTATGCCACGATAGATTACGAATGACACTTGGAAAACGGTATTTTTTAAAGCAGAAATCTTCCTGAAATGATTTTTTTGTTTTGAATGTATGGGAAGGAATAAAGTCAAGGAAATTATATGATTTTTTAAAATAAAAATGCCATTTTTTTCAGAAGTCATGGCAAATGAATCAGAAATCGCATCAATTAAAAATCATAAAAATCTGTGGAAAGATTCAAATTCTCCTTCCTTGTTGAAAATATGATGGTTATTCAATGGAAGTTAGCTTGTGATTATGGATTAGGAATAAATGAATGATAAACATAGCATTTTTATGACATTAAATATTATATGATATTGGAAAATAAGCAAAATATCGCCAGAAATGGTTGCAGCGATAGATTACCGTTGCTTTTTCAACTATGCCTAAGTTTATTAATATATGTACCAGGTGCAAATGGTTTTCACTTATGAACAGCCTTAATCGTTCCCTTTAATGACATATTCAGACATTTATTCTTTATGAGATATGGGATATAGTGTAAAGATTAGCAGAAAGTCACTTAGGATAAACTCAAGGAAGGTTAGGTTGCCAAGATTTTTAAATGCACACACAAAATAATAAAAATAAAAAAAGGCATTTTTTTCAACATTCTAAATTAAGTTAAGCGGTTCTTCATGATATGAATAAATCAAAATTGAGACATCTCCAATTTAATATACACAAATATGCTATATTCAATATTTAAGGATTGCATTCGTAATCTATCACTAATTTTGAATGCAAAAACTTCCACTATCACTAGTTCCCAGAATTTCAAGAGTTAAGAGCTAAGATTTTGGGCTTTTCATCCTTTGACCACCTTTATTCAATGACAACAAAATTATAACGATTGGATAAAATGATAAAAAACACATAATGGCCCCCATTTTGCTGGAATCGACCATATACATATTATTATTATAGAATTTTTATTTCTCATCATCAATCGTACATAAAGGAGAAAAAGGGAATATATATAATATATAATATGTTATCTGTCATCACACCCTATTGGTATGTTGTTCTTCCCAGATTTTCTGATAATTTAGAATACAACAATTGGTTTAGTATTTAGTTCGAGACATTGTAGAATATTATTTGCTTGATATTACATTTGTATTACATATTAATATAAAAATTACAGTACAGTCTGATGATTTTCTATTGCGAAATTGATTCTATACAATGATATCCAATAATATATTTATAACAGATCATATGCTTAATACCATTTATATGAGATTCAATGGACTTGTAGTACATTATAATTATAATTAATTAATTAATTTGCGTCGTTTACACACAATATTTTGTTTAACTCTTCTAGGGTTTTATATAGTTGGTGCCTTGGGGCCATATTGTTCCATAATTCAGGGATTCAGTATAAGAATGACCTTTTTACTTTTTCAGTTTGTGGTCTTACTATTTTCATTTTTTTCCCTTTTGCTAGCGACCTAAGATTTATTTTTCTCTTGTCTAGATTTGTATATATTTCAGCTGCTTTAAAACCCATTTCCAAGAGGTGAGCCTCTCTTCTGTGTTCAAGCTTTTCTAGACCTAGATCAATATGAGCTTGATCCGTATTTGTCCTTTTTTCCATATTATGTATGACCCTTATAGCTGAATTTTGGGCCACTTGTAATTTTTTCAGGTCTGATCTATTGCCTCCACTATACAATAAATCTACAAATTCAAGTAGAATACAGTATGAACTTCGGTCCCATATCATTAAAATCGTTCTCTTTTGCCTCTATATGGTTCTGACTCTTCTGGTTCTTTCCTAAGATTTTTAGTCTCCATATCTATTTCGTCATCACTTAGTGCTTTTATGCCTTTCTCTAGTTTTTGACCAATAGTGGAAAAATATTTATTAATAATATCTGGCACTTCCTTTTCCTGGGCTAACTGTCCAGTTTCAACTTTCATCTGAATTTTTGCATTAGTTTTGGTCTTTTCCAGCGCTATAATATTATTTATTACTTCCCAGAATTTCTTGGGATTATTTTTATTTTCATCTAGTTGCGATCTGAGATACCTGTTTTTTAATTTTATAATTTCAGAGTTCGCCTTATTTCTAAACATTTTTGCTTTGTTCCAGTCATCAACATTTTTTTATTTCTTTGCTATGGTAAATAGCTTGTCTCTCTGTTTGGCAAGTCTGGTTAGATCCCTTGTAAACCATGGTGGTTTTACCTTAACATTTTTCAAAGTTTTTATGGGGCACATTCTATCAAGAAACAAAATTATCTTGTTATAGAGTATTTCCCAACAATCATTTACATTTCTTGACTCATAAAATTGAGTCCAATCTTCATTACTCAATATTTCATTCAAAATTTTTACATCATAACATTTCATGTCACGAGCTTTATTTAAATGTAGCCTTTTTATACCTGGTTCTAGCCTTCTTTAATAATATATATACTGGCATATGATCACTTAGGTTATTTTCTAGTACTCCTGTTTGATCAACTTTCAAACTATTACTAAATATCATATCTATCAACCTTGATGATTTATGAGATATCCTTGTATTTTCTTTAATTACTTGAGTTAAATTATGACTCATGACGACTGCATTTAGTTCACCAATTTCAGAAGATTTTTTTGCATTTGATTGTAGTCGATATTAAAATCACCTACTATTACAATTTCACAGTTTCTTTCTATACTTTTTATTGCTATTTGTAATTCATCCTTACAATTGGCAACTGAACCATTTGGAGGTCTGTATAGGTTTAATAATGCAACCTGTTTACTTCTTCCCTTTGTTACACATATTACTTGTAATTCAATATCTGCTTTCGAAACATTTAGATTCATATATTTTTGTTCATCAATTTCTAAGTCCTCTTGTATGAAAGTGGCTAGTCCTCCTCTTTTTTCCCAGGTCTGTCATTTCTTACTATACGGTATCCTTTGATATCTATTTGTGAATTTACTACACTTGATTTTAACCATGTTTCTTGGAGTGACAATATACTAGGGTTTATTTCATATACTATGGAAGTTATTTCATCTATTTTTGGTTTTAGACTCCTAACATTCCATGAAAAAATAGACAATCCCTTTAGTCTTTTTAATTCTTCGTACATAGCGTAGTGCTTCTATAGAAACATGAATCAACACCCAAATCTAACCATAAAGAACTTTTGCGATCCTGTAACTTTTTGTTCATGGAACCCAAAAAGTACAAGGATCACTAACAAATTTGTATTAATGTACAGCACAGTTTGTTAATTTGTTCAATCCTGTATAATCTCGTTCAGTAGAAACTTGATTATTTCAGATTTAATAACTTTTACAATGGAAACTAAATTGTATCTATTTTAATCCTGCATAATATCGTTCAGTAGAAACTTGATTATTTCAGATTTTATACCGATCTTTGAAGAACTTAGATTATATCCTATTATTTGTTTTGTTTATTGATTTAATCTATATTTTAATCGTAAATCTTAAATCCCTAGATGGACTTCTAATTTACATGTATACTTATACATATATATCTACATGTATATTTATACATATGGCCATTTCCACCAATTTGACAACATTTGGGTCCCTAGACACCCCCAGAATACCAAAAAATAATTTTTACTTTTATCAGTTGATTTGTTATTTTCTATCAACCTCATATATATGCACATTAAACTGTCAAGTTTGGAACCATTCTGATTATTAGTAATTTTTCTACAGGGGGGTAGAAAAATAGATCCCAAATATGAAAAAAATGCCAAAAATAGCATGTCGAATAATGGTACATATTTCTACATATATGAAGATTTAAATTAGAAATAGATAAAACAAATATGCAAATAATGCATTGAACTATTTTGTACTTGATAGGTCTCGACATAAGGATCCTAACACCTTTTATTTGGTGAAAATATTCTAACTAGAAGAAAAGTTACAGCAAAATAACCATTCTGTAATGGTAATGATAATGGCAGCGGCAAGGGTGACAGGTCATTGACCCTCTGCCCACATTATTATGCATGTATACACATTATATAACTCATTATATTTAGAATATATATAACATTCATTACCCTCGTTTACCTTTTGAAGTTAACTTGAATACTTGTATTGATTGTTCCTGTTCTGTTCAAGTATTTAGATGCAAATTTTTTAAGGATAAAGGTTCTAATATTATATGATGACGTATAGTGTAGGTATACGTATATAGCTGGGATAGGTCACATGACACGACCGTCACATGGACCACCGGCCCGCGAACATTCAAACTAGCTACCTGCATCATGTTCGTTCGGACGTGATTTTCTTGCTGACAAAAAAAATTTCTGTGGATCTGACTTACCTTTTTGTCCGATGCCGGCAAAAGGTCGTGGCTCTAAGTGCCAATATATCCACTCATCTCCATTCGGGTCTAGATGCAAGTATAAAGTTCCAGAGTTAATTATTTCACCAACTGCTACCAGTCTCTCCAGGAGTTCTTCTTCACCTCCATTGATCATGGCGGTGGGTGGTTATACGGACCGGGCCGATCCGAAATATTTGGAGTTTTTGGAGAAGTGTTTCACCGATACTGCTGCTAAACCTCCCAAACCTGAGCCATTACCCGATGATGCCTTGTCTCATATTCTTGCTCGACTGGACAAGATTGAACGTAAATCACCACCTTCTTCCGACGGCAAATCATCTTCTACGCCGTTCGGTGGGGAGGGTCAGTTTGTTGAGCTGACTGACAGCATCGCTCAACTTTCCCTGAACGTGAATGAAGGCCTACCTCCCAAAAAAGGTATTGAATTGCGTCCAGAATATTATGTGCAGGTAAAATCTCAGCAGTTGACCATGAAGCAGGTTGATCATTGCAAATTGTCCACCACTGAATTGTTATATGGGATGTTGTGTGTATTCGATCATCTCGCTGAGGAGGGCTCCGACACTCGGGGTTACCTCCGTCACATGCTGTATGTTGGCCGACATGCAATGGAGCCGGGGTTTTCCCCCTTAGGATGTGTTCTATATGATCATGAAGTCGTGGACCAGGTTGTGTCTGGTCGTAGTGCCTTTGGTGACCCGGATACCTTCGCTGCGGGCATTTATCTAAGTGGGTTCTACGCCAGAAAGAAACCGGAAGAGAAACCGTCACCGAAACCTTGAAGTTAACTTGAATACTTGTATTGATTGTTCCTGTTCTGTTCAAGTATTTAGATGCAAATTTTTTAAGGATAAAGGTTCTAATATTATATATGTGTTTGGGATATAATTTGTGACATTTTGTGACGGCAGACGTGACGTAGACGACGTGACGAAGACAACAAAAGCGTGACGAAGACGACAAAAGCGTGACGAAGACGACAAAAGCAATTTGCAGTAAAAATCATGTAAAAACTACTCGGAAATCATTAATTTTGGTCTACATAGATTGCTATTAAGCAAAGTTAATAATAAATGTCAAATTTAAAGTTTATTATTAAATTCATGCCTTGTAAGGCTCTAAAAACGGTAAAATAGGCGTGACGAAGACGACATGAGCTAGGGTTCCAAGGGGTTCCCACCACCTTTTGCCGCCATGTTATTTCTCAGCTAAAATTCAAGAAAAACTCAAATCAATACATTTGATATTTTATACCTATATAATCCCATGCACTCTATCATTATTCATCAAAATTTGATATAATTTTTTATTTTTTTATTTATTTATTCCACCTTAGGCACACAGCGTGACGAAGACGACATGGGGGGGTACCCACACTTTTTTTTTTTTGATTTTTGATGGCTTTTGGCCAAAAAATATTTTTTTTGCATTTTTTTTTTACACAGATCATATTCACGTAACCTTCTATCACAACATATAAAACAAAATGTTCAATTTTGAAGATTATTTAGAAATTTAGCAATTCCACACACTAATGGCTGTTAAAAAAAATGATTTTTGCCTCCAAAATGGGATTTTGAAATAAAAAAAAAAAAAAATTGGGCTAAAAATGCCAGAAATGTTGTTCCACAGGTTGGTAGAACCATCCTATCAAAAAAAATAATCAAATAAATGATAATTAACTTGATTTAAGCCCATTTTACCCCTTTCCACGGTTGGGGGCCAAATGTTGTCAAATTGGTGGAATTGGCCATATATATTTATACATATATAATATACAAATTTTCCTTTCAATTTGTAACAATTCATAACACTTTGCCCACCGAACCCTTCAGAAACCTTGTTCATTAGAAACTTGGTTTCCTCTGGTTAGCATGGTGTAGGAAGGAGTAGACTTAGTAAATTTTCTCTGTTGCTCTCTCCTCGAGATTTCAGAATGGGAAGGCAGGGACAGTCGAAACCTTTCAGTAGTGTATTCTCATTCAATAATATATGTAGGGTAAATAGATCCATGAACAAAATGAATTATATTAATATGACACATCTTATTCCCACCACATTCTTCATCGAAAACTAGAGATAGTACCCTCACCAACTCCATGTGAACCATCTTATGAGTGATCATTTTTAATAAGGGTTAACATGTTTAATGTTAGATAGATTTGAACAAATACAAGAGCAGCTTGTATCATGGGCTATTTTTTAATTCCAGTGCAGGAATCCCTTGACACTATGTCATAATTTACTCTGACTCTGTCTTTGTGGAATATATATATATATTGCAAATGAAAATAATATATATTTTTACATTCTCAATTTGAGGACGAAATTGGTACGATCACTTGCCATAATTCATATATGGTATTTGAGCTATCGAAAAATAAAATATCTTTAACTTTAATATTATTATTTCTTCAGGAAAACTCATTAACCACTGGATATTCTCAAATAAACCAAATAATTATAGTGATCAATGCGTAAAGAAACCAACTATGATTTCTGTGAGAATAGATAGATAGATAGATAGATAGATAGAGGAGGATATAATAATCATGCAATTAGTTGTCCATAGGTGTACTCTGTTCTTTAGAACAGTTTCCTCACCTTGTTCCAAGTGTTGGTGGACACAGAGAGAGGGACAGAGAGAGAGGGGGGGGGGGGGGCAGAGAGCATATGCAGATGAATGCTTTGAGAGAGTAGAAACAATTACAAATTTAAAATAAATATTTCAAGTTGATAGCATACCAAAAATAGGATTCCAGCAATTTGTTGTTTAAAGTTTAATTAGGTAATTGATATTGTTTTGAATATGAATTTGAAATAAACTTTACTTACCTAGCTCTCTTTAGCTCTGAACAAAAACGTGACATATAGGATTGAATGCAATGATATTCTGCTGCTGTTATAATTATATTTATACAAGCACCTCAACTTTAATCAGCTGAGAGAAAATGGTCACTGGTGAGCAACCATAAGTGGAGCCATAGCTAGGAAACAAAATATAAATGTTGACTTATTATATGGCATCAAAACATAATTCAGATTTTGAAATGTCAACTACCTATAAGGGAGAGTGCACAACTAGCTTCCTGAATACACAGAGGGTCAAGACCTCCGGCTAGACATGCCTGGACTTGTTTGT
Source organism: Sthenelais limicola (assembly GCA_942159475.1). Lineage (NCBI taxonomy): Eukaryota > Metazoa > Annelida > Polychaeta > Phyllodocida > Sigalionidae > Sthenelais > Sthenelais limicola. The sequence continues at coordinate 84,161,230 of OW804095.1, forward strand.
CTGAGATGACATCAGCACACTTGAAAGGTCATGTGATGTATCATAGTAAAGTGAGTCACAAGTCACACACAACTTTGAGATACCATGAGAGATACCACGAGAGATACCACTCAGGAAATGTCCATTGTGGGGGCAGGGGGAGAGGCAATGGGAGGCAAAAAAACATCTTAACAGGGTTCCATTTGGGGCGGGGGGGAGGGGGTAGGGCAGAGGGGAAGGGGGGAGGGGGTGGGGGAGGGAAAGGGGGCGGTGGAGGGGAAGGAGGGAGCGGGGAGAGGGGCGGGGGAGGAGAGGGAATGGGAAGCAACAACAATACAACAGTGACAAAAAAACATTTTAACAGGGTTCCATTTTAGGGATGAATGTTGATACAGATACTAACTTACAGAGACAACTTGAAAGAGAAAGATGGTTGGAGAGGGAACAAGGAGAGTGGGAAGATGTGGGCCCCACTGTCCCACTAGCAAATCCCGTGTGAAGCACGGGTATTTGCTAGTTCTATACTCTTCTGATAAATCCCCTGCTCACACTTACTCTGCACTCCAAGACTCCCTTTATTCCCTAGCAGAATACTGCGAAAAAAACAAACTCACCGTCAATGCCTCTAAAACAAAGTATGTGACCTTCAAGAAGCGCACCAAAAATCACATGACCTCCACTCCCCCCACCTACAAACTAGGCCCAGTCCCAGTGCAAGAAGTTGAAAGTTTTAGATACCTCGGCACAATGATAGATTCCAAACTCAATTGTGAGGCCAAAAAAACTCATATTATCAGATCTGTCAATGCCAAATTAACAACTCTAGCCCGCATTGGACAATTTATATCCCCAACAGTAGCCCTCCTCATCTACAAACAACCATCCGACCCATTCTTGGGGTTGGGGCTGTGTAGTCCAGACCCAGAGCCAGGCAGAAGGAGATGTAGAGGCGAACTGCTGACTCTGTTGGCATTAGTGCAGTCAGTCGCACCATATGTCATGATCTGGAGGAACATCTTCATGGTTGGTGCCTTGGAGATATATATGGAGACATTCTGTCCCCTTCACAGTATGAGAGAAAATATTCCAAAATGGAAACTTCAAAGTGTGAAAATTACATTTAGGAATGTGCGAAAAGCCACTTTTACAGACATGCTCCCCGGTGGTAGCCAAAGAATTTGTTGTATGATTTTTTATTTTTTTAAAAAAACCATCATTATTTTTCAGTTAATGTCGGGAGGACCTGCATTTCTACGTCCATTAGATGAATTCACTACTAGGTTGTGTTACGTGAATTTTTCTGGTTCCTCGGCCCTGCAAAAGAGTAGAGAGCTAGGCTTGGGTACACCACTTCCAAATGACTTTGTCAACACCTACTGCACACCCGTTTGTGAAGGAATCCAAGTAAGTTCGACTTTGCTGGAACTATGTAATCCCATTCCACCAGAAATCTTCTTAATTATCATTTGTTTGGATAGTGGCTAGCTGTAATATTCCAGTATGCGAAGAGACGTGCTACAGAAACATTCATTTTCTGTTAATTTTTCTATTTAAGTTATATATAAATTATAAATCAGCCATTACCATTTGACTGCCCACGATGGAAATTCCCACTGAATGCTAGTGGTGAAAAAATACTACCTTACTCATGTATTTATCAATGACCTTGGTACGGTTCAACTTGTAATAATAATAATGATGATAACAGTTTCAATTGTTTTCATGACTACTGAATTCATAGTTATTAGTGAGAGAAGACACTGTAACATCCTTTCCATTTGTTACAGGCCTTAATACAGTGGGTGGAAAAGCAGTGTATTTAGGACTGGAACGCTGACTAATGTATTTCTGACCTGTTGGCTATGTCAGTATCATCAAAAATAGGTGTACGATTCTTCCCACACCTTTCCAGTGCTCTGACACATATCACTCCCCGTATCACTCATATAATAATTATACGGTCAATTAGCCGTTATGCCTAGATACCGGTATACATACTTACCCTCACGTTGTATTCAACTTTAGTTCTGTTTTTGTTGTGATGTTTCATTTAACATTCATATTGAAAGCATGCAATGATAGTTCTATAGGATAGTTGTGCCGCTGGATAAATTCCCCTGATTGACCACTTATAAGTATTAGGGAAGAAGTGATGTATAAAATATAAATAAATATTCTAAATAAAGATACGTTGTTATTGTTGTTCATGAAGTCGCTCTTTAAACTACTGAATAACACTTTGATACCAATTCCACTTTAAATAACCAAGTGGCGACCTCATATCCTAGAATGTCAGGGATTCCCTGATTGATTTGTTTAATTTCATGAAATCTATTTGAATTAAGATAATCAGTTTAGGAGATATGAGAATACACTAGAAATAAAATATTAAGTGATTAATGTCTAATTTAATTATAACGGATGTTACAGTATCGACGCGAGTCATATATAATATTTTTAGATTTTATTTACAATAGGTTTCACAATTCCAGTAGATGTGGGCTTGAGTTCATTAATTACCATTTTAAGACTACTGTGTACTTCGTCAGCTGATCTGGGCTGCACTAAGGGAGAATTCTCAAGCTTAGGTAATCACAAATAAATTGTTAATTCAAGATATTTATATTTATATATCTGCATGTTCAGAAAGGTTATCGACCGATGTGCAAATACCCTTCCTTTTGAATTAATCGGTTACAATATAGTATATATATAACCTAGATTCGTTCCATTATAGAGGATTTTATTGGTTATGGCGTCGGAAAAGGTATAATTTGTCTTCACCAATTCTCTCAAATAACCCAAATGTAAGAAATGAGGTTCAAAATACATAACAACATAACCGAACCGTCTTTTAATAAAAAAAGATCAGCGCAATACCAAGTATATTCAGATGTTGTAGGTGTTGCATTTTTTCAATTATTTTATTTTTCCAGGTATTACAGAAGGGTTTGGCCTTTGCCATCCCTGTTCAAACGAGGATCATGCACATATAATACATGGATGATTTTCACCTCGCACCTGGCTTGAAGTGTCACTACATGGTTTCTGGAGATGTTGGGATAAAAAAGTGATATCTATATGGTGTTGGGTGGAATGAGATGAGATGAGATGGTGGTTTATACACGATGATTATATATGATATAGTTCAATTCAAGTTTTTTCTACTTCATACTTTGATACCAAAAGTTGTTATTTCTTAATGTTTTCATTATTATTGTTCTAAGTACAGCAATTTCAGTTTTCTCTTAAAAATTATAATATCTGCTTCTTGTCTTAGGTTTATTGGCAAATTGTTCCATAGACTGGGTCCTTGGTATAGGAATGCTTTTATATATAGTTCATATTTTGGCATTATTTGCTCCAGAATAGTTCCATCATGCCTTCTGGTATTACCTGGAGTTTTTTGCTTGAAAATTTTATCATGTCTATTATGGTGTACATCAAACTGAATTTTCTTCAATAAGTTGAATTCCATTTTTTTGGTGAATAGTAATGTCTTCGTATTTTCGTGCAATTGGATTGTAGGATATAACTTGGTTAACTTCAGAGCTAATTTCAAGGCTCTGTTTTGAATAGTTTGGATCTTATCAAGTTGATTTTTATTAAGAGACATATAGCAGAAGTTGATGTAGTCTAGGTGACATAAGACCATAGATTTAGTTAGTTTCATAGCACAATTTTTAGTTAAGCTTTCTCTTAATATAATATTAACTGGATGGATTTTAATCTTGCTGAAACCTGGCCTATCATAGAGTTAAAACTCTTATCGAATTTCTGGTCTTCCTGTATAGTAATGCCAAGGTATCTGAAATATGACACCCATTCAATTTGTGCTTCGTTTTCGAACTTAATAGGTAATTTCTTGTTATGTAATTGCAATTGGTTTCTATTTCCTATTAGCAATGACTTTGTTTTCTTAGTATTTACACTAAGTTTATTGTAATTACTCCATTTCATTATCTTTTCACAGTCTAGTTGCATAGATTTTCTCAAATCATCATAGCTATCCTCAAGATTTACCAGTGCTATGTCATCAGCATATAACTTCATTATACCTTTTGCTTCTAGATTAGTAATGTCATTAAGATATATAATAAACATGGAAGGTCCCAAAATGGACCCTTGTGGTACTCCTGTTACCAAGCTAGATTTTTTTTATATATTTTCTGAGATCCTTACCTGTTGGCTTCTGCCATTCAGATTACTTGTCATTATTTTTGTCATGTTGCTACTTATATTATACAATTTCAATTTTTCAATTAGGGGTTTATGTGGGACACAATCGAAAGCTTTTCTATATTCGAAAAATGTACATGCAATAAATTTGTTATCATTGAAACCTTGTAAAATAGGACTGAGAAGAGATGCCACACAAGCTGTTGTGGATTTCTGTTTTCTATATCCGTATTGGTTATTGGAGATAAACTTTTCTTCTTCCATGTGAGTCATTAATACTCTATTTATGATTTTTTCCAGGATTTTTCCACATATATTATGTGTGTTAAAGAAATGGGTCGAATATTTTCTACAAGAGTAGAATTTCCCTTTTGGGGAGTGGTGTTACTATTGCCCCTTTCCATGCATTTATAGATAATTCAATCACATGATGGAATAGTTCTGGCATTGCCATTATGGCATCTTTATACACCCTGGAGTTTATATTTAGGCATCCAGACGATTTGTTGGTGTCTATTTCTTTTATTAAGGCAATCATTTCCTCTAGAGTTGGTACCTGTAGTATTAGAGGTTGTTTTATAGATTCTTTATTTTACCAATGTATTCGGATTCTCCTCATTAGGTGTATTATCGTTAATCTCAGTGCCAATAGAGGTAAAGAAATTATTGATAATATCAGGAGTTTCTTCTCTAGTTGCAAGTTTTTGTGTTTTCGGGTCTATTACCTGCTTAATTTCTTTGTTTTTCTCATTATTAGGAATCACATCTTTAACAATTTTCCAAAACCTTTTTGGGTCTCCTTTATTTTCAAATAATTTCCCTTCAATAAATTCATTTTTTGCTCTTTTAAAAGCTCTATTTACTGTATTTCTCAATTGGTTTGCCCTTTGTTTGTCTTCCTCCTTGTTTAACTTAGAATATTTGTCCAAGAAGTAATCTCGTTCATGCTTAAGCTCTATAAGTTCTTGTGTAACCCATGGGTAGGTTTGACTTTTACATAAAAACTTTTTATAGGACATATTTCATTTAGGATTTCAAGTATGTTAAGATATATCATTTCCCAGGCTTTATCAGGACTTTGTTCTGTCCAGATTGCATCCCAGTTTTTCTCTAAGAGTTTTTCTTTTAATATCTGGGGAGAATACCTCCTATATGATCTGCTTTTCTGCAGAGTCTTTTTTAATCTCACTTTGGCTTTTTTATACACAAAGTATACTGGTAGATGATCACTTATCCCATAACATATAGTCCCTACTGATTTGATGTTAACATTAGAGTTGCTTATTACATGGTCTATTAGACTTGGATTTTCACTATGTCTGCTCCTTCATGTTATTATTATTAATTGTTCATATAATATAATCGTTCAAAATATATATCTATGCTTAAATGCCTCCCACGACAGACTATATATGCTGACTAAGCCCATTTATTTTCAATATATCCTTTAGATATTTGCTATTGGTTTCGTTTTTTAGGAGGTTAATGTTTAGATCTCCTAACATAAAAATTGTTGCATTTTTATATTCATCACTGAGTTCTCTATAGGTCTGGATTATTCTGTCTACAGCAATTTTAGCATTTGCTGATGGGGGTCTATAGATATTCATTTGTATGATATCACTCATCTTCTCATATTTTATTCTGATCACCTGGAGTTCTAAATTATTATCACTATGGTTGTATTTTTCACAATTTTCAAAATCATTTTCTTTGTTAATGTAACACACTATTCCTCCTCCTCTTTTATTCGTTTTTCTATCCCATCTTACTTGATTATAACCTTCTATCATTATCATTGAGTCTTCTATGTCTTTGTTCAGCCAGGATTCAGTACATTTCAAAATCACTGTTTGCAAAATCCGCTTGCATTAGGTGTATCTCATTCGTTAATGATCTGATATTCATTTCTTCCCTTTAATTTGCAGTAATTTACTTAGACTGAGCTCTGTCATGTCATCTTTGAGTTCCTATACATATACACATTTTCGTAGTCTGACTGGGTGAATGGCCTTTGCCACTTGTTTACACATACCATAGTCAAAATCAAAATCAAAACATAACAATAGAAAAATAGTGTTGCTGGTTTCTCTCTTTTATATATATACTAGCAAAGTACCCTCCGGACGGTCCCCCTCTCTCCCCACACTTCCCCCTCTCCCTCTTTTCCCTCCCCCTCTTCTCTGATTTTCATACCTGTTTTTCTCTCCCAACCCCATCTCCGATTTTCCCCCCTCTCGCTCCCCTCCCCACTTTCTCTCCCTTCCCCTACATCCTCTTCCTCCTCTCTTCCCCCCTCTTCTTTCCCTCCCCCTCCCCCTCTCCTATTCCTATACCCTCTTCTTCACTCTCCCACTCCTCTGCATGTAGGACGGTCCCCCTCTCTCCCCATACTTCCCCCTCTCCCTCTTTTCCCTCCCCTCTTCTCTGACTTTCATACCTGTTTTTCTCTCCCAACCCAATCTCCAATTTGTCCCCTCCCCCACTCTCTCCCTCCCCTCTTCCTCATGCTCCCCGCAATAATAGTTACTCATATAGTTAGGTTGGCATAAGAACTTTGAAAGTTGTCTAATAATCTAATAAGTATTTCCAGATTTTAAGTTTGATATTTATATTTTTGAAAAAAAGGTTTGTAATATTTCTGGGGGCAATAATCAGTAAAGTAACTAAATATACACCATATATTAACCTTTAAAACAAAAGGTTATAATTATGTCTGGTCATCCTAAATACTGTTTGTATGGAAAACTGGCTGGCAAACCAAATGATGCCCTATTGGGAGAACTACTCATATAGTTAGGTCCCCCTGGACTTAGGTTGTGGGAAATGACGTCAGGGGCTTTCCCAAGTTATAAATAGAGTGTAGAGATCGCAATTTAAAAACGGCTTCAAAATCACATTTTCACCCCAGATACCTTCACAAACCACGTATGACGACCTCCGCAGAGGATGGACGGACCTCTACAGATAAAAAAAATGGTTTGTAAAACAACAAATTCCGAGAACATGCAATATCAAAGAAAAGTTCTTTTCTACCTCTTTTTGTAGAAATCGCTCTAGCTTTATATTATAGGATCCATTATTATATTATATGGATCCATTATTCTGCCTTTGCCTTTTTTCCCATTTGGAATGTTCTTGGATCTTCGTCCGTCTTATAGCTTGCTTCAGACTCGAAATACAATAGGGTTTTGCCATGTTGCTGAGTCGATTTACTGCCATTTTATAATCCATATAATATACGGCTAGAGCGATTTCTAGGAAAGGAGGTAGAAAAGAAATGGTAGAAAGGAGGTTTTCTTTGTCCAGAATGTTCTCGGAATTTGCTGTTTTGCAAACCACTTTACTCATCTGTAGAGGTCTGTCCCCCCTCTCTGGATGTCGTTGTATGTGGTTTGTGAAGGTTTTTGGGGTGGAAATGTGATTTTGAAGCCCTTTTTATAATTTTTTCATACAACTATTTTTAGCACGGGAAAGCCCCTGTTAGAAAGTAAAAGAGATTGACGTCATGCCTCTCCCACCGTCTGTGGCAACGTGGGATTCCCTACACCCTGTCCAGCCTCTGAACAACCGACACCCCTAGCCTATACCGGAACTCTTTGAAGTCTCGGTTGTACAGAGGCTGGACAGAGTGTAGCAATGGGAAGGAGAGGGTAGAAGGGATCGAGAGGGAGGGAGGGAAAGGGTGGGAGAGGGAAGGAGAAAAAATGAAGGAAGCATAGGGATAGGGTGGGAGAAATTGGATCGGGTGGGATCTCTTCACTCTATTTATAGCCTGGAAAAGCCCCTGTGAGACACTACGTCATTTCCCACAACCTTTCAGGGGGACCTAACTACAGGGGGAGGGAAACGAGAGAGGTGGGGGGGTGAGAGTGTGGGGAGAGAGGGTGACCGTCCGGAGGACGGGTACTTTGCTAGTATAATAATATTTCCTTGATAGAACCGCGCAATATTATGCGCTCATTCATTTAGTAATCTCCCTCATCCATCGGTGAGATAATTATAGAAAGATGTGACTCTATTTCTCGTTCTTCTGTGGACCCTGCTTGTAATGGTTGGAAATATGATTCCTTTGTATACGTGCCAAGACAATAGTTGCAAATTGATCATATTAACAATTTGGTCTAAATTTGCCTGCCAGAGATATCTGTTCGCATCTCTATTATATGTCGCCACATTCATTCCACATATTCCTGCGAAGGAAAAGAGAATATCAGGGAATTGGTTTTCCGCTTCCAACCATACATCTCGGATCGTATTGAGCACCCTATTTGCCGTGTTAGCCACTCCTATGTCCCTCAATACCACTTTTCTGTCGTCAAATGTCTTCTTTCTTTTTTTTGTCCAACATCGGATCTTTATTCATAGAGACATTTTATAACATTGATGTATCACAACGATTATAACAAATAACAATTGGGTGACCAACTAGACCAAATTTTACCTTTTTGAAATTACTTTACATTGACAAGAGTAGGGTTATTTTTATATTGTACTCGATAGGACTTTTTTCTGAAACTTTTTGTTTCCTTTTATACTTTTTTGTTAATTTTCATGTTTTCTATCTGCTCTGGTTGCCTACAAGGCTATTTTTGCCGCTAGGTGGCCCCTCTGTTGATAGAGAGGTTAAGGGTTTACATGTGTTATCCCTGCCATTAGTGGTTAGTTTTACAAGTTGATATAGATTTCTTTCCAGGGCTCGAACAATTTTTTTGCAGTGGAATTATGTGTTGCTGCAAATTTTAGGCCAGTCAACCTTTTCTTAATTTCGGGAATAAAATTATCATAAGAAATATTGTTATTACCAAATATTATAGTCCACTCACATCCACGGGGAGAAACTTTGTACAAAGAACTTCAAAAAGACCTGGATGCTGTGGGAAAATGGTGCAGAATAAACAAAATATCAGTAAATGTACAAAAAAGCAAAGCCATGAGCATAGCCCTATGTACAACAAAATCAAACACAAATGTGTTAAGCCTTAACAACGCCAAATTAGAGCATGTCACACAATACAAATACCTTGGCCTAGAAATAGATAGCGGCCTAACATTCAACCCCCACCTTACCTCAAAAATCAAACAGGGAATACAGAGACTCAGAGCCACTGCCAAAATCAACCAAGCCCTCTCCAGTAAAAACACAATCCTAATCTATAAGACCATGGTACGCCCCGTGTTTGACTTTTGTGATATGTTCTATGCCCTGGCACAGAAAAAACACATAGACAGGCTTCAATCCATACAAAACTCATTTCTTAGGTTAGCATACAACAAGAAAAAGACCGATAGCGTCAAGGAAATCCACTCAGAGATAAAGATGGAATTTCTAAATGAAAGAAGAGACTCACACCTTCTCCACTTAGCATATGAGATGAGTTGTGACAACAGATACCTTGACAACAGAAAAATCAATCTGCGAAGTCTGGCAAAGAGTAAGGTCCTAAAAATATCAATGACAAAAACAGAGAGGATCAGAAAATCTTTTATTGTACAAGCCCCAACCCTTTTCAATAAAATTTCACCAGCTGGGAGAAACTGCCCAACATTGGTTGAATTCAAAACATACCTTGAAGAAAACTTCTTCTCCCATATGGGATAGTGGATAGACCCCAATATCGATCTCTATTGGGCAGGCCAAAGTATTCTTAAAAACTAGTCACAATGTATATACAAATGTAAAGGGAGTAGATGTGATGTGGGGCCAGTGTTTGCCAGAATGTTAGCCAGCGTACATCTAAACCCTCTAGTCCTCAAAACGACGAAAGGATATATATATAAACAGCGGTCAACGCAGTGTTCACAAGAATGCCAGGACCTAACTGGATTTGAAAATGGGATACACTACCTATACAGCACAAGACCAAATTCCTCCCATTTTTAGTATCAACAAAAATTAACCCAAAATAAACATGGACAATGTCCACAAAAAACACATACACAAGGAAACCCCATACCATGGGCCCCGATATAGTATAGCTAGTGCATCCCATTGCAGTAGAATAGGTAACTAGTCATTTAGCGCGTCGCTATCTCATGAACTGTAAAATTAAAACTCTAGTCTAAGGGACCCTCTGGAAGAGCTATGGCTGCCATAGAAGAGGGCAAACCCATTTCCGGTGTAATTTATCTCATGTACTGTTTTCTGGAAATAAACAATATACATAAATACATACATACATACATACATACATACATACAAATAACCTCTGTCTGTGTATGTAGGATTTTCCTACCAACAGAACATAATTGATTATGTTGGTTTTTTTCCCTTTACCTCTTAGACCGAATATTATTTCCTTGTTCGTGAATTGATGTCTAATTATTTGACTGTAACCTATCCAGTTGGATATCCAGTCCTTAATGTCGGACCAAAACTCTTCGATAACTCTACATTTGGTGAAAAAATGTAAAATGTCGTCATAGCGACCACAAAAATCACAATCGGGTTCGTCTTTGATGCCAATTCTTTTTAGGTGACTATTACAGTATATATTTCTATGTAAAACTTTATATTGAAAGGCCTGAAGTCTTACGTCGTTAGTAATTTTTAAGGGGAGGGTGAAAATATCTTTCCATGCCTCCTCGTTGTTAAGTTGTTTTCAATATTTAGAATTGTGGCCCATTTGGCCAACTTATCTATGTCGATCACAATATTGTCAATAAACATTGTGTACACAGATTTGGCATTTGTTTTTAATACGTTTGTTCTGTCTCTTCCGATTCTGATTTGTGTTTCAACAGTAAAGTCATCCCTTAGCTCTTGTGGGTTGATCAATCCGATCCAACTTCTGGGTAAGGCTTGCAGCACTTGCAGTCTTTCTAGGTAATTGACTCTCAGACTGTATTCACGCTCAATCTGTTGAGGTGTGAGAAAGCGACAGTTATTGTCCAATACATCCCTTACATGAAATATATTGGCGTTCTTCCACCTTTTCCAGCTTATGGATTTTTTATTACAAGTTATAAATTGGTTATTCCATAATCTCTCTTTTATAACCTCGCTGGAACTCTCTGGTTGGTGGTTATAGTATACCTCTGACCATGTTTTGAATAGTTCTGTATAAAATTCACAATGTTTCTTCATTGGTTTCCTCTCGAGCTAGGAAAATGTCATTAACATTTCTCTATTCTATTTTAACATTTTAACATATTTAACCACTTTACATTGGGAGAAAGAAGGGCTTTTTGTACCCAGCGTACCTTGTTCACCTTCAGAATGTTTGTGAGGGATCTTAAATTTAATCCTCCTCGTTCTACTTTCTGGCATAACCATTTAGTCCCGATCTTATGCGATCTCTTGTTCCATATAAACTCAAGGATGTCATTTTCAAATTTGTTTACATTCTTTTCATTAATACCGATACAAGTTAAGACATATTGGATTTTTTACATTTATAGAACATTACTGATTACAATTTTACCTTTTATGGAGAGATTACGGTTCCCCCATGCACCGGCAGTTTTCTTAATACTGTCACTTATTACTTCACAGTTTTTGTCGACCATTTTGTCGTACTCTCTAGGATACATTAATATAATGCCTAACACCTTCATCTCTTCCACCCATTGAATATTTTCCAAGATTTCGTGGGAGAGATCAATACTTCCTATATTAAAACCTTTCGTTTTTTAATCAATCGACACGTCGATGCCCATATTTGGGGCCTTGGGCGGCGACTGCGTGATAGCCACGCCCACACCTCGTCACATGGACCAATCGGATGAATGACTTCTCCATTGTGACGTAAGGTCGATGGAACATAAACAAACAATCGCTCCATTCACTCTCGCTTGATTCACCGCACTGGGCGGTTGTGTATTGAAAATTTTTTTCTTACTGTTTATGTCATTATTATGGTAAATAAACCTTGCTTCGCTCGGTTCTGGCCAACCCTTGTGTATTCGTTGATTATTATAATATAGCTCTGTCTCCCATCCAGCCGACCCACGCCACTACATTTGTATGTTTAAATTCAGTCCTGAGAATTTCTTAATTATTTTTAAGGCTCTAACAAGAGATGTTTCGTTCTTTAGGGTTAGGGATAAATCGTCGGCAAATTGTACCAACTTGTATTGCTGTTCACCAATGGCGATTCCCTGTACCTCTATATCCGACCTTAATTTGTCTGCTAGTTTTTCTACTACTAGCAAAAACAATGTCGATGAGAGTGGGTCCCCCTGTCAAATCTCTTCTTAGTAATATCACAAATTCCTCCCATGATAAGTATTATTCTGGGAGAAACTCTTTCATTTAGCAGTGTGATCTTCACTTGCAAGTATAGGTCGATAATGCATGCTCCAGGAAAAACATATACCATTGCATTAGACATATGCAAAAAGCGATCGAGATTTCGACCTCTGGAATCTGAGAAAATTAAAAAGTCAGTCTTATCTGGTTGGGTAGCCATTTGTTGTTTCTGCTTCTGTATTTTCCAATTCTTCTTGTTATTCTCTCTGGGAATCGTCTCTATTCCATCCAGGATCGTCTAGTAATTCTGCATCTGGGAATTGCACCGGTTCTCTATCTAGCAATGAGAAGGCTCCACGACCTCAACCTCTTCCCCAGGCACCTGCAAATGGTGTGCCTCGATGTCAATTTCCTCGAGCATTGCCTCTCATATTGGTTAGCTTGGGTGGGGGGATTGGTTTTGCAAATCTTGCTGTTATGAGTGGATTAGCTTGAACTGTATTCTCCCTGATCAATTCAGTTCTTACCTGAGCCAATATCTGACCAAGATTGTTTTTCCCATGCAATTTGGTTTTGGGCATATTTAGCTTATGGAACCACACTTCACTCGAACCTTAATGCCATTGCCCACATCAACTCAACAATAAACAAATCTAACATTGCCCTATCGAGCTTAGCAAGAATCAGACCTTTCCTCTCGAAACCAACAGCAATCCAAATTGTCAAATCCATGCTAATTTGAATTTAACTCATGCTTCCTGAATATGTCCTCCAGCTCAGCCAAACAAAAACTAGATAGATCCCTTAAAAGAGGTGTCAGAATTGCAGCCCTACTCCAAAGAAAAGAAAGCCCCTCTCTTGCCATGCTCGAGCATAACATTCTTCCCCTCGAAACAAGAAGAAATATCCAAATTCTTATGATAGCCCACAGGAGAGCCCATTCCCAAAACAAACACCCATTCCTTAAGCAAGAACCACAACGAATCACCAGAAACCAATCTGCCCTAAATCTCCCCGTCACACGCCCAAACCTTGAGACTTTCAAACGCTCGCCCGGCTACCTAGGCGGAACCCTTTGGAATAACCTCCCGAAACCCATCAAAGAATTACAAGACAAAAAGTCCTTCAAATCAGCCCTCATGAAACACCTCCTTCAACACTAAGCCAGAACACACATACCCCTTAGACTCCCCCTCACCCCCCCTAAAAAACCCTCAAAATCCCAAAATTTGTCCAAACATCGCCCACTAATCCTGTGACTCTGCAAGCACTAGCAAGCGTAAAAACCAATCGCCTCTCTCTGTTAAAATCGCCATATATGCCATTGATTCTTTTGTCTCACCTTTGTCATCTTTGCTCATCTATGTCTTGATACCTTGCTTGTTAGCCCATTTTAGCATAAGCCGTTTTTTTATCATTTAAAGTTAGCCTTAGAAATTTACACACCATATATAGTTATAGCTCGCACCTCAGCAGCAAGTCGAAAACCTTGTTTTCATGTATAAGAAACTTGTTCTCATGTTAACTCATTGGAGAAGCTGTCGAAATAAAGTCTTTAAAAAAAAAATAAAAAAAATACAAGGAAATCGACACGCCTGCTCCCCAGTAATTGTCAGTTGTACATTCAAGTAGATTGTGTCCCTTAGTTGATACCAGAAAGATAGCTAGCTCTGTATTTTGAGCGAATTTACATTCTAAGATGTCTTTCATTCATTCAAGTTTGCTGTTTTCCCATACTTCTGTTGTTCCTACTTTCTCACCCTGACTCTTGCATTTTCTTGGATCGCTAGTGTTTAACATCATATTGGCCATAGGTTGATTGCCTACAATCTTGGCTTTCGACCATTGATAGGCTTGTCCAGCGTTTTCAAATGCATTTTGGTCGAACCTAAACTTGCTTGGATAAAAGTTGGAGAGAGGAGACAATTCTCCCTGAAATCCTATGCCTTGAACAACCCTTCTTGTCCGCGTTCCACCAATAAACACGCCCCCTGGTTGTTTATACCCATACAATTGCTTGTTGACTATTACTCTGCCTTTGTCAAGTCTAGCATCAATTTGCTTGGTCTTTGCGTGCGATACAATTGCCCTCATATCTGCTTGCTTCTGGGCTATTTTAGGCGGCAGATCTGGGTTGAGGAAGCATTTGTTGTTGTTGTCAGTTTGTTTTAAATTGGCTTTTCTCCTTCCAATACGGGAACATATGGATACCGATGCAAATTTTATCAGAATATTTCTATCCTTATTATTCTGCCCTTTGGGCTTTCTGATCCTAGTGACATATTCAATTTCGTTCGGGCTAAATGCCTCATCTATTTCTGATAGCAGTTCACATACTAGATTCATTGTTAGTTGACTACCTCTTTCGTTTTCTCCAACCTTTTCCTTGAAACCCGTGAGAATCATGTTCAAGCCTCTTTGGTTTGAGTCAAGAACAATGCAATAGTCCTCTAAGTATGATGTGTACCTTTCCAACTCTTTTTGATTTTTTTCCAACTCAGTGATCCTATTATTTAAGTTCTCATTTTCTAATATATGTATTCTAGCCCCTAGATTATCAATATCCTGACTACGATCATTTACCTTGGCTAGCTTCTCTGTAGTCTCTGTGCCTATTTTGGTCATTTCCGTCGCATACGTTTGTAATGCTGTTTCAAACGTGTTCTGATCCATGCTTGTGATATACTCAATATGCAGTTTACCAATATATAACCAGCAACACAATATTAGCTTACTATATGTATCGTTAGGATTTTCAAACCAATATTTTTCACCTCTACATATGATATTTTCTAAGTTCCTAGCACAAGTAATCAACCATTTGTGCCAATCCCAATACAAAACAATACAAATACAAATACCGTGCGAATCGCTTACTTTCTCTATCAAATGAATTCTCAAATTGCCATAAGCTTTGTGTGTGGCATGTATATCAAGATATTTGCCTTTACGATTGTTTTTCTTTAAGACGTAACGAATTTGATTGTCGCCTATGCTACGTATACGTTAGTCTTCGCCGAAGGCATTCGTTCGAACATGGACTCCTTACTTACTATGCATATGATCGCAGTACATACATATATACAATTCTCAATATACAACAAATGATAGTCAAAAATACATATCTGATCCCGTGAAAAGATGATGAGAGCTATTGTCGATGATTTGATGACAGTAATAATCCCAATATATCCGTATAAACCTCTATTTTAGTTGTAGAGTGGCGGAGCGATGTGTTTGCACACCCGTCGTTGCCGCCATCTTGCTAGCTATTCTTCATAACTTTACTGGGAACTTCCGCTTGGCTATTGTTATACTTGATTGTTCCTTGTCTGCTCGTCTGCTATGAAGGCTATAGGTCGCATGCCTTGTGCTGTCTAGAAAATCTGTTCTCCCATTACCCACTTATGTACCCAAATATTTGGAAACGAAGCCAGTTCCTCTATGTCCTGCTTGTATATTATATTTATTGGATATCATAGAGTGATAGAAATGTTATGCACTACTGCTCTTGTGGTGAGCCCTACTAAGTGTACAGACACCTAGTCAATACCAATGGTTTTGTGACACCGCCCTTTACTTTGCTTTTACTGTCCTTCTTATTATGATGCTTTGGAGCAAAGATATATATCACACATATATGTTGGGACGAGGACGTGGATTCGTGAAAGGAAGAAGTTCGACAAGGAGTTTGGTCGAAACCAAGCAAAGCTAGGTTTTAATATGCCATAAACAGATACAATAAAAACAAAAAAATGTATAACTTTCCGCACATCCAGTCGTAGCAGTGCTTGAATTGAAAGTGAGTAGAGAACAATTTATGTTTACCGCGACACAGCGACGGTTGTGATTGGTTAACAATACAGTGGGCACGTCATAATATAGGTAAATGGCGGCCTGTGATTGGAGGAAAGAAGTGGGAGTGGCCTGGGAGAACAGTAACTGCCCTTGGTCCCAAATATGGGCATCGACCTGTCGATTATGTATATTGAAATAATGTCTACTTAGCTATCAGATGTGAGCCTTTACAGATCGGCTCTCTGTGGGTATTGGATCCCATGCTGTTCTACCTCCCCCTGATTACTTGGTCTCCACTCAGTAATTAGTCCTTAATGTCTTACACACATGTGGTGTTCCTTGTGTGACAGAATGGTCCTTTTTATTATGTCCTGTTGAAGCTTGTTGAGTCTTTTTGGAGCCTGGAGACTCACTTTTCACTGAGCCTCTTTGCTATTATATACCGCGATGTTTGATATGGTCACACTTTCCACATGATGTCATGCATATCACGCAATCTTGTGCGTCATCTTACTCGTGTGTCATCGAATTAGCATTACGATAGACCTAAATCCTCCTTCCAAGAAGTGCAGGGATGAGTCACCTTAAAGTTGTAGAACTTGTTGTACATTCTAGCCAAGTACAGTTAAAGGGGCTGTCACACCTACATAATTTAGCAAATATACTACAATACTACATCTGCCGATTGTACATTTTCTAACAACCCGACCTTTATATAAAAGAATCAAGTTAATTAAACCTATTCCGGCAAGATAAAAGTAACAAAACGAGAGCAGTCTTTACGTTTTCATAAAATATTTATTCAAGCCTCGATTGTTTTCAGAGAGCAGTATCACACAGAAGCAAGTCTAGCTTGCTCTAAGCCCAGGTAGAAAATCGGGCAAAAACAAAAAAGTAGGAGGCGTCATGGAATAAACAAGGGTGTCACGGAACTACAAAGCATATATCGTTTTATATGGTCTATTTAGTATTTCAACTTATAAAATTTTAGCATGGAAACGCTGAAGATCTACTGAGAAAATATATTAAATATGTGTTTGTGTTCAACACAATAATACAGCAAATAATATCATAAACGCAGCATTATCAAGGCCAGATGTTATATGCACTTCCAGGTGAGTACGTATTTCTGTTAAGTAGTTATCCGGCCAACCTAGCAAGCAATTGAGGAACATCAATTTGACTATGAGAACTGTTCACAGCTTACCTGCAAACAGAACGTATCCTAGTATGACAGTCTAGGCTCAGAGCCTCTTAGATCAGATAAGAATAGCATGTCAATGATTGAACGCCTACTGCGCTAATGGCTTTCCGAGCCTGGGAGTTCTAATGGGATTATAATGCCATTTTGCGGTTTGGAGTGAGAAGCTTTCCCTCAGTTTGAAGGGACTCTGAGCCTAGATTGTAGACATGGAAATAATCCTTTCCTGTATAAATCAGATTCAAATTAAGGCAAAAAAGGGTCTTTCCGGTTGATACTCAATGCTACAAAAACCTTACCCTACCTAAACCTTATTTTGATTGAAAAGTTATTTATAACGCAACATAAAATTCCTACGAACTAGAAAAACCTTAAATGACATTATTTTCTTTTGATTAAATATCTTTTATCTTTTATTTTTATATTTATTTTCTGACCCCAAGAACAAACATTCTCTTGTTTAAAACAGGCAGACCAAAATCCGTTATATTCAAAAGATGTCAGGTTACATTATTACATATCAGAGTTGCTCTAAGTTCTTAACATTAAAATGGGGAATTTTATTTTATTCATTTTATTTTTTCTGAAACCCCCATTGAGAGTTCCTGCAGAAATAAAAATATTTGTACTCATAATCTTGGGAAATTTCAACCTCATCCCTGCCTAATTTTGAGTCGGAAATGCACCTATTTTCTTTTGTCTCGCCTCTAACAAATCTGTATAATTTGCATGTCATTTAAGCTAAAGAACCTCTTATTGATTTCCTTCACATTTTGCAATATTGCAAGCAATGGAACATTTCAATACTTGATCTAAAAAAATGAAACACGTAAATCTTTGAAGCATTCTGGATATGATATATTGTAAAATGCTGTCCATATTCCAAATACACTACACAGAAAAAACTGAAATCTGACCCATATTTGTTCGGTATTATTTTTTGGTATCATTTTCAAGTCAATTTTATTTTTAATTTCAGTAATATCTCATAATCTGGTTTTCTTTTAAACTCAGATATTTAGTTGTTGATGTTATTCCCTTTTGATTGGTGAAAGAATTAGAAAGGCTAAGGTCGATTTGAGCAAGAAAAATGTCTTAAATGGGGTTCTGGGACATATAGTTTCTCCGGACCAGAGCTTTCGGTGGCAGTTCTAAGCTTGTGTTTATTTTTAGTGAAAATATTTTTTGCTCGGGGCAACAACTCGTCTAGAATTCTTTTTAGATGGAAATGCAAATTGCATCTCAGATTATGAAAGATAATTGCATTTCATCGCATTTCAGTATAATAATAATATTATGCCCCTTTTTTTCTATTATTATCCTTCCGTAGAAAAAACATATCACATTTGTATAATATCTAAGAATCTAGTATACAATTTAGATGATGAACAAAATACTTGTATACCTTAGAATTAATAGTTCCACCGGAACATCCACCATATTTCTCATCTAAGAAATCGATTGTAATTAATCCATGGCAAATGCTTGCCTCCAAGATGTCACAAAGACCAATTAAAACATTAGAAGATTGAGTCATGAACTTCCATCCTTTGTGCCACTTCCTGACATTTTAAAACATTATATTACTATCTCATCCACAAATTTGCCTAAGACCACGTTACTTATCCTCCTGACGGGATTTGATGCAACATACAATAGTGGCATCCTGCGTAATTATGTTATGTAACATTGCGTTATATTGCCCGAAATAATCATAATTACATGTATACAATGTAACAATTATACAAACGGACTGCAATACACAAGTGTCTGCGATCAAAGCATCATTATGAATAGTATGTAAATATAGATTGTGCAATTGCGTCAATTGCCTCAAAACACAGCAATTTTGGATGGAATAATTAGGTGATATACATTTGAAAAATATCAATCAAGTACTTATGGGTCAGGGCATGAGAAAATGTATAATCCGATCATCTATCCTCTCAAATCACCCAAATTCAAGAGGGAAGGATATTCTAAATAGAGTTTAACATATAATAACAAAACAGAATATTTTAATCAATACAATACTAGTATTTATCATTTTTCAGCTTAATTTAGCAGAATTGATTAAATGTGTAGAGCTGCTGATTGTCAATTTGCTGACACCCTGACCCAAGACATAGATTTACTGTGCTTTCCATCAATAGCAATATAATCAGCTTGCATATGTTTTGTCCAAAATGTTCATTCATTTATAACTCCAGTACTCCTTTAGACATATTCATTTGAGCC
The DNA here is from genome assembly GCA_942159475.1 of Sthenelais limicola. Classification (NCBI taxonomy): domain Eukaryota; kingdom Metazoa; phylum Annelida; class Polychaeta; order Phyllodocida; family Sigalionidae; genus Sthenelais; species Sthenelais limicola. Next base: position 84,180,816 of record OW804095.1, read on the forward strand.
TATTGGTAATAAGGCAGAATTATAGGCAAATGTATGATTAGTGACACATGATAGTGACAATATTTCGTTGGGAGTACCATTAAATTGTGGGATTTTATTTCATTCAGTTTATTTTATATTCCAGCAACCCCTGATTTTTTCATCTGTCTGATTGTAATCCAATTTTAGAAATCCTGCCTCAATCAAATGCCCTAACCCCAAGTTGGTCCCATTCATTATCATAGGATCAGATGGAAAATGGCTCACCATCTGATGATATCAAAATCTGATCCAGAGCCATCAAATTAAAAAATCCTGGAACATGGGCTTCAGTCAGCTTACCTATGTTGTGTGAGAATTGTTCTTTCCCTTATTTGTATTGCCCCTTTAGACATATCCCTTTGTTCTATCCACGTCTTCTGCAAAACCACTTTGTGACCACTGATCATCTTCTACATGAATGACATTTGAACTTTTCTCCAAGTTTTCTGTAGTAGAATCGACATGAACAGAACCAGTTCTGCTGCTCCTATTCTCACTGTGGTTATCCCAAGTTGATATATCTTCATGTACGCTATCCTGGTTCAAAGACTTTCTGTTTTCAAAACTTGTAGAGTTATTGTTATTGATATTATTTGAGATTGATTGTTCAAGCCCAATAGTAATCACCTCAGTATTGCCAGTAGTCTTGGTATCTGTTCCAATTCCCTCAAAACCAGCTTTTATTTCATTTAGATTAGATGCTCGTACAATGTCCTTCTCGCTAATTACTAAAACACTTGAGTCGCTTGTATTCTCTGATAATGCCTTGATGCGACTTGAAACAGGCTCAAGTTTATCAGGTGAGTATTCTTCACTAGTTACATGACTGATGGTTTCAGAGAACTCAGGTAAACCTTGATTCTGACCCACACGAAGGAAAGACTGAGACACAATGGCTCCTCCATATGAGGGGATAACTTTTGCTCCGGTCTTCTCAGTAATTTTCTCGAAGATTGATGTTCTTGCTTTCACATTAAAAGTTGAAATATCATACGCATCATTAAGATGATCATTGGCCTCTTTTGAACCATCTGCATACTTCTTATCGTCAATGCTGTATTCAATTTCTCCAGACTCCCTTCCGCCTACTTTTTTAGATCGCAGAACTGTGTGAAGTTCATCAAACAGGTTGTCATCTTCACTGTGTTCAGATGGGGATGTTGGCACTTTTTGTGGGGATTTTAACGCACGCTTCTCTCTGATGTCTGCTAGTATGGCTTTTGAAATGGTGAACTCTTCCTCTTCATTGTCAGCAGTCTTGTGGTTTAATTCACTGATGGGTGGAGGTGGAGGGACAACAAAAGATGGGCCAACACTTCCTCTTTCACCTATTCTTTCATTGATTTCCTTATTTGAACCGAGGCTGTTTCTGTATTCTCTGTTTTCCGCAAAGCTATCACGGGAATGTTCAATTTCAGATGTTTGAGAATAATCATGCAAGTCACTCTCCTCGCTCTTCAATACACTTGTCCTAATTCCCTCTTGAGATTCGTCCATTTTTGACTGTTGAGAATGATAGTGTGACTCACTCTCCTCATTCTCTACTACACTTTCCCTGTGGATGTGTTGTGATTCTTCAATTTCTGAATGTGTATCATAAAGTTGGTCATAGTCCTCTGTATTAGTAACTTCAGTGGTCCTAATCTGGCTATGAGATTCATCAATTTCTGATGGCTGAGAGCGGTATTCCATTTCATTTCCCTCACTTTTTACTACACTTTCCCCAAATGTGAGATGTTCCTCTAATTCAGATGGTTGTGTGTGGTAATCAGTTTCATCTTCATGATTCCTCACTTCATCTAACGTATTCTCTTCCCCATATGAGTGATGCTCGAAATTTTCTCTGGACTCTGTATAGTCATGAACTTCATCTACTGTATGTGAATTGTAAGGTGACTCACTTACATCTTTTTCTGAGTTGACATGATGGGTTGAGTCTAGCTTTTCATTTGTCCGGTCCATGTCATAGCCATTGCTCTCCACCTCAGGATATTCTTTCATGCTGTGCTCAACTTGACCAAATTCACCAACAGTTTCCTTTGTATATACCTCATCAGACCTGTCCAACCCTTGATGTTCATACTGACCTAGATGAGTTTGATCTGCATTTGAGGTTCTACCAAACTGATCTGAATGGCGATCAGATGCGAAACACTGAAGCACAGGCTCATGACTGGCAGTGATACTATCTTTGTCGAATGTATCTCCTTCGATAGCCTGAGCTGAAGAATCATGCGTCTGATAACCCTCATCATCTCTTGGCGACTCTGAGTTCTCCTCTTCTATTTTCTTAGTTTGGATGAAACGACTGGCTCCACCATGCAAACCGCTCTCTTTGTCCTCTCCACCATAAATAACAGGACTTGATCTAGCTCTTGGACCCGGGGACTCTGAAATGATCAGAGAGTCCACATCTGCTGAATTGTCTGGTCTCCTGTATGAGGAGCTATCTTTATGGTCTTCGCTTAGGTCATCAACAGTGCCCTTCTGTGATTCAGCTTGCCACGTTTCTGTGTGGTTGTATTCTTCATAATCGTTGCCTCCATAATCAATTCTTGCATCTTCATACCCTAAACTGGAGTAGCTGAGTGCTCCAGCAGTGGCGATAACTGCAGCACCCCCTACAACTGCAGCAGCTGGAAGTAGCACATTTTCTTTACTATCTTCCCTGAACTCCTTTTCATTGCTTTTGCTCTTCCTGAAGCCAAACCAAGATTTCTTCTTTTTACTTTTGGTTTCTTCAGTAATTTCCATGCCCTCTTCCACCAGGTCTTCATCCTTTTTCTTTGACTTTTTTTTTTTATCACTTTTATCCTTGTACTCTTTTTCAATGATGACGGGAGTGTCCTTCTTTTCAATGACAGTTTCCCTTTTCTTTTCTATCTTATCTTTCTTGGCAGCCTCATGAATTATTGGCGCCTCGGCAGAAATTTCTTCATGTCCTGAATCCTCGGAATACAAAACACCACCCTGTTGCTCTTCTATGACCTCTTCTCTTGAAGAATCATCTTTCTTTTTCTTTTTTTCCTTCTTTTCCTTCTTTTTGTACTCTTTCTCAACAACTTTTTTTTCATCCTTGTTTACAACAACAATGCTCCTTTTTGCAGCCTTTTTAGATGATTTTGTCTGGATTTCTTCCTCATCTTTCACAAGTGCTACTGCTTCAGCCCCTGAGTCTTTAGAGTAGACTCTATCTACATGCTGCTCTTCTATGACCTCTTCTCTGGAATAATCATCTTTCTTTTTCTTTTTCTCCCTCTTTTCCTTCTTTTTGTACTCTTTCTCAACTACTTTTTTCTCATCCTTGTTTATGACAACAATGCTCCTTTTTGCAGCCTTTTTAGATTTTGTCTGGATTTCTTCCTCATTTTTCACTAGCCTGACTTCTTCAGGACCTGAGTCTTCAGGGTAGACTCTATCTACATGCTGCTCTTCTATGACCTCTTCTCTGGAATAATCATATTTCTTTTTCTTTTTGTCCTTCTTTTCCTTCTTTTTGTACTCTTTCTCAATAACTTTTTTCTCATCCTTGTTTACAATGACAATGCTCTTTTTTCCAGACTTTTTAGATGGTTTGGAAATAACCTCCTCTGACCCTGAATCCTCAGAATAGACAACATCCCCATGCTTCTCTTCAATTATCTTTTCATTTAAAGGTAAACTTTTTAATTTCTTTTTGTCCTTCTGTTCTTTCTTTTTATACTCTTTTTCAATAACCTTCTTGTCATCATTGTTTATGACAAGGCTCTTTTGCCCAGACTTTTTCGATGATTTGTAAGTTTCTTCTGTGCCTTTCAGAAGAGCAGTATCTTCAGGCCCTGAATCGTCTGAATACACAGTATCCCCATGCTTCTCTTCTAAAACATCCTTTTTATTTTTATCCTTCTTGGATTCCTTTTCCTTTTTCTTGCCCTTGCTTCCAAATATGCTGTTTATTCCACCCTTCTTTGATGATCGTGTTTGGATTCCGTCTATGCCTTTTACAACTGCAATGGTCCCAAGTGTTCTTACAGACCCTTGTATTGTATCATCCTCCATTTCTTCCTGCCTAGTTTCTATATATTCTGCTTCATGCATAGGGTTGATTTCTCTCTCTTGTTTAAGTTCACTTTCAAGGTTCTCTTTAACAAAGGTATGGGGTCCAGCTTCTTCGCTGTGAACTACATCCATCCTTTCAATTTCTTCTGTATGATAAGACAACCTTTTATTAGTTTCATTTTGATGATTCTCATATTCATTTATGATGCCACCTGATGCTTCAGACCCTCCTGATGTTTGTCTTTCTCTTCCATCATTTGCAAGTTCTTCCTCTCTTATTGAAGGTGTCTTCTGTCTAGGAAATTCGTCTTCAGATATATTTGATTGCCTTGTATCCAATAGTTCCTCGTGGTGTGAATCATTATCGTTTCGCTTTTCAAACTGGCCATCCTGTTCCTCCCATCTCTCATTGTCATTAGAACTGTGGTTGAAATAGGAGCTGGCTTGATCAGTTCTCTCACTGGCTTCAGATAAATCGTTTTTTCTGTCAGTCAAGAGGTGCTTATGAGACATGCCATCACTGAATGCATCTTTTTGAACAATGGAATCTGATCTATCAATTTCATTTAGCTGTTGCAATAATCGTTGATCCTCAGCATTCACGGTTCCCATGTTGTGCTGATCATCCAGATTATCATATTTATGTTCTACATGAAATACCATTAAACCGTCATCAAGCTGGCGTTCTATGTTACTTTCCGATATTGTGGAACTTCTATCACCTTTCTCAGAACCTGAATTCCAAGCACTCCTCAGTATATCCCCCCTCTCTGAATTATCAACAGAGACCCTGTCAATGTCCTTATGATCAATGATTGAATCCCTGTTATATGCTACTTCTTCCACAGCAAAACTCTCTTGACCATGTGAGTCACTTTGACTACCCTTAGCTATTACCTGTTCATGTATCTCATCAGGATCATGATGGAAATTTTCCCTTGGATATGTTGACTGTTCAGATTGTTCAAAATGTTGACTGCTATGCCTACTTTGCTCTGGTGATTCTCCCAGAGGCACGTTTTGCACAAACTGTGACTGGGAATATTCATGCTCATGTTCTGTGTTGCAGGACTGGGAGTTTTCCTCTCTGAATGATTCAGCCTTTTCATATTCAGTATCACCACCTTCACTCTCAATAGAATTATACTTGTGTGGTTCTTGATATTTTGCTTCAGAATATTCACTGCCACTTTGTCTGTTAAATTCTGTGTTGTCTTCTTTATCATGACTGTACTCCTTTTCATGATGGAGCTGATCTTCCTCATTCATTATTGTTGCCATTGCTACGTCATTCACATAGCCTTCATTTCCCTCAGACTGATGGTGGGAGCTAACTTCATCGTGAACTTCAGCATACGTATTTGTAGGAGTAGAGTCATGAGTTACATAAGTTTCATGAGTCAAGTCTGCATCAGAGTTTCTGCATTCCAAAATGTTTGCGCTTTCATCTCCTACATGGAAATGGTGATTATCAACTTCCGCAAATGTATCTGAGGTATGGTGGTGAACATTTCCTTCATTGAATTTATGCTCTTCCTCTGTTTCATGATTATGATCTTGTGATGCGGCGATGATTCCTGCACCTGTGGTTGCTGCGAATGCCATTGCAGTGCCTCCTGCAATCATTGCTCCATTAGAACGAGTCACTGACTGATCAATCTTTTCATCATCTTTTTCAATAGATTTTCTATTGATGCCATTAACTATGCTTGTTCTTGCATGTTTTGATCCATTAGTCTTTTCATTCACAGTAATCAGTTCTGTTTCATCTTCAACTTTTTTCTTATCTTTTCCCTTCTCCTGGATTGGAAGGTATGTGTGACCCTCATAATTGAGACTCTCAGTATCCTCATTATGTGCGGGGGCAGTTCTTGTACCAGAAAGGGCCCTGTCCATGTATTTGGCATGGCCAACCCCTACTCCCTGCTTAGGTTTTGATTTCTGATTGCATGAATAACATCTAAAAACACAAATAGATAAATATATAAATAGATAAATGATAAAATTGATAATTTTAACTGATCACTGCCTGAGTGAAAGATGCTGCTAGGGACTTATTCTGTCATTTTTTCCATTTTTTTTATTCATTTCTAGGCCAAAAGATTTATGATTATAAGAAGTTCAATTATAACGATGTATTGTCCTCCATATGTGCAGCTTATAAATGAACATGAATAACTAGTTGTCTTTTCTGGTGGTCAGAAAAGCAATATTTCCCACTTAGCTCCAACAATTGGTAAGATTAATCCATTAAATTTATATTTGTGACTTCACATTAATATCCTGCGAACTTAATTAATGAGATAAATATTCATCATTTGGAAATTTTAGCACTAGCTTCCAGAAACAAATGACTTACTTGTTACAAAATGTCCACAGGATTAGATAAACACATCCGCCAACTACAAGAACACCACCAATCGAAAAGGCGACATAGGCAACTGAAAACAAAATAAAATAAAATCAAGAATGATACCTTGAAAGAAAGACACATGTTACATCATGTTACGCAACAATGGCGTAACAATGAGTAACAATTTTATGATCAATAATTAACATTAATTAGTGATATGTTACGTGTCATGGTAATTAATAATTAATATAAAGAACCTATTAGATATCAGGACCCAGGAATGTATTGCTTTGAATACGGTAGTAAGGGGAACCACAGGTAGCACTCTCAGCTCATTATATATTCCTCCAATCAACAATAGCCAAATGTGAAAATGGCGGCGCCAGGTATAAACGCAGGCTAGTGGACGGGGGAGACCGATCTAATTCCCATGCCTATAAGCAGAACACTTGGACCGTAATTATTGTGAATATAGGACTATGAACATAACCACTACCTGGTAGGACTCAATTCATAAGTAAGACAAGCTTATATTGTGTTTTATGCCTTGTTAGGACATCACTGCGTTCAATTCCCTGATATCGCTCATGGGCACCAACATAACGCCAGTACCAAAGCCCAAACAACCGCTTTGTCTACGCAGATTAGAAACAACACTATCCAATCCCACATCTGATAACCAGTCAATATCACTAACTAGAAATAGTAGAAGACCCAACACAACTATAATTCACAAAACTATGACTTCCACACAAGAGGCGTCATCGACGCCTGATACAATCCAAGGGTCAAAATCTGGGACTATGTCAGGGTCAACATCTGGGACGCCCAGCACTGACAGCCTAGTACTAGAGTCGCATGAATCCAAACCTGACTCAACATCTAACTCAGGCTCAGATATCCTTGATGACATCAATGACGACTTCAATAACGCACTAGTAAATATTGCCCCAGAGCCCCTGGTCTTGCCAGAAACACTACCTGACGGCTATAAGGAATGTTTTATTGCCCTAGCAGCTAATCTGAAAGCTCACAGTGAAGCCCTCATAAATGCCCAATCTACATTACTGTCTGATAAATTAAACAGTTTCTCAGGCAAAATATCGCGTCACCAGAGGGAAAACAACCATCGCCTAGAAAAAGTCGAAAGTAAACTAGATGAATTAGGTGAGACAGTTAGCAACAAAAACCTAGCTAAACTTGTCGAGGACGCAGTAAAAGAGCATTTAGACCCAAAACTGATCCAAATTGAGACAAATATAGATGCCAGGATTGATGACAAAATAACCACAGCAACCGAAGACCTAAAGACACCCAAAGAACTAGCTGATTCACTAGCAGATGCAATTGGACGCATAGACGTACTGGAGGGGAAAACCAAAACATCAGAAGCAGCTCTGGCCCAATCGCAACGTAATGAAGTGAAACTCCAAAACCAATTATCACTTACTGCTAACAGATGCGAAGCTCTCGACGTTAAAGCCAGAAAACTAAATTTAATACTCGATGGTATCCCCGAGCAACAGGGTGAAAGAATATCTGATCGCATAGTCGACATAGTATCATCAGCGATCCATGATTTCGACTCAGGGGACATCGATGTGGTATACCGCAGAGGCAAATTTAACCCCAACTATACACGCCCAGTAATGCTAACCTTATCTAGCTCGTCCATCAAGGATCAAATCCTTAGATTGGCTCAAAGAATTAAAATCCAATCTAAGACTAACACGCTGTGGATCAATAGGGACCTACCCCTTGAAACCAAAACAAAGAATGCGCTGCTAAGACAATGCGGTAAGCTATAGACAAAAGTGGACACAACGGAAACGCCCACCATCAAATCGACCCATATAATCTACAAGGACACAACATACTATTATGATGACCTGGACTCGCTTCCCATTGGGGCCAGGCCTATGGATACGAAATTGAAAGAGTTCCCCGAAGTCAATGGTGTAGGGTTTCAAGGCGAGAGAGTATATCTCTCTAACTTTTTTCCATGCAAGATATTACATAATAATATCCAGTTCACTTCTGCCGAACAGGCATTTCAGTATGCAAAAGCAATCGATTTACCCAATGCAAAGAATATGAAACTGGCGCAGGAAATTCTGACGATTGACGACCCGTACACAATCAAAAGCAAATCGTCAGCAATCCAGCCGTCCCAAACGTGGAAGCAAGTCGAGCGCGGCGTCCTGAAAGACATCGTAAAGGAGAACTTTATCCAAAACCGGCGAGTTACAGGGTAAATTACTAAACAATACCTACACTAACTTCTTCGAGATGACTATGGACAAAAAATGGGGTACTGGCCATAAACTGACTGATAGTAAATTTGACCCCAAGAACGTCAGGGGAAATGAATTCGGTAAAATTCTCGCCGAAATCAAAATTGAACTAACCAAAAACTGACAAGCTGTCACACAATTGTTATAACTGACAGTCAATCTATATTCTTTCCAGATAAAAGCCACTATGTCGACCAATTTGCTAATCATCGGCGACTCCCGTGTTAGACACATAAAATCCTACTTAAGACCACATTTGCCAAATCCACTGTACTACAATACAAAGATCCTTTCATTCTCTGGGGCCTCCCTGCGCCTGTCAGCCCATATGGCTATGGATACAATTAACCGTGAACGACCAAACATCATCCTATTTACATCAGGATTATGCACTATCACCACTAAATCCAAAGGCATTGTCACTTTAACACGACATTCACCAACAGACGCAGTCGAGGCCTATCAAACCGACCTAGAAATAGTTAAACAGCACGTCGAGCAAGCTCTATATCCCCGTAGAGCTCACATCATATTTTCAACCATTATAGGCCTTCCTCTAGCCTATTACAACTGGCAGGAATGGAACAACCAGCAGAAAACTTTGAATACGACCATCCACCAAGTAAATCAAATAATAACTAAGTTCAACAGAGACAACGGCATCCCCACCCCACCCCTACACGACCATGTGCACCACAATTGTAAGAAGAAAACCCAGAATTATTACTGCCGACTCTCTGCCGATGGATGCCACCTAGACACCAAGGGTCATCTTCATTGGGCCAAACAAATAGCCCGCACGGTCAAAAAAACTTCTATAATCGCAAGTAGAACATTACGCATCATTTATTGAAAACCAAAAATTCCCAATTGTCATAACTTATTACTCCCACATGCCTTGCTTCATGGAAGCTTGGCAATGATCAACTCATACCAACTGTTATCAATAATTATGCCTGACTACCAAGACCAATTCAATAACACTTAACCAGGTACCCAATTACTTGCTCCCAGTCAGGGCATTTTTTGGATATCCAACTGTTGTGACGAAAACGATTGTTCATGTCTGTATTTGAACTAACCCAGATCTGATTGTATAGTTATTGGGAAAGCAATGATTGATGCAGGTCTATCTTGCCATACATACCGCTGTATGTTTACGCACGATTGAACTTCCAATAGGTATTATATACATGTCCAAATACTCTCAATAGCCCGAATTAGCCACTCGCACCAACAGGCGCGAGCATACATACATTCGAGCACCCAGCTGTTACTGTCCTGTTGCTGTTACTTATGTGTACTAACACTCTATAGTTTAAACCTGTCAGGGAACTATACCCAGCTGTTGCAAAAGACAAAAGTGTGTCTAGCGACGGTTCATGGTTATAATTTATAATTTATAATTAAAAATCGCCAAACATGATCTCAAGCATTCTTATGCTATAATCTTTAAGTATCTAGAGTATCTAGAGTAGAATAAGTAGAGGCTTTATGAAAGCTTAATTGTATTAAACGATCCATAAGACATATATAGTAACTCGATGTAGTGAGCTGTATCTGTATCTGTGAAGGAAAGTCACTCATAGTATGGATATACATACCCATGTACATCGCATATGTCCTATATCTCACGTCCAAAATATCAAAATGATAACCATGGCTTCATGGAAGCCAAAGTGATAGTGATATCAAAACTGATATCAATATCAAAATAACGACCCAAACTGTCATCAAACCCACCAAGGCTTCATGGAAGCCCAAACCTATCTACCCACTTATTAAGTTATAAAGTACTAAAACTATACAAAGTGGGTCTTGGGTCGGCCCCCCACCCCCACCCGCACGCTCCCGAAAGGTGTACCAAAGCGCGAGCAATGTAATTAATGAAGAAATATCACTCTCAAAACCAGAATTATTTAATAACCAAAAAGGTTTTAAACTGATAAGCTTGAATGTTAGAAGTCTACTCAATAAGTTTGAAGAAATTGAAGCTCTTATACAATCCCTACCATGCCATGTACTATGTCTGTCAGAAACTTGGTTGAATAGTAAAGTTTTTGACCAGTTAATACATCTTGACGGTTATACCATCCATAGAAATGACCGAACCACCTCCAAGAAAACTGGAGGTGGCCTAGTAACGTATGTCAAGGATTGCTATGAATTGGAGCCGGTCGGTGATGAACCCCAGGTATGTAACGAAGATATAGAAATCCAGGTAACGAAAATAAAACAAAATAAGATCAAAACAATTACGGTCCTCAACATCTATAGGCCGCCTAGCGGATCAATTCCCGCAGCCATTGATCAGATACTGTCATCCCTTAATAAACTGGGTAATAACTGTGAAACAATAATCTCAGGTGATTTCAATATTAATTACCTAGAAAACTCCCCAGGAAAATACATACTGCAATCAATTGAGAACAACACTACCCTAAGACAGATCATTAAGCTCCCAACTAGGCTAACGTCAACAAGCACTACACTAATTGACTTAATCTACGCAAATTCAAAGTTTATCTCAAAGTGCGGCATTTTAGATCTTAACATAAGCGACCATAAAGCAAGTTTTATAATTATAAAAAAAGCAAGAGAAGAATACAAAAAAATTAGCTCTAGATGTCGCTCATACAAGAATTTTAATGAGGCCCAACTTGAGGATCTGCTCTTGGGGTGTGATTGGATTGATGTTCTAAAATCCCAACACCCAAATGACTGCTGGAAGAATATGTTACAAGTAATTATGGACAAAATCAATATACTCTGTCCAATTAGGGAAATGAAAAATGTAAAAGCGAAGAAACCGTGGATCACCAGGGACCTTCTGGAACTAATGAAAAATCGAGACCAACTGTTCAAGGCTTCATTGAAGCTAAAGATTCCACAATTACTAGATAAAGCAAAAGTGATAAGAAGGCGAGTTAACCACCTAGCAAGAAATTTAAAAAACAACTACACCAGAACCCAATTAGAACTCAACAAAGAAAACCCACAAAAATTTTGGAAACAGCTAGGCCCCCTCATCAACAAAAAACAAAATGTCTCGCCCAACATCACCCTAAATAAAAACAACTCCCCGTTGGATCCCCATGGGGTCCCTGGTGAATTCAACAATTACTTCGCTTCAATTGGCAACAAGCTAGCTGATCTAATACCAATCCCTAGTATGGAACAGAAACAACAATTCGGTGCCCTGGATGATCAACCACTAAGAGCTAGACAAAACCAATTCACTTATAACCCAGTATCCCTGGAAGACCTATCAGAAATAATTAAAAATATACCATCAAGCAAATCTTCTGGCATAAAAGACTTGCTTTCGTGGCTGTTGAAATCCTCCCTGAAAATACTAGCTCCCCAATTTAAACAAGTCATTGATTTGACTCATTCAACATCCTGCATACCAGCTAGCTGGAAAATCTCTAGGGTCACCCCATTGTTTAAGGCAGGGGTCATCACCGACCCGGGCAATTACCGTCCAATTTCAGCTATACCATTACCGGCTAAGGTTATGGAAAAGGTCATGCATAGACAAGTTATGAAGTTTTTAGAGGAGGAAAACCTGTTGTATGAATACCAATTTGGCTTCAGACAGGGGAAATCGACACAAGATGCTTTATTAAAGTATCTATGGAGTGTCTATGAAGCCCTTAATGACAATCTCATAACAAGGGCAGTCTACCTCGATCTCAAAAAAGCATTCGACACGGTAAATCACCAGTGTCTCATCCAAAAACTCTCAAAAATTGGCATAAAAAGCAAAGAATTGGATTGGTTCAAAGAATATTTATCGGACCGGCAACAAATGGTCTCAGTAAACAAACTAACATCTTCTGAATTAAAAATTACCTGTGGAGTTCCCCAAGGAACTACCCTTGGCCCTTTATTGTTCAATATATATATTAATGATCTCCCAAACTATATCAAATACTCCAAAATTCAAATGTTCGCCGACGACACCATAATCTATTTATCAGGAAAAGACCCATCCGAGATAACAAAAAAATTACAAGAAGATCTTAATGCCATGAACTACTGGTACATGGACAACAAGATATCACTAAATTTAACTAAATCCAAGATTCAAACTTTTTTTAGCTCATCAACAATGAGATCGGGGTGGACAAGAGATGAACTAGGTCTGAAGCCAGAAAACACATTGGTTCTCAATGGGCAAGCACTACAAGAAGTAGATACTTATAAATATTTAGGAATAGAAATTGAAAATACCCTTAAATTTAAATCACAAATCACAAAACTAATAAATTTACTAAATTACAAAAGCTGGCAGATAGCAAAGCTAAAAAACAAAGTTCCAACCTCAACTCTTCTCTTAATATACAAAGTAATGGTTCTGCCAATAATAGACCAATCAGATATCTACCATGACTCACATACAACCAACTTTACCCAAACTACAAATTATACAAAACAAAATATTACGAACTATTTATAGCTTACCAGCGAGAGCCAATGTGGATAATTTGCATGTAACAAAAGGTATCCTCCCTCTGAAACATAGGAGACGACTGCATATTCTGCAGGCGGGTCACCGTCTGGCGCAAATTCCAGGATTCCTAGATCTACGCGATATTAACACCAGAAATTTCGCACTGGGTAGAAAAACACTCAAACAGAAAACCCCAAAATCCGAGCAAATCTGGAAATCCATTATATTTAGAATCCCATTCTCCTGGAACGCGCTCCAGACGGAGGCCCATAGAGTAAATGACACGTCACTATTCAAACTAAGAGCAAAAACAACATATATCTGGAACGATAACAATTTTATTGATTGACTTTCAACAAACTCAACACCACTGTATAAAGCTTTATAGGAAAGGTTCTAAAACTGTGAGCTAGAGAGTGCACAAAGTAAATGATCTACAACTGTACGCCGTCACCCATTAAATTAAAATACTGTAAAAAAACTGATACTGTCTAATAGCAGTGGGCCGCCTCCAGTCATTGACGGTCGCGGTATTGTTCACTGTTATACAACTGTAAGCCAAGAGAAGACCGGCAAACCTCCCACTCAGCTGGAGAAATGTCTTCAAAGAATTCTAATAAACCGTTTCAATACAAAATACAATACAATACATGGACCAAGCTCTCACCTGTATGCCAAGACCACAATAAACACTATTCTAGATCTTAGGGTCAAAGCCTTAGGACTTCTTCTTTACACTTCTTATTTCTATACAATATTTCTACAACTATTCAATATAATGAATAATAGACAAGATAGACAAACCTTCATATAACACATCATATATAGCCTAGGTCACATTAGTTTTCTTTTGGGGGGCAGTATAATTGGCAGTTTTAATATTTTTTCAGGATTACGGCGGAATTGGATTCCTAAAACCTTACTGGACTACCCAAGGACGCATTATTTGAAAGGTTGTTAGTTTGAGACTAAGTTTTTCAAGATAAATCAGGAGTTTATTTTGCTTGCGGATTGTACAATAACATTGCTTGATCAACAAGCTGGAATTATCGATCACAGGCAGCTTTGCTGCAAAGCAGTGGAGGTCTGTCTTTCTCACTTGAATACACTTGGACTAGACTTTGTTGTGTGTATAATACATGAAGACATTGTGGAAATTATGTGATTCATAACAATAAGTTGTTTGGGTGTTAAAAAGCTGTCCATACATTCTCTGCCTTCACATAGCAGCATGTAGGAGTGGCACCACCTGTTTTTGAACTTGGCATTTACCCTAGCAATGTGTCATGCCACCTGTTGTTTAAGATTGGCATTTACCCTCAGTCACTTATACTGCCACATTGGCCTAGGATTTGATTCTAGACTTATCTAAACAAAAACATTACTTGAAAGAAAGTGATTCAGTAGGGAAGAGGAATTAAGAGACGTATCAAGACGTCCTTGGTCTGTGAAATTGAATAAATAATTGTCAAAAATAGAAGAAAAACTGGAGACAATGGAAAATGTACTTGACCTATAATCTTTGGTTAAAAAAATTGCAGAGGAGAACCAAGCACACTACGAAAAACAGGGAATCGTTTGCCCAGCTGATCCGCTTGTTGAGGTACGAAGAGCAGCTCGAAGAATGTGAGGAAGTGGTCATGTCTAATGAGAATTTCCAACAAGGTCATGAGCTGAAAAAAGTACCCTACAAGGCCATAGACAGAAAGAAAGTGAAAAGAAAGCCACACCCAATGTCATGGCCCTCCTACAAGGCAAGGAGGTGAGTGACAATAAAGAGATCCAGATGACCAGGAAACTAGTGAAAGTCAAAGAGGAATTCCAAAAACTGGAAAAGAAGGACATGCCCAATGAGAACACCCTACAAGGCCTACCAGTTATGTCATACTTGGAACAGTATGGCTCAAAATATTAGGAATATGGAACCTCCTGCTATAAAAGTATTTCTAAAAAGGGATCTAATTCCACGTGAACCTGACTGAATATTTGCCTGATTATATCTCTCTGTCTTGACCCATCCTCTTTCTATGTGTTGCACACTCCCAATTATGTATTATATTCTATAGCTCACCCGGTCTTCCCCCTCGACCAACCAAATGTAATTACTAACATTGGAATAATTTGTTCTGTATTTTTTCCCATATTGCCTATAACAGTGTCATTGTAAATGTGAATAGGCAGGCAGTGTGAACATCGTCATTGCGACGACGCTGATTGTCTATCCTGCAATAAAATATGTTCTAAAAATAAAAGGCCATGGACTGGAAGAAAGTGAAAAAAAGCCACCCCCCAATGTCATGACCCTCCTAAAAGGCAAGGGGGTGAGTGACACTAAAGAGATCCAGATAACCAGGAAACTAGTGGCAGTCAAAGGGGAATTCCAAAAACTGGAAAAGAAGGAGGACAGTGAACTGGTATTCTCTACTAACACATGGGAAGCCAGATTCTGCATAGGGATTGGCTGATATGGTTCAATTGATCCAGTTAAAGGGATTGATATCTGCAGTATTCATATCCTTAAAAAAAAGTGTAGTGGGTCTGGTTATATTACCAATATTCTATTCTATTGTGTGGTGGTGCTGTCCGCTGTGGGTTAGTACACCTGAACTACCCCAGTGGGCAGTACCAGTGAACATGTCCACTCATCAGTATATGTGTGGGGACTTTTACCATTATATTGGTTGTTATGCTCTTTTAAGCTAATCTTCTGTTCATAACCTTTCTATCAATGTACTGCTATGAGATATTTATATCCACGGACGTCAGTCCGAGAGTCTTTAGTAACATAATGCCTGAGTGCATCTTATCTTTATCTTCTATACTCAATGTCTACTCACACCAGTTTTGTACGAGTCAAGAATAGGGGTGAACCCCAGCTCGAGTTGAGTGAGTGAGGACTAGTGTGTCCCATGTGACTAAATAAAGTCTGTAGAGAGGTTAAGCCTTGTTCTGTCTTTATTTAGCGTGCAAGCGGATCGGATCCGAAGATCACTACAATTGGTGCCATGACCAAAGCTTGCCTTGGGATATACTTTATGATAGAGAACTAGATTTATCTAGGTTCCAAGTGGTTTCTAGTAATTGGAAAATAAAAGAAACAAAACGATGGGTGATAATCGACCCGTGGTGGACGTTGCAACTCAGATTTCGGACAATCTGCAACGGACCAAAGCCGTGACACCTCCGAAAGGTGGTGAAATGGTTGGCATTGGTGCGAGAGCGAAGTTGACTTTACCGAATCCTGCTCCTGTTGTTGGAACTACAAATGTGGTTCCTTTGACTTTGGACCAACCTTTGGCACCGCTTGGCGGTCTAAGTTTGGATAATCCAACAGGGGGCCTTGGTTTAGAGAATCCGGAAGGGGGTCTGGCTGGTACGGACGTCTGGATGGACTATAGACAACCTCTCCGTAATACGGAATCCGAGGATGACATAGAGTTAGCAACTCTTAGAGAGCAGGCGAAGAGTTGGCGGAAGGCTTACGCCAGCTCTCACCAGCAAATCATTGATCAGCGGAATACGATGGAGCAACTTGCTCAGGAAAACGCGGATTTGCAGGCGACATTGCATGATGTGTCCAAAGATGCGCGAGCTACCACGAAGAGACTCATGATTGAGAATGATAAGTTGAGGACGGAGGCCTCTAGAGTGGATGACCTTTCTAGGCTCCACAATGAGTTATTGGAAGAGACTAATGCTGCAGAAAGGATTGCTCGGACTCCTCTTAGGCTTAGGCAACCTGTAACGTCCACGTTTGCGGACACACAGGGAGCTGTAGCTTATCAAGAGGGAGACTCGTTCAAGCTTATGACTCCAAGACATTTTGGAGGTCTTAGGCATGTAACGATCCGGGAGCCCTCTGCTGTTGCTGTTTCCTCTCCAAAGGAAGTTCAGGAAGTTGAGAAGAAGGTAGAACTAGCCGCCATGTCTAGTATTAAGAAGCCTGCCATTACTGGAAATGATTCTTACATACGCGGACAGGTGGTGAATGAGACATATGTCCGAAAGGATAGTGGTAGGGCTACTACCATCACTGGGATACCCACACCAACTGTTAATCCGGTTGTGGATACTGCTGGTGCTGGTACTACCACTGTGAGTTTGTCTCAGGATGTTCTGTCCTCCACAATCAACTTACCTCGACCGGATCCGGGCATTGCTTATGCCAATAAGTCCCTAGTTCAGGGATTGACATATGTTGGTCCGGACCCAACCCGTGCTCCGTTCAGTTACACATTCTACAATGATGAGGACCACGTTGAGCCACGATTAGGTACCATCAGACTATGGGATTCTACGAAGGATTCGTGGCAGCATCATCTGGCAGAGATGAAAGTATTGGCTGAAGCCCATAATTGGACGGATGCAATGTTTTTGAGGCAACTCAAGAGCAGTTGTAGACGTCAAATTGCAGCTTTGGGGGAATTGCCCCAGGGGACAAAATTGCCGGACTTGGTAGCTCATTTGGAGACCAACTATGGTGATTATTGTCAGGAAAAAAGAGAAGCTGAGTTCTATGCTTCCAGACAAACCCCTGGTCAGAATGCTAGGCATTTTGCCAATGATGTAGCAAAGGCTGCACGCTATGCTTTTGGTATCCATTTGGACAGCACTATGCGGACTTTTTGTATCCGGACATTTTTGAAAGGTTTGACTGACCTTAAAATGGCGGAATTTGTGAGGTTCAAGCAACCATATGACTTGAACCAAGCTGCACATTGGGCTGTAGTGTTCGAAAGCTGTACTATGGATTTGGCCACGGTTCAGACAACATCAGTAGAACCAAAGAACTCCTCGAACCTTGCCATATCCGCACCTCCTGGTGGTGTGGCAAGTAAAAAAGCTCAGAAAGCCATTGCCCAGATGATGGAGTTGCTTGATAGACCGTCGGAAGTTCAGCCTGAAGTATCAGCTTCGGACGATATTTCTGATTGTATTATTCAGGCAATGCAGGCATGGCAGATGAACAAAAGGTCCGCTCCTAAGCCTGGACCAGCTGCTCCCTCTACAGGTGGTGGGCAGAGAAGGTTCAGACGATGGAAGCCGAACAATGGATGCTGGTTTTGTGGTGAGGACGGACACATCGCTTCAGTGTGTCCAACGAAACAGATCATCCTTGGGCTAGCTCCCAAGTCCGGTGCATCAGCTAAGGACTCGGGAAACGCGGACAGACCCTCATAAGGAGCGTGATGGGGGTCGGGGAAAAGACGCTTCACAGTGCCACAGTCCGAAGTGAAGCTGAGAGTAGTATAGGAACTGGAGGACATGCCCAGGCACCAGCTAGTACGCCGGAGATTACACACCAAGGTGATCCCCGTCCGAAGACTGGAGATTCTAGGTCACTGCCGGAAGGAAAGCTCCTACCTCAAGGCTTGTTACCTTGTGGTGATTCGGACTCTGCCTCTGAAGTGAGGTGGGGACAGTCCGGATTCCAAGCTGAACGAGATCAGTTAGTGTTGGTCAAAAGTGGATCAACCGAACCTGCTCAAGTTCAGAAAGTTTCTGTACACAATCAGGGAACTCTGGAGATCCCTACTAAATTGCTAGTACGGGAGAGATGGTATGCCCCTGTGACAGTAGGTGGGGGAAGTGGACCTTTTTTAGTTGATCCGGGTGCTACTACTAGCTTGATCACTAAGAAGTTCTACGATTCCCTTCCAAATCCACCACCAATGACTTCGGTACGGATGATGTGTGTGATGGGTAATGGGACACCGATAGTCACATATGGGAGCGCGCTTTGTCCCTTGAAATTAGGCGACCGGACTTACATGATTACTTGTCTTGTAGTCAGTGGTCTACGTGGTCCTGAACGCGGGATACTTGGTGCGGATTTTTATTTTGTGCACCAATGTAATCTGGATTGGTCAGGGACTTTCTACTTGGAAAATTTCGGGTATTCTGTACCGTGTACGTTATGGAAGAAACCTGTTAGCGGTATTGAAAGTCCCTCTGTGAAGGCAATGGAAGTGGAAGACGTAATTGTTGGGAGAGAGGTGAAACTTCTTAAGGCAGTTGTCCTCAAACCTAGATCAGTTACTATGGCCAAACTTGACCTTGGCAGTGGCTCAGTCACATCGGGTGGATTGATGTTCGAGCCAGACCAAAGATTGTTGAAAGACTTAGCCTTGGGCAGCCTGAATACTTATGTAGCAGGCAACGGTTCTCCGGCCGTGGTAGCTTTCTCCAATCCGACCGGTCGCACCTTGAAGATTAAACGACATAGGGTGGTTGGTAAAGTGTTTAGAGTTGATTTATTAGCTCAAGACTCTTTGTCAGATGTTGGGGAGAATGAGGAAGTGATCAGGGAAGCAATCATCAACTCTATACAGTTGCTGGAGTCTCCTATAGCGGATGATGATCTGATCGCTCCTACTCTTCCCATTCCGCCCGCTGCAGAGTGTCCATTGGCTAAGATGATCAAAGAATCGGATTTGTCCGGAGTCCAAGATACTCGAAATGCTCTGAATCTCTTAGAGGAGTTCCGAGGCTGCTTTTCTCTTCCAGGAGATAAGGCTTTGGGATGTACTCATAAGGTCCGCCATGTTATCAATACAGGTGATGCTTGTCCGATCAAACAAGCATACAGGCGGATTCCAGTTGCTAAACGTGATAAGGCGGAAGCAGAGATCTGGAAGATGTATAGAGAAGGCCGGATTGAGCATAGCAATAGCCCTTGGGGAGCTCCTATTGTTATGGTGGCCAAGAAGGACGGGACACAGAGGTTCTGTGTAGATTATCGCCAGTTGAACTCTGTCACGATAAAGGATAGTTTTCCTCTGCCTAGGATTGACGAGTGTGTGGAAGCTCTTGGTGGAAACCAATGGTTTTGCACACTAGACCTCGAAAGTGGATATTGGCAGGTGGCTATGGATGAGGAGAGTAAAGAAAAAACTGCTTTTCTCTCTAGTGTGGGCTTATTTCAGTTCAAAGTTATGGCTTTCGGACTGTGTAATGCCCCGGCTACCTTCCAACGTATGATGGACAATATGTTGGACGGACTCAAATGGAAGTCATGTTTGGTTTATCTAGGACGACATTGTTGTTTTCGGAAAGACGCTGGATGAGTGTCTCCAAAACCTCAGGCTTGTTCTAGAACGAATCAAGGACTACGGATTAAGATTGAAGCCGAAGAAGTGTGAATTCTTCCGTCGGCAAGTTGAATACCTGGGCCGGATTGTTTCTGGTAAGGGAATTCAAGCTAATCCGAAACAGATTGAGAAAGTCCGAGATTGGCCAGTCCCTACGAATGCTAAGGAGATTAGACAGTTCATAGGGTTTGCTTCCTATTATAGGGAGTTTCAACCTAACTTTGGTGAAATTGTCTCTCCTTTGCAAGATATTGTGACGGCGGCATGCAAGGATAAACGCTATACCAGACCTATAGTGTGGACTCCTCAGTGTCAGGCTGCGTTTAGCAAGGTCAAGGAATTGCTGACCACATCGCCAGTACTGGGATACCCCCGGAAGGTGGGAGATTTCATCCTAGATACGGATGCAAGTGGTTTTGGAATGGCTGGAATCCTCTCACAGATTCAGGACGGACGGGAAGTAGTCTTGGGCTATGCTAGCAATAGTTTGTCTAAATCTCAGAAAAACTATTGTGCTACTAAGCGCGAGTTACTTGCTGTTTTGACTTATCTGAAGAAGTTCAGACATTACCTTCTGGGTAATAGAAACTTCTATGTTAGGACGGACCACGCCTCTCTCCGTTGGTTGCTAAACTTCAAAGATCCAACTGATATGCTTGCTAGGTGGTTAACTACCATGCAGGAATACGGACTGGATCAGAGCATGATTCTGCACCGGGCTGGGCGCAGGCATGAAAATGCCGATGCGCTTTCTCGCTTGCCAACACGTAAGTGTGGGAGATTGGATTGTCATGATTGCGGACTACATGACGCTGTGTTAGCAGCTGTTACCACTGATGTCCCTTCGGACTCGGATGTCCCCACGGACTCCGGGAGTAACAAGCTACAAGATGCTCAGCAGTCTGATCCCATGATCAAGAGGTTGATTGATATGTTGGACGGCTCAGTAGAAATTCCTTCTAGAGAAGATCTTGCTGGTGAGTCCGATGAATTTCGGACTTATGTTCAACACCTAGGTGAAATGGAAATGAGGGACGGTGTGCTATGCCTCGGATGGGTCCGGCTAGCCACCGGTAGGAAGTATTGGAGGAAGGTGATCCCAGCTTCCATGAGGAAAGAAATTTTCATGGGCATGCACGGGCCTAAGACTTCAGGACATTTTGGTGTTTTTAAGAACACTTGGTCGGCCAAGATGAGATATTATTGGCCGGGCCAAAGATATGACCTGAAGAGATGGATTAAGGCTTGCCCTGAATGTTGTACCAGAAAGACCCGTGGGGGAGGAGGAATTTCTCTCCTAAAGAAAGAGAAGCATGGTGACAGGTGGAACCGGATATCGTTGGATATTCTAGGTCCCTTTAGGGAGACACCTAGGAAGAACAATTATATCATGGTGGTTACGGACCATTTTTCGAAGTGGGGCGAAGCCTATCCCATGCGAGACCATACTGCAGAAAGCTGTGCAGAAGTCCTTTTCAAGGAATGGATTCTGAGGTTCGGATTTCCGGTGGCTTTACAGACCGATGGGGCCCCTGAATTCCGATCACAGCTATTGAAAAGTCTTTTGGACATGTTAGGGATTGAGAAACTGATAACTCTTCCCTATAGGCCTCAGTCCAACGGACAAAGCGAGCGGCTTAACAGAGTACTTGTTGAGCAGCTCTCTTGTCTGACAGACTATCATAAAGATGACTGGGATATGCTTGCTCCGTGTATAGCTCACGCGTATCGAGCTACTGTGCATGCCAGCACTTTATGTACTCCAAATTCTGTAGTTTTCGGTACAGAACTCGTAGCTCCTATGGATATAGTCCATGGAGTGGGATCTGACGGGTTGGACTTTCCTTGTAAGGTTTCTTATGTGGAGAACCTGAAGCAATGGATGCGGAGAGGACACCAGTATGTGCGGGAAAATCTTGGAATCTCTGCTATAAATCAGAGACGAGATTATAACAAACGTACTAGGCCTCCAAAGTTTGCTGTGGGGGATGTTGTCTATCGATATTGCCCTCCTAAAGCAAACAAGAAATTGGGACAGAAATGGGATGGCCCATTTAAAATCCGCAGGTTCATAGGCGGTACCACCTGTGAACTTGAAACAGCTGAAGGCTTGTTGAGATACCACATTGATTATCTCAAGCCTGCTTTTGATGAAAATGGTCCTATCCAGGCTAGAAACCTTCATAGGGCTCCAGAATTTCAGAAACTGGAAAAGGCAGGTAGAGATATTCTCAGGCTGGAAGCTGGGAAAGTTGTAGCGGGAGTTGAATGTCCGGCTAAGTCCGTGAAGGAGAAGGTTACTATAGGCGTCAAGCCTAGAGGTAGGCCGAAAAAGAGAAAGTCCGTTTCGGCCACAGATCTTCCTCCACTGACTAGGAAAAAAAAGAAAAAGGGTCCTGTTAAAGTAGGAAACCAAGTGTTGCCTACTAAGAAACAGACTCTAGGGGAAATGAAACGAAGGCCTGGTAGACCAAAGAAAGGGGGGACGGGGTCAGGAACAGCAGTAGTTGTTCCTCCAGTTCCGCCTAGTATTTGTGTAAAAACCAAGAAGAAACGCGATAGACCGAAGAAACAACTTACGGACTTGCCTGCTGTTCCTTTAGTGCCTGTGAAAAGAAAGGTTGGGCGTCCGAGGAAAGAAGCAGCTCCAGTGGTTTCCTTGCCAACCTCTCTACCCCAGAAAAGGGCACAAAGAAATTTGTTGCCTAGTGTGAGGGACACCTCCCCAGCGCTGGTAAGGGCTCAACGCTTGCGTAAAGCCCCAGTTCGGTTTAATCAGTAAGAAAATTGGTATCCGGGGGGGAGAATTTCTGAACTGGTTCTCTCCCACTTCAAAAAAGTACACAACGAGAAGTCAGACTTGCAGTTTATTTGTACCGGATAATAATTGCTTGTCACCATTCGGCAATGTAGACTCAGTTCTATTTATGACTGGGAAACGAACATGTGTCTTGGAAAGTATTTGGTTTGAACGATAGAGAAAAGCTAGGCCCAGGCTTGCCCTGCGAGCAATTGTGGCTTGGAACTTGCTGTAAGGCCGGAATCTATTTATAGTGAATAGGTGGTTGCTTGAATCTGTCCTGAGAACCAGAGAAATTTGAGGTAAAACACCCTGTGTAGTCTCAACAGGGGAGAACAGGTTAGCCGGACTGGTCAAACACGTCCGCGCTATGGCTCAGAAGGAGCGCGGGAAGTGATTGGCGCTGCCAACAGCGGTGGCGGACTGAAGCACTACGCGTGACCACGGGTCTCGCCGGTGTGTTTCACTCCTTTCAGTTGACTTCCGGATTCTGAGTGTGCGACACGTTCTTCACTAAGGAAAAGTAAACTGTAAGTTTTCCAAAAAGATGAACTTATTGACTTACATCTGTATGTGTTGATATGTAGTTGCAAGAAGGCGACAAGAGTTTCTGGACCAATGTGTACTGTATTCGCTGAGAAATAGTAGTCAGAAATGACTCGGCGGACTGGCGCCGAACACGTTGTGGCCATTTTGGTATGTTTTGTATAGCGAATGAATGAACAAGGGGTGTCTCTATGCTAAACAGACCATTTCTTGTCAAGTCCCGGTGATATTAGCAGGTTACACTCTGAATGCATGTTGGTTGACGAATTAATGTGTTGTTTAGAACTTGGCTTGTTGAATATGTATACCGGTGGTAGATTTTTAGACCAAGCCACGCCCGTGCTACGTCCGTGGCTAGAAACCAGTTCTGTCTAGGTCTAAAAATATTGTCCCTGAACTGTGCCTTATTTCTGCTGTTGCTACATGTCGTTATTTTTCTATCTGTCAGAACTAGGTTGATATTCTCAAGATGTCTGACCGAGAAAATGATTTGGACCTGTCGGCGTCTGACGGCGAGTTGTTGACCGACGACCAGGCGGCCGAGGTCCTGGACTCGATCATGACGGCAGCAGAGAGGGAGGAGACAGAGGGCACCACGTACTGGGAACGGAAGGTCCCTACCCCTGCCGCGTTCGAGGTGGACTTGGAGGAGGAAATGGAGGTCGAGGTAAGCGTTGCTCCCTCCAAATCCTCGGACAAGTCGGACAGGTCCGGACGGACCACCCACCAGTCAGCAGACAAGTCCCCGGACCAGTCTGCGGACAAAGCCCGGACTTCCAGGTCTTCGGACAGGAAAGCCGGAACCTCAGGGACAAAGGGTCCCAAGCAAAGTCCTGCAGAGGACAAGTCTGAAAAGAGTCAGGTGCAGGTGACACCTAGAAGATCACCACGCAAGCAGGCCGACCCGGGGAAGGTCTTGAGGGGCAAGGACGCGGACGCCATCCGGACCCGTTCCCATTCTAACTCTCCAGGCAAGAAGAGTTCAGAGCGGGATCGGAGCGCTTCCTCAAACCCCAAGGCTAAGCCTGCAGCCGCCTCTCGGCCCAGGGGAGCTGAGTTGGCGAAAGCTCTACTAAAACTGCCCCAGAACACTGCTAGCACTAGTGCTAGCAGTACGAAGACGCCCCTTTCCAAGCTTCCCAAGATCCGGAAGCTGAAAAGGGTGCATGTGTACCGATCCGAGGCTAGGCGGGTGCAACTGGCCAAATTTGGTTCTCTGACCAAGTTTAAGGCCGAGTTGGACTCAGCAGCTCTGGTTCCCCTGAATCCGAGCATGGATCAGCCCGGATCCGTCCCACCTCAAGCTCCGGAATCTGACGATGAGTCAAAGGAGTTTGATGACGACCAAATGACCCGGTACGAGCAGGTCATTTGGCCAGAAGTGGTCCGAGAGGACAGCCTTGACGCGGGTACTTTTGGAAAGCTCACAGGAGTACACAAACTGTGGCAGCCCGGGTTTAGGTGCCCTTTCATGGTGTGCAGGTACCTTCCTGTAAATGAAGGTGGTATCAAGAGGTACCAGACCAGAGAGCGCTTCTTTAGGCATCTCTGTGAGGTACATGCCCCCTATTCACAGGTGTGGGTGTGCTCCCACGACCAGTGTGCCCAGGTTCTAGACCGCCGTGTGGAGTTGGTGCAACACTTCATGAACGGCGAAGTCAAGCAGCACCACCTGAATAGGGAGATTGCCTTGGAGAAAACCAGAGCTGTGATGCCTGTCATCCGGAACAACTCTGCCTTCCTCCGCATGACTTACATGTCGGCCCAGCACTTGAGGGTCACCCGCAGGATGAGGTCGGTTGCGAAACCATCCAAGTCCAGCGCTTCCTCCTCTACTGCTGGACAGTCCGGGTCAGCCAGCTCTTCCTCTAGCAGCCAAAAAGGGAAGTCTGGAGGCAAATCCGTGGCAAAGAATGCCTCCTCCAGCAAGGAGACCACTGGAGGCACTGAGGGTGCCCAGAAACGCGGCCGGACTAGCTCCGGAGGTGGATCAGGAATGCTTTCACCATCCCTTCCTGCAGCCAAGAAGCAGAAGGGCCGCAAGGCGCAGGTGGAGACAGACACCTTGTCTGCCCAGCTGCCTGAGAAGGTAGAGACGGAGCAGCTGGTCCGGGCAGCGGAATCCGAGATCCAACGCTGTTTGTTGACTCTCCGGGCTGCTGCTGACGCTGCTCAGCAACAAGTCTCTACCTCAATGGCGACACTGACTGTCCCATTGCAAAAGCTTGAAGCCGTGCAGGGCCAGATTGGGGAGAACGCCGCGCAGAAGGAGACAATCCGGACGCAGGCGAAGATCATCCAAACCCTGCGCTTGGCTGTGGCCAAGAAAGATAGCGAGATCCTCAATCTGACGGAAGAAAACGCCAGTCTGCGTGGGGAACTCGCGGAATTCGGCCGCAGCTCCTCTCCTGAAAGTCAGGAGGTGTCCGAGGTGGAAGCGTCCACCCAGTCCGCTTCAGTGTCTACTGCCCGTGCCCCTCAGTCAACTGCTGTGGCTGGCCCGAGTACAGGCACTGTAGTGTCAGAGTCCGGAGACTCTGTCAATGTGAGCATGGACTTGGCTCAGTTTAACCTGCTGTCAAGTCTGATGGCCAAGTTCCAACCTGTGTTGGCCCCGCGGACTGCTCCCCCGCCAGTGCAGCGAACAGCTCAAGCGAGTCAAGGAGGCCAAGACCCTTTTGGCCTGGTGAGAATGTTTGGCTCGCCCGGAAATGCCCTTTCTCCTCTATCCGGGGGAGAAAACGCAACGGCTGTTGGTCCTGAAGTCGGGCGGAAGCCTGCGGACCAGCAGGACGGATCCACGGATCAGCAGGAAACTGGTGAAGGTGTCCCGGACACTGAGAACACTCCCATGGACTCCCAGTGATGCCCGGACCTACCTAGCCTCCGCCGGATGTGGCGTCGAGCATTTTCCAGTACAAGCCTCCGTCGGATGTGACGTGGAGCGTTTCCTTGCCTTACCTTGCCTTGTTGGCTCGTCCTCGGATCGTTTCTTTCGGATCCGGACCATGTTCTACCACCCCGCGGACTCCCTTTTCGGATTGATGACACATCAACTAAGACTTTTAATGTGAGATTACTCTTTTTTACTGTCGATTCACTCAGAAGGAGGAACTTCAGTCAGTTTTATAAAAATTTTCTACACTGGATTCTGTAAGTTAGTGAGGACACTATATGCTCCTGAATGTATTTGGTGTTTACTATTACTACTTTCTTCAGATGTGTGTATTGAACTTTTTATTTGGATTTTTAAATCCGTAATCTCTTTTTGCATGTGTGCTTGACATGTTTGTCACTAGAAATGTGTTTTTTACTGCTTTTTTACCGAGTTTGTAATGTGTTAAAACTCTTTTTCGAAGAAGGGGAGTATTGTAGTGGGTCTGGTTATATTACCAATATTCTATTCTATTGTGTGGTGGTGCTGTCCGCTGTGGGTTAGTACACCTGAACTACCCCAGTGGGCAGTACCAGTGAACATGTCCACTCATCAGTATATGTGTGGGGACTTTTACCATTATATTGGTTGTTATGCTCTTTTAAGCTAATCTTCTGTTCATAACCTTTCTATCAATGTACTGCTATGAGATATTTATATCCACGGACGTCAGTCCGAGAGTCTTTAGTAACATAATGCCTGAGTGCATCTTATCTTTATCTTCTATACTCAATGTCTACTCACACCAGTTTTGTACGAGTCAAGAATAGGGGTGAACCCCAGCTCGAGTTGAGTGAGTGAGGACTAGTGTGTCCCATGTGACTAAATAAAGTCTGTAGAGAGGTTAAGCCTTGTTCTGTCTTTATTTAGCGTGCAAGCGGATCGGATCCGAAGATCACTACAAAAGTATATAAAATTATATGTTTTCATTCTAGTATTAAATGAGAAGTTTGATCATGATGTAATGACCTAAATCAGGAAATAGGCATATCCCTTATGGATTTTGTAATATATAAAAATTACTACTGATCAGGGTTTTTTGTGTGTGACAAGTTGATTCAATGATTAGATATGGAAAGAGAGATACTACATGGTTCAGAAATATTCGGTTTCTTAGTGCATAAGTATGAGTGATTTATGATTCCAGATAAGAAATAGGTGAATCTATTTATGTATCTGTTTATATTCATTATGTGTGTATATGGGGAAACCCAGGTTAGAAGACAAAAGATGAAACCGAAATAAAAATTGTTTTAGCATTGTAGAGGCCAAGATGGCAGGCTTTAATTGGCAAAGAGAAAAAAAAAGCAAAAAAATATTAAAATCGCTGTACAGTTACCAAGAAGAAAAGGAGATATTACTAATATTTGTTATATCATGCAATTATTGTTTCAACTGAGCTCGATGTAACCTGATATTTTCTAAGTTCAGTAATAAAATCGTTTTGCAAAAATATAAAAAAATTCCTTGGCGGGACAATTCATCAAATATTACATGTCAGTTTCTTTCTTCACCAGTGATAAGTGTTAACGTTGGTTGTTGATTCTACATTGCCCCTAGTACATTAATATAATGATTAAATATTGAGTACCTTAGAAGTTACTACAGATATCTATGAAATATGGAAGAAATACAGTCCAACTATTTCCCTATGTAACTTAGTTTGCGAAATTGGGAGCAAGTGAAATGACAGGTGAAACAGTGAAGGGAAATGAAACAGAAGGGGGCGCCACTGTCCCGCATTTATACGTATAATTGTGGAGTATTATTATACATATAGTTTCTGTGAGCAAAATATTGTTGTTGAAATGGTTTTATGATTCATGCTTTGGCGTTTAACTTTACAATTATAGAAATATTAGAAAAAAACACATACAAAAAGCAAAATACAGACAATTCTCATGTCACGCCTGCCAATGTACTATAATTGAAATTTTTGTCAATTTCCAAAACAAACAATTACCTGCATGACAAAATTCAATCAATACAAATTTAGACATACATTATTATAAACAAATACAAACACCAATTAGAGTTTTCTCTGATTCTATAGATCTATAGTCTATGGCACCATTTTATTTGTATCATGGAGATGTCCGCCCACATAATATTTCGAAACTAAATGGATGGGTCAGAAATTGTATTTGATATGGATTACTGTCCACTAGATTAGGATTCTTTGTCATCCACCTAAAACAATTGTGTGAATGCACACAGCTGTGCTAATATCCAAAAAGGATTTGCTCGATTGATTTTCTTTTTTCCAAGATTTCAGAGTCAATTTGATAGATAGTTCTTTCATCCAGAACATAGTAAAATAGATCAAATCAAGAGGACTTATTTCTTATATATTGAATTTTTCTTTTTTCTGCTTAGTTCTCATCTGGAAAAATCTTCGATCTAAAGGGAATAAAATAGGGAAAAGAGGCCCTGAACATTCACTTTGAGTTACTGGAGGAAGATGTACTAGGTGGGAAATGTCCAAGGGGAAAGATCCTTTGGGGGAAGGTCCTAGGGGTGAAAAGTCCGGGGAGGAGGGAGGTCCGGGATTAGGGTGGGAGCGAGAAGGTCCTGTCCCCGACATGATACATGATTAAATCATCTGCAAATCTTTTAAAATAGTTCTCTCGATCCACCCTACAACGCTCGATCGATTGTCAGGAACTAAACTCTACAGTCTATCATTGATACTGAACGTTGGTCTTAGCCAAAAGACTGAGAAGTAATAATTATTAATACTTACACAGAACCATCCAAGGACTGCCCATGTCTGTCATTTTTTAGGGAGTAGGAAGCGGCATCAAATATCACAGCTGCCTCTAAAATAGTATAAATTAGAAATGAAAAGAGAATTTAAGTTATTAGTTACAGACCTGAATCTGTCCTCACTAATTGGGGGCCATTAGAACAGAACCCTTTTATCATCAGAACGTATTTATATATTAATGCAGGGGGATATGCATTGAGCCTATTCAGAATTATATACTTTATTTATTTTTCTTAAAATGATGGTCTTGAAATTTGACATTACATTCATTTCTTTCATTTACATCGAAATTACCTAAATATAATATACATAAACCAAAGTCTTTTCTTCATTTAAACAATACCTCTATAGCTCTCTTGACAGACAGAATCTATGATCTTTTACAAGTAGGGATGCGGATTTATGGGGTGGTTTCTTTAAATATCCTAATTACTTTAAAGTCGGACCCTATATAGTTATATGAAATAATTTGAGAACGCAGTGATACAATGAGGGATAATGAGGAACAGAGCATTCACACATCAAATTTGATTAAGAATATTTCATATTCAATTTAAGGCCATATAATTTTACATATTATTAAAGACAAATGACAATAATTATAATAGAATTTAGATCGGACAACAAATAATTTGTAAATAGTATGGGAATAATCCATGCAGGGAGGTTTCGAGAAAGACTCGGTCAACAAAGAATTCCACGAAGGGGGAGAGAAGTTTAAGTCATGTATGTGTCAGGTAAATAATGTTTTTGACGAACAGATGAATTAATGTTTCATGCAACAATTCAGCAGCGATTCCCAATGAGAATAGAGAATTCCTTATGTAGAAACAACATGCACTATTTGGAATTAAGCAGCAAGCTGGTTTATAACAATTGTAAAATGTGATAAAACATTCGAGGAAATATAATTTTTCTTCATTTTCTGTAGTTGAATCTTTCATTCTACAGTACTCCGTATAAAGGAAAGGGAAAAACGAGAAAAATATGTTTTCATCGCTTTAGCTGGGAAGGCAGCTTTAATGTGTATATGCCCTTGGGAATATTTTTTTTTTAAATATTATTTTCTATTCTGAATCACCTAAATGTTTCCAAAAGTTAAAAGAAAACATTCAAACTGATGTGTTCCGTGTCTAATTGAATATTTGTATAGCACTCCCTTTATTGGATCCCTCCTAGAGCACGGGCATATATAAGTACCAAACTGGTAGAATAGTTATACTGTATAATGGGTGTTAAACATGTGATGGACTAGTATCTAGAATAGTCGTACTGCCACCTTCTACTGAATAACACACTCACTCACACCTTATACTTTATAGTTAGTTCCGGTATCGAATGGAAATAAAATAACTCAAACACGGGGGTGCCGATTGGAAATCTGCGACCATGTGGCCGCCCTTTATTAAAGATTTTCGTTTGACCAGTGGACGTCTGGTCCAGTTGAATCTTGTACTGAGAGTGACGGTTTGGCCGCCGGTAGCTAAGCAACAGTCAACAACCATTCAGGTCTCACAACAGTCTCACTGCACAAATTATATCTGTATTAGTATTGAATACACAATATAGTTAGTTCCGGTATCGAATGGAAATAAAATAACTCAAACATGGGGGTGCCGATTGGAAATCTGCGACCATGTGGCCGCCAAAAACACCCAACAAAGAAATCATAGGCTTCCGAGCAAAGAGGAAATTTTGGATTCAATGGCCTCTTTCCTGTGCTCCGGGGTATGAAGGTAATCAAGGACTGACATGCTGTGCCAATCTCCAAAGCACTTGATGTCCACAAGGGGAATCCCCGCACCATGCAGAAAGGCAGCTCCACTGCGCCGCAACGAGTGTAACCCAATGTCATTAGGGTCATAGCCAAGAAGGGACGCTTTGGCTTTGATGAACTCCAGAAGATCCTTGTAGAGAAGATATGACCTCAACCCATCCTTTTTCAGCTTGAAAAAGAGTGGTTCGTCCGCAGAAGCAGGAAAAATCACAAAATGAGAGCACAAGTGAGTGACTAAATCGAAGTAATAATTGGGGCAGGGCATAATTGGGATGATGAACTTGTCTTTCCGATGCTTCAAGGTCTTGGAAGACCTGACCACTATAGAGAGGCCAGTGTCGGTGAAGATAACATCCGAACGCCTAAGCACATGTCCCAGCACATCTGGGGACTCAGGCACCACATTAGACTTCCTTAGCAGCATGCGAAAGGACAGTAGAACGGGCGCCTGAACAGGCCACTTCATTGACGTTCGACCTGTCCACAGAAATGAGCTTCCGTTTTACTTCCTTACCAAGCTTATTAGCAAGACCCATTAGGGTAAGCTTGACAGCATATTCTGAGCGAAAATCAGCAGGAAGACCGAAGAATTTGTGTAGCGTGACGATAGCAGACAGATAGTTGTTACAGGTGCTGTAGCAAGAAGTGTGAGCTTGATAGGTGAGGAACCGGCACACTGTACGAGACGAGGCTGGGAGCGCTTGCAAGTTGTTGTCAGTGCAGAAGGTCAAAAACTGACCCCACTGGGAATTCCTAGTCTTAAGAGTGTTGGCAGACCAGGCAGTAGAAACAGCTTCCGAAACTTCACTATCCAGCACTGGTAGATCCACCTTCAAGAGGGGCACTACAACACAACGAAAAGGAAGACAGATGAGACAAGTCTTCAAGCTTGTTGACTCTAGACAGGAAGTCAGCACACACATTTAGATGGCCTGGGACATGGCGCGCCGTCAGGTATATATTATTGCAGACACACAGCCAGAAAATATCCCTAACTACGGGCATAATAGACTTGCTGACGGTGGTGCCCTTGTTAACACAGGCGATCACGGTGCTGTTGTCAGAGAACAGAACCACATGGCAGTCGGTCCAAAACCTAGCAAACCTAAGGAGGGCTAGGCGGACGGGAATCATTTCAAGGTAGTTGATGTGGTGGGCGGCAGGCACTTCGTTGACATTTATCCAATGCATATGGTCAGGGTTGGGCAACACTGGAGGAGCGTCAGAAGTGAACTGACCTAGTTGCCAATCACTACCACAGACCAAACCGTACCCAGAGAGGCACGCATCAGTGTAAAAGGAGGGACCAAGCCCGAAGTTGCAATAAATCATTTTGTTGGACCCATTGAAGCCGCGGGCAAAATCCTTCCACCATCTGATGTCGAGCCTAAAACCATCATTTAGGCGAATGCGGGATTTCCCTGGCGGGAACTTTGATAACAGGTCTATGGGCCATCAACCCGCAAAGACGCTGTAATTGACGGCGAGTGGCTCTACCTTTGTCGGTGAAGTAGTCCAACTCCAGAAGCAGAGACTCCAGCTTACGTTCAGGAAGGGAGACAGACATGGTAGAAGTATTGAACTCAATACCCAAGTAAGTAGCAACCTGGGAGGGGGATGTAGACTTTTTCCATGAGATAGCAAAACCCAAGGAACCCAAGATGGCGATAAGGGTCTGCTGGGCTAGTTGGCATTCGGCATAAGTGCTGCCGATCAACATGTAGTCGTCGATGTAGTTCACACACCTATGGAACCCCCGCCGATTTAGGCAGCGAACAGTAAAATTGGAGATTTGAGTGTAGACATAGGGGGCACAACTAAGGCCAAAACAGAGGCGTGTGTCCATCAGATAACACATGGAACCATTAATAGGCCAACTAATGCCTTGAAAAGTCCATTGATCGGCCCGCACTGACACAGTACGATAAGCACTAGCCACATCAATGGTCGACATGTAGAAACCTGGCTCCAGTAGCTCTATTACGTCATCCACAGTTCTAAAACAGAACTTTTGCACAGTGGAAGACATAAAATTATTGATTGAATATCCTAGGGGCCTCTTGCAATCCGTGATGGGCCTCCAACTGCCGTCATGCTTGGGAACCGCGCCCAAACTGTGTACACATTTGGGTTTTTCCATGGCGATCACATATTTCCCAGCATTTAACTCATTCATGATCAAATTATCCACAAAGGTGTGAGCAGGACCATGTAGCACTGAGTTATAGTTGGAGCATTCGTAAGAGGCAATATTCACATGATCATCGACAATGGTGAAACCATTCATTACACCATCATGGATGTACGATCGCAGGGGGGCGTCGTTTTCTTTGCTAAGCTCATGAATCCAGGCACCGATATTCCAGCTAGAGCGGAGGCCCCCAATCAGGTGATCGAAGACCCTTGGCATAAATATAGGAAAATCAAAGCAAAGCACATTAACTGGGGCATAATTGCCGTATCGATCAAAGGCATTTTCCACATCAAAAAGCAAAGTATCAGAGTAATCAAAATCCGCCGTAGGGCTGGCACATATTGTATCATATGGTAAACAGTCAGGGAGGTTAACGGTAGAGCTACGATTACATAGGCCTTGATTGATTCCAGAAGAAGTGTCAACTAATTCAAAAGCATCATCGTGTACAAAATCATAGTATGAAGCCAATTCATCGTCAACAAAACTCACATCAAGCAAGGAAACATCGCATTTAATGAGAAAGTCATTGTCTACTACCTCCGGACTGGGAACTTTGAGTCCACAGACGCCATCTTGATTATCGGTGTCGCACACTTCCGGAATGGAGGTGTGCGGGGCTAAGGTTCATTTTGCTTTGTTTGGTTCCGAGCAAGACTGAGCCTTATGTTTTCCAGAACATTTACGACAAATATGCTGCTTGGGGCATTTATCCTTATTGCACACACGGTAGTTATAATGGAAACATATGTCGTCAGGAAAATCGACTAGGGTCAGAGAATTTCCCTCGGACCTTTGGCGCGACCTAGATTTCTTGACTCCTTCCGGTGCAGCCGGAAGTACATTTGGAGAATAACAAATGGAGACACCGAGTCCATGGTGCTCCGGGTCAAAATCTAGGACTTTCCCGTCGATAACCCGGTCTGTGACGTATTTGTCGTAGAGAACAGAGGCCTTGTCAGTGTACTTTCGTGTATTATGCATCTCACAAACAAAAGCCAAGTGGTGAATGTAGGAAGAAAACCTGGCGTCATCGGACAATTTTAGGTTAGATAAAATGGCCGACATCCCATGTACCAGGCTGAGGAAATCTAGCTTGGTATGGTCAGGTTTTTTCATATCAGGCAAGGAAAAGGTCTCAGGGCGAAGGTTTTTACCTTTATCACTGTCAGTCCCGGCGATACGATCCAAGGCTTTGATGAGCGGGCCCGAAACCATGTCAGAAGGGGCCTCAGGACCACCCAGGGGAGGAGGGGGACGGTCAGTAGACCTGCCGGCGAGAGAGACCTCGATCGCGGCCAGCCTGGCCGTGATCAGCGAGAGCACATTCTTGGAATCAACAGACTGCTCCGGGCCGGACCCACCAGTAGCAGTGTGCGATTTGTCTTCTAAATCTTGGATTTGCTTTTCCATGGTATCTCTGTCCCTGGCAGCTGTAGTTTAGGCTGTTTCCAACAGTTGGAGGTACTGAGGGTCGGCCTTGTCGACACCACGAAGAACGGACGACATATTACCCAAACAAGACTTTCCAAAAGGATAGAGATGTAAACGCTCGCAATTGGAGCAACGCTTGAGCATCAGGTAGATTTACCTAATATTTAAGACGTATTGTGGATTATATCAAAAATCCATACACATGACTCCCAAAGATTTTCGTTTGACCAGTGGACGTCTGGTCCAGTTGAATCTTGTACTGAGAGTGACGGTTTGGCCGCCGGTAGCTAAGCAACAGTCAACAACCATTCAGGTCTCACAACAGTCTCACTGCACAAATTATATCTGTATTAGTATTGAATACACAATATACCTGACATAATATATTCAGAAATGATATAAAAATGATTAACACATATATGATTAGATAACTTTATGTAATAAAAAATGGGTTAATAATAGCCGCAATAGGCCTCGCAATAGGCTTTGCAACAGACTTTCCCGATAGGTTTTGCTATTGCAGAGGCTAAAGTGCGACCCACACTAGAGACATTTCATGGCCGATTTAATTGTCCCGACTCTTTTTAGGAATTAAGATTCAGTCGGGGATCAATTTTCTTCACTCTGGGATTAAAATCAGCGATCGGGAGGTCTCCCGATTGCTCCAAGGGACCTTTCCTAAAAGTTAAATCCCCAAAACGGCCGATTTAACTGGTTTAATCGGCGATTTAATTTTTTTATTAATCAGCTACTAGTTTGGGTCTAGGCCCAACTGGTCGGGAGCTCCATAAAGGTAGTCGGCTGGTGTTCCCGATCGCTCGGGAGGGCCCTCCCGATTATCCAATATATTGGATAATCGGGAGAGCCCTCCCGACTGATCGGGGTGGGAAGCAAATGTTCATTTTTCAACTTTTTCAATTTTTTTTTTTTTAATTTTTTTCCCATCTACCGTGTCTAGGGTTTTACTCTCAACTGCAAAATGCCATTGAAATGCTCCAAACCGCAAATGTCATAAAAATCCCATTAGGACGGAATTTTTTTTTTTCAATTTTTTTTCAATCTACCTTGTCTAGGGTCTTGCTCCAAACCGCAAAATGCCATTGAAATGCTCCAAACCGCAAATGTCATTAAAATCCCATTAGGACGCATTTTTTTTATCATTTTTTTTTCATCTATCTTGTCTAGGGTCTTGCTCCCAAATGCAAAATGCCATTGAAATGCTCCAAACCGCAAATGTCATTAAAATCCCATTAGGACGGAATCTTTTTTTTTCATTTTTTTTTCATCTACCTTGTCTAGGGTCTTGCTCCAAACCGCAAAATGCCATTGATATTGACTATTTCCAATTAAAAATTGACTTTTTGATTGACTATTTTGGCTTTTTGATTGACTATTTTGACTTTTTGATTGACTATTTCAACTTTTTGATTGACTTTTTTGACTTTCTGATTGACTATTCTGACTTTTCTGACTTTTTTGATTGACTATTTTGACTTTTTGATTGACTTTTGACTTTTTGATTGACTATTCTGACTTTCGATTGCCTTTTTTATTGACTTTTCTGATTGATGATTCTGACTTTTTGATTGACTTTTCTGACTTTTTGATTGACTATTTCAACTTTTTGATTGACTATTTCGACTTTCTGATTGACTATTTTGACTTTTTGATTGACTGATTCGACTTTTTGATTGACTTTTTCGACTTTCTGATTGACTATTCTGACTTTTTGATTGACTATTTTGACTTTTCGATTGACTATTACAACTTTTTGATTGACTATTTCGACTTTCTGATTGACTATTTTGACTTTTTGATTGACTATTTCGACTTTTTGATTGACTTTTTCGACATTCTGATTGACTTCTGACTTTTTGATTGACTATTTTGACTTTTCGATTGACTATTTCAACTTTTTGATTGACTTTTTCGACATTCTGATTGACTATTCTGACTTTTTGATTGACTATTTAGACTTTCGATTGCCTTTTTGATTGACTTTTCTGACTCTCTGATTGACTATTCTGACTATTTGATTGACTTTTCTGACTTTCTGATTGACTATTCTGACTTTTTGATTTTGACTTTTCTGACTTTCTGATTGACTATTTCAACTTTTTGATTGACTATTTCGACTTTCTGATTGACTTTTCTGACTTTTCTGACTTTTTGATTAACTATTTTGACTTTTTGATTGACTTTTGACTTTTTGATTGACTATTCTGACTTTCGATTGCCTTTTTTATTGACTTTTCTGATTCACTATTCTGACTCTTTGATTGACTTTTCTGACTTTTTGATTGACTATTTTGACTTTTTGATTGACTATTTCGACTTTTTGATTGACTTTTTCGACTTTCTGATTGACTATTCTGACTTTTTGATTGACTATTTTGACTTTCGATTGACTATTTCAACTTTTTGATTGACTTTTTCGACATTCTGATTGATTGACTATTCTGACTTTTCTGACTTTTTGATTAACTATTTTGACTTTTCGATTGACTATTTCAATTTTTTGATTGATTTTTTCGACTTTCTAATTGACTATTCTGACTTTTTGATTGACTATTTTGACTTTTCAATTGACTATTTCAACTTTTGATTGACTTTTTCGACATTCTGATTGACTATTCTGACTTTTCTGACTTTTTGATTAACTATTTTGACTTTTTGATTGACTTTTGACTTTTTGATTGACTATTCTGACTTTCGATTGCCTTTTTTATTGACTTTTCTGATTGACTATTCTGACTTTTTGATTGACTTTTCTGACTTTTTGATTGACATTTCAACTTTTTGATTGACTATTTCAACTTTCTGATTGACTTTTCTAACTTTCTGATTGACTTTGATTGACTATTTCGACTTTCTGATTGACTATTCTGACTTAACGAATGACATTTCTGACTTTTTGATTGACTTTCTGAGATTGCGCAGAGTATAAGCATGTGCATGAGGGAGAATACATTTTTATTTTTTTTCCAAATGCTCTCCATTCCCCCAGCCCAGTCAACTCCCGATTATAGTGGTGAGGACACTATTCAGGGATATGTTTGGGTCAACTCCCGATTATACTGGCATTTCCTGCAATCGGCGCTAGTGTGGGGCAAAAAAATTGCCAGGTGTATTCCTTAAAGTAACCGCGCCGATGCATCGGGAGCACTTTAATCAGCCAATTTAACTTACTTCTCTAGTGAGGGTTGACCTTTATCGGGAAGGCCTGTTGCAAACGTCGCCACACCTTTGCAACAAAGCTTTGCAATTAATCGCAATAGCATGGTGACGTCTGTGATGCAATGTTTATCGCAAACAAATATTAAACATGTCTAATATTTCTGCGATAGACAGCGACGCATTTCTTATCGTGAGGCCTGTTGCAAAGGCTATTGCAGAGACTGTCGCAAAGAGGCCCACACGTCTGCGATACAGTGCACTCCAAGATCAAATATTATCATTTCTATTGCAGAGGCCTGTCGCAAAGCCTATTGCGAGGCTTATCGCAGCTAGTGTGCTCCCGCCTTAAATTAGCCATGACAACATACTTGTTATAGTCCAGAAGTATCTGCACCAGATATTTTTTCCTATTTCCACTAAACTTTGTGTTGCTGTTCAGAAAGAAGTGTTGTCAAGTGTTTTGCCTGGCCATCTCTGCCACCGATCTTATGGAAGAACCATAAGATGACGCAGACAATTAGATTATATATTTTGTTACCTTTTTTAATGTGATAATCCTAGATTCTCTAAGTTTGTTTTGAAGCTATTTCTATGTCAATGACGTCGTTTCGCAGTCTTGTGACCATGTGACAGTGTGGGACAAATTTTTTTTTGGAAACGTTTTCATTCAAATAAATGACAAGACCCCTCTCACAAAGTAGTGATTTTCGTAGGCATGCTTGCCTTAACATTCATACAAGTAGTAGGGTGTTACAATGTTCTAGTCTAGATCCATTTGGTATAATATGAAGACATCAGTTAAATAAGAATATATACAATGTACGATATGTACCGCTATCGACGATAGCATTCCAGCAAGCTTTGATTTAACTCATGCAGATGTGATATTGATAGTATGAGATGAGGGTGAGGATGGTAGTTACGGTTCCTGACTATTTATTCTTTTACAGACTAGTACCGTAGTGAGTGAAATGGTTGTGATAATGGTTTTATACAATATAATCTTCCATTTGATGTTTGGTAAATATGATACATGCTCTTTCAGTTATGATTGCGAGTGCATTAGTATAATGACAATCAAGGTTCTGACAACTAAGTATGTACATACGTCTATGAGATCGCAGAGGCAATGTGCTATACATGGCGACAGTATGTGGAAATAACAATACAGTACAGTGGGGTGGCGACGATAATCTACAGTTGTACTTAGTACAATTCGAACAGTGGGAGGCCAGAGTAGCCATTTATCCAATAATTTCAATATCCAAGTTGTTCTGGAGGTTTAGTAAGTGGTATTTCAGCCTGGTTTTGAATTTAATGGGGTTGTTAATTAGTCTAATTTCAGCTGAAAGCTCATTCCACATTTTGGCTTTTTTGGTGTTGATACATCTTTCTTCCCTCATATTATGTGGAAGCGTAATGGCTAAGGTTGGGGCGTTGGCCTGTCTTGTGTTTCTAGGTGGTATTATGCCCCTGTTTTTCACATAGATCTCATTATGTGCGATTTTACACAGATTGAACTTTTGTCTACATTCTATAGTCATAACATTTGCGGTGGTCCAGAGTTCTCTGTTACTCATTGTATAGTCACGGTCAATAGCTATCCTTAATATACTGTTTGGGATTTCAGTGGTGTCAATGAGAAGAGGCTATAATCGAATATAGATAATAATTTCGACTTAGCAACCATTAAGGCTGCCCCTGATGTTAGATTAGGTCTAATTTTCCTAAAAATAAACATTTTATTGTACAGTTGGCTTACTAAGCTGTTATATTGCGGGATCATATTCAAACACTGGTCAATTGTTAAACCCAAATAGACGTACTTATTCATCTGTTCAATAGGCTCATCACCTATTTTAATATCGATCCTAACATTTGATATTTTTCTCTTTTCCCCCAAGAGCATACATTTGGGTTTTTTTATATTTACCTGTAGCTTATTGCTTTTACTCCAGGAGTGAAATTTCTTTAGATCATCATTCATTTTGCGTGTACAATCATCAATGTTACCACCACTAAAGTAAAAAACAGTGTCGTCTGCGTATTGAATAAAACTACAATTTAAGTCCAGATATTTAAGGTCATTTACATAAATTAGATACAAAATCGGACCCAGAACTGAACCTTGGGGTACCCCATAGTCTATGGGGCTCCAATCAAAAGAATACTCTCCATTTTTTATGCGTTGTTGTCTACCTTCTAAGTATGATTTAAACCAGTTGTAGGCAGTCACACTTAGACCACATTCCCGCAGTTTCTCTACCATTATATTATGTTCTACAGAATTAAAGGCTTTAGAAAAATCTATGAAACATGCAATCGTAAAGTGATTATTATATGTGGCCGTATTAATATCATTCAAGAATTCTGATAGTGCTTCGGTGGTAGAATGACCACTCTGGAATCCATATTGTTTATCACAGAGTATGATATTTCTATTAAGATAGGACATCAGTTCACCAGCTACGATTTTCTCTGTTAACTTCCCTGCTAGGTGGCAGAGGGAGATGGGTCTCGTATCAGAGGGAGTAATCGGATTCTTTATCTTGGGAATTAGTTTCACATTCCCGTGTTTCCAAGCATTCAGGAATATGCATTCCCTAAAGGACTTCTTGATGATATGTGTAAGCTGAGTTATAAGTATCTTAAATGCATCCTTGTATACCCGTGAATTCACTTCATCGCATCCTGAATTTTTGTTCTCAATATTGTTCTCGTTTTTGTTCTCAATATCCTCTACAATTCTCCAAAATTTCTTAGAGTCTTTTCTATGTTCATAAAGTAAATTTCTGTAGTATTCAGATTTGGCTCTTCTAATAAGTCGATTACACCTGTCCCTTGCAATCCTAGCATTCCTCACATCCTGCATATCTTTTGTTATGTTTGCTTTCCTGTAAAGTCTTTCTCTCTCTTTGTGAAGGTCCTTCAATTCTTTCGTGTGCCATATTGGTTTAACTACAATGTTTTTAAATACCTTACGAGGGGCTACTATATCAGCAGCTGCAAGTATCTCTCTATTCATAATATCACAACTACTGTTTGTATCGGTAGCCTCGAACAGATAATTCCAGTCCACTTTGGCTAGAGTATTTTCAAAACCTTCATAGGAATAATTCCTGAAGTCCCTTCCCTTCATTTCTGTCTTAACTTTCCTGGTAAAAATTTTCTTGAATATAACATATATTGGGTTGTGATCGGATAACGTATACTGTAAGGTACCTGTGGTAAATTCGGTCTTACTACCTATGATAAACAGGTCAAGTATAGAGTTTTTATATAGACCGTATCTGGTAATTTCTTTAGAAGCTATCACAAGATTTTTAGAAGTTGTGTATGTTTGAAGGGCTTTGGATTTATTATCAACTATACCGATATCAATATTTAAATCCCCAGTTATTACCAGATTACCAGGTAGGGTTTTACCCTGATTGAGTGCCTTTCTGGCTCGTTCTAAGTCGGTCAAAAAGCTAGCCAAATTGCGCGCTGGGGGCCTATATACCACTAATAGGTTATAGGTGGGGACTTTATCTCTTTTTATCACCAAACTCATAATTTCACTATTTTCATTGGATATTTGATTATCTTTGTCGAAAGAAAAGCTATAGTCAGATCTGATGTAACAACATAGGCCGCCGCTTCTACACCCTG
The DNA here is from genome assembly GCA_942159475.1 of Sthenelais limicola. Lineage (NCBI taxonomy): Eukaryota > Metazoa > Annelida > Polychaeta > Phyllodocida > Sigalionidae > Sthenelais > Sthenelais limicola. The sequence continues at coordinate 84,222,350 of OW804095.1, forward strand.
TCACCCTATCCAAGCGAACAAGTTTGTAATCAACACAGTTTATCAGGTTATCTGGTATTTCTGTTTTTAACCAACTCTCGGAAAAACTAATAATATCTATTTTATTATTCATAATCTCATTTCTAATGGTATCTATCTTCGGTAGGAGAGATCTTATATTGTAGTGGACTATCTTTACTCCTTTAACCCTCCCAAAGTCTATCCATTTGTTAATTAACTTATTTGTCATTTGAGGAACAATTCAGTCTTGACATTGCATACATAAAGGCAGACCAAGGGTATCTGTTCTGAACTAAACCAGTCGTAGGTAAACCATTCTTTAGGACCAAGCGATTCAAATAGATTACATTAACATAACTCAGACATTTCAGGGGCAGGGCGAGGTGAACGACTATACCCATAACGTCCCTTTTCGCATGGCGAGCGGGGACAAATGGGTAGTTAATTCCACACAGAAAATACCAACAGACATTTCTAGATATTACAATATACCAATATAACAGATATTCAAGACCGTACTCACTTATCAAGGTAATAGCGTCACAAGAGCATTCAGGAGTTAGAGCAAAGTTATGCGAGGCGAAGTCACGCACCGACTCATGTAAAACCTTTCCTAGTTTAAATTGGAGACCGACAATGCTTTCTTTCAGTATGTACCCGGATGAATGAGGTGTTCTAAGAATAACCATGTATTGAGAAGGTAACTTATACATACATAACCGCCCAGGGCACCCTTTTCGCATGGCGAGCCGGGGCCCTGGCCGGCCACAGTGCGAAATGTACACCAAGTCTCCAATAACGAACAGCTGGTCTAGTAAATAAAGGCAGAGGTGTAATAAGCAAGCAAGTAACATTCGGTAGAAACAAGGCATAAAGGCAGAGGTGCAATAAGCAAGCAAGTGACATTCGGTAGAAACAAAGCATGCTATGGGCAATCAGATATAATTCAAGGATATTAGAACAGCAGCTAGATCCGACAATGCAAATAAATATAAATATACAAAGTCTGAGTAATATGAGTGTCCCTTTTCGCATGGCGAGCCGGGCGATTGTTCATTAAGAATTATAAGACGGATTGTTATGAAACAGGACTATCTGTTTGGCCCAGTACTGCGCTACTATATTGTCAATATGTATTCCATCAGGGAGTCTCTGGTAGTGGTGTATGAATGAGCCCTTACTTCTTGCATGCACTTTATGTATTAGATTCATATGTCTCGTATGCCTATTGTGGTTTAGTTCAATGATTCGTTTGTTAATTCGGGGGATGGAGATGTCAATTATATTTTGATATTGTGAACTTCCTTCCAGGTGGTTAGCAGTGTTCAAGTCAGCGCCAATCAGCCCACCAAGGCCAATATAGCACTTACTAGGTAGAACTTCAAATTTCATCAGTGCCATCTCGTATAGATCTATCATGTAATCAGTTAGACTGTCTGAAGTTAGAAACGAAAGGCTGATCTCCCTGGTCTCCCTGTTCTTCGTACACAAGTCGCAAATGCCACCAATTAACATAATTCTATTGGGCGAAAAGGGACGTTATGGGTATAGTCGTTCACCTCGCCCTGCCCTGTATAACTCAATGCATTTGTCAGTGAGGAAATTAAGTTTGCCTCCACTAAAAGGGATACAGGTTATGTCCTCATGTAATGGCAAGTAGGTATTAAGAAACTTTCCTCTTGAATCGGTTATGACAAGAGATTTGCTCTTCTCAGATAAAGTTTCCAAGTCCATCTTGGAAGAACAGGCTACTAGCTGACCTTTCACTAGAATTAGAGAAGGGATGGGGATTTCTTGGGTATGGATTTCTGTTAAATTCCTCCAAAATGAGTTGCATTTCTATTGGATCGGGAGACCTCCTTTCAAAGCAAGCTGGACTGTTAACCCTTTTGTTCGAACTTACTTCACCAGATTGACTGCGGCCTCTTTTTTCTGCGGTTTGACGAGTATTATAACCAGTATCGTAACCAGTATTATAACCGCCTCTTCCTCCTTTGCCTTTCCTTCCTTTACCGCTTCTACCGCCTGCCCCTCCTCTAGATTTGCCCTGTCCTGCATTCATACCCGGTGCAGAAGCACTGGGTTCAGTGACTCTAGTAACTTGGGGCGGGGATTTGGCGTCTGATCCATCCTGGTCCATTTCAGCTGGGCCAGTGTTGGAGGCCCGATCATTCTCGGCGGCATTTTCATTGTTTGATGCTTCGTCAGCATTCTGTTGTTCGGCATTTTCTACTTGGGGAATAATCCTTTGGCGAGGGGATTTGCTGAGAGAAGGCTCCCATTGTTTGCCTTCACTGTTAGTAGTAACGATCTCCTTTCTTTCATATCCCACACCAGATGTTAGAAATTCTCTGTAATCCTCAAGTATGGCACCTATCGCATTGTTTCCCTTGTATGAACCTTCTGCAATTAGTTTGGAGGATAAGGTTGCGCCACAAGCCCAGTAGTTATCATTCGTGGCTTCAAACAATTTCATGTTTCCTGTATTAAGTAGTATTCTTTTGAGATCGGGGTTCTGCTCGAACTTACTTTCAATGAGGACTCTCATGACTTTTAATTTGTCCTGATCCCATGCAGGATTTGATTTCGCAGCATGGGATAGGCCTTTAGCCGCTCTTGCATCTCTACTGTCGTATATCAGTTTGGCTACGTCTGATTGGTTTAGGGCATTGGCTCTGGCAAACTGGTAGGCTTGCTCTACAGATTTAAATAAAATGCCTTCGATTAACAGATCGCAGGGGAAAAAGTTAGAGAGGACACTGAACTCTGATTGGAAAAATACCTTCCCATCTAATTTCTTTGTCTTCACGTCTGACAATTTGTAGCCCTCTGGCAGGTATTCTAACTGATTATACTTATAATCAATTCCACCAATACGTGTTTGGTCTTTGTAAATCTTCCCAACTTCCTTTCCTCCTAGTTGCTTAGCATTTCTGCCGACCGCTGCCAGCATATCTTTTCTCTCCTGTATCGTAGTGGGAGTATCTGCATTTATGTACACTTTGAAGTAGTCGGTAGAATTCTTGAGAGAAGCTCTCCTACTATAGGCGTAGTTTCTTCTATCCTCTGATTTAAGTACAACTCTGATCTTGCGGCAACCAAATTGATACGAGTCAAACCTTTTCGCAACGACAATATCCTCAATCTTGAATCGTTGGTCCAGTTCTTTGAGAATTGCTAGGACGAGGCCAGGTGTATTTTCCTTATGCACATGTTGAACTCCTGTTAGAATGAGGTTATTGCGCCTCCTGTCAATCTCTGATTCGAGGACTGTATCCTCGACCCGATGAATATAAGCCTCCAGTTCCCTATTCTTTCGGTTAATCCTGGCCAATTCCGCTACATTATCTTTGTCTCTTAGTACTAGCTCCTCAACTTTTCCTATGACGCAATGGAGGTTGGCTTGACTGAATTCTAGCGATCTACGGAGTTCTGGAATAGTACATTCTGCATCTTCTTTTAACTCATAATCAGCTTTACGTCGTATCTCATTGAGCCCGAAGGGTCTAATCGGGTCTAACACACGGGGAATAAGATCTCTTGAGATACTGGGACATGGGTGATTGAATAATTCCACCGCCCTGTCCGTAGTCACAGTCTTCTCATGACCAAAGTACATGTTTCTTAGATCACAGGTCACAAAACTATCAAAAAATGGGTACACCAAGCAGGTAGTCAGTAAATACACGTTCCGATATACAATATATCACAACCAGATCGTACTCACATGTTTAAAACACTATAATTTTGTCCAAGTTCGAAGTATGAATGAGAGTGCTTGTCAGCGCTTCATGATATCTATGGAAAGCATTATGTACCATTCCCCTGCATTTCGGTCGATTTCGGTCGGTTGATCCACATGGCCCAACTTTCACTGTATCGATGATCGTAATTTTTTCCATTCCGTAGTGATTAATTTGACTTCATGGGAGGCTAGTACTATTGCATACATGTCGATTGGTAGTTGTGACCATGGAGAAACATGGGAAAAACCGGTGAAAAAATTAATCTAGGAGGTGACCGGAATAGTATGGTGTAGAAAAAAATTCTATGGGGAGCGGTCTGTAATGTTTTATAAGAAGCTGCACTTTTGCATACAAAAGGCGGTTTAGGCGCAATTGGTCCAGGAAGCGTGCAGAACTAGTCCTGCATTCGCATATTATAGAATGCAGTTGCAAGATATATTTCTATGATTAGTTTGTGTTATTAAATCGCCTGCGGCAAACACAGGCCCCTTCAAAGATAATGTATTTCCCCCATTCTCCTCAATCCTCATGAGCACTGGAAAAAATATTCTGTTTTTATTTTGTAAATCCTAGCTCAATCTTAACTAAATCAGCAGACTTAGTAAATACGGAAGCATCCACACACTCATTTTGCATCCTTTGCAAATCCGCTGGATGCAGCATAAATCTGAATGGGTTTGGTATTGTTTACTTTCAACAATTGGTGTCATTACCCACTAATTGCAATGATTATCATGGTCTGCCCTATGGGCACTGAGTGCAATGGAGTGCAATGGAGTGCAATGGCGACTGCAATACGAGTGCAATGGAGTGCAATGGAGTGCAATCCCTATGTGCATGATTACATTACTGACCTAGTTTTGACCTGGAAATTCTGACCTGATTTTGACCTGGTGCTTTACTGGTGGAAATCGTAAACGATTTTGAGGCTCAAACTTGATTTTACAATGCTCTATGAACATGATTTATAAATACACTTCTAATGCTCTCAGAAATGCACAATTAACCAGGTTATAAAATGCACTTTTGAAGCACTGAACGATGCACTACTGACCAGGCTATAAAAATCAGTTCTGTTGCACTCAGTGAGAGCAGTTTCATACCTCTGAATCCCAAGAGTATTAAGGCTGGTGAATTCTTCACAGAAATATATTCCTCTCTATAATACAAAGGGTGTATATCAAGGTATATTACCTTGTCTTTGCATGGAGATACATCAATTATTTCATCATTATTTCCATCCTGTAGACATACTCACAGGCCTCTGTGTATGAATCATTTTGATGGTTGGTGAGCTTAGGCCCTCCCAGCTGACTAGCCACAATCACATGTACAGTTATATGGGTGTTTTGGTCAGGTTGATTCCCAACATCATACATATATGCGTTATACATATAACCTCTAGAAGAATATCACTTCTAATATTCATAAGTATTGGTTGGACAATATTAAATAGTGTATGAATGCTAAATTAGCAGTACTTTTATTGTTACAAAATTATAAATGCTATGCAGTGACCTGTCACGCCACCTAGTGAAAAGTACCGTCACCTGGTGAGAACAAGTCACACAAAAGGGAGCCTGCCTATGACAAGAAGTACTATGTATTGAGAATGATTGGTTGTATTATATTCAAGTCTAACAGCTGCATAAATTATTCATAGTTTCATAATATTATATATAATTATATCACAAAAACAGGGCTCCTTTTTCTGAGACATACCTCATAGCAATAAATTCGAATATCAGTAGATTAATATAGGTTTAATATTAAATGTATTATTGCGAATAAAATGATACTAGTTCTTGTCTGAATTGTCTCTGATTTTCTATATTATGTAGTTTGGTGGGGAGGTTGTTCCAGGCATATTTAGCCTTATATAGGAAGCTATTGTGGAATAAAGATGATTTCGGATGTACCTGTTTCAATATTTTTCTATCTTTTGCATGGTTTCTGGTTGGGAGTTTTCGTTGGTCAATGTTATTATTATTTTTAGCCAGGTGATAGGCACTTTTCACCATATATCCTGGGTAACCTCGCCAGGAGCATGTTCGGCCATGCTATTCCTTATGATTCTCCGGCAAAAGAAATAAATGATTATCTTTGGTAACTGCTCCATCATTTTAAACATTCTTTAACATGCACACACTTTATATCTATAGAAAGCTGAGGAAATAAGGAATTCAACAATATGCATAATTATTATCTCACTAGTAGCAGGCGTGCGTTACCGCCGCGCGTAATCGGTACGCATATATAATATATATATGTGTATTCGGTGGTCAAGCTGATGACTGCCATCCAAAAACATCTCAAATAGTATTCTTGTACTTGTATCTTCATATATTTCGCCATACGATTTTAAGCAAGATCATGATCATACAATATAATAATTGTGATATTATACATAAATACCGAATCACTCAAACACATCACAATGGACGCTAATGTCTACTCTTTCTGTCTGTCTCCAGATCTGTCTCTTGCTCACTTTCCTTCAGCTGCCAATACTAGGAAGGCAGATAATTTCAGATTAATAATGTGGTAGGAATTATAATTTAAGGATGGATTAAATCCGGGGGAGAATTTGGGAAGTAATATTTGAATAATATGGAGGTAGCATTACATTGTTTAGTTTAGGGGAGAGGGGTTTCAATGAATGGGTGTCAGAGACTGAATGTGAGTGTTAGAGAGTGGGATGTCAGATATGTGCAACATTAGGTGTGAATGCCATGCAGGTGAGTGAGCAGTGGCAGGTATTATGGCATGTTGTAGCTTCATTGTGTTGTAGAATTTTATGGTAGTTGTGGGTGCGGATTTGGTTGGAACTATTATTTGTGATAGAAGTGTTAAGAATGGTTAGGTTATACAGTTGAATATATGAGATTCTCAATTAAATCCAATATGCTGCATGGACCCTACATATAAATGTGGTTTCTGATGCTCCCAACGATGTGCTACTGACCAGGTGTAAAAGACACAGTTATAATGCACTCAGTGAAGCACTTTCATTGCTATTGATATGTGAGGGAGAACGAGGGAATTACCTAATAAAAGTTATTTCTTCATTCATCACTATTCATACAAAATTATAATAAACAGGACATTTAGGTAGAGGCTTAATTTATAAGTATTTCATTCTTTATAGGGCTTTAACAGTTACATTGAAAAAATACTGTATTCACCATGAATGTTTTCATATGTTACCTTGTGAAATATAATTATATTTTTGAGACAAAATAAAAGATACTATAATTAACGAATTGTATAAATTCCTCCAGAATGACTGACATCCATTAATTCCACTGCATGTAGCTAGTGCATTGATGCCCGATTTATATACATAAATTTGATGCACATTTTTGGATTGCATCTGATGATGCACGTTGCATCAGGTGCAGAACCAGGTGCAAAACTGCTTTTTTGAGAGGATTGCACTTTTGTGACTGGTCAGTGGCACTTTTACATGCACTGGTGGATTTTCCAATGCACATCGGGATGCAATGCCAGTGCAATAGAATTACACTCCAATTGCAGTCAAGTCTCTAGTTGAGTGCAATAGGAGTGTAATTCTATTGCACTGGCATTGCAGTATCTTATTCCTTTGCTATATTACATTCTACAACAATCATCAAGTTACATTTATTATTTAGATAACTAAAGGATCTTTTCCCATTAAATTATTGCCGATTTTTTTTATACAAGAATTCCGACTGCAATGCCAGTGTATTTCTATTGCGCTACCATTGCGCAATGGCCATTGCATATCTATTGCAGTAATGTAGTGACCATTTATTGTCTAAATCGTTAGAATTTGTGTTTTTGAAGGATATATGACCTCCTTGCTCCGTAAAACAGCCCAAAATGTCGTTGGAAATTTTTAAAAATCTAAATTTTCGCCCAACATATAGGATTTGCATTGAAATTCATATGACAACCTTAAAACGCTTAATATTGAAATATTTTAAAGATCTTTTCGTCCATATGATGGGAAAATTCCCCTGGAGTACATAACCAGTGAAAGAATTTTTAAAATCGGTATCTAAAATCTCCAGTACTTTCCTGATGTACAGGAAAGTATACTGTCTATTCAGGCTAACCCGAGTCGCACACCCAGATGAGTAATGTGCGTTGAAACCGTCACTCACTGCGTCATCTCTGCGGTCCCCTTTCTCCGCGCATTTGCCGCTCTTATAATGCTCTGCATGTATAGGGGTCACTGCAGCATAACCAGGAAGCTGTCTGATTCCCTGATGCACTATAGGAGTGCAGTCAGGGAATCACACAGCTTCCTGGTTATACTGCAGTCATTGAAAAGTTCTTTTTCTGGGCATAATGATCGTCATAATTTACATGATTTATTTTCTATTCAGAATAAACCAATCGTATATGTGCCAGTACCATGATTAACCTGTGATGGTATATTAAAACCAATAAGATTTTTTGAAAAAAAAACCATGGTCCCTGTTAACAATATTGGAACATAACTAAGGGGTACATGATAAGGTACCCCTTATGTAGGTTGATTCTTATATGTTTCTTAAATAGGCTATTCATTATTTCCTAGATATTTCTCTAGGTTTACTTTATTTCTTTCTTTCTCTACATGGTTCAAAGTTTACATAAATAACCTGCCCCAACCCCTCTGCCACCCCATTGTTCCTTCTCCAACCTACTCCTTAAGCCACAGAACAAACACACCATGCAGGGTAGGGCGGAAATAGAAACAACAGCCATCCCCCCTATACAAAGCCTAGAAACAAAGGATTCATGGTTTTTGGCGGGAACTATTGGCGTGGTTACATCAGAAGCCATCTTGCAGTCATAGAGGGTAGGTGTCTTATATGCTGCATGTATTGTATATATACCTAAAATATCACTTTTATGGTCAGTCACCCCATTTGATATGGCTTTATAATACATAATCATTATTCATATAGGTGACCAGTTATGTCCACCAAACCAGACTGTTCAAACACCTGAAGAACTGGAAACTCTGAGTGTGGGGAAAAGGAATTTAGAACGTTTGACTCCCTTGCAGAAGTCCAGGGTAGGAGCCTCAGTTGGAATGATTCTTGCAATAGTAAGTAGTTCGTGTAGTTTTGTCAAGTCTGTGCCATTGAGATTCATTTGATAAATTGTGAACATCCTATTTTCTTGATACACATGCATTTATTCTCCTATTTCAGGTACAACTCTAGGTGATTATGATATGTGCCTGCATTACTGCTCCACCACACAGGTAAATAAAATAACTTTTCTTCTCATTGTTCAAATTCAATACATGTGCTTACTTAACATTGTCAAACTTTTGTTATTCTAGGAGATGAAGGAAGCAAGCCTATAGACTGAAATATCGATAAGGTCAGATATGAAATATCTGACCAATGGGACGTTTTTCATCCGTTTTTCTTAAGTGCAATTAAGGAGAATTGATATGAGGTCACTCATGATAATGGACATAAATATTGCTATGGTCAACCGACCTATAGGCTAGTCCAATTCATAGCCATTGCTGTATACATACACTCCCCACTAGACCATAGCCTTGTTATATACAATTGGCTCTGAAGCTCTAACAAGGGGCAGGGAGAATTATGCTTATTTCCTTCAGTATAACCACGTTGTACATTTCAGGTAGCGTCGATTTCTTTCGAATCTTAGCTATATACAATCTGCCAGTTTCCTTTTCTGCGCATTTTAATCCAATATCCACACTAGTATGAGAATTATATTTACTGCTCAAAACAATTGTTCTCAGGTATTGGAGTGCCTGGAAAATCGTCGCAAATTGCGCAGAATACATCTCATCCTCAAAGATGGAAGAGAATTCCAGTCAGTCAAGAACTTCAGGTGTATCTCTGTGACCCCAAAGATTGGTTAATCAGCTCCTTATTAAAATAAGAAGAATAGTCAGTTTTACTCCCCAAGAAGGACACGGCACCAAAATGTAATGACCCTGGGTATCGTTGGGGAGGAGAAATAACAACAGAACTCATCATTCTATTATTACTCTGTTTTAATGGTGACTATGAGAGTAGAGTAGGTAGTTTTACAGAGGCATATAAAGTAGTGTGTAGATGCAAATGTTGTTCAGGTAATACAGGTAAGGAAGAAGGAATGGTAAAACAGTGCTATGTAAATCGTGGTTCCATCTTAAATTGTGGGTAATACAGGGAATTACCCATACATAGTAAGGCAAGTAGAGTATATGAGATATGTATGGCATTACACTTGTATATACATTGCACCAAATATAGCTGCATTTCATTCTTTACAGATGCGGGTATGAAGAAGTATTGTAACAAGAAAATGAACCAATATGATGAAATGATGATTTTATGAGGATAAATAAATAAAAGCCTATAAATAAATAAATGTCCTGCCTGCCCCCCCCCCCCAATCCCTTCCTCCCCCCTCCTCCCCCCCCCCCCACCCCCCACCATATTAATTAAGCGCGGTCCAACAGCAGCATATGTGTGACGTCCGTATAGTGTTTTACTGCAGTCAACGCATTAACATGTTGCCGCGGCGACCGCGGTGATGGGATCGCATCACGACGAGTAACGCTTGACGCTGTTTGATTCCCGTGATGAATGCAGTGAATTCGCCGCGTTGCAAACTGCGGTTAAAACAGCAGCGGGGTGTGTCGGGAATATGCTGATATGTTTCGAAATGATTATATTATGACTGTATAACTTTAACAAACTTTTTTTTTTATCTAAGAAGCGAAATTATTGTGTATATTGAACGTGTATTCCTTTTAATGAAGGGTCTAAATCAATCAAAACTTTTGTCTCTATTATTATGCTTATGTAAACGAGTAGAGAGTTCTCTTCATAATGTCTTCAGTCGTTAACTGTACATACTTGTGTAGGAGATGAGACCTACCACGTTGTGGAAATCTTCCTAATAAGAATGTTTAAAAAGATATGTGCGCTACAAACTTGTAGACTCCATATTAGGGGTATGTGTATTCCTGCAATGTATAAATCGCGAAATGTACATGGCCTGGCTATTATAAGTCACAATTGAAGACACTACGGACGCCGCCGCTCACGGTGGCTGTATAGGGGGGGGGGGGGGAGGGGGCAGGGGCAGGGAGGTGTCAAGATATTACGGTCGACGAGAATGGTACATACCGTTCCGTTCGGGGCGGGACGAAAAGGAATGAGAGGGTACATCAATTGGTATATTTGGATTCTATTGGTTTGAATCAAAAAGATTTCCATCAAAGAGATCTTGTGAATAAATCACATTGAAAAACGTTCAAATTAAAAAAAATGTGCCTCCGTCCAATTGTAAATCCGAAAGCAGGAATTTATATCAAAGAGTAGAACCTCCTTGCTATGGATCTGTATGGGGTAAAGTGCCCCATCTATGATAAGGGAGTTATCAGGGACAATGCATGGGAGGTAAATTTTAGACCAATACATCGTTCACAATTGCTTGAATATATGATTATTTATTTGATGTTTTTTCATAAATTAATCAAGGCCTAACTCAGAAATCGTTGTGTCTCAAAAGTTAGCTTTTAATGTCTCATACATCGGCCAATTGCTTGTTTTAAGGTATTCTGGAAAATGGAATTTATGTGAATTTATGAAGAAAAAAATAGAACATACTGGTGGTCTACTTGTGATCTTTTCCCATTAAATTATGGACGATTTTTTTAATACAATAATTCCGACTGCAACGCCATGCACTGTTATTTTATTGTGCTACCATTGCACAATGGTCATTGCATATCTATTCCAGTAATGTAGTGACCATTTTGGGTCTAAATAAAAGAAACAATCAACCAATATACCTTCCTTCAAACACATTTTCAATTGTCCCGAACCATTGCTACTTAATTATTGCTTATTAACAATTGTTCTATTAAAATAAGACCTGTAACAATTGTGGCAATTCCTGAATACACAATAACCTGTTTAGGTTTCACCTTAGCTTCCAAACATGTGAACATGATGCCACACCCCCATGAGTATGTGTGGGCGAAATGGGCATTGACAAGTGTTAAAACTTAAATGTGTATGATTGTTGCTATACTAATAGGATAGTGTATTCACAGAGACCATCGTTGGCACACAAAAATATTACTATATCAAGACAGAATCAGGTTGGAATAGGCCTACACATCCCTCCATCTGTTTCAGAACAAGCAAGCAATCACATACTAGGTATAGAAAATAGTGCCGCTTCAATTATTTTGCCTGGCATATGCAGAACCAAAATATTGTAACATGTGAAAATGTCATATGCGACGATCACGAAACGCGACGGAATTTTTAGAAATAATGCGCATCGCCATAACGCTGACACAGGAGACGTTTTTAAGGATATAAGGTGATTGTGTATATTGGAATAAACGCGAAACTATCAGCATCATGGGTCATTAAGGTGAAATGACCAGCCATCAGATAAAAGGCTTGTAAGACCTTATTGAAAAATGGAAATAACGATATATATGAATTAACAAATCTGTTTGTTTAATTTGAATTTGAATTGAAATATCTCTGTGATTCATTTTATATAAATCCAGAGTTTCTTAATGTCGATATTGTATAACTGTTATGTAGTTGTTAGTGATGATTTCAAATTGTAGGAATCTGACTATTTGACCGGAGCCTTGCTTGAGAAGTAATGTTATTAATGAAGTATGAATAATGATGGGTGATATAACTTTGAACTGAGCCGACTGAACACTGACTCTGAACTCTGAACAGTACAACAACTAAAAATGTCGGATTATTACTATTAATATTAAATTACCATCAGACATGAATCTGTCACACCCGTGTGAGATATTTATTTTGATATTAGGGCTTGGCTCTGGATCTTGTTGTTATTTTACCGTATTGTCTTTGAAACGAACAGATTTATGCACAACTTAATATCCCGTAATTAGTATTCACGTGTTGGGCCCTAGATTCCTTAATATTTCAGCCCGAGTGCCAATTTTTGTAGGATTGTATATAACATATATATAAACTAGTTATATATATATAATCTAGCCTAGCCTGCATGTAATAGATCTTCAATGTTCATGAACTTTATTGATCACCAATAGGCCTATACCATATGAGTAATTCTCCCAAACGGGCAGCATTTGATTTCAGAAGGCCATTTAAAAAAAATCGTTGAATCTCTATAAGCTTTGGTGTACACATAGCAGGGAATATCAGTATAATGCAGGTAAAGTTTGGGAAGGCTGAGGCCAATATTCCCACACCTATGATTTAGATACCTATATTTTCCCTATTATTTTGCCTTATTTCGGCCACATTATGCCCGATTTATCAAAGGATTTAGTGTAAAAATGACATATATTACTCACTAAATCATCTAGCAAAATTAAATGAAAGGTCAAAGGTAGAGAAAGAATGTGTGCTGGCTAACCAGGGCCTGGTTCTAACCAGACGTTTGACTTGATTTTGTAAAAAAATATCCATTTTATTACTATGAAATCATTGTGTTGGAACAAGAGGGTCTCTTTTATTTTTTTTTAATAATTATGGCGTAATGGTGACACTATGGCATAATGGCGATATTGGTAGCCTATACAAACTCTCCTGAGTTGAACAACATCAATATTTAATCATATTTATATATACTTATTTCCTAGCCTGAAAAAGAACTTTTATTGCAATAGCGGTAGAGCTAGAACTTTGGAACTTTGGAACTTTGGAACTTTGGAAGTATGGTCCCAACAGTCTCATTTTTCCCATGGAACTTGAATAAAATGGTTATAATCATGTGTGGTCATCCCAAATACAGGCTGTTGAGACCCTAGGCTGGAAAACCAAATGATACCTGATTGGGAGAATTAGGCCTACTCATATATAGGACTACACTGATTTAGGCCTAGGCACCTACAGCGCCACCCGGGCCTATAGGCACCTACAACTCCGCCCACAGTGCCACCTAGTGTAACAGTTACCAATCCTTTTGTTCTAAGAATTCTTTTGCCGGCCAGCGCTCATGAGGCTAGGCCTACCTGCAGCTTCCAGTCACAATTTCTCATCAAAACTCACCAGGTAAGTACTATTATCGTACTACCATCTACCATGACATGACAGGGATCATGTTCATTAGTATCATTCATTAGCATCTGCTCTAATTTATTGTTAATTACTTACGCAACTGTCCAAGCCCAAGGTGCTTTTTATTCCAATATGGCCGCCAAACAAACAAGCACTAGCCATGTTAGTCAGGGAATATTAAAAAAATCTGGGAACAAATTCCTTACCAAACAATTTTTTCACCAATGTGTTGGTAAAGGTGTCTACTAACATATATCAAAACATTTAAACTCAACTCCCGTAGGAGAACCCGTGACAACTGAAAATAAAAATGGCCGCCACTAAAACTCTGAAACTCCATAACTTGGGGTAGAATCAACATATAATCAAGTGTGAATACACTTTTTCTAGGTTTTAAGGCATGGGGAATCCATTGGAACATGAAAAATGTTGATACAGACAATATTTAGCAAGTTAATCTACTGATACTGGGAAAAAATGAACAAAAGGTGCTAAAAATATCCCCCCGAATGTACCCTCTGAAGTAAAAAATCTATACTTCATAACTTGGGGTAGAATAAATATGTAATCAAGTGTGAATGCTCTTTTTCTATGTTTTAAGGCATGGGAAATCCATTGAAATAATAATAAATTCAATATAGACAATATTTAGCAAGTTATTCTATTAATACTGAGAAGAAAAAACAACAAAATACTGTGAAATAAAGTGAAAAATCTAATTCAGATTTATGGAAGCATTCATGATCAATGACATTAGAAAACATATTTCTGCAGTCCAAACTGTAATGCAAATGTTTTTAATCATAATAAATGACATGACATGTGATACCTGAAATAAAGAAAAAAAGGCAAGTTGTCTATCTGAACTTCCATCCCAGGTTCCCTGGAGGAAGGTGAACACCTTTCCAAGTTCTTATTAACAGCAGGTTAAGTAGGTGGTAGTATTTGTGATCTGTAAATTCACAGTAATTATATTGCTTCTATTATTGGAAAACATCTAAGCTTTCTTTTGTAATTCAGGCATGGTGGAAATGTCTAAGAAAAATCCCTTTTTCATGCCCAAAATACTTTGTCAATGTAAAAGAAGCAGTCATGCAGGATCCTTGTTTCAACTTAGGTGGGTCATATCCTTAGTGCTAGGATTGTCATATTCATCACACAAACAAATTTTTAAAATTACCTGTTTTTTGTCCTATTGGCTATGGTGATATCTAGATCAAAGTACATCTATCTATGAGCCCATGAACATTTCCTGTAGACCTATGTCTAAACAGTACCTGCCAAGGTAGACTCCTTAGTTTCTTGGAGTAAAATGGTTTTACACAGTGCATGAAGGTAGTAACATGGCTCAAAACTCAATGTTGCCACCAAAGGTGGAGTTTACCAGTGATCCTGATGCATTGAAACAAGTTGGGGATCCATTGACATTGAATGACCTATAATTCTAATTTCAAATTACCCTCTGAGGGTTTTTATCACATCCTTTTTCATGTAATGTCTGGGACAGTTTACCCATTCCTTGACTCCAGAATATGCTTCTCTACTCTTTGTGCCTCATCAACATTGGGGAGCAACATTGGGGAGCAGGTTTCCCTCTTGCCATGCCTCCATTTGATTTCAATGAACAGATATAAGATATAAGTACATAATAGTACATGCTCAATTAGAAGGGCAGTTGATGCAGCCCATGACTGATTACTCCATCAAACAATGTGAAAAAAACTTTTAGAATTCATCATACACATTGGCCATACAGTAGTATATTAATTTCTTTGTTCTAATTTACTCATGTGACACTTATCAAATTGATAGGCCTGTGAACCGTGTAGGAAGGAACTCACCGCTCCTCTCGACCTACACAAGCAGCTCAACAACAACACTAATATTCTGGAGAGGCAACTGGAATTTGTTTCACATAGCTGATGCAGTAAGGGATGGAAGCATCTCTGATATGGAATACAAGTCTATTTCTTTTTGCCAAATATGCTAAGCATACTAAAGATTTCTTCAGATTTTAACAATATCTTCGTAGTTTGAGAACAAAGATTCTTTTTTCTTGGCCAGGAGCAGTGCCTCAGAACCTCAGAATATATATATATATAAAACATCAGAATACATAGTTTCTCCTGCTGTGATTGACCCCTTCAATCCATATTTCTGTAGGATGTATATATGGAATTAAATTAGTATCATAGCTTTCACATTACTGTGAGTGACATTCAGAGGCAATTTCATCAACTGGGTATAGGAGGGCTCTTCATCATCTTGCTGGTTGTCTCAGTAAGTTAGGAGCTACATTCTCTTGAATTGGCATATCCTTCAATCATGCACACCACAGCATTAAGTGATGCATATATATCTTTCTGAGCCACCCTCTAAATGATGGCTGCCATCCCATGACCTCAAGTGGAAGAAGTCCATATGTGTGCAGAAACAATCAAGGTACAAAATAGTTCACAATTACCTGTCCTTAGCCACTGATTGAAAAATGCACAGCAACTGAACTCTGAGAACCAAAGTGTGAAGGGATTGGAAAAACATTGGAAGAAAGAATCTAGAATAGCAGAACTTCAGACCATTTTTATCCATGTGGTAGTAGACTATGATATAAAATCAGGTATTTTGGGGCAGGAGAAAAGGCGTTGTTTATCTTCAATTTTCCTTGAATGTTTGTATAGCAAAAGTAACTTTATATGTTTACCAATGGCAGAGCTTCCCAAAAGTATATAGAGAAAGCTGGATAAAATTCTTCAATACATTCAAAGGCAACAATTCCGAACTATATCTCCTCCTGGCCCTGAACACCTAGTACAAAATTATTCACTCCAAATGGAGAAGTTTCATCTCTTCTTCCAAAAAGTTAAAATTAACCTGGAAGTCCTCCAGCTTCTGGCTATTGCAATGCTGATGATGCAAACAGCTCACTTGCTAATGATGAAAGTAAGAAAGGCATGACAGCTGTCTTACACTATAAACAAATTGACTCTTTTTGGTCCTCATTTGGTTTTATTTTGGTCCTTATCAAGTCGCACTTAAAACCATCAAAAGCATTTGCATTACAGTTTGAACTGCAGAAATATATTCCTAATACTCTTGGTCACAAATGCCTTCATGAACCTGAATTAGTTTTTTTTAAATAGGGTATATTTGGGAGGATTTCTTTAGGGTCTTTTATTAATTTGTTCTTATTATCAGTAGATTAACTTGCTAAATATTATTCAGAAGTTCAGATAGATAGACAACTTGCCTTTTTTTCTTTATTTCAGGCATCACAATACCTGCAGAAATATCTTTTCTAATGTCATTCATCATGAATGCCTTCATAAATCCAATTTAGATTTTTCCCTTTATTTGACAGTTTTTTGTTGTTTTCTTCTTCTCAGTATTAGTAGAATAACTTGCTAAATATTGTCCATATTGAATTTATTCATATTCCAATGGATTCCCCATGCCTTAAAACATAGAAAAAGTGCATTCACACTTGATTACATGTTTATTCTAGCCCAAGTTATGAAGTATAGATTTTTTACTTCAGAGGGTACATTCGGAAGGATTTTTTTAGCATCTTTTGCTCATTTTTTCCCAGTATCAGTAGATTAACTTGCTAAATATTGTCGGTATCAACCTTTGTCATGTTCCAATGAATTCCCCATGCCTTAAAACCTAGAAAAAGTGTATTCACACTTGATTACATGTTGATTCTACCCCAAGTTATAGTGTTTCAGAGTTTTAGTGGCGGCCATTTTTGTTTTCAGCTCTCACGGGTTTTCCTACGGGAGTTGAGTTTAAATGTTTTGAAATATGTTAGTAGAGACCTTTACCAATACATTGGTGAAGAAATTTCTTGGTAAGGAATTTGTTCACAGATTGGCCTTTTTTCTCCTAAAATTCCCTGACTATGTATGAAAGCCTAGCTAAGCCTAGCTAAGCCTCCTGCTACCGCAGGTATGTCAGGTTATTTGCGGCGCTCGATGACGCCTTCTACCGGCCACCAGTACTCCACTCCTCTGCATTCCCCTGCTCCCGAGGAGCACAGGTGCAGAGGATACCCACAAAATCTGAAAACTCATACATGCATGGCCATTTTGGCAAGCTCCCCGTGCTCCCCACTCCAACAGTATTAAGTGTTATTGTTAATATAACATCTGACCTCTGCTTCCCGCCCTCTTTCTTTCTCTCTAGCCTACCTGCCCTCTTTTATTCCTCCCTCTTTGTCTCAGTAATTATATTGTTTCATTTAACATTGTTAAAGATTTAGTGTATTTTAAAGGCTGCTATAGACGCTAGCATTTATTGAAATGTCTATAATAAATTCTATCTCGACCTTGAACAACAATGAAACAGGCACATCTTAAATCAGAAAGCTCACGCAATAATTAAGATTCCAGTTTGTGGACTCAATATTCTACCCCCCCCCCCCCCCCACCGCCCCTACTCACTCAGTGGGCACCAACGCTCACTCCCTAATCTCAAAAACATCCCTTCATCTCTGAAAATACCATCATTTTTAGACCCCTCTATTCGAGGATTTTGATGGCATTGTTTTCATTTGTCTACCCCTTATTTCCATTAATTGAAAGCTAAATGTCATTAACACCGATAGCCTCACACCTACCAGTTGTGTGAGAGAAAGAAGGTGGTACTTTGACTGCCAACCGTTGTGGTGTTTGGTCACAGGACAGGCTTGTCACAGGACCCGGTGTAACAGTTCTAAATTACTCCCACCACGTTTGGGAGAATTACTCATATAATGAAGCCAAATGATATATATTTGCAAGTAATATTATGGAAGTGTGGTCCATTTCCGAGGGAAGGGGCCGTTATTTCTTCCATCAACTGTGAAATATGTTACATTAAAATATCATTTTTAATATTCAAAACAGTAGATCTTAGACAACATTTTTATTGAAGATTTCTCTTTTCATTTAATTTCTAATACTATTGTGTTCACCACATAGTCATTCCATGTATGTACTTGCCGTGTTAAAGAATATAATGTGACATAATTACGTTCACTTTCTTATGATTTCAGGAACTTTGACGCTAAAGAACAATAGGATTCATGAAGTCTTGGGATGGTTTCATGATGAAGCAAAGTTATGTCATTCCCCCACGCACCTGCCATGCTGACGATCAACCCCCAAAATGGTTCAAAGTACAGTGAAGGAGAAAGACACTAGCAACTAGATGATACCTCATATCACTAGAATCAGACCTGATCTTGACCTCTGCACCTTTAATTTATATATATATCGCAAGGTTATTGATGTATAATATGGTGATTAGTTCCTACATAGATGTAGGAATACATAGAACAATGCTATGATATTAGCATAATAAGCGATCTTGGAAATGTGCAATGTAATTCTGATGTGTTTTGAGAGAGGTACTGCTGTAGTGATACAAGTGCTCTGTTCTGAAGTGTTTGCATGTTAAAAATCCTCTGTTGTCTATGCCAATAGTTTCATCTATTGATGTATTCGAGACGTTAATTATCAATATTATAATTATTGTTATAAGCTAGTGATGTAAAAGAAACAGAACAAAGGAAATATAGGGAGTAAGTATAATATAATTTCAGTCATTACTATAACATAAATCCCCTCCTCTCCTCATCCCCTTTATTACACTCACCTCATCTCATCCCCTCACCAGTTCTCACCCCTCCCTATCTCGCCCCTCTCCTACTATGCTCATCCCATCTCATCCACTAACCCCATCTCATAACCTCCCCACCCGCATCTAGCCCCATCCCTTCTCCCCTCACCCCTCTCATAACCTCTCACCCTATACTTCAGTCAGCCCCCCTTATAGCCTCAGCCCATCTCAACCTCCTCCATTCACCCCCACTAACCCTATCTCACCATACTACGCTAATGCCATCTCACCCTACGCCGCTAATGCCATCTTGTCCTACTCCACTCACCCCCTCACCCCATCTCACCCTACTCCACACACCCCTCTTCACCCCATCTCACCCTACACCCCTCACCCCAACTCCTCCCCTTACCCCGTCTAACCTTCTCAACTCACCCAATCTTGTGCCCTCACCCCATTTTGCCCCACTCCTATTCCCCTCACCCTCCTCATATCCACACCCGATCTCACCCTACTCCACTCCCCTCTCACCCTACTCCCCCATCCCCACTCACTCCATCTGACCCTACTCTACTCACACACCCCATCTCACCCCTCTCCGTCACCTCCTCTCATACCCCTACCCCATCTCACCTCCTCTCATACCCCTACCCCATCTCACCTCCTCTCATACCCCTACCCGATCGTACCTCTCTCTCACCTCTTCTCATACCCCTACCCCATCTCACCTCTTCTCATACCCCTACCCCATCTCACCTTCTCTCATACCCCTACCCCATCTCACCCCTCTCTCACCTCCTCTCATTCCCCTACCCCATCTCACCCCTCTCTCACCTCTTCTCATACCCCTACCCAATATTACCCCTCTCTCACCTCTTCTCATACCCCTACCCCATCTCACCCCTCTCTCACCTCCTCTTATACCCCTACCCCATCTCACCTCTTCTCATACCCCTACCCCATCTCACCCCTCTCTCACCTCCTCTCATACCCCTACCCCATCTCACCCCTCTCTCACCTCTTCTCATACCCCTACCCAATATTACCCCTCTCTCACCTCTTCTCATACCCCTACCCCATCTCACCCCTCTCTCACCTCATCTCATACCCCTACCCCATCTCACCCCTCTCTCACCTCTTCTCATACCCCTACCCCATCTCACCTTCTCTCATACCCCTACCCCATCTCACCCCTCTCTCACCTCCTCTCATACCCCTACCCCATCTCACCCCTCTCTCACCTCATCTCATACCCCTACCCAATATTACCCCTCTCTCACCTCCTCTCATACCCCTACCCGATCTCACCCCTCTCTCACCTCCTCTCATACCCCTACCCCATCTCACCCCTCTCTCACCTCATCTCATACCCCTACCCAATATTACCCCTCTCTCACCTCCTCTCATACCCCTACCCCATCTCACCCCTCTCTCACCTCTTCTCATACCCCTACCCCATCTCACCTCTTCTCATACCCCTATCCCATCTCACCTCTTCTCATACCCCTACCCCATCTCACCCCTCTCTCACCTCCTCTCATACCCCTACCCCATCTCACCCCTCTCTCACCTCATCTCATACCCCTACCCAATATTACCCCTCTCTCACCTCCTCTCATACCCCTACCCGATCTCACCCCTCTCTCACCTCCTCTCATACCCCTACCCGATCTCACCCCTCTCTCACCTCTTCTCATACCCCTACCCCATCTCACCCCTCTCTCACCTCCTCTCATACCCCTACCCGATCTCACCCGTCTCTCACCTCCTCTCATACCCCTACCCGATCTCACCCCTCTCTCTCACCTCTTCTCATACCCCTACCCCATCTCACCCCTCTCTCACCTCCTCTCATACCCACACCCCATCTCATCCCTCTCTCACCTCTTCTCATACCCCTACCCCATCTCACCTCTTCTCATACCCCTACCCGATCTCACCTCCTCTCATAGCCCTACCCCATCTCACCTCCTCTCATACCCTTACCCCATCTCACCCCTCTCTCCCCTCATCTCATACCCCTACCCCATCTCACCTCTTCTCATACCCCTACCCGATCTCACCTCCTCTCATAGCCCTACCCCATCTCACCTCCTCTCATAGCCCTACCCCATCTCACCCCTCTCTCCCCTCATCTCATACCCCTACCCAATATTACCCCTCATACACTGTACCCCTTGCTCATATACTGTACCCCTCGCTCATACACTGTACCCCTCACTCATACACTGTACCCCTCGCTCATACACTGTACCCCTCGCTCATACACTGTCCCCCTCACTTATATACCCTACCCCTCACTCATACACTGTACCCCTCGCTCATACACTGTACCCCTCGCTCATACACTGTACCCCTCGATCATACACTGTACCCCTCGATCATACACTGTACCCCTCGCTCATACACTGTACCCCTCGCTCATGACACCCTACCCCTCACTCATACAATGGACCCCTCGCTCATACACTGTACCCCTCGCTCATGACACCCTACCCCTCACTCATGCACTGTACCCCTCGCTCATACACTGTACCCCTCGCCCATGACACCCTACCCCTCACTCATACACTGTACCCCTCACTCATACACTGTACCCCTCGCTCATACACTGTACCCCTCGCTCATGACACCCTACCCCTCACTCATACACCCACTCCTCACTCATACACCCACCATGGAGGGCAGGTGATTTATTATACATGCTTTCAATCATGGAAACAGAAAAAAAAATGAGTCATAAATTTGAATTTTACCGGTAATCTTAACTAACAAAACAGATTGGTTGCCATGACAACCCCACGTAAATCACTAGCGCCGACCCCTATATTATATATAATATTATGGCGTCGGCGACGGCTATTGTTTTTACAATTCCACTCCCTGTCGTGACTTGACCGTCAGTAGCTTTAACAGCTTTTCCTAGATTTGTCAACAGCATATATTTTCCCAGCCTAACCTTTTTATAGTGCATAATTCATTTACATATAAATATAGCTCAAATCAATTGAGGAAAGATAGGAGTGTGTCCATTTGTAATTTGTGTAAATAATTGAAATAATGGTTTCAACTGGATACATGTGATAGTAAATACCCTCACCCTATCTCGCCCCTCCCCTTCTTCACTCACCCCTTCTCATACACTTACCCCATTTTAGTCCTCTCATCTTCCACTCACCCCTTCTCATACCCTTACCACATTTTGCCCCTCCCAACCCCTCCACTCACCCCCTGTCATACATACACCCCATCTCGACCCTCCACTAACCCCCTTATATTCATTAATTACCCAAGGTTGCATGTATTATTGTTCATGATTCTTGACAAATATGATGTGTCGTCCAAAGCTGGTACCTATATCAAGCAGTATTACTTATAAATGTTATTATTGTATTCTATACGAAATGGTTATATTTTGTATATTATAGTTGTGTATTGGTACAACAGATTAACAGGAATACTTATTCTATTATATGTTAGTTTTGTATGTAAAATATCGTTTGTGTGCGAAAAAAAGAATTTTGAAAATATTTTCTGTTAAATCATTCATTCATGTTTAAGCATGAGAGATCTATCATTGGCATTAGCTGTCAAAACCTATAACACAGTGGATTTCTGCTAGCAACGACTGGAATAGTTTAAATTTCATGAAGTATTTATGTGTAAATATGATATATTGTGGATTAGGTATTTTTCTAAATGTTATCAAGTTTGTATTGCTCAAAGAGAGAATGTAGGGAAAGATGGCCGCCATTTAATGTATAAATAAAAATTGCTTTTAATTGAATTGAATATATGTGACTGGACTTTGAAATAAATAATAAACAGGTAAACTGTATACTATTTCAACATTTTGTCTTCTCTTTCTTCTATTACACTGACAATAACTCATCTTTTTTATACAGCATGGTACAGTACAGTACAGTAATTGCAATATAATATTGGATATAAACAAACTATAATTGAAGCTAATATTTTCCGTTTTTCACCCTGCCGCCCCCCGCGCAAAATTGACCGCCCCCGTCCCCCCCTGAAGCCTGGCCCACGACGCTCCTGCTGCGCTAAAAATAGATATCTGAGTGCAAAAAAAGCCCGTTCTATTGCAGTCACATAGCGTTTTCATTGCGCAATGGCTATTGCGGTCACATAGCGCAATAAGTGGTTACACCCATTGCGGTCACATTGCACAATCATTGCGCTATGTGAACGCAATAGTGAGTGCAATGATTGCACTCAAATGCCCATAGGGTGGCTTGCGCCCCTTGTTACAATGCAAGAGTGGCATGGGTGTTCAGTGGCCCACAACCAAGGCACATTTATACTCAGGGAGGTTCAAATAAGATATGGCAGTAAGTATTTGCATCATGGGCCAATGAGCCAATTGCTGTAAAAACACAGAGGGGCTGACTGAGGTGGGTGTCCATTCTGAGTCAGATCTTGGTTGTTTTCCCGATGAATTATGAGGCTTTAGTCTCGGATTGTTGGGATTTTGGGGTATTTACTGGTAAACTATGTGAGAGCGGACAACTAGATGGTTCCGGGCCGGTGACCACGGTCCTTGTTTAGCAATGTGTTGGTTCCGGTCTGTTGAACACGGCTGGACACTTGAGCTAGTGGGGCGAGGTGGGTCATACACGCCTGTTGTGGGCTTGCTGTCTTGCCATTATGGAAGTTAATAGCAAATGTGAATGGGGCAAAGATATTTGAATTCGATTTAAGGCACTGTCATCAATTTTCGTGACATGTCTCCCACTATAAAGTCTACCCGCACAGCGTGCCACGCTTGGCTTTGTTTAGGTCATAGGTCCATATATGGCAATCTAGGTCAGGCAAACAGTGGAACGTCGCTGCGATATGAGATCTATGAAAAGCCATTTATGTACTTAAGGCTATGGGAAAATGTCATAATTCTACACATTTTCGCATATTTCACCAGGAAAAAGTTATCAGATTTTCTTTTAAAATCATATTCTCATAACAGTTTAGATTACAAAACTGTAAAATATATAGGAGGTCCCCACACTCGATTTTTCGGTAGACAACATTGCAAGTGTCATATCAAGGTTGAGTCAGAGGTTGAGTTTGCCGTAAATTTGACTGTTTACATTGTTGTTTGCTGTTGTCAACTCTAAGTTGGATAGGCTAGACTTAGAAAATACTTTTCTGATCGATTCTACAGCCTTTCTATGTCTTTTACATATTGATTTGAACAGAAATTCCCATGTATAGCTATGTATTAGTCTGAAAAACTGGACCGTCTGGGGATTGTCAACAAACCAAATAGTGCGAGATTTAGCTTGGGAAGTAAACCCAAGGTATGTCGTAAAACATGTTGTTTGCATGTTATAAGCTCAGATTTCATTTATACTTAAAGCAAACAACACAAATCTTTTCCCATTTCAATTCTCAATATGATTCGTGAAGAGTTGTCTGTTAATTACTAGATTAGATATGTCGTAAAAGAGAGAATATGACCGGGTGTATGCGTTCTTAGGGACCAACCAAGGCTGAATGTGTAGTAGATACCAATAATAAGAAAATGAAATCTCCACCCCATACTATTCTTTTCATTCATTCACATTAATGTTTAACGTCATTTGAATCGACTTGATCATATCTTTAGAAAGTTTTTGAAGGTAGAAGAATACAAATCTCACAATGAACGATCAGCATGCTAATCTTCCCGTTTTAGACTTATGGGGATAAGTATATAAATGGCTTTCCATACTATACTCTCCACCCAGGCTCAACTGGTGGCGCTCCTTCTACTGCGCCCAGTCCATTGTGGTGGTGACAGAGGGGTGGCCGTTGTCAGTTATATGCTACATTGTGTGACGTTCATTGCATTATCCAGTTTTATTATTGTTTTGTGGTGATTCCTAAGTGAGGGAGAATCCCAACAATGCGAGACTAAAACAATTAGAGCCTGCGGTTGTGTTGCTTTTTGCTGTCTGCGTGGCCCCCGGGATCCCTGGCCACGCAGACAGCCTCGGGATCCCTGGCCACGCAGACAGCGAAAAGCATCACAACCTTAGGCTCTAATCGTTCAGCAGACCAGTGTGAAAGCGTGGTCTATTGGACCTTTTTGTTCTGCCATTGGTTCCCCCCAGATCGGCTGGGTTTCCCGTTTCCCATTGGTTCCCCCAATGTGTGTCTATAGGCCTGCAGTTTTCACCAGACAGCCGAAACAGATGACTGGGCATGTTGTTGACATTTATTTTTGTCCAACGTCGGATTTTTATTCATGAAAACATATTAATATAATTGTGTATATCAACAGTGCAAGAGAAAACATTCACCTTCTCGTTTTTATTATAGCTCTTTGAGTTGTTCCATACGGAAAATAAAAGGCGAAAACCTTTACCTATCTTGCTTTTCGCTTATTTGTTTAACCAGTATGGTTCTGTGCTCATACATGAAGGGTATTACAAAGGATTATTAAATATTAAAGTAAAAATTCTTCCACCCATCATAACGCTTGTTTAAGGTCAATCTGCAGAAGCTCCTTCAATATTCATTTTTTCGGTACATATCTTAATAAAGATTTCGTTTCTAGTCTCAACACCATGACCTTCCTGAGCGACAGTTCTTAACCCTTCCCTTGGGATGGCATGTTTAGCTGTAACCTTTCTACAAAATTAGTTCTCAGGTTGTATGTGTTTTGGAGTTTTTCCATCGACATAAATTGTAAGTTTTCATCCAACACATCTCCGATACATGTAATACCAGCCCTTCTCCATCTGGGAAAGGATATCATTTTTTCATTACATCGGATATGTGTGTTACCCCAAACTCTTTCTCTTAGTATCTCTCCACTGCCCTCTGGGGTTTGAGAGTAGTAGAGTTTTTTCCAAATTCTAAACATTTCTTGATAAAAAGGGTCGAAATTGTTTTGTGGTTTGCTTTGTGTGCGGAAAACTTCCTCAATAGATTTTTCTTCTACCGTTTTTAACAGACTTAACCACCTGTTATATGGGTTTTGTAGTGCTTGTTGTACCCATCTGACTCTGTTTACAGCGATAACAATATCCTTATTACGGAGGAAATTGTATTGAATCATATTAAACAAATTGACACGAGTAAGGACTGTGGGCTAGATTGGATTGATGCTAGAATATTGAAGATGTTTCTTATAAAACTATATCGTGAAGTTACACTTCTGCTAAAACAATGTATCAAGGTCGGAGTTATGCCTACTGAATGGAAGAAATATTATATAAAGCCCATTCCAAAAGATGGTGATCTCAGAATATTTAATAACTTAAGACCTATTGCAATAGTTCCCACCATGTCGTAATTACTAGAGAAAATTATATGTACGTCTCTTACCACTCACATGGAGGATAACAAACTGTTCACTAAGTCTCAAGGAGGGTTTAGATCCAACCATTCCACTAGTCTTAGTTTATTTGACTTTCTTACACCAATAGTAGAAGGTATCGACAAGGGTAACATCTCAATAGCAACATATTATGACATAGCGAAAGCTTTTAATAGTATAGATCACACCATTCTGAAAAGGAAACTACAATATTACAAAATCCACCCACATTTAGTACGAATTATTGAAAATTATCTTCTGGACAGGACCCAACGTACAATCCTAAATGGAATAACATCTGAGTCGGAGATTATTAATAGAGGTGTACCCCAAGGAAGTCATTTTGGGCCTCTGATTTTTCTCATCTATATCAATGATTTGCCAAATAGTTTAAGAAATATAGATACTCGCGATATTATGATGAATGTAACTCTTTATGCTGATGACACTGCTCTGACAGTAACAGGTCCTAATATAACTGACTGTATGAAGGCATGTCTCTATGAACGATCATATAAATTACTTGAAGGTTTCTGTACAGCATAAGATTTACCAGTTTAGAAGAATTTGTGCTTTTATCTGTAGACAAATGGCAATCACTATATTGAAGACACATATTCTCTCCATTCTTGAATACGGTATAGTGTTCCTAGGTATGGCAAATGCCAGCTTGAAGAACAAACTAGAACGCTTGCTCTGCGAGCCATTAAAATTGCTTATTTTAATGATCATAGAAACATACTGTTATTGAAAAACAATTGTAAGGTTGACAACTTTTCAAAGCGTAGCAAAATTGCCATACTTGGCCTCATGTATAATAAGAAACATGACCCATTATTTATCAAACCAATGAACAGAGAAACCCGGCTGGCAGACAGCTATGTAATGAAAATATTAAGACCTAACAGAGAAAAATATAAAAATACCCCCCATTTTGAAGGACCATCACTCTGGAATAAACTGCCTGCCAACCTGAGGAACTCTGAATGGGCTCAAATTAAAAGAGCACTGAAAAATGATGCTCATTGTGGATCAAGTGTGGATATATTTGTTTGAAAAGAGAAATAAATTCTTTCAAGGGTCGTTAACGAGGAACGATACCCTTGTTATATATAGGGACCAACATAAAGATTTATAGTACTAACCAGACTATCTATTTAGAGTGAAACCTACTTGTGGTCAAAGAAATGCTTATGAAAAACCCGTTTTTATACTCGTACGTATTTTTAATAAAATGATCTTATTACATCGAAGGTAAAAAATTTACAAAAAAAAGAATTGTCGCCCACTAAAGGCTCTATATCTTGTAAAATACTAGAATGAATGGTGATTAAATATATTGAATCGCCCCGCCATTGTATAAAGTTCTCTGTATATATATACCTCCAAGTAATGATTATCACAAATGTTGTTAACGTTAAATCATGTACATATGAAATTTTTGCCATTTGTGTATCATGAGATTATTGGGTTAACCCAACAATGTTCGCAAATAAAATTTTTCTAAAAAGCTGAGAGCTCTAAGCTTTAGACCTCCTCTTTCAATACTTTGCGACAACCAGGATGCGCTGATCTTATACGACCTGCTGTTCCAGATAAATTCAAGTAGAGATGTATCTTTTTCTCTGATTTCTTTTTCGTTATACTTATACAAGAAAGGATATGCTGATCTTTAGATAGTAGTAATGGATTACAAACTTGTATCTTCCCTTTAATCGACAGGTTGCGATTACCCCATGACTTGGCAACTTCATATATATTTCTCAACAAATCATTGCAGTTAACATCAGACATTTTAGACACCCATCTAATATTTCGAATAATCTCATTTTGTAATACTATCTTTCCGATATTGAACCCTTGTGTTTTCTCAACATTAAGGGTTAGGCCCGAGACCTTACCGAAATTTTCAATCATTGTCAATGCTTGTAATTAGGATGCTTCATCTTTTAAAGTGAGAGTTATATCATCGGCGAATTGGATGATTTTATTTTCCTGGTCTCCTATTTTAATACCTTTGATGTTTTCGTTGTTCCATATGCTGTCTGCCAGCTTCTCGGCTGAACAAAATGAACAATGAAGAAGAGAGGGTGCGCCCCTGCTTCATTCCTCTTTGGATCTGGAACCAGGGAGACTGTCTCCCATTATTACTAAAGCATGCCTTAGATTTTGACAAGAGCGTTTTAATCCAACTTATTACATACTCATTTAAATTATGGGAGATAAGGCATTTTTCCAGAAATTTCCAGCTGATGGAGTCATATGACAGCACAAGTGCAGAGCTATTATTTTCCTCTGCCCACCATATGATATCATCTATATCATGATATATATATATATGATATATATATCATGATATATATCCGGATACTCTGCAGGTGCAACTCTGTAACTATAAATGATGACAGTGAAGAAGGGATGGCCTTAACCACCAATAAAGGTAGTTTATTACACCATAAACAGATACAATTCAATCAATAAGAAATTTTTTTTTCACGGTACGTGTACTCAAGTTGGGAGCGGGAGAGCGAGTGAGGGAAGGAACATATTTGAAGTGGGCGTGGCACACATTTTATGGATGGGTGAGAGAGGGGGGGACAGTCGATAAGACGAATCCTGGCTCCAAAAACCACGCCACATAGGTAAGTGGTCACCGACGATGATTTCATGAAGGTAGACAGGAATGCGGCAAACATGCATACCACATCCACCGATATAGGTACCTCAGGAATGTTATTAGTCTGTAGAAAATCGGAGAACACCTTCCACTGGCGGTGTCTCTGCATCAGAGTGGACGGTGCCACGGACTTGGTCTGCAACATGGCGACTCTCTTCATCCATTTGGCCATGCCTGTGTAAATGAGAGGGTATATATGAAGAAAAGCAGCACAGACCAGCTTCAACTAGGGTAGAAAAATCACAGTGTTGGCCCTTATACGGGAGGCGAGATAAATAGTCAGCAACTACGTTATTCTTTGTATTAATGTAATAGGGACACCGTTCGATGCCATAAATAAATGTCATCTAAAACAACTCGTAGAGCCACTGCATACAGGTTTTGTTGCAGCTTATACCAGTGGTTAGCATGGCTACCACCTGGGTGTTATCAATAAAACATTTCACACGACAACCCTTCAACTTGTCCTTCCACCTTCTAACTCCAAGAAGTATGGGGTACAGTTCCTGAACATTGATGTTATCGTGCTTCAAGTTCTCCTGAGGGCCAATTGCTAAGTGGTGGCATTCTGTATCATTCCAAGGTATTTTGTGGTCCTGAAAAGGACCAGCTATCCAATCACCACCGAGGAAAATACCAAAGCCCTTACTTGATGCATCGGAGACCATGGGTAGCTCATATTCTGGTTTGACCAGCAAACCTACACCGTTGAACACCTTACAAAAGGAGTTCCACCAACGTATATCACCTCTAAATGCTTCTGATATGGGGGAACGGTTCAAACGTCTAGATAATAACACCTTATACAAGTTGAACAGCCGTCTGCAAAATGTCCGTCCGCCTCTAAATACTGAAGAACAGTGGGCGAGATACCCACATAGTCTTTCCAGGTCCTTCTTTGAGATGTGACTGGCGTCTTGACCGTCATGGAGAATGACCCTAAGTTTATCCAGCTTCCCTTGAGGCAAGCTTAAAGTCATTTCTGAAGAGTCTATCTCAAACCCCAGGTAGGTGCAGGTAGTACTGGGACTGGTGACCTTGGGCCAGGCCACATAAAAGCCCAAAAAACGGAGAAGGGCTATCAGGGAATCACGGGCCAGGATACAGGAGGAGAGGTCATTGGTACATAGGAAAAAATCATCCAAATAATTGACTACACGTACATTGAATATATTATACATACAATCAGATATCATAGTAGAAATACGATCAAAAACACATGGACCAATTCTTAGCCCGAAACATAGTCTATTATCTGTAAGATATTCTTCTTGACCGTTGATTGTCCATCTGAAGCCGCACAATGTTCTGTGATCAGGATTGATAGCCACTGCTCTATAGGCAGATTTTATATCGACGACGCTCATATAAGAGCCTAAACTAACCATGTCAGTCGCCATATCAATATTATTGTAAGAAAAACTACGCACCAATGAGTCACAATGGAAATTCACCGAGTCCTGGTCCGATCGTTAAACTTGAAGCAGATTCTGCTATTACCACTGGAAGATGACTTGTTCTTGCCTGAAGTTCCTGGCTTGGAAGAAACCGCTTTTCTGGAATTCTCGTACGAATAGTAGCGGAGGACCTCCTCCTGCTTCACATCGCTAAACGCCGAGAGCCCCCCTCCTGTTGGCACGAGTACGTACTGCCTGGTCATACAACATAGATGCCTTCAAAGTGTACATTTGTGAAGCATTTTTCTCCGTCATAGTGATAGCATGGGCCAAAACACCTGATAATTCATCATAAGGCCTGCCATCGACTAACATCTTCTCCAACATATGGAGAGACAATAATAAAAGATTGTCAAATGTTTCTACGCTCTCACCCTTATCAAGATGTTGGTCACGGTCGAAGGGGCCCGACCGCTTCCTAGATGAGCTGCGCCGACGACGACCAGAGGTAGACACGTTGTAGATGGAGCTCTCCCTGCTAGGGGACCTATCCTCATGCACAACATCACGATGAGAAGTTCTAGAAGTGCGAATCTTGATTTCAGAGTCAGATGATGAAGCCTCCGAAGGCTCAGGAGAGACAATTTTACCAGTAGACTTCTCATTTGAACGCTTCTCCAAACCCTCCACAGCTGACAGGATTTTAACCACCATGCCCTTGAGACCATTGACACGAGTGGTAAGTTCAGCACTCTTTTCTCCTTCTACAGCTTTAACTTCTGCGATTAAACGCCTGTTGCACAACTGTCCTGTTGGTGGATCGTGGGCATACCCACATGGTGCGCACTGCTTGGCTTTACCCATCTTGATAATCCAAAACAACTTCAAAAACCGAGAAAAAATAAAAAAAATTCACGGTATGTGTACTCAAGTTGGGAGCGGGAGAGCGAGTGAGGGAAGGAACATATTTGAAGTGGGCGTGGAAGGGACTGACATTGTGACGTCACACCATTACCTGGGGTGTAACGAAGGGGGCGTGGCCTGGTGGGCGTTGCCTGGCGTCATCCCGATATACCCGGTGATACGTCACCTACACATATATCATGATATATATCATGATATCATGGCTTTGCCAATATACCTGTTTTTAACAAACCCTAATTGGTCCTGATCAACCGATTTCGGTTGACACAAGTTGACCCTGGAAGCAATGGCTTTCGAAATCAACTTGTAATCCGTATTCAAAAAGGTTATCAGTCTCAAGTTTGAAAGCATTCTGGAGTCCACATCTTTTTCAGGGATAACACTGATAACTCCTTTTTGTTGGTCACTGGACATCTCACCTTCTGTGAAACACTCTCTTAACATCTCCATGAACATATCCTTGATTTCTGGCCAGAATATTTTATACAATATCCGAAGTAGAGTGATTAACCCAGAACGAGTACAGACAAGGGAAGATTAGTTGCAGTATCTGGTTTTTATTTGGGGGTTACCGACGTTTCGGCCAGACAATTGGCCTTTATCAAGGTGATGTTATGTATATTTTATTTTATGTTATGTATATTTTATTTATGTATATTTTATACAATCCTGCCCCGAAACCGTCTGACCCTGGAGATTTACCCACATGGACGTGCAGCACTTAAAGCCCAAAAAACCTCATGCTCAGAAATAGGTCTGCCCATATGAGTGTGTTTGTCTTCCAACAAACATGTTGTTACATCGTCTTTAATAAGGTATTTAATAACTTTTTTCTCAGCCTGCCATTTTTCTAAATTTAAGAAATATTTCGACGGCCTCTCCCCATTACCAAGCCAGTGAGCCTTAAATAGGGCTTCCACTTACACGTCGGTTATGACCACCGTCGGTTGTGGCCAGTGGCGACGGTCGAACGGTGACCACCCATGGCCATTTTTGACCGTCGCTCTTGACCGTCCTCGGTATACACATACACGTCAAAAAGTGCCAGAATGGTCACCGTCGGACGGTCCCCCAGGGACCACCAGACTTTTTATTTATTACTGTATGGACATTTCTGGTCATATTTCTGCATATATATTAACAAAGCATCGATCTCCAGACTCTACCAAACTCTCCTTGATATTACCTGATATATTAATTTGAAATATTTATTTAGAAAATAGGCTTGGCAAACAGAGCCAGGTTCACTGCCTTGTGTTATGGGACTGGATTTTCAGCAGCTAGAGAGAGTGGGCTACTGAGACTTCTTATATTATTTTTATTGTTCCTGATGGATCTGCATATTATGTAATATTGATATGTACCTGACCAGGGCCAGCGAACGGACTACATTTCATGCACTCAGGGCCATGAGACAAAAGTTGTCAGAATCAATCCGCCTTTTGCAGGCTTGAAGTAGACAGGTTGGGCCTATTGATTCTCAATTTTGCAAGAGTTTGAATAAAATACCTCTAAGTTATGGCTTTCCAAACTTACTTATCAAATTCCATGTCTCTACGACGCCCACCCTACCTTGGAGCCTAATTACCCCTGATTAACCCAGATAAGCTCAATAAATGAATCATTCTGCTGTATTTCCAAAAAGTAGACACATGTACCTGCAAATAAGGAATGTAGAATGTCTTTATCTACTACTAGGATCAATTGAACTTTGCATTTCGTTTTCATTTTTCACTGATCCAAAACAGACCTTCTTTTCTTTTTAATAACATGATCAAAATATTGCTGATGATCATGTTTCTGCATTTAAACTGTAGGTATAACCATGGTCTGCCAATCACCCCAAAATTGTAGAGATAAGATAATGGAGACAGGAGTTATTAGGGAAATAAATATTGTGCGTTGTAGAGACACATCATGCGTTGTAGAGATATTCTGCGTTGTAGAGACACTGCATTGTAGAGACGTTTTCAAGCAAAGGTA
The DNA here is from genome assembly GCA_942159475.1 of Sthenelais limicola. Classification (NCBI taxonomy): domain Eukaryota; kingdom Metazoa; phylum Annelida; class Polychaeta; order Phyllodocida; family Sigalionidae; genus Sthenelais; species Sthenelais limicola. Next base: position 84,256,042 of record OW804095.1, read on the forward strand.
CAATGTCCAGTGAAATAATTATAGCAAGCTTGCTAATGGTTGAAAATGGTCGAGAGTGGTTGTGCTCACTCTCAAATATGTAAGAAGTGATTCCATGACAAAAAGAATCATAAACCATATTTATTTATTATGAAAGGGTTAGCCATAATTGGTCAATTAATATTTCAATATTCAAATTTCCTTTTTGGGAGACAAATTAGCATTGAAATCAGCTATTTCCTGATCTGCACACTACCCTACAGGCTGTCAACCATTTCCCAACTTTTTGGAAGTCAAAATCAATTTTAACTCTTGGAATCAATCAATAATTCAAAATGCGTTGTAGAGACACTTGCCATCGTAGAGACATTGCCTGGAAAACAGTTTTTAATATGTCTCTGAAATGATTGAATATGATTGGAAATGGTCGAAAATGGTTGTGCTCACTCTCAGACATGTAAAAGGTGATTCCATGATCTAATAAATCATAAACCATATTTTTTCATGACAGGGTAGGCAATAATAGATCAATTCATATATGAATATTCAATCATTTATTTTTGGGAGACAAATAAGCATTGAAATGAGCTATTTCCTGATCTGCACACTACCCAACATGCAATCAACCATTTCACAAAATTTTGGGAGTGAAAATCAATTTTAACTGTTGGAATCAATCAATAACTTAAAATGCGTTGTAGAGACACATGCCATCGTAGAGACATTGTCTGGGAATGAGTTATTGATATGTCTTTGAAATGGTTGAAAATGATTGGAAATGGTCAGAAATGGTTGTGCTCACTCTCAGACATGTAAACAGTGATTCCATGACAAAAAGTGTCATGAAGCATATTTATTTGTTATGAGAGGGTCAGCTTTAGAAGATCAATTAATATTTCAATATTTAGATTTCATTTTTGAGAGACAACTTAGCATTGAAATTAGCTAATTCCTGATCTGCACACTACCCAACATGCAATCAACCATTTCACAAAATTTTGGGAGTGAAAATCAATTTTAACTGTTGGAATCAATCAATAACTTAAAATGCGTTGTAGAGACACATGCCATCGTAGAGACATTGCCTGGGAATGAGTTATTGACATGTCTCTGAAATGGTTGAAAATGATTGGAAATGGTCAGAACTGATTGTGCTCACTCTCAGACATGTAAACATTGATTCCATGACAAAAAGAGTCATAAAGCATATTTATTTATTATGAGAGGGTCAGCTTTAGAAGATTAATTAATATTTCAATATTTAGATTTCATTTTTGAGAGACAACTCAGCATTGAAATGAGCTAATTCCTGATCTGCACACTACCCAACATGCAATCAACCATTTCACCAAATTTTGGGAGTGAAAATCAATTTTAATTCTTCAAATCAATCAATAACTTAAAATGCGTTGTAGAGACACATGCCATCGTAGAGACATTGCCTGGGAATGAGTTATTGACATATCTCTGAAATGGTTGAAAATGATTGGAAATGGTCAGAAATTGTTGTGCTCACTCTCAGACATGTAAACATTGATTCCATGACAAAAAGTGTCATAAAGCATATTTATTCATTATGAGAGGGTCAGCTTTAGAAGATCAATTAATATTTCAATATTTAGATTTCATTTTTGAGAGACAACTCAGCATTGAAATGAGCTAATTCCTGATCTGCACACTACCCAACATGCAATCAACCATTTCACAAAATTTTGGGAGTGAAAATCAATTTTAACTCTTGGAATCAATCAATAACTTAAAATGCGTTGTAGAGACACATGCCATCGTAGAGACATTGTCTGGGAATGAGTTATTGACATGTCTCTGAAATGGTTGAAAATGATTGGAAATGGTCGGAAATAGTTGTGCTCACTCTCAGAAATGTGAAAAGTGATTCCATGACAAAAATAACCATAAAAGATATTTATTTGTTATCACTGGGTCAGCCATAATGGGTCAATTCATATGTCAATATGCCAATTCCATTATTAGGAGACAAATTAACATTGAAATGGCCTAATTCTTGACCTGCACATTGGCCCTCATACAGCTAATCATTTCAGGAAATATTGGATGTGACAATCAATTTTAACTCTTTAGATCAATCAATAGCTCAGAATGCGTTGTAGAGACACTTCCCATCGTAGAGACATTGCCTGGGAATGCGTTTTTAACATGTCCCTGAAATGGTTGAAAATGATTGGAAATGGTCGGAAATAATTGTGCTCACTCTCAGACATGTGAGGAGCGATTCCATGACAAAAACAATCATACCCATATTTATTCTTTATGACATGGTCAGCAATAATAGGTCAATTAATATGTCAATATGCAAATTCCATTATTAGGAGACAAATTAACATTGAAATGGACTAATTCTTGACCTGCACATTGGCCCTTATACAGCGAATCATGTCAGGAAATATTGGAAGTCACAATCAATTTGAACTCTTGGAATCAATCAATAACTCAAAATGCGTTGTAGAGACATTTGCCATCGTAGAGACATTGGCATGGAAACATTATTACAATGTCTCTGAAATGGTGGGAAGTTACTGGAAATGGTCAGGAATAGTTTTGCTTAACCTCAGACATGGCCGAAGTGATTATATGACCAAAACAATCATGAACAATATTTTCTCTTGGAATCAATCAATAACCCAAAATGCGTTGTAGAGACATCCCATCGTAGAGACATTGCCTAAGAAACAGTCTTTACAATGTCTCTGAAATGGTGGGAAGTTATTGGAAATAGTCAGGAATAGTTTTGCTCAACCTCAGACATGGCAGAAGTGATTATATGACCAAAATAATCATGAAAAATATTTACTTTTGGAGCCAATCAATAACTCAAAATGCGTTGTAGACACAATTCCCATCGTAGAGACTTTGGCATGGATACCTTTTTTAAAATGTCTCTGAAATGGTGGGAAATGATTGGGAATAGTCAAGAATGGTTTTTCTCAACCTCAGAAATAGCAGAATTTATTACATGACAAGATCAATTATAACAATATTTACTTTTGAAGTGATTTCATGACACAGAAAAACATTAACCATATCTCCTGCGTCCTTTGTCTGACCACCATTTCTAAGACATCCATGTGTAACATCATTTTTAACACCAGCATGTGTAACACAGACATGCATTACACCACCAGATGTAGTACCACCTTGTGTAACATCATCATGTGTAACACCAGCATGTGTAACACTGTTATGTGTTTCACCACCATGTATATTACCACCAATTGTAACATTATCATGTGTAACACCAGCATGTGTAACACTGCAATGTATAACACCATTATGTGTAACACTACCATGTGTAACACGGCCATGTGTAACACCACCATGTGTAACAATGACATGTGTAACAATGACATGTGTAACACTACCATATGTTACACTGTCATAGGTTACACCACCATAAATAACATCACCATGTGTAACACTGTCATATGTAACACTGCCATGTGTTACACCACCATGTGTAACACTGTTATGTGTAACACCACCATGTGTAACACTACAATGTGTAACACCACCATATGTAACATCACCATGTGTAACACTGCAATGTGTAACACCAACATGTGTAACACTGTCATGTGTAACACCAACATGTGTAGCACTGCAATGTGTAACACCAACATGTGTAACACCAACATGTGTACCACCACCATGTGTATCACTTCTATGTGCAACACCACCATGGGTAACACCGCCATGTGTAACACAACCATGTGTAACACCGCTATGTGTTACACCACCCTATGTAACACCACCATGTGTAACACCACTATGTGTAACACCACCATGTGTAACACTGCAATATGTTACACCACCATAATTATGTAACATCACCATGTGTAACACTGTCATGTGTAACACCCCCATCTGTCACACCTCCATATGTAACACCATCTTGCATAACACTACCAAGTGTAACTACCCTGTGTAACACTACCATGAGTAAAAAGTAATGTTCGAAAGCAAAATGTATTGTCTAACCTAATCTGTGTAACAAGAAATAAATCAATGTTTTGTAAAGAAAGCCATGAAGAGACGGAGTTGGAGGGCGGATGAGAAGAGGGAGGATGAGGAAGAAAGGGAGGCGGAGTGGGAAGAGGAGGTGGAGAGGGAGGACAAGGAGAGGGTGAAGGGGGAGAGGGAGGATGAGGAGAGGGAGGACGAGGAGTAGGATCGTAGAAGAGCAGTATGAGGAGCTGAGGATACTACTTGATGGCGTTTTACATGTTGACATATCAATTGTTGCAGGCCCTGTCAGAAAGAGTAAATATGTGATGTGTTTAGGAAAATGAGTCACAAGTCGCAAATAAATGGATTTCTTTTTTAAAGATTTTATTTCCACTGGGTACAGCACTTCCAATGGTGGTAGGATGTTCTGGTGTAACCCAGATTTTGAAGAACATAGATACATTTGTACATAGTCATCAAGTGAATCTTCATCTTTCAATTTTACAACAGAAATAGTTTCATTATATAGTCGGCTAGACAAGAGGGAGGTGTACGGTTCAATCACAATAGGTAGTAGTGCCACCCAGATTTACTGTTTGGACCGGACACATTGTCAAGTTAAGGTTATCATCAAGCAATAGTGTTAAGCAGCCATTTTTCTGAAGGGACTTGAAGGTTACAAGATTTGTTCCAAGATTGTTCCAGTTCACTCTCCCGCGCACCGTACCCGGGCGATACGGAGCGGCAAGTTTTTTCGTCTTCATTGAGACGATTTTTGTCTACAGAGCACCGCGAAGGCTACTGGTGAACAGTGGTGACGAAATTGCCTGAACTTCTGATACGAAAAACGGTCATTTGAATCACGGAGACGAAATATGATATGCTCCGTATTCGCGCTCCGTTTTTGGATGTTGGCCATGGCTCCTCAATGTCTGTTGGTCTGGTCATGCTTGGACGCACCACGCTTGAGTGGGTGTTATTGCAATGCTTTAACTGTGAGTGTGTACTAAGGTGGCCTTTAAGTCGCATCTTTAAATCATAGTCCATGGCCATAATTGGTCGTCGTCCATTGCAGATCCTTTTCTCCTTCAATCCTATGACTTGATGATCTAGCTTCCTGGAGGAAAAGAAACACCTGGTTTGTCCCGTCATCTTTACTCTAATTCAGTCTGGTCCTCTCCCTGCTCCTATCACGATCTCTGGAAGAGTGATTGTCATTTGTTCCCTCCTTCTGAAACTTCAGTCCTCCTCGCATTCTGTCCAGTTTTCTTTGCATTTTCATAACATCCACGTTCTGCATGTTTCCTGCTATATAGAATAGCATCCGTTTGCTCAAGAATATATCTATATTCCTCCATTATGACTGTCGCTTGGCAATTCCATGAGACCCAAATAGTCTGGGATCTTTTCCAGCTCTTAATAATAGAACTGGCCGAAGGTTCTACACCAATATTTAAGTAATGTTTAGCATGGGGAGCTCGTGATTACTTTAAGTTCAATTCATGCAGCATAATGTGAAGAATAAATTCAAGACAATTCCCATTTTCTTGTAGGCTTGTATTTCGGTAGTTCTTAGTACAGCATCTGGGCAGGAAATGTCTGCCTACCCTTAGGTAAATCCAGCTTTTATATTCTGCCTAGCCTAACAGGCTCATAGGTGTGGCATCTATAATTACAGTGGTCCATGAACAGGCTAGTACACATGATTTCATAAGATTATACAAGCATAATTAATATGGCTACCACTAAACATGAATACACAAGCATGTCCCACCTATGCCCCTCTGTTAAAGCCTATAGCTGTGTAGTTGTCCCTACCATTGGCCATACCCTAAAAGGTGTGAATGCTACCTGGGCACAGGCTGAACCCAAATTAAAGATTATCACATGTCTGTTTGAAACAGTAACATAATTAAATAGGAGTGTAATGGCCCATTAAATGAATCTAGAAAAGCCTAGGAATTATCATGAAAAATAAAACCTTATTTTTAACAATAATGATATAAAATACATTTTATATCGATTCGAACGACTTGATGCGGCCGACGAAATTAATTTATTACGAAGAAACTAATCGTCCGATTAGCATGGCATCAGCATGGCTGTCTTCCTGAGATTCATGGGGTTCATGGGATAATTTTTATATTCAGATCGGATGCATTTTGAGGGAGTTATGAGCTATCTAAAGCTGAAAGCAATATTCTTGAGGTTTTTTTTATATTGTGACAAATTTTCCTGTAACTCATCACACATATACCTGGATATATTCAATATATATTCCTGAAAAAAAATATTCCCTGCTCTTCCTCTCCTTTCCCGCCCATCTCTTTCTTACTTACTTTCAATTGCAATCCTCCTGTCTGCCTCTCCCCCTCTTTCTCTTTCTGTTCTCTATCTTTCTGTTCTGACACAGTATTAGCATTCAGATTGATTAGTTGAGGCCATGTTGATAGCTGATTTAGTATAGTATAATGGTTATTATACCACGATTGGGGGTTGTACACGCTGCAAATGAGTGGATACCTGCCATGGTGTTTTGTTGAAAGGATCCACGCGTGAAAATATGAACTTTTTTTGGCCTAAATCTAAGAAGCATTCTCATTGGTTGAGGTTAGGCTCGCTCATGACGTCACGCCTATTCGTGACGTCATATGCCGTACGTTTCGTCATAGATTAGCCAATCAGTTGAAGGCTTGTCTAGCGCTTTGGTATCAAAAAACTAATATGGCGGGTCATTGGAGAGTAGCGAGGTAAATAAATAGTTTGTTTCTTCAATTTATTTTAAAATATAAGATCGTGGTATAAAAATAGGATGTAACTCGGTTAGATTCTGACTTACTGTACACAATGGCCACTCGTTTTTTTTCGACCAGGGATCTGACTCGAAGCCTGCGGCTTCTCGTGAGATCCCTGGTCGAAAAAAACTCGTGACCATTGTGTACAGTAAGTCAGAAACCAACCTCGTTACATCATATCATAAAGCACTTGCCTGTAAATCACAAGGTTGCTAGATCGAACCCAAGCATGGGCAAGTTTTTTTTCTCTGCTTTGTCACATTGTAATGGGTGAGTGCACACTCCTTCACGCACTGCCGCACTCCAGATGCGCCAGATGCGCCAACTCTTAACGCACCACCGCACACCGGGGATTAAGAGATTTAGCTTTCCCAGGTTATTATTTACCTCGCCGAATATGCTGAGACGAAAAAAATCGTATCAAAAGTGGGTACAAGAAATTCGTATTCATTTTCGTATCGCGCGGATACGTTGCGCGGGACAGTGTTTGTTCCAAGATTTGGCTACTTTATTAAATACTGAGTTTTTGCCAGATTGGGGGTGTTGTAGAGACACAAATGAGACAAATAAGGCAATTATGTTACTGAATCTTGTTGATTTTGATGTATTGAAGGTCTTAGATTGGTTTTGGTGTATGGGATGAAGAACAGGGGGGGGGGCAGTGATTGGGTCTTTTTCAAAAGAATACAAAATATCAGTTTTCATTTCTTTTACTCTTCGTTTTTCCCACTTCTGTCCTCTCCCCTCTGTCTGACTTACATGTCCCTCATTCGTACACCACCACCCTCTTCCTCTCCAATCCTCTCAAAAATCTGTCATCATATGTGATGTGTTTCAGGAAAATGAGTCACAAGTCGCAAAAAGAGATTTTCCAAAGTTATCTCTCACCCAGAACAAGAAATATAGGCAACATGGAGACATTTAAATCCCTACAGAAAGTATGGTTAAAACAGACGATGAATTAACTCAAATGTTCTTATATAATGTATAGTGTCCAGTCCAAACAATGGATGTAGAGGGCGCTTGGGCATATTATGTTTGAACAGTACACATTCTCACAACACTGCCGACTATATAAAGAAAAACAAACTGTTGCCAAATCATTTATAGCAATGCTGTGAACTAAGCATCATCACACCTTTGGAAGCGGCTCTCATTAGCTAGAGGTTAACCCTTCCGTCTCTATTACATCTACAAATGATCTGTATATTATATTATATAAGGTTACAAATCAAAGCTCTTAGAGCCATTCAAAAATCAAAAAAACGAATATGAGATGCGCTCCATCAAAAAGAGTCCCATGTCGGCAACTTTCATTTTGAGATATAGGGCTCCAAAGGTGGTATAGGACTTTTTCGGTCGAAAACTTTTTTTCCCGTAATATTAATCTTTATTATGTTTTTTTTGAGACTGGAAAATATTTTGTACCAAAAACAATAATTTACGCTTCATAACGGCCGGTAAACATTTTCCTAACATGGTTGGATGGGTTTAAACAAAGGAGCCGAAGGCTATTTTTCACTAAATTCACTGGTACGCCGTGGACATTTGATCGTAGGGTACCCCAGCACATTTGGTATCCTCGGAAAGCCGCGAATCTCCTCTAGCCAATGGGATTCTTCCCTTTTGAATCGCCGCGTAAGTAAACCAATCACAGAGCTCTCTCCAAGTGCATTCGGCGTAAACAATGGTTGCTAGGGTCGTCAAGGGAGCCCACGTGGGGTCGATACAGCCCTGTGATTGGTCCAGCCGCTCCGAAAGATCAACTTCCGGCTGACGCCATCTTCTAGCGTGGTCTTGGATTTGAATCGAAGCGACCAGTTATTCCTCGATTCCAGACGATACAAGACGTGTTTTACTCTCCAACAAAGTTTTAAATGGACCAAGGTTTATTATTTAAACATGGAAGCTGAGGCCACCGTCGCAGAAGCTCTTAATGGCATCGCTCGAGCCAATTTGGGAGGTGTTGTCGACAACGCCGAATGGCGTAACCTCATCGAAGAGTATTTTGTGTTCAACGAGGAAACAGAGACGGTGGAATCTGACTCAGATGGAGAACCAGACGTCCCTGATCAGCCTGAAACTCCGGAGACGAACGAAGAAGAAGTTGAGGAAGCATCAGAACCTATTCTTATTATTGATCACATGCAGGCAGTCGTGGACAAGGAACGGGAAAAGTGCTCCACGTTTCGGTAAGTGTTGGTGCTCTGCAGCCATCTTTTCTATCGTGTGTGTTGACATGCTGGGGGACGCGATCTGAAAACTATGCTATGTACATCCCTGGAAATCATTCCGAATCTATAATCCAATGCTGTTATATGTGCTAGATACCTTGTGGGTATATTTAGAGGTTCTAAAATTTAATTGGTGTATGTTTTAAGTCGCATGGTGTTGTTCGTGCGTGGGGAGTTTAAGGCCCTCGAGATCTGGGGAGTAGCTATTTACTTGGGACGTCTGAGATTCCTTACTCGTCTCGTGTGGAATGTAGGGTTAAAAATACATTGTTTGTTTGTGTCATTATGGGCAAATTAAAATCTAGGATTTTGTCCATTTCAGATGTAACTGCCGATTGTTTAACGGTGGGCCATGCATAGACCAGTTCACTGTGGAACAGCGCATCTCTCATCGGTCGGAACATGACCAAATCGATCGAGGTAATTTCAAAGTAATGTTTTTCTCTATTGCCTCATTGCCCATACATGCCTGTATAATACTCATTCAGTATTTTAATCAGTATTTTAAGCTGTAGCTTGTTAAATAATGAGGACACGTGCTACCCAATTACATAGGATAACTAATTACGTAGGATAACTGTAGGGACTCAGACTAAGATTGGTGTCGGTGATATTAGTCAGTCACAAATTCATTTTTACATTATTGTTATACTGTCGTTTCAGATGAGCTCGACATGGCACTCTTTGGTGTTTTCAATACTGTTACTGACAACAGTGATCGATGCAGTCCAACCAAGAAGGGGCGCCAGTGGAAGGGAGAGAGAAAACACCCAAAGAGCCACTACAGGATGCATAACAAGCCTATTTGCAAAGCTACCTTTAAATTCCTTTACAAGTGAGTGTTATCATGAATCTTGTGGTGCCCATTAATACTGAACATTAGATAGCTATTCATAATAACATGATTATTTGCTAAGAATCAATATTTTGGTATTGTCATTTTAAGATCCTGCATTATGTTCAATTTCTTCCTTTGTCAACGATTAAATTATTATTAATTATTTTTTCTATTTCTTTTCTCTCCCTTCACTTCTAGGATTAGCCAAAACTTGCTGACAGTTTTGCTAAAATCCTTCGCTGAGGATGGTCTGGTCACTCGTTCACGACAGGGTGGTGGTCACCGTGCTGTGAGGTCTTTGCCAATAGATGACCTGAAGAACACTATCAACTTCATCACATCTTATGCCGAAATACATGCTCTTGTCTTGCCAGGCAGAGTATCTTCTCACCACAGAGACGACATCTTAATTCTCCCCTGCCGTTCTACAAAAGCTGAAGTTCATCGTCTTTACACACAAGCCATGCAAGAGACTGGCAATAGGGCTGTTGCCTACTCCACTTTTGGTCATTTATGGCGCAAGTATCTTCCTAAAATAGTCACAAGTCGTCCCATGACAGACCTCTGCTGGGAGTGCCAGCGTAATAACAGAGACATTTCCTGTAGTAGTAATTTACCTGATGTTGTGAAAGCTGCCAAGTTAAAGAAACAGCAGAAACATTTAGACACTGTAACCGCCGAAAGAACTCTTTATCAGAAATTTTGTGCTGATGCAAAAGAAGCGTACAGAGACAATGGTGAACCCCTCCTTGGCAAACATGCCCCTTGCTCATGTGACATTCGAGTACATCTCAGTTTTGACTTTGCACAACAAGTGCATTTACCTTCTTACCCGATGCAACCAGGTCCCCTTTATTTTCTCACCCCGAGGAAGGTAGGCCTGTTCGGTATTTGCATGGAAGGAATGCCTAGACAAGTTAACTACCTTATAGATGAGAGCCATTGCACCAGTAAGGGGTCAAATGCAGTTATTTCTTATCTGAATCATTACTTTGAAAACTATGGTCTGGGGGAGAAAGATTTAGATCTTAACTGTGACAATTGTAGTGGCCAGAACAAGAACCGGTATGTTTTGGCCTATTTGATGTGGCGTGTCCTTACTGGAAGGCACAGGTCTATTACACTTAACTTTTTGATTACTGGGCACACTAAGTTTGCCCCCGACTGGTGCTTTGGTCTCTTGAAAAAACAATTTCGTCGGGACAATGTTTCTTCTCAAAAATCTGTCATCATATGTGATGTGTTTCAGGAAAATGAGTCACAAGTCGCAAAAAGAGATTTTCCAAAGTTATCTCTCACCCAGAACAAGAAATATAGGCAACATGGAGACATTTAAATCCCTACAGAAAGTATGGTTAAAACAGACGATGAATTAACTCAAATGTTCTTATATAATGTATAGTGTCCAGTCCAAACAATGGATGTAGAGGGCGCTTGGGCATATTATGTTTGAACAGTACACATTCTCACAACACTGCCGACTATATAAAGAAAAACAAACTGTTGCCAAATCATTTATAGCAATGCTGTGAACTAAGCATCATCACACCTTTGGAAGCGGCTCTCATTAGCTAGAGGTTAACCCTTCCGTCTCTATTACATCTACAAATGATCTGTATATTATATTATATAAGGTTACAAATCAAAGCTCTTAGAGCCATTCAAAAATCAAAAAAACGAATATGAGATGCGCTCCATCAAAAAGAGTCCCATGTCGGCAACTTTCATTTTGAGATATAGGGCTCCAAAGGTGGTATAGGACTTTTTCGGTCGAAAACTTTTTTTCCCGTAATATTAATCTTTATTATGTTTTTTTTGAGACTGGAAAATATTTTGTACCAAAAACAATAATTTACGCTTCATAACGGCCGGTAAACATTTTCCTAACATGGTTGGATGGGTTTAAACAAAGGAGCCGAAGGCTATTTTTCACTAAATTCACTGGTACGCCGTGGACATTTGATCGTAGGGTACCCCAGCACATTTGGTATCCTCGGAAAGCCGCGAATCTCCTCTAGCCAATGGGATTCTTCCCTTTTGAATCGCCGCGTAAGTAAACCAATCACAGAGCTCTCTCCAAGTGCATTCGGCGTAAACAATGGTTGCTAGGGTCGTCAAGGGAGCCCACGTGGGGTCGATACAGCCCTGTGATTGGTCCAGCCGCTCCGAAAGATCAACTTCCGGCTGACGCCATCTTCTAGCGTGGTCTTGGATTTGAATCGAAGCGACCAGTTATTCCTCGATTCCAGACGATACAAGACGTGTTTTACTCTCCAACAAAGTTTTAAATGGACCAAGGTTTATTATTTAAACATGGAAGCTGAGGCCACCGTCGCAGAAGCTCTTAATGGCATCGCTCGAGCCAATTTGGGAGGTGTTGTCGACAACGCCGAATGGCGTAACCTCATCGAAGAGTATTTTGTGTTCAACGAGGAAACAGAGACGGTGGAATCTGACTCAGATGGAGAACCAGACGTCCCTGATCAGCCTGAAACTCCGGAGACGAACGAAGAAGAAGTTGAGGAAGCATCAGAACCTATTCTTATTATTGATCACATGCAGGCAGTCGTGGACAAGGAACGGGAAAAGTGCTCCACGTTTCGGTAAGTGTTGGTGCTCTGCAGCCATCTTTTCTATCGTGTGTGTTGACATGCTGGGGGACGCGATCTGAAAACTATGCTATGTACATCCCTGGAAATCATTCCGAATCTATAATCCAATGCTGTTATATGTGCTAGATACCTTGTGGGTATATTTAGAGGTTCTAAAATTTAATTGGTGTATGTTTTAAGTCGCATGGTGTTGTTCGTGCGTGGGGAGTTTAAGGCCCTCGAGATCTGGGGAGTAGCTATTTACTTGGGACGTCTGAGATTCCTTACTCGTCTCGTGTGGAATGTAGGGTTAAAAATACATTGTTTGTTTGTGTCATTATGGGCAAATTAAAATCTAGGATTTTGTCCATTTCAGATGTAACTGCCGATTGTTTAACGGTGGGCCATGCATAGACCAGTTCACTGTGGAACAGCGCATCTCTCATCGGTCGGAACATGACCAAATCGATCGAGGTAATTTCAAAGTAATGTTTTTCTCTATTGCCTCATTGCCCATACATGCCTGTATAATACTCATTCAGTATTTTAATCAGTATTTTAAGCTGTAGCTTGTTAAATAATGAGGACACGTGCTACCCAATTACATAGGATAACTAATTACGTAGGATAACTGTAGGGACTCAGACTAAGATTGGTGTCGGTGATATTAGTCAGTCACAAATTCATTTTTACATTATTGTTATACTGTCGTTTCAGATGAGCTCGACATGGCACTCTTTGGTGTTTTCAATACTGTTACTGACAACAGTGATCGATGCAGTCCAACCAAGAAGGGGCGCCAGTGGAAGGGAGAGAGAAAACACCCAAAGAGCCACTACAGGATGCATAACAAGCCTATTTGCAAAGCTACCTTTAAATTCCTTTACAAGTGAGTGTTATCATGAATCTTGTGGTGCCCATTAATACTGAACATTAGATAGCTATTCATAATAACATGATTATTTGCTAAGAATCAATATTTTGGTATTGTCATTTTAAGATCCTGCATTATGTTCAATTTCTTCCTTTGTCAACGATTAAATTATTATTAATTATTTTTTCTATTTCTTTTCTCTCCCTTCACTTCTAGGATTAGCCAAAACTTGCTGACAGTTTTGCTAAAATCCTTCGCTGAGGATGGTCTGGTCACTCGTTCACGACAGGGTGGTGGTCACCGTGCTGTGAGGTCTTTGCCAATAGATGACCTGAAGAACACTATCAACTTCATCACATCTTATGCCGAAATACATGCTCTTGTCTTGCCAGGCAGAGTATCTTCTCACCACAGAGACGACATCTTAATTCTCCCCTGCCGTTCTACAAAAGCTGAAGTTCATCGTCTTTACACACAAGCCATGCAAGAGACTGGCAATAGGGCTGTTGCCTACTCCACTTTTGGTCATTTATGGCGCAAGTATCTTCCTAAAATAGTCACAAGTCGTCCCATGACAGACCTCTGCTGGGAGTGCCAGCGTAATAACAGAGACATTTCCTGTAGTAGTAATTTACCTGATGTTGTGAAAGCTGCCAAGTTAAAGAAACAGCAGAAACATTTAGACACTGTAACCGCCGAAAGAACTCTTTATCAGAAATTTTGTGCTGATGCAAAAGAAGCGTACAGAGACAATGGTGAACCCCTCCTTGGCAAACATGCCCCTTGCTCATGTGACATTCGAGTACATCTCAGTTTTGACTTTGCACAACAAGTGCATTTACCTTCTTACCCGATGCAACCAGGTCCCCTTTATTTTCTCACCCCGAGGAAGGTAGGCCTGTTCGGTATTTGCATGGAAGGAATGCCTAGACAAGTTAACTACCTTATAGATGAGAGCCATTGCACCAGTAAGGGGTCAAATGCAGTTATTTCTTATCTGAATCATTACTTTGAAAACTATGGTCTGGGGGAGAAAGATTTAGATCTTAACTGTGACAATTGTAGTGGCCAGAACAAGAACCGGTATGTTTTGGCCTATTTGATGTGGCGTGTCCTTACTGGAAGGCACAGGTCTATTACACTTAACTTTTTGATTACTGGGCACACTAAGTTTGCCCCCGACTGGTGCTTTGGTCTCTTGAAAAAACAATTTCGTCGGGACAATGTTTCTTCTCAAAAATCTGTCATCATATGTGATGTGTTTCAGGAAAATGAGTCACAAGTCGCAAAAAGAGATTTTCCAAAGTTATCTCTCACCCAGAACAAGAAATATAGGCAACATGGAGACATTTAAATCCCTACAGAAAGTATGGTTAAAACAGACGATGAATTAACTCAAATGTTCTTATATAATGTATAGTGTCCAGTCCAAACAATGGATGTAGAGGGCGCTTGGGCATATTATGTTTGAACAGTACACATTCTCACAACACTGCCGACTATATAAAGAAAAACAAACTGTTGCCAAATCATTTATAGCAATGCTGTGAACTAAGCATCATCACACCTTTGGAAGCGGCTCTCATTAGCTAGAGGTTAACCCTTCCGTCTCTATTACATCTACAAATGATCTGTATATTATATTATATAAGGTTACAAATCAAAGCTCTTAGAGCCATTCAAAAATCAAAAAAACGAATATGAGATGCGCTCCATCAAAAAGAGTCCCATGTCGGCAACTTTCATTTTGAGATATAGGGCTCCAAAGGTGGTATAGGACTTTTTCGGTCGAAAACTTTTTTTCCCGTAATATTAATCTTTATTATGTTTTTTTTGAGACTGGAAAATATTTTGTACCAAAAACAATAATTTACGCTTCATAACGGCCGGTAAACATTTTCCTAACATGGTTGGATGGGTTTAAACAAAGGAGCCGAAGGCTATTTTTCACTAAATTCACTGGTACGCCGTGGACATTTGATCGTAGGGTACCCCAGCACATTTGGTATCCTCGGAAAGCCGCGAATCTCCTCTAGCCAATGGGATTCTTCCCTTTTGAATCGCCGCGTAAGTAAACCAATCACAGAGCTCTCTCCAAGTGCATTCGGCGTAAACAATGGTTGCTAGGGTCGTCAAGGGAGCCCACGTGGGGTCGATACAGCCCTGTGATTGGTCCAGCCGCTCCGAAAGATCAACTTCCGGCTGACGCCATCTTCTAGCGTGGTCTTGGATTTGAATCGAAGCGACCAGTTATTCCTCGATTCCAGACGATACAAGACGTGTTTTACTCTCCAACAAAGTTTTAAATGGACCAAGGTTTATTATTTAAACATGGAAGCTGAGGCCACCGTCGCAGAAGCTCTTAATGGCATCGCTCGAGCCAATTTGGGAGGTGTTGTCGACAACGCCGAATGGCGTAACCTCATCGAAGAGTATTTTGTGTTCAACGAGGAAACAGAGACGGTGGAATCTGACTCAGATGGAGAACCAGACGTCCCTGATCAGCCTGAAACTCCGGAGACGAACGAAGAAGAAGTTGAGGAAGCATCAGAACCTATTCTTATTATTGATCACATGCAGGCAGTCGTGGACAAGGAACGGGAAAAGTGCTCCACGTTTCGGTAAGTGTTGGTGCTCTGCAGCCATCTTTTCTATCGTGTGTGTTGACATGCTGGGGGACGCGATCTGAAAACTATGCTATGTACATCCCTGGAAATCATTCCGAATCTATAATCCAATGCTGTTATATGTGCTAGATACCTTGTGGGTATATTTAGAGGTTCTAAAATTTAATTGGTGTATGTTTTAAGTCGCATGGTGTTGTTCGTGCGTGGGGAGTTTAAGGCCCTCGAGATCTGGGGAGTAGCTATTTACTTGGGACGTCTGAGATTCCTTACTCGTCTCGTGTGGAATGTAGGGTTAAAAATACATTGTTTGTTTGTGTCATTATGGGCAAATTAAAATCTAGGATTTTGTCCATTTCAGATGTAACTGCCGATTGTTTAACGGTGGGCCATGCATAGACCAGTTCACTGTGGAACAGCGCATCTCTCATCGGTCGGAACATGACCAAATCGATCGAGGTAATTTCAAAGTAATGTTTTTCTCTATTGCCTCATTGCCCATACATGCCTGTATAATACTCATTCAGTATTTTAATCAGTATTTTAAGCTGTAGCTTGTTAAATAATGAGGACACGTGCTACCCAATTACATAGGATAACTAATTACGTAGGATAACTGTAGGGACTCAGACTAAGATTGGTGTCGGTGATATTAGTCAGTCACAAATTCATTTTTACATTATTGTTATACTGTCGTTTCAGATGAGCTCGACATGGCACTCTTTGGTGTTTTCAATACTGTTACTGACAACAGTGATCGATGCAGTCCAACCAAGAAGGGGCGCCAGTGGAAGGGAGAGAGAAAACACCCAAAGAGCCACTACAGGATGCATAACAAGCCTATTTGCAAAGCTACCTTTAAATTCCTTTACAAGTGAGTGTTATCATGAATCTTGTGGTGCCCATTAATACTGAACATTAGATAGCTATTCATAATAACATGATTATTTGCTAAGAATCAATATTTTGGTATTGTCATTTTAAGATCCTGCATTATGTTCAATTTCTTCCTTTGTCAACGATTAAATTATTATTAATTATTTTTTCTATTTCTTTTCTCTCCCTTCACTTCTAGGATTAGCCAAAACTTGCTGACAGTTTTGCTAAAATCCTTCGCTGAGGATGGTCTGGTCACTCGTTCACGACAGGGTGGTGGTCACCGTGCTGTGAGGTCTTTGCCAATAGATGACCTGAAGAACACTATCAACTTCATCACATCTTATGCCGAAATACATGCTCTTGTCTTGCCAGGCAGAGTATCTTCTCACCACAGAGACGACATCTTAATTCTCCCCTGCCGTTCTACAAAAGCTGAAGTTCATCGTCTTTACACACAAGCCATGCAAGAGACTGGCAATAGGGCTGTTGCCTACTCCACTTTTGGTCATTTATGGCGCAAGTATCTTCCTAAAATAGTCACAAGTCGTCCCATGACAGACCTCTGCTGGGAGTGCCAGCGTAATAACAGAGACATTTCCTGTAGTAGTAATTTACCTGATGTTGTGAAAGCTGCCAAGTTAAAGAAACAGCAGAAACATTTAGACACTGTAACCGCCGAAAGAACTCTTTATCAGAAATTTTGTGCTGATGCAAAAGAAGCGTACAGAGACAATGGTGAACCCCTCCTTGGCAAACATGCCCCTTGCTCATGTGACATTCAAGTACATCTCAGTTTTGACTTTGCACAACAAGTGCATTTACCTTCTTACCCGATGCAACCAGGTCCCCTTTATTTTCTCACCCCGAGGAAGGTAGGCCTGTTCGGTATTTGCATGGAAGGAATGCCTAGACAAGTTAACTACCTTATAGATGAGAGCCATTGCACCAGTAAGGGGTCAAATGCAGTTATTTCTTATCTGAATCATTACTTTGAAAACTATGGTCTGGGGGAGAAAGATTTAGATATTAACTGTGACAATTGTAGTGGCCAGAACAAGAACCGGTATGTTTTGGCCTATTTGATGTGGCGTGTCCTTACTGGAAGGCACAGGTCTATTACACTTAACTTTTTGATTACTGGGCACACTAAGTTTGCCCCCGACTGGTGCTTTGGTCTCTTGAAAAAACAATTTCGTCGGGACAATGTTTCTTCTCTTCAGCAATTAAAAGACAGTGTGCAGCGCAGTACGCCAGGGGGGGTCAACCAGGCCCAACTTGTAGGTGATGAAAGGGGTACTGTTTTTGTTCCATTGTACGACTGGCAGGCATTCCTGTCACCTTTCTCCAAATCTTTTCCAGGTATCAAAGGGTATCATCATTTTGAATTTTCTAGTGACAAACCTGGTGTTATTTCTTTCAGGCCATTTGTAGGCCCTGAAGATAGTGGTACTTTTAAAATGCTTACTGTTGATGTGGGTGATGTCCCTCAGGACAACCCACCCATTGTACCTTCTCCTGGACTGTCTGCATACAGACAGTGGTATCTTATTAATTCTATTCGTGATTTTTGTACCGAAGAAACCAAAGACATTATGTGCCCCAAATCAACTGTACCTGAAGAAGGGCCAGGGAGGGGGGGGGGGGGGGATGGCTACATTGTACAGGCTCCTGCAGTCGCCCCAGTAAGAGGTAGAGGGAGGGGAAGTGGAAGGGCTAGAGGAAGAGGGAGGGGTAGAGGAAGGGGAAGGGGAAGGGGAAGGGACAGGGAATCTTCTTCTGATGAATCATTAGAATTAGGTGGTGATGAATCTTCTGAGGAGGAGGAGGAGGAGGAGGAACCTCAAGAGGAACCTCAAGCTAGGGGTAGGGGTAGGGGTAGGGGTAGGGGTAGAGGAACAGTAAGGGGAAGGGGCAGGGTAAGGGAATCTTCAGAATCTTCTTCGGATGGGGAGGTTGCACCTCCTCCAGCAAAGAGAGGTAGGGGGAGGGGGAGGGGAAATGTTGAGCAACGCCGGCCAGGGAGGGGTAAAGGGAGGGGTAGGGGTAGGGGTAGGGGCTGACTGCTATTTTATTGATTTTATTACTGATTTTATTACTGGTGAATACTGTTGTACATTTTGTTTTGTTAGAATGAATAGGTGTGTTATCATGTATATATTGCAAGCACTGCACCGAAGAATTTTGTACAATATTATTAAACTCGTGTTAACAGGGTAATAAAATAAAAAATATTAAATGAAATGCACTGATTTTTTTATATATTGTGGTCCTACTAGTCTATAATACCTGCCCCAAATCTGAGAAAAATCCAATCATATGAACTGGTCATTTTGCATGACAACGCGTCCGACATAAATCCCACAAAAGTCTCCTAGAAATGTATTTTGCCCAAATTTCACCCAATTTTCATCGTGCGATAAAATGATAAGTTACTAAGTAAATGAACTGAATTTGGTATATGTTATGGCTATGGCAGTTAGTAAAGTGTGTCCCAAATTTCATAGAAATCGCTTGATAAGGTCACTCGCCGAACTTTGACAGGCTGTATCTCAGTTTCCGGCTCCTCCAGTAACCGCGTCCCTTAAATACTCACCGCAACCATAGAATTATACCCAATAGGCCTAAAATTAAGCTCTATACATCATTGGAAAACTCTTTCCTGCTGCTTACCCATCCAATAGCTAACTCCAAAATCGATTTGGCCGACATGGGACTCATTTTGATGGAGCGAGTCACATATTTTGTATTCTTTTGTAAAAGACCCAATCATTCCGCCCCCCCTCTTCTTCACCCCATACACCTATAAAACCTGTCTAAGAACTTCAATACATCAGAATCAATACGATTCAGTCACATAATTATGTTATTTGTCTCATTTGTGTCTCTACAACGCCCCCATCATAGAGACAAATGTGTAACACTACCATGTGTAACCCCCGCCCCATGTAACCCTACCATGTCTGAAAATCCAAAGTCCAAAAGCAAATTACATTATCGAAATGTAACCTATGCAAAGAGGAATAATTAATGTTTTGTAAAGAAAGCCATGAACCCAGCTAATTTAAGTGAAATCTAGAGACCGTCCAGTTTTTAATTGAATTACTTGTTAACATGCATTTATTTTAATGCAACTGATTCCTCAGTGACTATAATGAGGAGGTGAAGGAGGACAACCAGAAGGGGGACGAGAAGAGGAGAAAGGATGATATAAATATGACACAAGATTGTTTTGGAGAACCAATTTTGAGGGGGGTTTTCTACAAAACTGCAAAACTGCACAATCAGCTTGCAGTTCTGCATTGTCTTGTACAGTAGGAGACAAAATAGGCTATAAATCTATTAAATTCCTACTGAGTTCAGATGAAACTAACATATTACAGATGAAATCTGGGAACAATGCAGTTTATAACAAAGTAGCTAAATCATGGAATCAACTCTCACAAAGAACCGTTAATATAGGCAACATAGCAACTTTTAAATCCCTCCAAAAAGAATGGCTAGTACAGACACTGATTTAATCCTTTTATATACCTCCCACAAACGCCTAGTGTCCAGTCCTAACAGTGAATGTAGGGGGCGCTAGGGTGTATTGTGTTTGAACCGAACATCTTCCCACCTCACCACCAACTATAAAAGAAAAACAATTCTGTTGTAACACCAGTTGTACCAGGGCTGCTAATCAAGCATCATCTCAATGAATGAACAGGCCACTCTCATAAGCTAGAGGTTTACCCGTTCTAAGTAAATTATATGCTATTACTAACGTATTACAAACATTTGGGATTCTTCTGTATCCAAAGTCTAGTTCATCTTTAAAACGTTTATGATATAAGTTTTGCTCTGTGTAAAGAGCTCAGGGGGATGGGAGAGAAAGAGAGAGGTGGTGTACAAATGTGATCCGTTTTAGGAAAATAATTCGCAAAATATAAAGTTTGAGATATCACCATATTTGAAAGGAGAGGATCAAACTGATTCCAATGATAGTAAACACTAGGACATCTAATAAGTAATTCTATATTCTAAGTTAGATATTTTTATTTTTGAAAGAAAAAGTTAGCAATGTTTCTGCATGGGTAATTGCCAGTAAAGTAACCAAATATACTCCATACAAAGGCCTTCAAAACGCAAGGATATATGTAATGCAATGACCCGGAAATTGTTACATGGATTCATATGACTATCAGTGCTAAACCCTCCAGAAATCAGAACATTTCAATGAATATATATTGTAAAGAAAACAGGTTGAAAAAATTAATGAGAGACATATAAGTCAGAAGGAAGGGAGGGGACAGAAGTGGGAGAAACGAAGAGTAAAATTAATGAAAAATGAATATTTTTTATTCTTTTGAAAAAGACCCAAACAGTCTGCCCCCCTCCCTGTTCTCCACCCCATATAGCCATAAAACTTCTCTAAGACCTTCAAAACATCAAAATCAACAAGATTCGATCACATAATTGTCTTATTTGTCTCATTTGTGTCTCTACAACGCCCCCATCGTAGAGACAAATGTCTCTACGATGCCCCCATCGTAGAGACAAATACCGAACATATTAAATACCAATATTGCCTATTTTTAAGTGTTTATATTCGATTTTTTATCAAGAAAAGGCTTGAATCTATATATAGTGGATAGCATAACTTGAGACAAGCAGAAAAAATGCTATTACATGCCAATGGAAAAACACAGTGAAGCTGCGTTGTAGAGACAATTTTAATTCCAAGAAAAATAAGAACAAAAAATGTCTCAAAAATTCAAATTTTTCTTGGTAGGAGCATCATTCATTTATAGATTACAAAAATGTTATTTTCTAAAATTTTGGCTAATTTGCCTCAAAATGCGGACGTTTTTAAAAGCGTTGTAGGGACATGACAGGATTAGCCAAAGTCCTGTTTTTGCTTCCTTGATGAAATGAATGGACAACCATATGTTTTGGTGTGGGAATATACATATTTTTTTTTGATGATATGGTAGGATAGATATGGAGGATATGTCCCAGCTTTTGAAATTTCTAAATTTAAATTTTTTTAATATGATTTCATCTGTGATTCAATTTTCAAAATAAGGAATTGCACCAAATGTTTGAAATCATCTTTATACATAGAACAATATGTCTTGGAGAGGTGGGTATAAGAGAAAAATAGATAGGGTTTGTCATTCTTGAGTTATAGCGTGACTAATAGAAGTCACTTTTATGTAGTCCGTTCGCTGGCCTTGGCCACCTTCACAATGATTATTATTTAAATCATTAATCAATTCGAATTCTAAATTAATTGTTTTTTTCTGTGTTTTTTTGCCAAACCAAAGGTGCTTATGATCTTGATGAGCCTCCTGTTCATTCCTGTTCATTATGTGAACTTTAGAGTATATTTGTACATTTATTTTTATCGTTTAAATTGATTCATATAGAATTATTTTACTGAATATTTCGATTTGTGCGTGGTTTGCGGGGTTCATGGCCATTCCTTTGTTACGTTATCTGTATTACTATTCTTAGTTCACTAGTACTCCCCAACATATTGGTGAATATTTTGGAGTTAATTTAGGGCTATGAGAAAGTAGAATTTAATCACATAAATGATCTACATTACATTGCATATGTATGTAAGTTCCAAATGCTATAATGAAATTGTTTGGAAATATCAATAAAATAAGTCAATTACCACCCTCTTTCTCTCCCGCAACTGGTAGATGTGAGGTTATTGGTGTTTACGCTCAATGCTGTAGAATTAGAGTGAGACTAGGCATGTAATATTATCGACAGGACAGACTGAGAATAAACGTCCATTGTGATGTGTTTGAGTGATTCAGTATTCAAGTATTTTATAATTATTATAGTGTATGATGATCTTGCTTAAAAAAAGTGAATCTTGTGAACATTTGAATAATCGATGGTTAAAATATTAATGGAGATGGAGACTTATGTTGTTCTACAACAAAAATCGATTTGATGATTTTGGGGAACTTCATCTGTTGAAGATTTCCTTGAGGAGTAATTTGTGGATAGGTAAATTTCTTCCCTCTCTTTTGTCTCTCCTCCTTGCGGGGAAGAGGTGTGGTGGTGGTGGGGGGAGTGACCTAGGGACAAGATAGAGTAGGATGGCAGCGGATTCCTATCTATCCAATTTGTTAAATTAATGAACTGTATCGAAATCTGTTAGTATATTATTTTGTACAAAGAAAGAATGGTATTTTATTATGTACTTGTGTGATCGAAATCACCTCTGACTTCTGTCATTAATGTGTAATTTGTGGGCGGGTAAATTCATGTGTGGGCGGGTAAATATCTGCAGTTACCCGCCAAGTTGGCGGGTGAAGAAAAAAGTTAATTTCGTACTCTGCATACAACAATGTACATTTTCTCACATCATTCAGTGCATTCACACATCACATCACTTTAAACACAAGCAAGAACAATTCCTAAAATCCGTCCGTCGACGCCCGCACACACATTGTTCTCTCATTTCCCGAATGAGGGCGCATTGGGCAGAGGCTGGAGGGGGTAGTGCTCCTGGTGCCACGCTCTCTCGGACACTCGACCTCACTCCAGCGTGGTCAGCCAGACGGACAGCTTCGAAAATTACCAGACTCCCGTCCTCATCCTACAGTTAGGAGAATAATCTCTCTTAAACTCAAGAATGGCTGGCATTGGAACTAGAACACGCGGGGCTCGGATTATTCTACCCGAGGAGCCACTCAGAAATGGTCGTAAGAAACCAGGCCCGAAGCCTAAAAAGACTCCGGCCAAAAAGACCGTTAACAGGCCAAAGGCTAATGGCGGCCCTTGACACGAGGTTCCTCAACCGCCAGAACAGGACCACCAACAGCAGGCCCCTCCGCCTGACAAGTCTCTGAACGAGAAACTTGACAGACTACTAAACATCCTAGCAACAGAAAGAAGAATCCTAGAGGGCATTCACCACAACAGAATAAACTTCATGGACGATCAGGCCATCTCCCCCCAAAATCATAGGCCACGTGACTTGACCGGTGGTCAGGCCTACTGACGCTCGGCGAGTCAACCCCCAAGACGGCCCGATGATGTTGACGGTCTCTACCCCAGGGAAGAGGCTCCCGAGTTCATCTCACCTGACGAACTGGCCTCTTCTCCGGTCACAGACAAGCACTACCAGAAGGCTCTAAAGGAGGTTACTCTTCAGATTGTCAAGAGAGGAGGTAAGGGATACTTCTCAGATAACGATAATGATGGGGCTAAGAGTGCTAGGGACCTTATTAAAAAGTTCCTTCCCCGCTCAGTAAAACTCAAGTTGAAAGACACAGACTATACTCTCTCAGTGCAGGAGCACATTACAGGCATCGCGGGTCTGGCCCTGGATACAAAAGACCAAGCCAATATGAGAAGGATAGTCTCTCATGTAAAGGAGGTGGCCGAAGACGCCACAAAATATAACTGGGACCACGTGTCTGACTGGTCAATGACAATACTCGAGCTGATTGCAGAAGAGAGGATTGAATGGTCAGATGCAGCCTTCATAAAGGACAAGCGCATGAAACTCTCTTGGTCAGCATGTGCCCCAACCGACAGAGAGGAATCCCCCCCTCTCGCTCTGTGCAAGTTGTACAACAGGGGTGAATGTGAAAACAAGAAAACTCTACACAAGCAGGCAGGAAATACTGTGTACCACTACTGTGCCCTCTGTTATTTTGTGTTCGAGAAGCGCCTGTCCCACCCCGGGAAAAGATGCAACTCTCTCCGTGGCAAGGACCAAGCAACCACCCAAGGGGACCGTAAGGAGAAACCATGGCAGAAAGGCCAGAAAGGTGGCGGCAAACGTGACAAGCAGGCCGATCGAGACAAGTCTGCTGACGCGGAGTCAAAAAACGACTAGCTGCCCCTTACGGGCACCCCTCCCCCTCGGGCAAGCCAAGCCATGCGCCCGCTGTCTTGGAAGTGACACTCGCCACCAGTAATGCCCGAGGACCCCTTCACTCAGACGAAGGAACTAGGGTTGAAGTCTCCCCTAAAAACATAGTGGTTGAAGTTCCCCACTCACACCAGCATGGATTACCCAGGATTGATGTGACTCCTGATACACCTACAAAACACAGGACTTATGATTTGGAAAGATTCTGGGTGCAAGACGCTATATCCGACCCGCTGGGGGCAGTGCCTTTAGGGGAGATCAAACTCCCGCCCCTTGCGGGCCCCACGTCTGACTGCGCGCCTACGTGCAGCCGTGACTCCCAGACCTCACAACCAATCAGAGCCCCGCTGAATGTAAACACAGACAACCCCAGCCCTGGCACTGAATGCACTCACCAGGACCCGTCTGTATACATAAACAAGTTCATCCAGCTGTCGAGAGCAGGGGATATCCTGCAGCTCGACTGCCTGTGTCTGATTTCTGACTTTAAAACTATGAACTGCATTCATATTGACTCAAACTCCAAGAATCATGCGGACTGGCCCACTAACACACCAGTTGGCACATACGCCCATGCATTCAACCCAGCAGCACGCTCTAGAACTCGTGCCTTCCCTGACTGGTGCGATCCACCCCCACCAGGGCCCCTGACCCGGATATACAACACTGTCAAAGCCTCTGGAAGGCATAACGTGCTCGGAGCATGCATCCAACTACCAACACAGCTCAATGTGAAGAACTGGAGAGCTATTGCAACGGGACACATAGAGGACTATTGGCTGCTGGAATGTCTACAATTCGGATTCCCACTCCAGTTTACAGGCCCCCCCCTAAGGGCCTCCCTCTCCCAGAACCACCACTCAGCAATAGCACATGCGACACACGTCTCAGCATACATCGACACTGAGGTAAGCAACAGTGCTCTGTTTGGTCCATTTGACTCTATACCTCTGACCCCATGGGCCCATGTGAGC
Source organism: Sthenelais limicola (assembly GCA_942159475.1). Lineage (NCBI taxonomy): Eukaryota > Metazoa > Annelida > Polychaeta > Phyllodocida > Sigalionidae > Sthenelais > Sthenelais limicola. Next base: position 84,281,696 of record OW804095.1, read on the forward strand.
CCCATGATGACCCGGGACAAAAGTGACCCTGGCCAGAAACGTATTATAGTCGACCTCTCATATCCACAAGGACTATCAGTCAATGATTATGTACCCAGGAACTCTGTATTTGGATGGAAGATATGCCACGCCCTCCCCACCGTAGCGATGGCAGTATCCATGATACAACAGGCTGGTTTCGCCGTCAAACTAGCCAGCATTGACATCCAGCGGGCATACAGGAATTTCCAGATATGCCCCCTTGACTGGCCACTACTACTCGTGTCACATAAAGAACAGTTCTTCATTGATTTGTCACTTCCATTTGGCACGAGAGCGTCCTCTATGTATATGCAAAAGTTGGCTAACTTCATCCTTCGCCATCTAGCAGAGGCAGGCATCTACGGCCTGTTCTACATAGATGACCTACTTCTCATACATAAACATTCCAATGACCCATATCTGCAATTCGCCACGGCCCATGCCACCTTCAGAAGGCTGGGCCTCCCTCTCAGCTATGGCAAACTGTGTGACCCTGCAACGTCTATCACATGGCTAGGAGTCACGTTGGATATAACTACAAGGTCAACACACATCCCACAGAAAAAGCTTTCTGCCCTCACACGGGATGTACGACGTTTAATGACAAGGGACACTCTCTCTGAAAAGGAATTACAATGTCTGGCCGGGAGGGTGAATCACGTGTCCCAGGTCATAAAGCCTGCTCGTTTGTTTATGTGCAGAATCCTCCATGCATATCGCACATCAATACAAACAAAGGCTCCAGTTAAAATCTCCAGGCAGGTCAAGGCCGACCTTGCTTGGATTGTGAACTTCGCCCCCAAGTGCAACAGCTGCACAATGGAGGTGCCTCCTCCCCCTTCAATAGTCATATATGCTGACTCCTGCCTGGAAGGGGGCGGGGCACACACCACTCAAAACTACTATGCGATTCAATACACAAAGACCACCGAAAGACACCATATCTCTCAACTCGAGGGCCTCAACTGCCTTGTGGCCCTGCGGGCCTTTACAGCTGATGCCCCCCCGAGAACACATGTGGAAATCTGCTGCGACAATGAGAGTAGCATAATGGTCTTCCTGCGCAACAGAGGCTGAGACCAAGTCCTCAACGCTATAGCGAGGGGGGCGTGGTTCTGGGCCCATAGCCGAGGGCTCCACATGTCTTTCACTCATGTCCCGGGGAAGGAAATGGTCCTTTCCGATGCACTCAGTAGATCATTTAAAGACAACTCACTCAAATCATTAGCTGCCTCCATGATAAAAGACCAGAATCTAACTGAGGTTAAAGTTTCAAACAAATGTTATGACTACTCTCTATTCATGTAATTACAGAGCCATCTCACGACTTCCTCGCTAGTAGGGCCATGGCTAGACAAGACCTCTCCATCCGCCCAGGCTCAGCTGCTAACAGGAGGCGCGCTCTGAAACTATTCATTGGTTTCTCGACACATTACGGCTATGACTACAGGACCCCTTCACAAGTCCAAGTGTGTGTGTTCATTGAGTATCTGGCGTTATACTTCTCCTCTCCTGCCTCAATCGCAAATTATATTGCATCTGTGAAGGCATGTCTTGCTAGACTTGGCGCCGATGTCTCTCCATTCGATGGCTTACGTGTCAAGGATGCCCTGACAGCCATCTCACTAACCATCCGCCATGTGCCTAGACAAGCACCCCCCATATCCACGGAGGATTTAATTAAAGTGCTTAAAGTCATCCACTGGGACTATGAAGGTCCAACGCTCAGATGTGCTATTATAATCATGTTCACAACTCTGATGCGCCAGTCTAACGTGGCCATAGGTCGTGGTGAATCATTCGACCGGTCCCGCCACCTGGTGAGAAAGGATGTTACTATCAACCCATCGGACATCACTATCTCCTATAAATGGGCCAAGAACCTCCAGAGGGCGGCAGATGCTGACTACTTCACCCTGCCGGCCCTCCCTGGTTCGATCCTCTGCCCAGTGCAGGCTGCTTATGCCATGATACGCCACCGCCCCTCCTGTTCGGGTGACGCCCCCCTCTTCATGCTGGATAATGGGGCCCCACTCTCAACTACTTATCTCACAACATCATGGCGCGCGGCTCTATTGGCGGCAGGTCTCCAGGATCACCATTATACCCTTCACTCGCTTCGCCGTGGTGGGGCTTGTGCTCTCCAAGAGCACATGACCGATGACCAGGTCCGATCCCACGGAAAATGGAAGTCCACTGCCTATACTTCATGCGTGCGAGATAAAACAGACAAAGCTGTTCACAAAGCCCTCAAGGCGATGTCAAAACCATATTGACATTAAACAACACTAACTTTGGAGGTTATAGTTTACCATCTTCTTTGAGAACTTTCATGTATATCTCGTTTTCAACTTACATGTCTTTTCATTTGTACCACCAGGTTACTTGCAAACTGATTATATTTCTCAAGAAATAAAACTGCTTCAAACAGCCACTCCACTTCTGCCTTCCGTCTCAATGGTTCTCTCATTTCCCGAATGAGGGCGCATTGGGCAGAGGCTGGAGGGGGTAGTGCTCCTGGTGCCACGCTCTCTCGGACACTCGACCTCACTCCAGCGTGGTCAGCCAGACGGACAGCTTCGAAAATTCCCACCCTCCCACACCAGGGAACAAGCTTTCAGCAGTTGAGCTTAATACATAAAGCGGTTACGGTTATAGTTTACCATCTTCTTTGAGAACTTTCATGTATATCTCGTTTTCAACTTACATGTCTTTTCATTTGTACCACCAGGTTACTTGCAAACTGATTATATTTCTCAAGAAATAAAACTGCTTCAAACAGCCACTCCACTTCTGCCTTCCGTCTCAATGGCACACAGTGCATAACAAGCCTAGCAACACCTTTGTATTCACCTACGCGGGAGTTGCTGCTAATTAATCATAAATCAATGGAAATGATAAAGATAAATGTACAGATGAACTCCAAACCATTCACCAAAATGGTCATTAGCATATTCGGCACCAGGAAAACACCCACATATAAAATAGGCAGTGAAATATGCCCAAAATGTCCCTAAATTAATAAAAAATAAGTGAAATGATAAAAATAAACTTAAAATAAATGTCCAAATGTACTGCAAAATATTCATATGATTCAACCAGAGGTATCAGAGATAATGATGAACTTCAGTATGACCATAAATACCTAAAAAAAATATTTTTTTTGCTTTGGTCACTTTTGACCGTCACCCTTGATGGCTGCCCCTCCGGTCAAAGAAGTACCCTGTGACTTCTTTGACCGGAGGGGTGACGGTCAAACGGGAGCAAGGGACGGTCAAACGGTCCAATGCGACCTTCCGACGATCGCCTCGGTATCCACTTACACGTCGGTCAAAATGTGCCATGGCACCGTTCGACGGTGACCGCGTGGTACCGACCAACGTGTAAGTGTAAGTGGGCCTTAAGATCTAATACCCCACGCACACATTCACGAATTGGAATTTGTACGAATTCACATTTCGTGGACGAATTTGTACGAATGTTGAAGCAAAATAATTTGAAATCGTGAGTATTTTTCTGACCCACACATGCACAAATTGTGCTGAACCCAGATAGTCAGATAGCGTGCGAATGTAACACCAGTGGCGCTGTAGGCTGGAATATCTCTCAGTAGGCTGAGACGGAAGCTTCCGCCTTAGGTGTTCGCGCCGGCCGCTACCCGCGAAAACGGCAATAACACCAGCAAAAAATGTGAATATGGTCACTGGATTAAAAAATATGAAAAGAGTATCTTCTCAGCTATCCGTAGGTATATAATTTTACCTATTTGAAAGAGTAGAGGCCGAGGAATGACTGTATGGGTATAATCATGTTAAGGCCTACTCTGTTTAAGGTTGCGGGTGCCATGACCGGAAGCTCCCGCCTTAGCTTTACCTCCACCTCTAGGTGGCGGGACGGTTGGATAGCTTATTTTCGCGCTATCAAGGATAAGGAGAATTGAGACCCGATTTTATAAAAATCTGAAATCGTGGCAAGTTAGCCCACACATTCACGAATTTTGCCACAATTTTTCTATACAAAATCAACATAACCATCTTCTGAATCTGATTTTTATCAAGATTTATTCAACCTTCGGCACATATTCTATATATTTATGTGTGTAGTGACATTATTCACCATAAAGAAATATAAAATTTAGATCTAGAAAAACTTGTTAGCTTTCCTAATGTTTACAATCATTGGAATCAGCTTGATCTCTTCTTTTCAAATATGATGGTATCTCAAAATCCATCTTTTGCGACTTGTGACTCATTTTCCTGAAACACATCACATGTGAGCAAATCCACCATTTGGCCGTCATTTGACCCTAAAATCGTATTGTGCTTATTTGGATGAAAAAAATGATTGGAGACATTTTTCAATATTTTTTTTGTGTCCGCCCGCCCAAAATACATCAGAAATACCCCCTATTTACATGATGTTAATGTACGAAAGATAATTTAATGTGTTTTAGTCTAATGAGTTAATTTATTGATCTATGATATTGAGTAATTAAGGTGCCTAAATAAAGTATTTAAATGTATTAATTGTATTTGGCCATAGTCAGTCAGTTTGTTATCCATTATCGCAGTAGGGCGCGGTACTGAGGCATTGCCCCCTCATGATGACATGAGTCGAGGCATTGCGCCAGACCTGCCCCTCCATAGATTTAAGGTACATTGCATCAGAGATGAGTCGCTCACGAGCTCGTCTCTGCACTTCCGGAATGATGCAAGTCATCGTTCTATTCCTTCCATACTAAGTAATTCTAATGCAATGGTACCAGGGGATTGCTAGAATGTTCTAGAACATTGCTGCAATGCCCAGTTAGGATGTTGACACTCTTATAATATAAATAGACCCCAGGTCCTGTCACTCTCAGACTCGAACCTGTTACTGAACGAATACACTACGATTGACCTACTGCTCGACGACACTGACAGTATGAAGACATAGAGAGACTGTACTGAATGGACTGAGTGGACTGGACTTAGAAGTTTTACTGAATAGACTTACCTAGACTGCACGATCTGACTATGGTTCACCTTGGCACCTAAGATATTGACTGATTGACATGTTTTGTGATTGGACCCAATAAAAGCTATATTCAGCTCTCCAAATGTGGACCTACGCTTTACTCGAGTTATTACTACACAAGCTAGCGAGATCAACTAGAATCAACACGATCCACGAGAATCTACTTTAGCCATTACCTGTGATTGCTTAACTCCCTATTGAAACCAATATAGAGGTAATTCATGAAGTGTCTGTCTACCCGCTCCCCAGCAATCTAGATAGACATTTACATATGGTGGTAGAACCCGCGGCTGGAGAACTTTGAATGGAGTTCATCTGTTTCATTATGCTGAATGGCGCAGGGTCAGGATAAGAGACCTCAGAACAGAGCAAATTTTAGACTTAGCTGCACTACCAGAGGAGGTTTCAAAGATCAGGACACAGACATTCCAGAAACACCTCCTCAATTGACCAGACGGGCAGAGGAAGAAGGGCAGCTAGGAAGACAAGGTGAGTTGCTAGTTGCAACTGAACCAGGTGGAAATTTACATTTGAGAAACAAATTAATTAATCAGGAAGGTGCAGGCGCATTGCCTGAAGCAGATCTAGAGGAAGAAATCCTAGACGACGACGAGACGTTGGTCAACGAGGACAGTAGTGACGATAGTAACGATACAGAAATACTGGTAGAGGACGAGTATTTATCAGCAGACGATCGATTAAATACAGACGACAAAGTATTAATCCAACCAGTTGACGATACAGAGGAAGACAAGCCTGAGCCACTCCAAGAATTGGGAGCTGCAAATCTGGCGGACGCGGAGCGACCAGACGAAATAAACCAAGAATTAAAAGACGTCCTCAACCAGGATGACCTAGATCGATTGGATCAGCTCAGACTGCAGAACGAGAGAACAGCTCAAGCTTTAGAACTTGCCAGACTTGCAGAAGAAGCAGAGTTCCGTGAGGAAGCTGAACGGAGAGGAGAGCAACAGCGTCTTCAGAGAGAGCTGGAAAATAACCTAAACGCAGTAGCGTTAGAAGATCAGCGTAACGGACTACCTGCTCCAGAGGCCCGACAACAACAAGATGGGGACGGACCCGTAGAACAAGTACAACCAGGAGAACAGGCACCGGATCATGTTCCACTGCCAAATAATATACCACTGCTGGAACAAGGGATTATACAGGGCCCTCAACAACCTCTACATGAAGATAGTGACCAGGGGGAAGAGTCATCTGACACAGAAAGTGATATAGAAAACGTTTCAGGTGAGAGTCAAGAAGAAGAAGAAGAAGAAGAAGAGGTAGAAAACGAAGTTGAAGAACAAGAAGAGCACAGCGATAATCAACAGCAAGACCAAGACGAGAACATACAACAAGGGTTTGAACAACAGTTACCCATGGCGGATCTAGAGAGAGTCCAAACTTTGTTATCCCCGCCCAAGTTCTCAGAATTGGAAGGCGAGGACCCAAGACTATTCTTCGAAGACTGCTCAGCATTGGCAAGACGGCTCTATCCTAACAACATAAACGCATTTTGCCCACATTTAGCATCATATCTGGGAGGATCAGCAAGAGAATGGCTGCAAATGATGGAAAACCCAGATCCCTATGACAATTGGGACGCGCTGAAAATATCCTTTTTGGCAAGATTCGAACATCTGTCAGACATGGATAGACGGGCGATGAAACAAGTCAACATGACGGAGGGAGAAACCATCCTGACCAGGATCGCATGAAGGAATATTTTCAAGCGTCGTTCTTGCCTAAATATCGTGCCATATTGATAAACAGACAGGCTCTCACACTGAACCAGATGATGGAATATTTACTTCAGAGAGAGGAAAGCATGTCCAAGGTACAGTGACCGCAGGAGATCTGAAAAAAGTACAGAAAGCTATGGAAAAGTTGATGAAGAAGACTTTAGAGAAGAACATAGCTAGAATGGAGGCAGCCGTCAAAGCACAGAATACGCCCGTAGCAGCAATCCCTACACCAATTGTGGCGTACAACGGTAATAATGGCCAGAACCAGAACCAGGGCCAGAATCAGAGCCAGCCTCAACGATGGGATTATAATAATAATCAACCGCCGTCACAGAACAACTACCAAAGTGGCCAACAACACAATGGTTACCACAAGTGCAACCAACAACAGGGGCCACAACAGAATGGATATCAACAGTGGCCTCAGTAGAACAACCAGTGGCCTCAACAAAACAACCGATGGCCTCAGCCGAAAAAACATACAGCAATGGTCACAGGACGGTCCAAGCCAGTATAACAATGGCCAGCAGTTCCAGGGCTACAGAGGCGGCCGTCATAACAGAAGCGGACGAGGCAGAGGAGGCAATCAGCAGCGATGGAATGGGCAGCAGCAGAACGGTGGACCTTCGAACTACAACAAGTCTCAAGTTAAGTGCTTTAATTGTCAAAACTATGGTCACTATCAGAATGAATGTCGTGCTCAGAGACAGAATAAGGGACCCCAGGGGGGAAATGGTATGCCCAATCAGAGAAAACAAGTAGGTGCGATTGAGTATGATCCTGGGAATACACAGGAAAATGATACAAATCAGGGGCCCTATTTTGTTGCGGATAACCCAAAGTAGAGTCTCTCCCTTCATTGGGGCATATTGAGGGGAGAGAGCAAAAGAAAGGCAAAGGGAAGGAAATATTGAGCCCAGAAGTAATTAGAAACAAACCTAGCAATAAGGGAATTAGAATTGAGGGTCAACCCCATTTGTTAACCGATGTCTGCTATGTAAATAATTCGTGGGATTATTTCTCGATACCAATCGACAAGGAGCAACATTCTATTGATATTTCTATGTATGGAATGAATCTGTCGACGTTGGTAGACACGGGAGCCTCTATATCTGTCATGAGTGAAAAAATGTATAATAGTCTTGACGCGGATAAGCCGCCCATGACCGTCATGCCAATAAAGAAATGTGTGTTGGCAGATGGGAGGTTGATACAGGGGTATGGTCCATGTTCAATGAAGCTTGATATGGCACAGAAAAGATATCACATAAAAGTAACTATTTGGCCGGAATTGTTTTTTGGTTTAGACTTGATCATGGGGAGAGATTTCCTCATGGAACATGAATTGCAAATAAGTTATGAAGGTTGTGCCACAAAGGATGATCAGATTGCTATGGTGTGTTCTCAGAAGGATATAACAATACCACCTATGACGGAGGTAATAATGAAAGGTAAAATCGAGGGTGAAAATGTTTTTCCCAATGGACGTGAGGTTTGGTTCGACGCCAAGGATGATGCCTTGGGGGAGGGCCTAATAGCTGCTAGAAGCGTGGCTAGTGTCACGAGGAACGCGCTACTGGTAAGAATTATGAATTATACGATGTTCCCTCTAGACATCCAGGCACGCACCCAAATTGGGTGGGTGGCCCAAGATGGCTTTGTGGAAGTAAATTCTAAGGTATGTGCGTCCCAGGAAACAACTGAAGAGGCAAAAGAGAGTGAACAGAGTGTTTTTACACCCGAGGTCAATATAAAAGAGTCGACTATTTCACAAGAGCAAAAGAACAAATTAAACAAACTGTGTACTCAGCATTGTGATGTTTTCGTGGAGCAAGATGGCATGTTAGGTTCCACCAATGTTTTAGAGCATAAGATAAAATTGAAATCTGAATATGAAGTGGTACACAAGTTACCATACCGTCAATCTCCTATCATGAGAGAGATGATGGACGAGCTAGTAAAAGAACAACTACGTCAGGGGGTCATAGAAAAATCTTACAGAGGAGCATGGGCTTCACCATGTTTCATAGTCGCCAAGGGTAACGCGAAACCTGGGGACTATCGCCAATGGAGGTTAGTCTGTGATTTTCGCGGATTAAATGACGCCACGGAACCACAGTTTTTGAATATTCCAAGAATAGATGATGTAGTGGATTGCATAGGTCAAGAGGCACCAACAATTTTCTCATGCCTCGACCTACAGTCTGGATTTTTCCAGGTCGATATATGTGAGGAGGATCGTGATAAAACAGCATTCATAACCTCCTCAGGTACAAAGTATAGATACACGAAACTACCTATGGGTATGACTAACAGTCCGAGAACTTTCCAACTCCTAATGGATATGGTTCTTGCAGGATTGAAATACAAAACACGTTTGGTATATTTGGACGATAATTGTGTATTTAGTACTAATTTTGATCAACACCTAAAAGACCTGGAGGAAGTTTTCTTGCGGTTAAGAGAAGCCAATCTTAAATTGAAGCCTTCTAAGTGCGTGATATGTAGAGACAAACTTAAGTTTCTGGGTCACACACTTTCAGCGGACGGCATAGCTCCACATGAGGATAATATAGCCCCGTTGAGAAATATAGCAGTCCCAGTGAAGCGACTGGACATCCAGCGATTTCTAGGAATTGTTGGGTATTACAGGAAGTTCATAAAGGACTATGCAGTATGATCCAAACCCCTAACCATGCTGCTAAAGAAAGAACAGGCGTGGATTTGGGATGAACCGCAGGAATTGGCATTTGAGGATTTGAAATCGGCATTAATAAATGGGAACGTTATGCTAGCGTTTCCAGACTTCGAGAAAGAGTTCATTCTTGAATGTGATGCAAGTTCCGTAGGTCACAAATGGACAAAGAAGGAAAGAAAAGACCAGTAGCATTCGCGGCCAAAACGCTCTCCGAAGTGGAATCTCGTTGGAGCACAACAGAGCAGGAACTTCTGGCCGTAGTGTGGTCGGTAAAAAACTTTCGAGTATATTCAGAAGGAAGAAAATTCATTCTTTATACTGATCATTCAGCGCTGTGTTCTCTGTTGAAAAACGACAAGCCTAAAGGGAAGTTTGCAAGATGGATCATGCTCTTGAGAGGGTTTGATTTCACGATTCGCCATATTAAGGGCGAACAGAATCAAGTCCCAGATTCCATGGCGGACGCGAGGCAAGTCGCATAAAGGGGAGCTCGCAGCTAAAACAGTCACTACAAGGATATATATGCTACCATTTACCACCGATCCATTACAGGAAGTTGTGTAAAGCTATTGTGTTATGTCAAGTACCAATATAAGATCATCTAGATCTTCCAGAGACCTAGGATCGATAAATCTATTCTCAGAATCCGACCGACGCAGTATAAACTACGACATGTTTCCCCAGTACACCCAGGGAGACGCGTGTACAATGAACACTCAGGGAGACTTCTCAGCCATGAAATCGGGCTCTCAGCCCAACATGGACAGTAATTCATGCTACCAAGGCCCCTCTCTACGGCCTTTTGGCCCCTCTGGATCTAACCTCACAGGATTCCCGATAAACCCAGCTCATCTAGATGGATCCTACCAAAGCCCTCCACCAGGAGACAATTGTAATGAAAGACAGACATCGGTGATCCCGGCCGTCTCTACCGTGCAGACATACCACCAACCCGGGCAACAACCAAATCATCAGTCACTGCAACCAGCAACATATCAGCTAAGTCACAGTCAATACCATTATGATCACTTTATGAGTACTGAATTCATGAAAATGTTCATCAAAAGAGAGCAGAAGATGGATGAATTATTGCAAGGCTTCTCGCAAATGCAATCTTCGTATGTCAAAACTAATGCGTTAGCGGTAAATAACCAATCACACATTTCCACTCTAAATGTCAGCCTTAAACAACTATCAGACAGACAAGCTAAATCAGACACTCAGACAACTGCAAGTATTCAAAAACTACAGGGCACAATTGACTCTTTAGAAGATCAGATAAAGAACGCGGATCTCAATACGAATTTTCCTACACTAGGAGCAATGAATGCAGGTTTATTGAATCCCAACATGCAAGCCCGCAACCCAATGAACTTTTCCAATACCAATACAAATTACCCTCTCCCAGCAGAAAGACCTAGGGATCTCAGAATAATTATCAAAGGGCTGAAAGAAATGGACGGAGTAGCGTTAGACAAGCAACTAGTGGATTTATTCCAATTACTAAACTTGAACGTTAACTTTTCCAACCCCGAGAGACTAGGAAAGCCCAGGCCAGCGGCCAATGCCGCCTATCCTCGCCAAGTCAAAGTGACCCTCCCTTCGACAAAACTAAAATTAGAAATCTTTCGCAGCCTAAACAATAGCAGAAACAACCCTGCTTTGAATAAAATAAGGATTTCTTCAGACTCCACCGAAGAGGAGCAAGTTTATTTATCGGAGGCACGCACTATTGCAAATGCTGCTAGGACTGTTTATAAATTAAATGCTCGACCTAAGGGATTTGCAGTAATCATTGACGGCGAAACATACGACCGTGACAATTTCGATAATCTCCCCAGTGGAATTACGCGTGAGAATGCCTCCACGATTGAGACCACCGACGGGGTGGCGTTCCAGGGCCACATGAGCCCATTCTCCAACATGTACGTATGTCAAATCGTTTTGGATGACATAATAGCAAACTCGGCAGAGCAGCTATACCAAACTCGCAAAGCCCTTTTGTCAGGAGCGGACCAATCTCTAACTGACAGGATCAAATCGGTGAAAAACCCCTATGTAGCCAAGAGGCTCGCAAACCAGATCCCAGAATCAATGAACTGGACTGAAGATATTGCGCAAGAAACACTTCTCGATTGCATGCGGCTAAAGTTTAAACAACATCCAAACCTAGCTACACTTCTGAAGAATTACGCAATCGACGCGACCTTCTATGAGGCCACACTCGATCCCTACTACGGGTGTGGATTTCACCTAACCGACGCGCCCGGCCTTAGCAAGGACCAAATAAAGGACTACAAAAACATCGGTGGTAAATTACTCTCCAAGATCAGATCTGAACTGTAAATTCTCTAAATATCCTGAATTATTTTCTCATCATGCAGCGCTTTGAAATTCTCTTAATAGGGGACTCCAGAGTGCGAAACTGGGAAGTGCCTTTGCAAGCGCTTTTGAGAGAGCACAAATGTTATGACATAAACCTAACATGCCTCCCACTCCCAGGCGCCCGGCTCGGGGACATCGCCACTGAAGTCTACAAAAGATTTTGGGTTCGCCAATATGATCTATGTTATGTTCAGGCAGGCATAAATGAGCTAACTGAAAAGCTAAAGGGAAAAAGGATTTATCCTAGATTCCCCGACCACCAATCAGCTACCTCTCACTTCATTAGTGAACTCTACTCACTAATACGCGTCCTTAATGTCATCACTAGAGCCTTGATCGTAATGGAAATACCAGGTATCTCACTCGAAGCATACACAAATGGCTGGCTTTCTTCTACCGAAGACCAAGACGAAATCCATTCTACCATACTTGAAATAAATAACCAAATCAGAAAAATTAACAGAAAAGCGCGTGTCATCGGACCCCATTTGGAAGGCGTCATACACAAGAAGAGAAAGTCATACACATCCCATCGCTACATCACTAAAACTAAGGATGGCTTACACTTCACAAAAGAGACAATCGCCAAATTTGCTTACATGACATTTACTACGTTCTATAGGAATATCAGGAAAACCTGCACCTAAAACCGCAAGTTTTTATAAACCGAACACTTAACTCTCATCTATCTGTTCCTCTTTAATCATTACTCAAATGCAACATGCCTAGTGCGTGGCAAGCATTTATGCATTTTTTAAATAAATAAAACCAACTCTCACTAACTATTAACCTATCTCACTTTTACTTATTATATTATGTGTGTATGCGCATTATCCCTAGACTACCATATTTAGATCTCAGATTCGCCTACTCAGTGCAACACGCCTAGTGTGTGGCAAGCACGGAGTATTCATGACAATTACCTGTTGCATGCTGTGAAATGATCATTATTTGTGCGCTATGTATATATTAGTCTGGACTCTGGTCCCTTTATCTAAACTTACAAGGAAACCTCCTCTAGTTTATAAACATGTATAGTTTATTTTGGTGCAACATGCCTTGAGCGTGGCAAGCACTAATGATTTGGCTACATTTACTCTCTGTATATACCGGTATTGACCTGATGTCACTTTTACTTTTGCATTTCCGCACTGCGTTTTCATGCACCCTATGTACTCACCTATGTCTATCTATGTTGCTCTAAAACTCTTTACTTCTACTGCTATCAACTGCTTCGCTAGTTTATATTTTTTGAAACTGTTCATTTCGAAAACTAATTTCTAATTAACTAAGCATTATATCTCTCTCCTGGAATTATTTGATTATACCAAATACTACTATCCAATCTCTGAACCTTTTTCACTGAACCTTGTCATGGCTGCAAGCTGCACCCGTGAGCTCCTCCCTTAGCTTCCCCCCCCCTCGCACAATTGCTGTTATCTTAACACTACACGCCCACACATCACTACTGGTAGGACAACCGCCATCCTACTAGGACTGTGACTTGCTCCTCCCCGTCCCCAGCAGTACTCTGCAAATAGGGACCCCTAAGCATGGCTCTACCCAAGGGCCTATCTATATGCCACCTCAATACTAGAAGTATCTCAGGAAAAATAGACCTATTCAGACAAGAGTTACTCCTCCTCCAACCCTCAATAATGACCATTTCGGAATCATGGTTGCATCCAAATATCAATGATAAGGAAGTAGAAATTCCAGGCTACACACTCTGTCGCCTGGATAGATCTTGGACTGCCCCAGGCAACCCATCTCCTAAAAAAGGTGGTGGGGTAGCCTTCTTCATTAACAACAAAATCGACTTCTCCTCTCTAGACAACATGAATATTAGTTCCTCAGACATTGAATGTGCCTGGATAAGGCTGAACATTGCAAACACCAAACCCATTTACATAGGCTCTCTTTACAAACCCCCTACCGGAAGCACCCCTAACCTTATCACCTACCTAACTGATTGTCTAAACAACATCTCCACTAACAAAAAGGCTGAAATTTTCCTATTAGGAGATTTTAACATAAATTACACTGACAAATCCTCAAATGAGAAGAAGCTACTAAAATCATTGCAAACTGACTTCAACCTCAAACAGCTTATTACAGCTCCCACTAGGTATCATTTAAATAGAGAAAACATGCTAGTTGGAACGACCATTGACCATATTTATACGAACTCTGAAATTATCCACGACTCAGGTGTGATCCACCTAAATTTCAGTGACCACGAACTAATCTTCACGACCAGAAAGAAATCAAAAATCAAAATAGAAAAAGTTTTGAAATGGACTAGGTCCACAAGGAATTTAAATATCGATGAATTTACTCACAAACTCAGAAATGACTACCCCTGGGAGACCTTCCCTAACACCCAATGCCCCAACATAGCATGGGAAACAATCATAAGCAGAATAACACAGCTAATCAATAAAATGGCCCCACTAAAAAGATGTCAAACCCGAATAAACAATGACCCATGGATAACACCAGACATCATAGACAGCCTAAGAGACAAGAATAGAGCCAGAAAGAAGGCAATAAAATCAAAAAACCCTGTTGACTGGGAAACTGCAAAGTCTCTGAATAAACAAGCAAAAAAACAGCTATTTAATGCCAAGAAAAACTTCATCTCAAATGAATTAAATCACAACAGCAAAGACCCCAAGAAGTTTTGGGAACTGATCAACTCTATCTCCCACACTAACAACAAATCAACATCTATTAATTTAACTGATACAAACAATGAGCCCATTGAGCAAAAGAAACTGCCAAACTATGTTAACACCTATTTTGCAACCATTGCCTCTGATCTCACAAAGGGAGTACTCCCTAACTGGCACCCCCAAACCCCACCGGCCCAAACCTCCCTACTCGAGATTTCAACCACAGAAGTGGAAATTCAATCACTAATCAAAAAAATTGAGCCAAGCAAATCCTCCTCAATAGAACACCTTCCCAACACTATCCTGAAACCAGCGCTACTTACTTTATGCAAAGAGTTCACGCATTGTATTAACCTCTCCTTCAGCTCGGCCACCTTCCCTAATGACTGGAAATTAGCTAAATTGATCCCACTCTTCAAAAATGGTAATCAAAACAAAATAAACAACTATCGCCCGATTGCACTCCTACCCACACCCAGTAAGATTATAGAAAGGATTGTTCATGACAGAATATACCGGTACTTAGAAACATATGATATACTAGATACCCATCAATATGGTTTCAGACCTGGCCACTCGACTGTAGATGCCATAAGCAAATTCACTGACGAAGTTTCATGGAATCTAGACTCGAACATAGACACACTCACCTCTTTTATTGACTTCCGTAAAGCTTTTGACCTAGTGAACCATACTATCCTAATCTCAAAACTAAACCACGCTGGTATCAAAGGCCCTCTCCTAAATTGGTGTGAGTCCTACCTTAAAGATAGGATGCAAATTTCTATAGTTAATAATACACTATCAGACAAAGCACCCACAACCACAGGGGTACCCCAAGGTTCCATCATCGGACCTCTGATGTTCATTTTATTCATTAATGACATCACCCACAACATCACAAACACAAAAATATCCCTTTATGCTGATGACACTCTACTCTATACTCATGGCAAAACATTAGACACACTTTACTCAAATATGCAGAAATCCATTGATTCACTCCATGCCTGGTGCAACAACAATCTTTTTCTTGTTAATGCTGCTAAGTCAAATATCATGTTCATCTCGAAATCCAAACAAAATAGGAAATCATCCAAAGACAAGGTAATCACATATCATGATGAAAAACTGAAATTAGTCCCTACATACAAGTATCTTGGTTTCTTGATTGACGACAAGATGAGCTTCAAACCGCATGCCAACCAATCCATAAAAACAATAGCTCACAAAACCCACCAACTCCATAAAATTAGAAAATACATTGACCCACACACAGCACTCACAATATACAAAATGAAAATCCTTCCCTATTTCGACTACTGTGATGTCATCCTACATGAGTCAAGTACTCAATTAATGCAAAAACTCCAAAGACTTCAAAATAAATCCCTGAAAATTGCTCTTGACCTTCCTTTCGATACCCCCACCAACCTACTGCACGCCCAATCCAAAATTCCACTCCTTGAAAATAGACGAAAGACTCACCTAAGAGCTCTAGCCTTTAAGAGAGCCAGGAACCCTGACCTAATATACACCCCTAACAGACCCACTAGGGGAAATGAAGGCGTTATCCTCAAAACTCCGCGTTTCCACACAAAGCATGGTCAGAATACTATCCAAATCAAGTGCGCGAGATCATGGAATGAACTCTCGCCTAGACAGAGATCAATAGGCACCATTGAGGCGTTTAAATCGAACCAAAAAATATGGCTCAAATCCCTCCTCTAACTCTTCCTCTCCCATACACCCCCTTTCCTTCCACCTGCACTTGACCCAATGAACGATTGCGTCACCAACTATTATCGACATCAACACTCACAGCCAGTGGCACGATGTCTTGCAAACTTGTGTAATCACATGTTTAAGTATCTAGCATCTCATGTATGAATGTGTGATCCTCCGCTTAACACTATAGTAAGATCACTAACACTCTAGTCAGTGGCACAGTGACTTATACGCACTTTAAATCTAAAAGACAAGTCGTCCTATTATGTAATTCTGTAGTATGTATATATTATGTACATATGTATATTGCATTTCATATGCTACAACTGCATGTTGATTTGTAAAACAGCCCGCCTAAAACTGGTTAAATGAGATCACTAACACTCTAGTCAGTGGCACAGTGACTTCTCCATGTTATCTTATCTGTTTTTAATTTATCTTTTTCGCCACACATATTACAAGACCAAATTAACTGTCTCCATGCATCAAAACCACAGTCTCAACCATTACTAAAATTAACTTCTGAAGGGCACTAACACTCCGAGTAAGTGGCAAAGTGTAACCTCTAACTTCCATCGCCTTTACGACAATTTGTTATACTGTGTTAATTCCGCTACGACATACCAATGTAAACTGTATGCTTAATGTTTTAGCTGGGGCTCGTGAAAAACCCTATTTTGGGATTTTGCACACCCAGTATAAATAAAGTTGTAAAAAAAAAAAAAAAAGATTCTCTATCACGAATAAAGTATAATTCAGATCCAGACCCCACCCCACTATCTGACTTGTTGCCAGTACATGCAATAACAACTTGCCCAAAGCAAAAGGTTAATAAGAAGTATAAGAAATTGGTACAGAAGAAGCCAGAAAATATACAGATGTCCGAGTTCAAGCCTTTGGCTACAGACGCGTCTGTCTTGGCAAAAAGCCAGGAAGAGGACCCATTCATGGGTCCCATAATGGTTTACTTACGCGATGGTTCGCTACCAAGTAACGAGGAGCAAGCCAGAGCAATTTTGCGATATGAGCCTGACTATTTTCTGTATGAAAATCTGTTTTTTAGATTCCCTACGACATCTAGACATGGGGTTCAGAACTCAGCTCAGTTAGTTGTACCGAAAAAGATTGTGCCTATACTTCTATCGCTCTATCATGAGAATGAAATTATGGCTCATGTGGGACCGAGTAAATTAATCCCAATTTTGAGAAGAAAGTATTTTTGGAAATCTTTATATAGGGATGCTAGAGAATTTTGTGATGCCTGTGAAATATGTTGCCAAAAGAGAAGAATGACCAGACAAATACGAGCGCCAATGGTCACACGAGATCCGGCGACTCACCCTTGGGAGACCGTTAACATGGATGCGTTGGAAAATTTGCCAGTCACAAAGACAGGAATGAAGCATATCATAAATATTTGCGATTATTATAGTTGGTTTGTGATATCCATCCCAGTCCCTGATTTAACGGCAGACACACTGATTAAGAACTTTTTCAACCATGTAATCCTGAAGTAAAGCCTTTGCGGATTTCTGCCAGAGAGCAGGAATAAAGCATTCTTTCATAACCTCTTTAAACCCGAAAGCTTTGGGGTTGGTCGAGAGATGCAACAAAAACGTCCTGGATAAGTTAAGATTTCTTGTTTCAGATGAACAGAATGACTGGGATGAATGTTTATCGTTGATAAACTACATTATCAACATTTCCCCAGCCGAAGCGAATGGATGTAGTCCGTTCCTTCTTTTATTCGGTAGGGAAGCCCTATTACCGATGGAAACAAGATTGGTGGATCCCTTGGAAGATCCCAGATCAAGAAGAGAAGTATTCACTGAAATTCTCCAGACTCAGGAGAAGGCTGAAAAAGTGGCGAAACAGATATTGGAAAAGAATCAAGAACTTATGAAGGATAGATACGATAAGAAAGCGTTCTGCCCAGATTTACAAATGGGGGACGTGGTATATCTTTATTGGCCTCGTGTACCGAAGCCAGGAAAAAAGAAGTTAAAATTATACAGTATCTACCAGGGACCATATTTGATAATTCGTTTCATCACAGAAAAGACTGTCATTCTTAAGAGAATAAAGGATGGAAAGATTCTGACAAAGCCTATAACGATTGACAGACTCAAGGTAGGGAAAGTCAGAAATCAGAACATTTGTAAGTGGAATCCGCTAGCCGGACCATTTAATGACCCAAGGCAGTTGGAAGACGCTGATTTCCCAGACCCACCCGTGGAACCCCCCACCGATGACGCTCCAATACAGGAGGAGTCAGACGAGGAGGAAGCAATGCTGGACATCCCTAATAAGGAGGATGACGCGTTGGGTGATGAAATACCTAGAGCAACCAAAATTAAGGATAACGGCGATCCTAAGTATTATGAAATAACTGATATTCTGGATATTGTCAGAATAAAAGATCAAGGCTTAAGATTCAGAATTAAATTCAAAGATAAGTCAGTGCAATGGGTAGAAGAGACTTGCCTAAATGAGGCAGCGAAAGAAAGATATCTTGATCGAACCTTGGAAGCAAGACCTGTTCCAAGATTGCTGAGAAATATGTATATCGATTTGGGCTGGATCACATCCAGTCCCATCAACAACTTCAGAAAGTTAGTATGTCGCAATAGAAAAGAGAAAGTTATGATGGTTTTAGAAAATTAAGTGCATGTCAATGTTCAAGTAAAAGTAGATCGAGAGTAATCTTGATCGAGAATCAAGTTCAGGAGAAATGACTCAGATATGAGTACTAGAAACAAGCGAAATGGGAAATGAAATTACATAAGGAATCCCAGAGGGAATGAAATTTAGAAAAGAGCGAGCCAGAAAAAGATATGAGAATCAGCAAAATACTTGGGAAATAATGTGAAAAGTTTTGAAAGTTGTCTTGAAATTATAAAATGAGTGTATCCCTACCTAAGGTAATATGGAATTAATTATAATCTTATGTTTGCAAAAGAGGATAAAATAATCCTGAAATAATTTTGTTGTCATGATTTCGTCGTCGTGTAATGGGCCATGTTCCTCCAGTATTTGGAGGAAGTGTCTGGTGTCTTGTATATATGATGGTATTTTTCTGACCAATGGTCTGAGAATGTTGTCAACAACAGCTGAGATTCTGTCTGTGGGACAAAAAATTTTTTACCGATCAGCTAACGCATTTACTCCGATCAGCTATTTTTCACATATTTACTGCGGTCAGTACGACCATCTGAATGTATCACCACTACATGAAATTGTACTTCAGCCCACTGTTTTTACTATTGTATCACCAACACCTGATGAAGCCCAAACCAGGGCGAAAGCTTGTGAATGAACCATAGAAAATCATAACACAGGGTTTTATTCCATCCCATTAAGGAAACATCAATTATATACAACCCGGCCCCCCTAGTATAACACGATCACTTCTCACCTTCAAGATTTGTTTATATCGATCATCGCATCTTGATGAGATCTGCTAGGACCCGGCACTGAGACCAGAGGATTGTGTGGAGCTACCTGAAACACTGCTGGAACCATCAACTTGAGTTTAAGTTCCTGCATCCATCACGGATCCAATCCCAGGCGGAACAAATAATTCCCCATCTTCTCAAATAAACTTATTACCAAACTAATCCAACCACGCTAGCGGAGAAACAAAATGGAGGACGGCACAACACAAACGACAACTGCCACGCCACCTAGTGAGACGGCCGCTAACAACGCGCCTCAGGGAGCGGCAAGTACTTCTGGTACCGCCAGCGAACCCTCAAACCCGCGCATTCCTGACAACATATTGCCATACTTTAGGATCGCTCGCAAGATGGTCCAATCAAAAGTTAAGGCAAACCACCACTACACATATTTACAAATGTGTCTCGATCAACAACTAACACCTAGAGGACTCCAGGCAAGGGTACTGTCACAGGTACCAGAACTGGATTTCGAATTTTCTCTTAGATGGGAAACTGCCCATCAGGACTTTGCCAAGTCCCTCACACAACACTTAAGAGACTATTACAGAGAACGAGAAGTGAAAATCCAAGTAAAAATTAATGAACTCAAAAGTACTCTCCAAGAAAAATGCATCGACCACTCGGAAGTAATGGAGTACATCACTCGGATCCTCCGAGAGATGGAAGTACAAATGAGGCAAGAACTGACCACCCGGAGACAAAAGAAAAATCCAGGAAGAACAGGAGGTACAAGAGGTACGAACAATCAGAGGGGAACACGATTGTAAACCTCTCTGACTACGAACTCAATGACACTCACAAGAGTGTCCTGAATAGGGGGTTAAATTTCATCCCAACCCCCAGGAGCACCAATCACATCCATAGCCTAATAAAACACTTATGTTTAACAGAAGAGTTAGATGGAAACATCTACTCCAAAATTACCCAGAACAGGACAACAGTCGGAAAATTTTCCCAGTAGACCACAAAGGATCTATGCCCAAATACGATGCCGACCCAGAAATCGAGGCACTTACCTCGTTCACCACCCAGAAAATGAAAATCCCACCCAAACTCCCACAACAAAAATCCAACCTAACAGACACTGAACAACAGGCCCTGAAAGAACTACAAACCAATGACAGTATAATTATCAAACCTGCCGATAAGGGAGGAGCGATAGTCATACAGAACACTCAGGATTACATCAAGGAAGCAGAAAGACAACTACTGAACAAAAAACATTACAAACTGGTATCTCCAGATACCACCTCCAACCACTATCGCACCATCAAAGATAGACTAATAACATTAACTAGGATGGGAATCCTTCCACCAGATTCTGTCCAGACACTCATCCCCAGATCACCCAAAACTGCACCATTCTACACCCTCCCCAAGATCCACAAGGAGGGAAACCCAGGTCGCCCAATTGTAGCTGGGATTGACTGTCCCCCAGACAGAATCTCAGCTGTTGTTGACAACATTCTCAGACCATTGGTCAGAAAAATACCATCATATATACAAGACACCAGACACTTCCTCCAAATACTGGAGGAACATGGCCCATTACACGACGACGATATCATGACAACAATTGATGTATCTTCACTATACACTTCGATCCCACATGAGGACGGTATAGCAGCAGTGGAGGACACTCTCTATAACTGGCACAACAACCCCCTACACCCCAACATCGTCAGTGAACTAATGTCAATGGTACTCAAAATGAACACTATGTGCTTCAACGACAAAACCTATCTACAAGTACAGGGCACAGCCATGGGGACAAAAATGGCCCCTAGCTACGCCAATATATACATGCAACGAATTGAAGAAGACATCTTATCACGAACATCCATCAGACCAGTATTATGGAAACGCTACATAGATGATATATTCGCCATCTTCAAATGCACCTCTGATGAATTAGTCGAATTCCTAGAGGAAATAAATACGTTCTACAAAACACTAAAATTCACAGCAGAATACAGTAGAGAAACAGTGAACTTCCTTGATGTAACAATTTATAGAGACAATGACAACTCTATACAAACCAAAGTATACATCAAACCTACTGACAAAGGTCAGTATCTACATGCCGATTCCTACCATCCCATCCACACAATTAAGTCCATTGCTTACAGCCAAGCAATTAGACTGAGACTTATCAACTCGAAAATACAGGAATACGACAAAGCCACGAGCAGACTTCTCAGACTCCTCACCCTGAGAAATCATAATCACAGGCGCA
Organism: Sthenelais limicola; assembly: GCA_942159475.1. NCBI lineage: Eukaryota > Metazoa > Annelida > Polychaeta > Phyllodocida > Sigalionidae > Sthenelais > Sthenelais limicola. Next base: position 84,303,661 of record OW804095.1, read on the forward strand.
ACAGAGAAACTATTCTCAAAGTGAGGGATATCGACAGACCATCCCTAGTACACCCAACAACCAAGGACAAGAAGAAGATTATCCCCTTCTCCATACAATACACACCAGCCAACAGACGAGCAGAGGCCGTCTTGAAGGAAGCAATTTCATTCCTAACCAAGAAAAAAACTAATGAAAAATTCCTACAGTACCGCTGCATGGTGGCATACCGAAAAGCCCCCAACTGCAGAGATCTACTTGTACATTCCTCCTTCCCACACGAATGAAGAGGTAACACCAGCAAACCATGTTGGAGATCCAACTGTCAAATGTGTGAACACATTCAATCAAACAACAAGATCACCTCTACCAGCACCAACAAAAAATACAACATTGTTGGACATAATACCTGTGACATGACCAACACCGTATACTGCATTACATGTCCCCTACCATCCTGCAAACTACAATATGTAGGAGAGACAGGAAGAAACATAAGGGAAAGAATCAAGGAACACATGGGGGATATCAGGAATAGGATGCGGCAGAAACCTGTAGCCTACCACTTCCTTGACCATGATTTACAGGACAAAGACATAAGAGTCACCATAATCGACTCTACTCCGAAGAACACCAACGACCGCAAAAGGTTGGAAGAAGCATGGATCATTATGCTCAACACTATCACGCCCAATGGCCTGAATCAACAGTACTAGACTCCAGCGCGGGAAAATCACCGCGCGCCAGAAAACAGCCAGCAACACGCTCTCATTGGTCGACCCATATTCGAGCCGACCTAGATTCAAACCACAACAAACCACCGTAAACACTAGCACGCGACTACTTGGCGGAGCAACATAAACCTAGCTGGCACTACGAATAATGTACAAATCGCAAGAAGATCTACCAATCCAATGTCACATCTGTGGCATTTGGATGTCGAGTCGAGGCGGGAATTACATTAGGCATCTTAACAAATCTCACGGCAGCAATGACAACAGGGGTAAGTACGCCTGCCCTGTCTGCCCCATGTCGTTTGTGAGAAAACAAGAATTTGAAGAACATAACCAGAGAAGACACTACGGCAATATCCCGACCCCTAGGCCTGTATTGGCCTCTGAAATTGACAATAAGAAAACTCTACCAACTGTGGAATTAGAAATAATCAAAACCTTCACTACAAGCAAACCCAAAGCTCTGTTTCGCATACTCAAAGGGAACAACTCCCCTTACGTTGCAGGCATCGCACCAAGCAAACACCAAACAAAGAACCGTGTACAACACCCTCCGAGTTTTCCTATTATAAGACCACAAGATCGCCTATCTATGAAAACCAATCCAAGCAGCCTTGTATCACCTAGTGCCCCTACACCATCCACCTCTGACTTTGATCCTACTGCCAGAAAACCACGCACCCAGCACTCGCCACCCACACCGGCCGCACGCCGACCAAGACTAGAGAGCCCCCCTCGTCGCCCTGCTACCACTCCAAACAAGCGCCCTATTAATTCGCCTCCCACCCACAACACCAAGCATATCAAAATAGATGCAAAACAGCATACCACCTCTTTCCAGGGACTTATACCCACCCACCAAGAAAGAGACAATCCTCCTACTATCAAAGTTAAACCAATCTTAGTAGCAGCATCACACGCTCCCCCGCCCTCCAAACCTAACGCACCAAGCCACCCACTCAATCTAATAAGCCTGTCAGACAGTGATGATGACACTGTTTGTTTTGACGAACCCACCGGCCAAAACTCTACAATCCAACACCCCACCCTTCCAGACCCGTCCCACGACTTATCCCTCTCCTCCTCTGGCTCATCTAGCGGGAGCAACACCAGCCAGCTAGACGCCAAACTACAAGCAGCCCTGAACGAATCAAGCAAGTCTAAGATGGACCAAGCTACCAACACCTCCATTGTAAAACAGGACGTTTCAACTAATACCAACATAACTCAAGAGACCCTAGTGAAGGGACGTCTCTTGTGTTGTATCCAGGACCTCCTATCCAACATTGACCTCGAGCTCTCCGAATCATTTGGGGAACTCCTGGCCACCCGTGGAAACACCTACACACCATAAAAGAACATTATATGTGTAGAACCCACTTCTAAACCAAGTTAACAAGTCATCCAAGACCAAACGAACTAATAAGACTTGCCGTTATTTCCTAATCATATCAGCATAACAAAGATTTAATATCTAAATAATTGAACATCAACAATCGAACATTCTCCTCTCTAAATTGAATACAATATTCAATTATTTATCTAGCCATATTACATATGACAAAAAAAATTTTTACTGATCAGCTAACGCATTTACTCCGATCAGCTATTTTTCACATTATTTACTGTGGTCAGTACGACCATCTGAATGTATCACCACTACATGAAATTGTACTTCAGCCCACTGTTTTTACTATTGTATCACCAACACCTGATGAAGCCCAAACCAGGGCGAAAGCTTGTGAATAAACCATAGAAAATCATAACACAGGGTTTTATTCCATCCCATTAAGGAAACATCAATTATATACAACCCGGCCCCCCTAGTATAACACGATCACTTCTCACCTTCAAAATCCTGAAATATGAATATTTTGGACTTAAGAGCTTTTAAGTTCACATCGAGAGTTTCACAACGTCGCGCCGGATAACAAATCCAGCGCGTGGGTGCGAAGCTTGGACGCTCAAGGTGAGCGCCCTCCCACCCTGAGGGGAAAATAAGGGTACGTGGACTCGATGAGATAATTTGGGTATCTCCAGAATCGTGTTGGGGCTATGTGTGCCTCAAGTTCGGTAAAAATCGATGATTTAGTGAATCTCCAGAAAGTCTTGTGGTTATGTCTACCACAGGGCCGGAATGAAAATGTTTTAAAAAAAAAAAGAAAAATAATCCAGGGGTGTTTTCTGGTTTTTGCCAGGAAACGGGAGGCTGAGAAGGTTTTATTCGAAGTAAGTTCAATCAAAAGACTTCTAGTCCAATATAGTATGCAATGTTTGAGTTTTGTAAGATTTCTCGTAACAGTCGCCACGTCTGATCAACACAGGAGGCTGGAGAAAACTTATTCTAAATGGTGTGCATAATATAGCTAGGAAAGAATTAATAAATAGGGTATTGGGAACGTCGATTTAAATTCTGGAATGTATGGTGAATCTTGCAAACGAAAACTAAAATGAGTTTTAGGAAGGTAGGAGGGAGAATCCGCTGTTGAAATAATGCATTAACAATATGAAAATGAAGAAATAAATAAGTGTTGAATTTGAGAAAACCTAAGTAAAGGATGACCGAGAATTTAGGAATTGGATATGAACAGAGAAATTTTGGTGATTTCATCATCTCCTTTACTGAAGAATTTCTGGAAGGGTCGAAATAGGCTTGGGAAACGCTGCTGAAGAACCATGATAAGTTCCATTGCGGTGAAACGGAAGTCACAAAACCCATATAAGGGGCAGGCCACCTCTTGCAAAATTCCAGGAAGTCTTAGGAAAAACTTTCCTATGTCGGTAGGGGGAGCAAAACATGATGAAATATTGTAATGAGGAATCCAAGAATTAACTCGCTCAAAGCTGATTGGAAATTAGAATCGGACACAAATCAAAAACACCCAAGAATTCACTACTTTTCCCCATTAGACCTCCCATCTGAAAAAAAGGAAACGTTCTAGGTATCAAATTTCATCAGGTTCCAGTCCTTATGCATATTTCTGATAGCCTGGTAATATTATAGCATTCTACTAGCCCTCATCTCAGTATGCCAGTCCTATACTCAAATCGCCAATTGTTAGAAGCCACATGGGTATACCCGGTATCAAACACAAATTCTAGTATACTGGCTATGGATATATCATTGGCATATGATTTAAAATATTTAGAATACACTTTAACATATCATTAATGCAATATTAGTACAATTTAGCCAGTAATGCAAACATTAACAGTGTTATGGTTCAATGTTTACCAAACCGGAGATTTTATACTATTTCATACCGGGTATGCCCTGTATCCTATTATTATGTAGACCAAGTTTGACTGGTACTATGGTACTAAATTTCCGTTTATGTTATCCCAGTATGTATCTTCATATATACCCCAAATTATATTCTTCTAAAAAATTCTATTGTGGAGATATGAATGTAAATGATGTCAGGGGGTATACCCGGTATATTGAGGGATACCCGGTATGGCAGGAAAGTAACAACTAGGAAACACATTCAAACTGTTTTTATATGACCAGGCCCCTGTTTTTTCTCTTGGAAACCAAGACAACCACCACATAGAGTTATTGGGTAGGTTTTTCTGTGATTTCTTGGGACATTTTCAACTAGAACAAGACTGACTCATGATTATACATGCACTTGTATGGTGTGGAAATACTGTGAAGATGCTTAGAAATCAACCATCTGGTTGATATTCAGCTGTCTAATTATTATTTATATGTTTAAAAAGTTGTTTTCAACCATTCTTAGTGAACCATGTTTCTGTCATAGGTTAAAGAAAGGAGTAATATAGCCTTACAGTGAAAAAGAATCCAAGAGGGTATACCCGGTACCATTATCTTTGAACTTGATTTCTATGCACATTTACTAATTGTTTCTCTATAAGGGTCGTGTTGAATTAGTTTTTATTAATCAGAAATAGCATATGTATAATTCAACATACTTTTAAGACTATGGGGGCAGGCATGTTGAGACAAATGTGATATAAATTGATACCGGGCATCCCACACAAATCATTTTCTGTTGATAAATGATAGCAAAATAGCATAATTATTGCAAGTAGGCTCCTCCTATTATATGTCAATGTTACTTGCAATTCCTTTGTCAATGTAAAAGTGAAAATCTGTTCATAAACGCAATAGAGGCCTTTTTAAAGCATATTAAAAGGGTGGTTGATACCGGGTATCCCCTGATACCGGGCATCCCCCCTTCTATCTTAGTAACCTTGACTAAGTCCATTTTTAACCTACAAATCACCATAAAACTTACCATTTGAACATATCATGCCTTACTGTACATATGTACGTAGCTTTTTGACTCATTTTCATGCAATATGTTTCATATTTAATTCAACTTTAACCAAAAGCATGATACCGGGCATCCCTTGGCATCCCCTGTGAGGTAGAACTTTTGTCATAACTTCTACCCATGCGACTTTATCTTCTGTATTTTTGTGCAGAAACATTCCCTGTTCCCTCCCCGAAAATGTGAGAACATTAGAAATAAGATATGGCAACTTTAATTTTTTAGATGTTTTCTACCACCATATAATTTCATTAAAAAATATTATGATCCATCATATCGAGTTTTTATCATCGATTTTAGAGCCTGTATCCATTACTACACATGTTTCATGTGTACTTACTGTGTTTCATGTGATTGCGCCCATAATCATAGCCATAATGTGATGTTAGATAACCTGTACTCTTCTGGGGGACGCCCGGTATATAGAGGGATGCCCGGTATATTTGAGAAGATGTTTGTCTCAGGCAAAGTGGGGGGATATTTAGTCAAGGAATGACTCGAAATTAGATCAATTGTGTACCAAATATATTTCTCCTTTGATGTACATCATTTTCTATTATTGGTTTGAACATTTTCTGACTTATTTATGATGGCAAAGTTGGTGGGGAGTTATAAGGGTATGCCCGGTATATGTGAAAAGGGATGCCCGGTATCAAAGATGCCTTTCTATTACCAATTTCCCCAGGGATACTAAACATAACAAATTGGTAATATGTTGCTATATTGATAGAAAAGATGTATATGTTACCAGAAAACAGGTTTTCACCCTGTTTATGGCAACAACTGCAGCATTATTGAATTTATATTTGAACCATATATTACTGACCAAACACTCCTGTTTTGGGCAAATGTGATCCATTTGCTTTCATGTCTCACATGATAACCTTGGATGATACATAGTTATGGATTGGTATACTTGTAAAGGAACATTTAATCCTTATAAGGAACTACTTTTTATTTGGAAATTGAATCATTATGTCCTGAGTTATTGAGGATATAAGGAACTGCCACTTCATTTGATACCGGGTATACCCAAAAGAAATATCACCTTGTTTCAACTACAATCAAAACTGACATATTGAAATCTGGTGAGTATAATTGGTGTTTTTAGGTGGTAGGGACATCTATGATACCAGTCAGAAGGAATATGAGTTTATACTTACTATTTTTTTTTCAATCTTCCTAAATCTGACAAAATCGCAATTGTACATTCTAAAAAAATTTGACCCATATATGGGATAGCTTATCACACAAATATGTAATGGCTCTTGATAGGTTCTATCCCATGAAGGAAATTACTATTGTAGTGGGTCCGCCACCCGGAATACATCGAGGCTGTCGACCATCGCCAAACACCAACCAGGCTATGACAGCGGGGGCACTTCTTCCGGAGCCGGAGACGACCACCAGTTCCGGCCACTCCCGTCAGAGGGCGACATTCACCACCGTGCGGACAACACTGCAGACACCCTCCGACGGGCGGCAGGCAGAGGATACTACTACCTCCGCAAGGGGATCAAGCCTTCGCTTAACACTACGGACTTGAGCCGCGCCCCAGACCAAGATACTTCTGTTGTTCAAATTAAGCACCCATTGTGACAATACCTTTGTAACTGTATACCTTTGGGAAATAAAACCAGGTTCGAACGAATCTCCTAGTATTCGTGATTCTTTCCGGAATTTCGTAAACTCCTGCCCACAAATCTGTGGTTCACTACATTGGTGCTGTGAGCCCAGGGCCGAGTGGGGAAGTTCCCGAAAGGATCCCTGAGGGTAAGGGTCAGGCGATGACTCTTGCCGAGGATGAAGCTGAGGCCGAGCATCGGGCATGCGAGGCTCTCACCCAGATGTTGACGAAACGTCAGGGCGACGCGCAAGCTTTTGCGAACGACACTTTTGCTCAACTCGAGGAAGTAGTCACACACGTCGACGGTATGCGTGCTGAAGGGTTGACCGTCAATCCGGAGACACAAAGCTCGGTTGGAAAACTAGTAGCTACGGTGTTAGGATTGCGCTCGAGGAAGATCTTCGCAAGCTCGGGTTTCAGTGTCAATACAGGCAAGACGGAGGAAACAAATGATTCCGAAACGCAAACGCCGAAGGTCGCTACGGAAAGTGCACTAGCTGCAAAATCTTGACCAAAATCTTGACCAACGCGCTTTGTTCTTACGATAAAACGGGAGAACCACCAAGCGACGCCTCAGAAAGTGAGATTCGAGGAACACTCGATCTTCTTTGGTTAGTACACGATACACTTCCATTGAAGCGTGTGCAGCGGTTACTTCGTGGTCTACACGAATACGGGGTTTGCCCACAATATCTGATCGATATGTTAGATCGAAGATATCCAGCCTTGCTGCCACCGGGTAGCCCGGATCTGCATATTGCAGGTGCAATCCCATGATACGGATCGCAAGGAACTACGAGCCCCGCTCGAGTTGAATAATGTTTCTATTCCATTATTAGATAATGACTTATGGGCCAAAAGGGGTCTGTTAGCTGGTCGTGAGCCAGATAGCCATACGGAACGATCACTACGACAGGTAGACGTTCAATGATGCCAGAGATGGAATCAAGTGTTGTGTACAACGAGGACCGCCCAGCGGAAGTTCGATTGTACGGATCTACGGGCAAGGGTGAAAATCCTAAACCTAAGAATCTCAAACCTTTCCGTAACGGAGAAGATTGGGAGGAGTTTCTCGCGTCAGCGATAAACTACGCCGAGCTTTGTGGTTGGTCAGAGGAAATGCTTATGCGGGAACTGATAATGGCGACTTCACGACATGTGAATCAGTCAACTTGGGGAGATTCACGATCCCTAACGTTAAGTGACGTTGTTACGAGGCTTTGTGTCATCTTGGACACAAAGACTGAGGAGCAACGCCTGGAGGAATACCATGGCCGTATTCAACAACCAGGTGAATCACTTCAACACTATGGTGAGACGCTGCTCACCTTGTGCAAGCGAGCGTACAAAGGCCAGTACCTCGAACACATGAAGAAGGAATCAATCCGTATCTTCTGCACGGGCTTAGAGGATAAGTTCCTCGGCATGTGGGTGCAAACTCGGGATTAGAAAAGCTCGCATTCCCAAAGCCCAATGCTAAACCATGCTTGATCACTACCAAATTCCAATGTTAAACTCTTACTTATTCTCTCTCTTACTTTTCTTATTATGATTTTCTGTAATTTTATGGTACCATATATGATGGATCAAATCAGGCAAACACATCTAATTGTGGCAATGTTGTGATTCTCAATGTACAAAGATATATATACTTAATTATACTAATACTCCTGCTTTTACTTAGAAAAACTCGCACTCCCAAAGCCCAGTGTTAAACTCCAAGTAGTATGGTACAAAAAAAAAAAACGTCATCACCACCCCTTATATAGCAATCACAATAAGCCCCGCCCATTTCTCGGCAGTTCTATTCCCTTTCTCACATAGGTCACTGGAAAATCAAGCTAACACACAAACTGTGGCAAAGCTTGGATTATTTATTTTCTCTTGAATTATGTTTTGGCTATTTTCAAGTCTACAAGTTCTATAGAAATTCTATTGAACTACCCATAACCTCGTCTGTTTCCCCACGAGTGGGGAAGACAACCCCCATATAAAATCTAGGTAAAGCAGGCACATTTGATCCCACCTTTCTGGAGGTTATCCGCCTACCCTCCTAGAAGGTCTTTTCCCTCTCCAGCCTCGGACCCACCCGTGCAGTTATCTGCCCTGGGTATCCCCTCACTCCTGCATAACCATAAATTAAAATAAATCTATGTCACTATCGAAAGGCCTATCTTTCACTCATCTCAATGTGCAAAGTCTCCAAAACAATTTGACACCCTTAAACTAGAAATCCTAAACCTAAAAAACATGGCTCCACGAGAAAATCTCTGAAAATCAAATAAACATTCCAAATTATAACCTAATACGAGTAGACAGGGCATGGAACGAGGCAAACAACCCCCATCCCAAGAGAGGAGCGGGGGTAGCCCTATATATTAAGGAAAGCATTGATTTTACCCTTATCCCAGATCTTAATATTAGCTCTAAGAACGTTGAATGTATTTGGGCTAGACTAAATTTAAAGTATACAAAGCCCATTTTTATTGCCTGTCTATACAAACCACCAACTGGATCAGTAGAACAGCTAACTGAATACCTAGCAAACTCTCTATCAACATTATCTGCAATCAGAAATTATGAAGTATTCATTACAGGGGACTTTAACATAAACTACCTGGAAAACAGCAAAGAGAGGAAACTCCTAAAGGAACTAGAATCAGACTTCAATTTAACACAAAAAATAACCAGCCCGGCAAGATTTCATATAAATAAAGAGAAAGAATTGATTGGTACCCTAATAGACCATATGTACACAAACTGTGATATCATCTCGCAGGCTGGAGTCCTTGACTCCAACCTAAGCGATCATGAAATGATCTACCTAACAAGGAAGAAACAAAAAACCAAATTTGAATAAAATGGAGTAGATCATATAAGAACTTTAATGATGCTGACTTTCAACGTAAGCTCAGAAATGAATTTGTCTGGGAAAATTTCATGAGTCTCACCGATTCTATAGAAGCCTGGCAATTAGTCCTTCTCAGGATCAACACCCTCCTAAAAAAACTAGCTCCCCTTAGGAAAATCAAAGTCAAAATTAGCAATGATCCATGGATAACTCAGGAAATAGTAGACCAAATAAGAGCAAAGAACAGGGCCAGAAAACTAGCAATAAACTCAAAAACGGATCAGAACTGGCAAAATGCAAAAACTCTAAGGAAATCTACCAACCTCTCACTCCAGAATGCCAAAAAAGAATTCATATTAAATGAACTAAATAACAACACAAATGACCAGAAAAAATTCTGGGAAATAATAAAAGTAGTCTCTCCCTCCAACAAGAAATCTCACACCATAAATCTAACGGATGATGACAATAACCCAACAAGAGATCCCACATCATGTAAATAGTTTCTTTGTAAATATAGCATCCAAATTGACAAAAGACCTGAAGCCAAATTGGGCCCCAAATACTCCCCCAACACTCAGCTCACTCCAAAACATTAGCACAAATATAAATGAAGTCTGGAAACTAGTAAAAAATATCAACACCAACAAATCCTCCTCCATAGATCATCTCCCTAAAAGAATCCTTAAACTATCCCTATTGACACTGTGCAAGGAATTCACCCACTGCCTTAACTTATCCCTAAACACCTCAATAGTCCCCCCGGAGTGGAAAACAGCAAAAATAGTCCCATTATTTAAAGGTGGCAACCCAAACAAGATTAATAACTATAGACCTATAGCCCTCCTCCCAACCCCTAGCAAAATCATTGAGAAGATTGTACATACTAGAATTTATGAATACCTAGAAGCTTATGAAATATTGAACCCAAAACAATTCGGTTTTATACCTGGAAAATCCATGATAGAAGCAATAAGCAAATACACTGATGACATAGCTTGGAAGCTAGATAAAAATACTGATACTTTAGTTTCATATATTGATTTCAAAAAAGCTTTTGATATGGTTAATCATGAGATCCTACTCCAAAAACTAGAACATATGGGAATCAAAGGAAATCTTTTAAAATGGTGCAAATCATATCTCCACAATAGACAGCAACTTGCCATAGTCGATAACATCACTTCAGAACCAATACCTGTCCTGACAGGAGTACCTCAAGGGTCAATCATTGGGCCCCTATTCTTTATTATTTTCATAAACGACTTAGCAAATGAAATCCGAAACTCAAATCTGTCACTATATGCAGATGACACCATTTTCTATATTCATGGAAAGAAATTAGATGACTTATTCACACAGATGCAAACTGCAATAGATGATCTGCACAAATGGTGTAAAAAGAACCTTTTTCTGGTCAATACAGACAAATCAAATGTAATGTTCTTTACTAGATCTCACCTGAATAAAAGACTAGCAAAGACAAAAATAATATCTATAACAACCACAATCTGAAACAGGTAAACACCTACATTTATACCTAGGGATCACCATAGATGATGGACTAAATTTCAAGAAGCAACTATCCCAACTAATAAAAACAATAGTATACAAAATCCACCAACTCCACAAGATCAGAAAATACATAAACAAAGCATCAGTACTCAAAATCTATGAAACCAAAATCCTACCCTTTTTCGATTATGGAGACATCCTGATACATAAAACACACAAACCCTTACTAGACAAGATGCAAAGATTACAAAATAGAGCACTTAAACTAGCACTAAGCTTACCCTACGAAACCCCAACTGACCTAGTCCACAGTAAAGCAAAGGTCCCACTCTTAAAAGACAGAAGGACAATACATCTCAGAACCCTGGCTTATAAAAGAAGCAAAGACGAATTTTTCACTACTATACCCAGAAGGGACACCAGACAACATAAAGCACCTATTCTAAAGATACCCCCTTTCAAAACCAAATTTGGTGAAAATACAGTAAATTAAGTGTGCCAGAACATGGAATGAGCTATCTGCAAAACAACGCAACATAGGTACAATAGAAACTTTTAAATCAAACCAAAAACTATGGCTAAATACATTATACACACCAATTACATAACCCATCACACATATTCTTCCACAAACAAGTCAGTCTCTACCAAAAACCCAATTTTACCCCCCCCCCCAGGTGAAACTGCTAACACATGTACATCCAGGTACAAAATATAAGTGGCAAAGCAGAAACAAAATCCCTCCTCCCCCAACTATAAATCATACCTGTTTCTCTCTCCTCACCAGCAATGTCTTATTATTTCATTATCATTATGATGTATTTATTTAGTTCTACTAAGGAAGTACAGCCAACACTCTGAACCTAGCCTCTAGTAATGAGTGGCACAGCAATGTCTTCCTCTTTTATAACTTTCATGTGTAAATCATATATCAAATTGAAATGAACCTGTAAATACTATGTATATTGAAATCCTGTACAAATGAAATCTGGGGCAAGTGAAAAGCCCTACTGCTGGGACTTGAACTACCCAGTATAAATAAAAGCTTAAAAAAAACTAACCGCCCAAAGTCTATGCAAGACTGCGTAGATCTCGCAACAGATTCCGTGCGAGCAGGTGGCCCGGCAGCGTATCAGCGTGTTTTGGGTACCACTCCGGGACCATCCTCTAAATTCAAATCAAGAGGATATAAGATCTACGGTCAGAAAAAGGACAAGGGGCGTAAAGCTTCTTATGCAGCTGTTGAAGCAGAGGCGCAGTCTGGATCTGACTCGTCTGATGACGAAACATCAGAGGTGGCTACGGCACCGGAGGTTTCTGACTCTGATTCGGAATCGAATTTGATAGCTGATTTTGCGGCCTTCCAAGCATTGCGGAAGGATGTGCGAAAGGGGGACGGTAAGAAGTCCGACAATAGCACGAAAAAGTCATGGGACAAAACTTTATCTAAATCTTCCAAGAAGACGGTCACCAAGACTGACTATCGGAAGAAAGATACAAAGGCGACTCGTCCAGAGCCTGCCTGTTGGCTTTGCGGGAAAACAACCCATTTACACGCCAATTGTAATCACCTGAAAAAGTTTCGTGCTTTCATCGCGAAAAGGAAAAGGGTGAAGAAGACAATTCCCCGGAACAGAGTAAACCTGCTAAGGGAAATTGAGGTGGGTCTCACAAGGAAGTGGTGACGAGACCCATGGGCGGGCGGGGGGGGGGTAGGGGGGAGACCCTTCCATAGCCCGCTTGGGCAATGACACTCCATGTGGGTCATACGATTTGAGGAGGTCAGGTAGGCAGGCAGAACAAAACAGGGTGAAAACTGTTGTGGTGGAGGGTAAGGACCCGTCGAAGCCGGCAGATACGAAACTTTGGTCGGAGGAGTCAGTTAGTAACATTCGGGCCGTCCTACGCGATCGTGGAATGAGTTCGTGGATAGTTGCTGCACTGACGCTGGCACGGCGCTGCTCGCAGTTAGCTCTACTGTGGGTGGAGAACGCTGTGTTAAAAGTTTGACTAGTTCTGCGGCCAGCCGTCATCTCTCTATCCCTATCGACGTGGTAGCGATAGTAGATAGATGGTATGTGCCTGTCAAGGTGGGTACTAGGCGAGGAGAATTTTTATACGACACAGGTGCAACTACCTCACTAGTGTTCTATGATTCGCTGGCCCGACCTGCTCGCTTCGCGGGTACGGGTACATTAGCAGATACAGTACATTAGCAGAAACCTGAAACCTTGAAAAGGGTGCGCGAGTTGGTATATGCGAAAAAGCGGGTGTTCAGGTTGCAAGGTGAGCAATTGGGGTTTACAAACCGTCGACAAACCATTCTACACTCCATCGACATGGGTGACACTAAGCCTATAAAGTTACCTTTTCATCGCGTTCCCTTAGCAAAGCAGGAGGCTCTGGACTCCCAGGTCAGAAAGATGCTAGCAGAGGAACAGGGAACAGGGATTGAAGATTGAACAGGGAAACGGCCCGTGGGCCTTCCCCACCGTTTTTGTTCCGAAGCCGGATGGTTCAACTAGGGTTTGCATTGACTTCAGGAGACTGAATAACGTGACACGAAAAGACTTGTATCCACTGCCGCGAATAGACGACTGTCTGGACGCACTCAGTGGCAATGCGTGGTTTTGTACCCTAGATCTGGAAAGTGGTTCTTGGCAAATAGCTATGGATCCGGACAGCAAGGAAAAGACGGCTTTCACGACTTCTATGGGTTTATACCAGTTTAAGGTGATGCTGTTTGGCCTTTGCAACGCCCCAGCCACATTTCAGAAAATGATGACGGAGGTTCTCCAGGGGCTTAATGGCAAGATCTGTGTCATTTATCTAGACGACGTGATCTAGACGACTGTCCATGAGGCTATTACGAACACAGGACTTGTGTTCAACAGGTTAATGGCATACGGCTTAAAGTTAAAACCGAAGAAGTGTTGCCTCTTTCGTAAGGAGGTACAGTACCTGGGTCGCATCGTATCTAAGGAGGGGATACGGGAAGATCCGGAGAAGACGCGAGCGGTAGTGACTTGGCCTATTCCGTTGACAGTGAAGGATATCCGGTCTTTTCTGGGTTTCGCTTCATATTACCGTCAGTTCATTCCGAGTTTTAATGATCTTGTAAGGCCATTGCAAGAGACTGCAACAGCTGGACAAAAAGTACTACGGTATAAACTTACTTGGAATAGTGAGTTCAATGATGCATTCGAGGCTATGAAAAAGGCCTTGCTTTCCACGTCCGTATTGGCGTACCCACGAGCAACTGGCCAGTTCATTCTGGATACGGATGCGAGTGGTACGGCCATGGGGGCGGTCCTATTGCAGGTTCAGGATGAGCAAGAGCGAGTGATTGCATATGCTAGTAATTTGCTCTCGAAATTGCAGAAAAACTACTGTACCACGTACAGAGAGCTGTTGGCGGTCGTATACTATGTGCGGAAATTCAAACATTATCTATACGGCGCTGACTTCATAGTCCGTACGGACCACTCGTCCCTTACATGGCTTATGACCTTTAAGGAGCCAGAAAATATGCTGGCACATTGGCTGCTGGACTTACAACAGTACGGAGTTACCAACAAAGGTGTTATACAGCACCGCCCGGGCAAGAAGCATGAAAATGCTGATGGCCTCTCCCACAGGCCTTACAGTCATTGCAAACGTATAGATTGTGATGATTGCGGGGCCCACGAGGCTGCTATTGCGAGTCTCGTGGGGAAGGGGGTAGGCACGGAAGACAATCCCGTATCTGTAGCCCAGACTATCAGTGAGCAACAGCGCGCAGACGATACAACCAACCATATCATTGGTTTCCTGGAACGCAACCAGGAGCCCTCGAATCTGTCTAGTGAAAGTGACGAATTCAGAACAATCTGGAGTCATAAGACCGATTTGTGCTTGGAGGAAGGGGTACTCACATTCAAGTGGAGAAAACCTGCCACCGGACACGTCTTCCCGAGGATCGTGTTGCCGTTTGACCAACGCCTATCTATGTTCAGGCGATATCACGGCCCGGCCTCAGCAGGACATTTTGGGCACGCCAGAATGAAAGACGGGGACATAAAAAGTCCGGGGACATAAAAAGATGGATTCAACTATGCCCCGAATGTAATGTGCGAAAGACATGAAAAGGTGTGAACAAGTCGCCGTTACAAAAGGAACTCACGGGAGAGAGGTTCAGCCGAATCTCGATGGACATCCTGAGTGGCTTTAAGACTAGCACAAGGGGAAATACTTGTGTATTGGTCATTGTGGATTACTTTTCCAAATGGTCGGAGGCATACTGCTTACCTAACCATAAGGCAACAAGAGTCGCCTGGACAGTCTTTCGCAATTGGATCCTACGGTTTGGCGCACCCAGTGCTATACAAACTGATGGGGGACCCGAGTTTGATGGAGAGTTATTCCGGGAATTCTGTAATCTCTACGACACAAAGAAACAGACAACCCTCCCGTATAGGCCGCAGGCCAATGGGCAGGCGGAAAGGTTTAATTGTGTTCTCGTGGAACAGCTCTCGTGTTATGCTGATTATGGCGCGGATGACTGGGATACTTATATGTATGCATCGCGGCGGCCTATAATAATGCGGTTAATGCGAGTACAGGCTGCACTCCTCATTCCGTGGTCTTCCCCTCCAGACCGACCAACCTCTCTACCAAAGAAGCAGGGCAAGGGAAGGAAAGCCTTGGTGAATAAGGCAGACAAGCCCGATAAACTTGTACAACGGGGTGCGGAGGTGCCAAACCCCACGAGGCCGCCTGATGTCGCGACGCAAGGCATTGGGAAACGTGTCTCCAAGCGGCCGATTGGGCCTGGGATCGGCTAGCTTGGGGGGCAGTTATAGCCTCTCTAAAATGGCGAACATAAAGGTCTGTTAACCCGGTTGTGTCTGTCAAAGACATGGGTTAAGGAAAAAAGTACACAACGAGAAGTCATTTTGGTCAATGCACTAAGAGAGTGGACACCTCTGTAACGACCAACCCTATACGGCAATAGCTGTACGAAGCTGATAGGCTGAAATCGCTAGTATGGATACATGATGTGGACAGTACCGAGATCCGACTAAAATCAACCATATTCGCTAGCAGTAAGAAGCCTGAGGCCGAGTATGTTTCCAAATTCCCTAAAAACTATAATAGTACCTTGTAGCGGCCCGTCTAGGGCTGTACATTAACATATTTAACACGAAGGTGTTACTAATCGTGGTTAACGACCACATACATGTACTACTATATATGTACTACTTTCGTATAGATACACTTATACGGAAGTTATCTGCCTGACGAGGGCGCCACCTGCAGGCGATCTGTTGATCACATGACCTGATCTTGGAGCATCTGCCTCCGAGACAGTCAGTCAAGCAAGAAGCGAGTTGGTGGCCACACGTAAGTGGCTCGCATCAACCACATTTTTGGCTTTACACAGAGCGAGGAGAAATCCAGTTCACTGTAAGTAGCAGCAAACGTTAGCTTTCATTGTTGGGTCATTGTGATATTGAATATGAAAACATGTAATTATGTTACCATTGATGAATAACGATTGTTGAGCTCTGGCCGCTTCTTCATAGCGTGCTAAGACATACCACCATGTGCATCGAGTGAGCGAGAGAGAGGTTTGTGTCCACACAGACCATCTTGATGAACCTCTTTCCGATATGGGATTTGGTCGTTGAGAACTATTCTCGATTCTCACACGTTGCTTTGGGAAGCGATGAGATAACATTTAGGAGCTCTTTAGTGAAATGTAGTACATTGCTTAAATCTTTTGGTTTTGATAGTCAGTGTGGAAGCTGCCTGCAGCTGCCTCCAACTTTTTTACGACCAACTTTTTTTTACGACCAACTAAATTACGACCAACTTTTTTTCGACCAACTTTATTACGACCCAACTTTTTTTTACGACCAACTTTTTTTACGACCAACTATTTTTACGACCACTTTTTTTTCGACCAACTTTTTTACGACCCAACTCTTTTACGATCAACTTTTTTACGACCCAACTTTTTTTAAGACTAACTTTTTTTACGACCAACTTTTTACGACCAACTTTTTTTACAACTAACTTTTTTTCGACTAACTATTTCAATGATTTTTTTTTTACGAAAGATGCACCTGTCCACACATTACTCATTATTATTAAGGAGGGGGAATAAAAGGGGAGGGAGAGCAAGGGAGGTAGTCGGGGAGGCGGAGGAGAAGAAAAATTGATAGATGTATAGGTGAAACTAGGTCTGGTATGATTGGCCATTACCTGATGGTATAATCATAACTGTGACATGTACCATACACATAGCAGATATAGGGCTAACTAGAAGACTAAAAGAAAACTACGCTTATATCAGTCATTCTCATCTCTCCTCTCCCTCTTTTCTCCTCCCCCTCTCTCTCTGTCCCTCTCTCTCTCTGTCCCTCTCTCTCTCTCTCTCTCTCCCTTCCTTCACTTCACCTGAGGAAGGAATCAAACATGGCGGCGCCTATGGGGGCCGCCATTTTGTGCTCGAAATCTTGTGAGATCTCATCTAGTTTTAAGTCCCATTCATAGATTTTCATTTCCATTTCAAGATGGAAATGAAAACGGAAATCAAATTCCAAACGGAAATGAAAACGCCTGTGTCTTTTGAAACATACTTTAAAACAAAAGGAATTATAGTTTTTAAATGAGATGGAAAATGATTTTGAAATCCAAAATGATTTTGGAAATGAAAATGATTTTCTATTTAAAAAATTAAACTTTCCATGCGTGAGCACTCTCGTCTTCCGTACCAATGACAGTTGCCAAAGTTTCAAAGTTTTAAATTTGGAAACGTTCCCACTGACACTTTGAATCTATGTATAGATGTATATATATATGTGTACAACGAATCACACATCTGAGGCATTATCTTATAGATGGTATACATATATATATATCGTGTATGTGCACATATAATATATTATTGTAATTATAATATAATTATAGTTATAGGCATAAGATAATCCATATATTTGATTTTTTAAAGAAATATGATTGTTGAAAGAATAGCAAAAAGGACCTTGAGGAGCAGAAATGAGAATATGACATTTGAAGATGGCTGCCAGTGGCTACCGAAGGATTTTGGTGCTGGTGTCATTTGAGAGGTGTCATTTGAGATTGGTCTGTGGTGGAGGTAGGAGGTGTGTGGGGAGGAGAATGATGGGGAGGAGAATGATGGGGAGGAGAATGATGGGGAGGAGAATGATGGGAAGGAGAATGGTGGGGATGAGAATGACGGGGATGAGAATGGTGGGGATGAGAATGGTGGGGATGAGAATGGTGGGGAGGCGAATGGGAGAAGAGAGAATGGGCGAGAGCGGGCGCGGAGCGAAGGAGAGAGCGAGGAGAGAGCGAGCGGTGGCTGTAGAATGGATGATAGGGGTTTTGGTGTATGAGCGTGTGTTGAGTCATTCGGTTGTTGGTTGTCGAGGAGGTAGGACGTGACGCACCGAGATCCGTACATTCAACATTCCGGCGGGAAACCTGTCCTTTTCAGAAGGCCAGCTGTTTGGCGATTTAATACCTTCAGAGTTGATTGTAGGCTTTGTGACTGGAAAGGCGTACTACGGCAGTTTCACTACTGCTAGCATAAATTATCGCCAGATGAAGTCCACACGATGAACCCTTCCTACATCGTCTGTATACAAAGCCCCACAGACACCATGTGTGTAAAAGCAACTGTTGCCATCAACTTATTAGTATAAGAAATACCCACACAACATGTATGTGGACATACAGAGAACGTTTGCCTTAATATGTTTGTCTCTAAACACTTAAACAGAATTCATATTTACCTTCATGAACAACCAATACAAGTATTCTAGTGAACTTAACAAGAAAACAAGGGGGAAAGAATGTGATATACTTGTGTATACTTTCTAAATATAATTTACTAGCAAAGTACCCGTCCTCCGGAGGGTCACTCTCTTCCTCTCACTAGGGAGGCTGAGCAGACAGCGCGCATCACATTGACCTAAACCTAACCTAGCGTGAGTCGATGCGTGGGTCCCTATCGGGATGTTTCACCTGTATTAGGATGAGCACTGGTACGTAACCTAATGACGTGTGACGGTAGCGCCCTCCATGAGAAGCCGGCAGCCATCGGCGCTTGTTTCGGTACCAGTTCCCCACTGAAACCACCATAATGACAGAGCAGTGACAGAGGGTCTATTCGGAAGCTATTTTTTATCAAAATAATTCATTGGAGAACCAATTCCAGCAAGGACTACTTCAAATAATGTTCAAACTTTAACATCATGACATTTTTCGCATGCAAAAAGCTCCTAATCTTACACAATATAGATGCGTAATGGTCAGCATAGCAGAGGGGATCGGTACATTTTAGCGCTCGTATCCTACCTCATTACCTATGCATAAACCCCGGAAGTGGTGACGTCAGCACAAGAAACCCCGGGGTTACATTAGGTCAACGGCGATAGGTTTGCTTGCTCATCTTCGCTACTGTCTCTTCCCTCCTCCCTCACTGCCTCTCCTCCTTTTCTCCCCCTGCCTCTCCCATCTCTCTCCCTGCCCCTACCCGCCTTCTCCTCTCCCCTGCCCTATTTTCTCTCCCCCTCTTCTCACTCTATCCTCTTGTCCCTCACCCTATCCGATTTCCCCTCTTTCCATCTGCTTCTTTCATTCTCTCCTTCCCTCTCCCGCCCTCTCCCTCCCTCCCTCCTATCCCAGAAAGGCTCTACCAAAGGTTTCCCCAACTTTCTCTGGCTAAAAATAGTTGTATAGAACATAACTAAAAAACTAAAAAGGGCTTCAAAATCACATTTCCACCCCCCAGATACCTTCACAAACCACATACGTTGTCCCCTGGAGAGGGTGGATGGAACTGTACAGATCAGAAAAACGGTTGGTGACATAATAGATTCCGAGAACATGTCAGACAAACAAACCCCTCTTAACGTATATAGTATACAGATTTTTTTATATGTGTTTATGGGCAGAGGGTCAATCAATGACATGTGACCCTCACTGCCAATACGGGTCACTACCATTACTGAATTGTTATTTGGCTGTAACTTTTCTTCTAGTTGGAATATTTTTACAAACTAAAAACCGTTATTACCATTATGTCAAGACCTATGAAGTACTACAATAATTCAAAATATTATTTGCATATTCATTTCATTTATTTCTAATTCAAATCCTCATTTAAATAGAAATATATGTACCTTTCCCCTGTGCCCTTACCATCAGAAGTCAGCTCACACTATCTGCCAAGCTGCCCAGACCGCAATATGTATCTTAAACCTCCCCAATTCCATCTATATTAGCAGCAATACCTAGTTCATGTACGAAAAAACTCAATATAATAGAAGCAATTTTAACAAATTCAGAATGTTCAGCCCTCGATGGCCAAATGACGACCAATTGGTAGAATTGCTCATATGCTTTTAATCCGAAGAGGGGTTTCTTTGTGTCACATGTTCTCAGGATTTGTTGTTTTACCGACCATTTTACTGATCTGAAGAGTTCTGTCCACCTTCTCTGGAGGACGTCGTATGTGGTTTATAAAGGTATCTGGGATGGAAATCTGGTTTTGAAGCCCTTTTTAGTTTTTTAGTTTTTTCTATACAACTATTTTTAGCTAGGGAATGTTGGAGAAGCCTGTTGGGAGAGCCTTTTGTATGGACAAAGGACTGATCACATGACTGCCTCTTGAAAGTAAACGTAATGACGTCATGTCGTCAGTTTTTTCGATAGCTCATGGGAGAAGGAAGGGGAAGAATAAGAGAGTTGGGAGAAGGAGAGGGGTGGGGTATGAGACACAGAGTAGAGGGAGTGGGAGAAGAGGGAGGGAGAGAGTGTAGGAGAGAGGGGAGAAGGGGAGAGGGAGAGGGAGGGAGAGAGTGAAGGGGAGAGTAAGGAAGATAGGGAGGGGGAGAGAGAGAGGAGGGGGAATGGGAGTGAAAAAGAGGGGCTGAATGGAGGCCAGACGGGGAGAGTGAAGAAGGAACAGGAGGGAGGGACACGGGGAGGTGCAGGGAGAGAGGGGGACCGTCCGAAGGACGGGTACTTTGCTAGTAATATATAAATAGAAAACATTTGTTAGTTATAACGGGCGGTAAACTTGGTAAACAAACGCATTGGTTGCCATGACTACAACAGGTAACTCACTACTACACTAGTGACATACGCACTGTGCATAATTAGCTATAATTCACTCTAGATACGTTGTTCTCAGAGCAATGCGTAAAATATAGTTGTAACAACTAATACACCTGATGCCATGATGTAAAGGGCGTGGTAGAGTAGGTGTGGTGCATGCCGAGTACAAATAGTCGGATGTAAGGGACATCATCTCTTTAATCGATACGTATGCATAAACTGTACCACAATCTGTATAGATACCTAGACTATTTCGGAAGCTAGAACTAGCAGAATCACATCAACAACAATTTAGAGATTGTTCTCTCGAGTGTACTCTTGAAGTACTCTTGATAAGTACTATAGTGTTTGACTTTGGTGTGTAAAAAGTATGCAAGTATTCGTATTTAGAATAAGGAACCTCCTATGCTAGCTCTTATGCTGAGAGCAGGGCCGGGATAGCCCCGTAAGAAATTGAATGTCACGATTCGTATATGTTTTATCCCTAGACTGACATCAACGACCGCCACAGTGGGACTGGTAGCGTACATCCCTTATATGGGTATGTCTATGCTCGGTCCCTTTTGTCTCATCCCTCCCTCCCTCTCTGTCCCCTAACCCTTCCCTCCCGCCTTCCCTCTTGCTTCCACTTCTCTATGCAAGCAAGAGGTACTAGATTTTCTAGGCATTTGGTTCTCATAACATCCTCCTCTCTTCGACAGCACCCCCCCACCTTTTTTCAACCAAACCCCCGCCTCTCAGTGACCTCCCTCTCTCTCTCACACACACACATACATATGTGATTATCAGTTTTCCTCTCCCCCAGTCGCGTGCCCCCTCCCAGTTTGGCAGACCTTGTGGACAGTGATATAAGCTTCATTATCCATCCCCCACCCTGCGCTCTGCCGGTGAAAAAGTAAAAATTAATGTTTTGGGCATATCGTTTGCTTGTCTTTTCATTGAGGGGAGTGAGAAAGCGAACAAACTGGTTTGATGTGTCGTGGTGAGCTAGCTATGGCCAGGGCCAAGTGCAGTGTGTGAAGGATATCAAATAGTCACACATGCATGACGTTAGAGAGAACATATATAACATAAGGGGTGATGATTATGTATAGACAGATGTAATATACACATGTATATATAATATATATATGCATGTGTGTGTAATTATTGTAGGTGCGTGTATATATTGCATAATCATATAATACATGGATTACACATTCACACTTGCATTTGTTTCCATACACACACACACACACATATATATATATATATATATATATATATATATATATATATATATATATATATATATATATATACATATATATAAAAGTATATATGCAAATGCTTATTCTAGGAATAATCACGTACACATAAAACTGTTCACACACGCTCTTAACTTACAAGATTATATCAGGACTTCAATTTAAATAAATGAGGATAAATACGATATCGAGCATCCCCCTTTCCATGAATTGTTTTTTGTCTCAAAATTTGGTAGTACCCACGCCTTTGATAGACTGTGTATAACGGTAGGTGACATGATTGGATTCATTAATTGAGTAATTAATTCATCCCTCACATATCGAGGTGTAATTTATCGCCCAATAAAGTCCTCACGATGAACCCTCCCTACATCAGAAGCATAACACCGACACAGACACCATTTCAGGAATCCTGTATAGATATAGACATAATTATATGTGTAAAAGCAATATAACTGTTGGCTATGTGCAACCTACCTCACTGTTGATGAAGAGATGGTGCTCTTTCAGCTCCACGACCTTCTTTGCTGGGAATATTGTCCACACGCTGGTGTTTCTCTACCTGTATATCAACTAGTACTCGGGCCCATGCAAGCGTCGACTACACACCCTGCTGAATAATAAGCACCGGGCAATTTTTATCGACGGCATCCTAGTTTACCTGGATATAAAGGGTGGGGTTTTTTTTAAGTTTCTGAGTCATTGTGTATTAAAATTCCACCGCGGAAATGTTTGGAAAGCTTCCCACTCGAAAAAGCTTCGCATTATTTCTTGGGCGACTCGTCCTCCCACTTCGTCCCCACCTCCTCCCCGCCGCCACATATCTCTCCAAACGTGAAAAAAAATCAAAAGGCGTGTATTATGAGTTACACAGGTAAACACTGTCAGAGACTGTGGTGGATGAAAATTATAAACGTCGGCACAATAATATGGCAATCTGCAGCACAGTACAGCACACACAGCGAGGCGGCGGTGATCAATCGATTGTCAAATCGTACCCCAATTCTTATTCAATCCCTAACTTAGCCACAACAGATCTCTTGCTGCCAAATTAACATATTTCTAGGATATTCATACTACCGACTGTTGAATAAGAGAGTGTTAGGTTAATCATGATTAAACCTGAGTAGTACTTTAGACTAACGATATTGAACAGAAGACATCGATCTAATTCCGAAATTCTAAGATTTAATTATAGTCCCATCACAGCTTTTGTTCTCTGAAAACATCATCGATGGCCATGTGCATGTCCAACGTTTTGATTTTGGTCCAATGCGAATCGCAATTCATTATGATTTACACCTTTGACGTAACACGAATAGTAGCAAGTAATTTTCCACAGTTATATTCGTTCATCTGGGGAATTCCAATATAGGCCAAAAAACAAATGAAAAATTAATTTTCCCTAACATTTAAGTTCCTGATTTCTACTCTAATTGAATTCTATATTCCGAGATTGATTCATCTGTCTGCACCTATGCACGTATCGATGCGTTTTTGTACAGGGCGGAATGCATAGCTTTGATTCTATATATTAACATACATGATATATATAATACATGTATAAATGACGCCTGTATCTAGTGTGTGCACTTTGTTTAAATGACATGATAGAAACGTGTCACGGGTCCGGTATGCATGAACAACCTTTAGAACATATCTTTGAAAGTAGAACTGTCTGCTTTCCTTCTTATATTTCCCCTGTTGACTCTGCCTATTTGCATAACTCTTTAGCCCTTAATGTTATGCAGATGTGTATGATATTCTAACTTTGAAAGAGATGATGAAACGACTAGGTGTTGGCTCATTTATTGACGGCAGAAAGTGGATATTATGTTAAAGGCTGGATTACGTAGTAAAGCCCGATGTCAGCAAAGGAACTTACAAGTGTCATTCAAATTGTGTGCAAGTTATTTATGCGTTTTTAAAAGTAGAATATCCTTGAATACGATTGACAGATAATGTTAAAATAAGAAGAAAATTGTGTATCCCGATCTCATTTTGGAGTGTAGAATATTGGTTTATCGTTTGCGTCGGTAAAAGGTAAATCCTATTTATAAGCATATAATATGCTTATATTCATAAGCATAGGATATATAAATAATAGGTGTGTTCCCACATGCGTCGCTCGGCTCCTACGAGCGATTTCCATAGTAATTATCGATATGTTTTATAGAAAGATGTATACTATGAACGTGTAAATAAATAATTAAGCTTTTGGTGAAGGCTGTTTGTCCTTTTTCATTCTGGATCGGAGCGATGTTAATTGTTATAGCGTGGGGCAGCGTATTGTATAATTGTTGTATACTGGCGTCGATACACCTTTGTTTGTGAAGATCAGGCTTTTTTCTATATTGAAACGTTTGGGTGCTTCAGGCCGGCTGTTTATGGCCGGCTATTATGGGTTGTTAATACTTTTAGTCGCTACCTCATGTGGTTATAGGCCCTGGACCATTTATGGTAAAGATAAACGTGATTAACTTGGATTTCCTCTCACATAATATTATTTTATTATCATTATTTTGGTTTTCGGGATAGTCATCATATAATATATGATATATATGTTCCATGAGCGTGAGCGCCTCTCTTTCATCTGAGATAAAATTCAATTTTATTTTATTCTAGCATTCATATTAATATACCCTTTAAAGAAATACTTCCTGTTAACATTTGACTATAGATAAGACCGATATAAGGATCTGGCCAAATGCATCTAATGGCATTCCACAATACCTGGACAAAGGTCCATATTAATTCATAAAGGATTTCTTGATGCGGGTGCTCATGAATAATTTCCTGAATAAAGATATGGTGATAATTTACTAACTGCAGGGCTGCCAACCTGAGGAAGCCCCAAAAGCCTGAAATTTTCTGTGGTGTCCAAGTAGGGTGTATGCCAAGAAAGCTAAAAAGAATAGGCCTACAATTTAAGTTCAAAATGAGGTTGATGTGAAACAAAAAATAGTCAGGAAGAAATGAAAGATAACACACAGTTTTATTTGTAGGTAATGTAGTTAAAGGGGCTTTCATAATATTTTTAAATTATTGTATTAAGAACCCCTGAAGAAGGCAATCTATATGAGGCCCCTTCTCCTGTTGTATCATCCCCTTATCACTGGGACCAAGTTCAACATCCTTGGCATGTTGTCTTTTGTCTGCATATTCTTTTATCTTTCCTTTCATTTCAGTGTCCCTCTTTCTCATGTCAGTGTCAATTGGTTACGGTTCTGGCATAGTTGTCAATCTAATGTTTATGGGTCTACTAAATAAAACAGTTGCTGGGGCTGTGCTTGTGGTCTGGTGGGGAGTGGCTCTATAGTTCCTGAGAAAGCAGTTGAGTTGCTACTTACATTGTTTGTCCTTGGTCTTAGACCCTCTCAGGACTTTCCCAAGGTTTTTCATGAAGCGTTCACACTCTCAATTAGCACAGGGCCATCTTGGAGTAATCTTTCTGTGCTGTAACCCCATATATTCTGCAAATTTTCGAAATTCTCCTCCATTGAAGGGAGGGCTATTGTCCGTCTTTCTACTATCCGGTATGCCAAATGTCAATAGTATCCTGTCAATGACTGGAATAACAGGTCTGGCAATTGTAGAGTAGAGTATTTCTACAAATGGATATCTGGAATACTCGTCAATCATAACCAGTAGAGATTCTTGGTTTTAACAAGTCCCTGGTGTCCTTCATGGGCAAGATCGCTTGAGAGTGGAGATTACTCAGCACACAATACGAGTACCTCACATCACATAGTCCTGCTTTGTTGACACTGCTAACTCATCTTTAATCTTGATGAATGGTTGCAGCTCATGCAGCTCAGCGTCTTCTTTAGCTCATTGCCATCGATTATACAGGCTTGTTTCAATGAGCTTGAACGTCATCCGATCCTTGAGTGTTTCCTCTCTGATTTGATCTAGAGTGGTGGCATTTTGAGATGCATGTGTGGCTACATAGTTTATAGATGATATAGTATACCCGTTCTTTGGACGGTTAAGAACAGGGAGGTTTTCTATGGAAGGTATGGTCAAGAATGGGTAGGAACCATAGGAACTCTTAGATAGAAATCTTTCACCCTCTTCCTCTCTCACCACTTCCCTCTCACTTGCTCCCCTGCCCCTCTTCCCTCCCCCGTCCTCCCCAACGTCCCTCTTCTCGTTCACTCTCTCTGTCTCACTTTCTCAACCCCCCACCCTCTCCCTCCCCTCTTTTCCTCTCTCCCCTCCCCCTTCTCTAAGATAATAAAGATCAACGGACCTACCAAACTTCCCTGAGGAACACCGGTGTTTATAGATACAGGATCAGAGGTCGTACCATTTAGGACAGTTTTCTGTTTCCTATTTTTAAGATATTCCTTTATAATATTAATATTTGATGGGTTGATTTGATAGTATCTGAGTTTGTTAAACAATATTTCGTAGTCTGTACAGTTAAAGGCTTTCGCCACATCGAAATTATGTTGCTATCGATATCTTACCATCATCCATTCTTCTCCCTTCCCAACCCCTCTCCCCTCCCCATCCCATCTTCTTCTCTCTCCCCCACCCCCTCTGCCTCCCTCTTTTCTCTCTCTCCCTTCCCCTGCCTCTCCCCACTCATCTCTCTCTTCCTTTCTCTTACTTACTTCCCACATCTTACTTACTTCCCACATCCCTGCCATTGTCAGGGATGTGGGACATGTTTGCCACATATACAGGACGTGTTGCCAGGGCCACGGGCCACAATGTCTTCCCTTTCCTTTCCCCCCTACCCAACTTTCCCCCTTCCTTTCTTCCTCCCCCCTGCTGCCCCCCTTCCTCTTGCCCTCTCCTTTAATCCCCCTGCCAGTGGTTTGTATGCGGGGGCTGGGGGCTCTATAAAAATGTGGACCATGCACTCTGTTTTCCTTTCATTATCAATATATACACTCAGTTAGTGCGGTCTATTCTTTGAGACGGGAATCCGGGTACTTTGCAGGTAGCGCTGCGGTCGTGGCAGTAGCAACTCCCGCGTAGGTGAATACAAAGGTGTTGCTAGGCTTGTTATGCACTGTGCGCAATGAGGGCGCGGGTGTTGATGGACGGATTTTTCAAGTGTTCTTGCTTGTGTTTACAATTAAAATTGAGTTCCATAAATGTAACAAATAGGACAGACAGGAATCTGCTGCCATCCGATATCCCACTCCCCCTGACCCTGCCTCTCTGTCTGCCAGTGTCTGGCCTCTATCTTCCCCCACCCCAACCTCTCCACCCTAGGCCAGATCCGATTTTCGACGACAACATTTTGTTGGTATAGATAAGTCTGTGGTAACAGGGGACCGCTCCCATCGCTTGGTCTTAACCACAAACAGATGTGTGGAGCGTGGGGCTCTCTATGAGGGACTAGACAGGCAACATTGAATTTGAATAAATTCTGTCTCAGAATGTGTTGGTATTGATGTAAAACTTCAAATAGGATTCATGAATTATTATGAATCATTATGAATGTCAATATCAAGAACATCGATTCACATTGAATTGTGAGGCAGTTTCTCTTACCAATTTATCAACCCAGTGAGTAGAGTGAAACTTCAAGAGCCCCATTCACTGAAACGCTACCCAAATGTGGTAGACCCTAATAGCGAAATCGCCGAACAAAATCACAGGGGGCATTTGAGATGTTATCTTGGTCCTCGGATCTACCCTAGAGTGTACATTTTTTGCGTACATGTAATAGCAGGGAATTAATATCTGCATAATGTAGACAAAGTATGGGAAGCCTGAGGCAAATATTTCGATTCCTCCACCTATGCTTCTGATACCTCCATTTTTGCCTTATTTCGGCCATATTAATGCAGATTTATCAAATAATATTGTCTAAATCTAGTGTAATTCGATAAACTGCCAGCATGGCTATTGAAAAAAATTCTAAGCATACTGGCGGATTATACAGCAAAATTGATAAATATAACTTTTGAAACGAGTAAAATTCCCCAAAATTGGAAAGAGTCAAAAGTAACCCCGCTATACAAGTCAGGTCCCAGCACAGACCCAAGCAACTATAGACCAGGATCATCCATATCCCTACCTGCAAAATTACTTGAGAAATTAATACATAAGCAATTAATGGCATATTTAGAAAGTAATAATCTACTTTATAAATACCAATATGGATTTAGAAAAGATCATTCAACAAAAGATGCCCTGGTCAACTACCTATTAGAAAAATACACTTATATGAATGATGACCTGACTACAACCCGTCCGGCAAGGACCGCAATGTACCGCAATGAGCGCTGCAATATAACCGCAAAGAAACAGCGATGACCGCAATGCAAAATATTTTGCTAATATATTGCTGAAATTTTGCCAGCACCATTGTTGGCCCTTTTTTTATCGCAGAAGTTTTGCGCATAAACATTGCTGATTCATGGCAGTATTCAATACAGCAAAATATTTTGCGGTTCGTTGCGGGTGATTTGCGAGTTACTATTGCTGTTCCATTGCACTTCATACTACAGCAATATATTTTGCTGTTGTTAGCGCTTGTTGTGCGTGTTGTTATTGCGGAATTATCTCATCCCGCATAATTATGAATACAGCAAAATATTTTGCTGTTGGTAGCGGTTGTTTTGCGTTTCAGTATTGCGAATTCTTTGCATTCCATATGTATATGGAGACAGCAAACTATCTGCATTTCATTTTGCGCATTTGTTGCACTATATTATTGCAGAATTATTGCAGGAATAATTAGATAAGAAATAAGCAATATATATTGCTGTTGTCAGCGCTTGTTTTGCGTTCTAGTATTGCTAATTCATTGCACCATAGAATAATATGGACACAGCGAACAGTTAGCATATTATTGTGCGCATTATTTGCACTTTATTAATGCAG
This sequence comes from Sthenelais limicola, assembly GCA_942159475.1. Classification (NCBI taxonomy): domain Eukaryota; kingdom Metazoa; phylum Annelida; class Polychaeta; order Phyllodocida; family Sigalionidae; genus Sthenelais; species Sthenelais limicola. The sequence goes on from OW804095.1 coordinate 84,332,892, forward strand.
AATTATTGCAGGAATACTTAGATGAAATAAGCAATATATATTGCTGTTGTCAGCGCTTGTTTTGCGTTCTAGTATTGCTAATTCATTGCACCATAGAATAATATGGACACCGCGAACAATTAGCATTTTATTGTGCGCATTATTTGCACTTTATTAATGCAGAATTATTGCAGGAAAACTTATTGATGAAAGAAGCAAAATGCATTGCTGTCGTCAGCGCTTGTTTTGCGTTCTAGTATTGCTAATTCATTGCACCACAGAATATATATGGAAGCAGCGAAAAATTATAGTATTTCCTTGTGTGCATTATTCACACTTCATTAATGCAGATTTATTGCAGAAAATAATTAGATGAAATAATTTAAGCAATATATATTGCTGTGTTGAGGGCTTGTTTAGCATATGTCATTATTGCCATTTATTTGTTTTTGTTAAAAAAATGGGTTTTTTTAAAAAAAACCCGGCTAATATCAAACCTTAAAATGCAAGTTAGAACTGATCAAATTAAACATATCCAGATAGATGGTGTTTATAACGTTTTTTTTGCGCAACTGTTCCGCATTATAGCCTAGTACACTAACTATACATAAGAGGGAGCCACTTGAAAAATTCCATTTATGGGCAATATATCATGATTTATCCATGTAAAATGTCGACGTTGGGCCTAATTATAATTATGATGAGACACAACAATCACACTCACTCACATACCTGCAGTGAATATATTGAAGAAATGCGGGCCATTCTTCGTAATAATTCAGGGTTAGTCGTTGGGCGAGAAATTAATCAACGCAACACACAGAGATGTATGCTTCGAATCAGTACGAGCCTTAGAAGAGGTCGATCCAATCTTGCTGTTTATTCTTATACTAGACAGATTAGAACGAATACACTGGTCCTGCGCTGATTGGCTTTGGTCCCGTTGGTCCAATTAATTGACAGGTTAGATTAGAGATCCAATCAGCCACAGGATAACAATGACAGACAATTATTAAAACGAGGCTCAGAGTGACCACTGCCACTCTGACCAATCTCTTTGGGTGGTGACCAGGTCACGGGGTTATCTCCCCTCCCCTCTCCCTCCCACTCTTTAATCAGTATTCCCCCCCTCCCCTGACCTGGCGGTCAGCCCCTCCCCTCCTTTCCCATGTGATCGACTTTGAGATAACGGTCAGACCTGGACCTCACCTGTACCTTTGGACTTTGGGATGATAAGAAATCCGCAAGCGTTAAGCAGTAAGAAAGTGTGGGTAGAAAGCGGTAAGAGCGGTAAGAAAGTGTGGGTAGCCTTCTGGCCGGTAGGGGCGCGACGAATGTCTGGCTGAATGAGACAACTTTAACTCAAAATTAGACAACTTAGGCTTGTCAATTTTACATACGTCCCAATCTCATTTGGTTCGGAGAACTGTGTACAACATAGTTCTCCGAACCACTCTAAGGAGCAGACAACACATCGACGCAACCCTCATTTTAGTTTCTGGCCGACAATCCCCGAGCAACCCCGAGTATCACCGAGCGGCGACCCTCTTGGCTGACCGAGTTCTGCCGAACCGGAACCCCCGACCTAGAACCATAAGTGGGCTTCACTTTTCTTCCACTCACGAATCCACTGCCATCCTCAGTCAAATTCTACACTCATGCTTCATTAGATTTGGGAGTTTTGATGCTAGATATCTAATTCCACATGAGAAACCTTTATTTACGTTGGGGCACCTCGATCCGGTATTTTTAACCACTGGATTTTTAACCTTTGACCCGCCGGACGAATTCACGGTGGCCATCCCTATGTGGATCGAGGCTCCCTTTCTCCCGTAAGTACCTACATGTTTATACAATTGAGAAAAAAAAATGCAAAAATAAGACAATCTAGAGAAGTACAGAGGAAAAATCAACTCCCCTAAATCCAAATAATAGCTAAAGATTTTACAATGCCTTAGCGTAAAATTATTAGTGAAGCACGGCGAACCCGCCTCGGATAATTTGTAAACACAGTCTCTTAAGAGTTTTCACTAGGCGGCGTATTACCGCACTGTCTTTTGAGTAGAGCAGAGCTTGCTTCGTGCGAACTGGTGGAGTGGGTAGATGATCCTTGATGAATTGAACATGAAGCCGCCATGTTCTGAGGTCGGTGATTCCTACCACTTGCTGCTCGTGTAGTCCTTCCATCTTAGCTTCAAGGATGTGGAGCCACGACTCCATAGGTGGAGGAGCAGGGGGCTGGAGGAACATTAATGCTGTCCAGGTTGCTGTGAGGGCCCTTACCTCCCCAGCCGAGTACACCAGCACACCTTCTTCCTCAAAGATGTCTGCTTGGCTGCAAATGAGGTAACAGGTGAGCAACAGTAACCCCTTAGTCACTGTCCCCACCGCCATCTTGTGCATCTGGTGCTGAGGTTACCTGCGTGTCAGGTGCTTGGTCGGTAGATGCTGATGTTCTTTTTGCTCTCTTTCCAGGTTTAGGCTCGCTCTCCTTCAGTGGACTAGGTTCTCTAGGGCTAGCAGGCACTCTCCGCTTGGCATGGAAATGCCTATGTAAGTGACGCTGAGGATTGTCTGGTGGGAGCACAATCCGCGGAGCTGCTATCAAGGCCTTTGTCTGAGACCTGGTGCGTATATGAGGAGGTGGTAGAGGAGTACTTGGAGTCCTAGTTGTTGCTCTTCCAGTTGGGTTAACTGGAGTCTCTTCTATGTTTGCAGGAGTCCTGTACCTCATCTGAGGTGGTGTGAACGGTGCTGGAGCCGGTGGTGGAATGACCAAGGCCTGGTTCTGGTCAGCATTATAAGGAGGACGACGGGGCGGATCCGGAACCTCTGGTTGGTCCACGTCACTACGCATATCTTCGTCGGCTGAATAGAATTCTTCCTCGACTTCCGGTACCATTTCCACGTCCGCAGCGCCACCTACAGCTGGATCTTCCGCCTGGAGATAGACTTGATTCACAGGTGGAGGCAAAGGTTCATGTATTAAAGCATTGGGGTCAACATTTAGATTTTGCCCAGGAGGTTCAGGGGGGAGTGGCCTCGCTGCCCGAGCCCGTATTCTCGCCCGATTGCGCCTGCCTTGGCCTGCCCTGTTTTGCCTATTCCTAACTGTATCCCAAGCAATATCCCCGGATACCAATTTTATTCTCTCCTGATTTATTAGTTTTCTCTGACCTTGTGGGTCTCTTACGATCACTACAGCTCCCCTTACACCTAGGACTGTATACCCATGATCCCATCTAGGATCTAGGGGCGCTCTGGCGCCTGCTAATACAACTACTGAGTCACTTACACGTAAGTCACCAGCATTTGCCCGAGCTCTAAGCCTCTCATAATTATACTTACGGCTAGCTTCAGTATTTTCTGCAGCTACCCGGAAAGCATCTGTGAGGGCTTGTAATCGTTTACTTAACACTTGGGGTTCTGTACCATCCGGCCCAGGGAAGATCTTAACAAAGGGGACAGGGGGTTGACGACCAAAGGTGAGAAAATAGGGAGGGAAATTCGTGACTGAAGAGGTGGAGACTCTATGGGCCCAAAGTGTGGGTCCGAGTTGATTCTCCCACTCCGCTGGTCGCGCATTGATGAATTTTTTCAGGATATTCTTAAAGCTTTTGTTAAACCTTTCCGTCTTACCATTAGTTTGGGGGTGCCAGCCAGAAGTGTGTCTGACTTGTGTCCCAATGGATCTTAAATAACCTTCGACTTGTTGGTTCATGAATTCTAGACCCCTGTCAGTAATGATTACCTCTGGGGGCCCGTACCGGGGTACATATTCATTTGCCAGATAGTCAGCTATATTTTTCCCAGTTTTTCTATCAATAGGTTTTACCTCCGCCCATCCACTACAGTGATCAATTACAACTATAATATAGCGATTCCCATTGTCTGAAACAGGAAAAGGACCACATAAATCCATTCCCACTATCTGACCTGGGTACCTTGCTATAGAGCTGATTGCGGCAACACCAATCTAGGATAAGCTGGTTTATTGGGTGGGGACATGATTGTAAACAATAATCCGTGAGAGACTTCCGGTTGACCATAGAATCAGAAAGAGTGCGGGTGGACTAGCTCCTCATTTTAACCCGTTTTTTTTTCAGATCCAGCGAGTCGAGTGACTCAGGAAAAGGTCAAAAGGAATATCATAGCAAAGAGAACAAAGAAAAGTGGAGAAGAAAACCATACAACTACTAGAGAAAAAATAGCAGAGTGTTAAAATCGGACTATAGCCAACACGAGGAGCGGCAGCCATTGACCAGTGACCAGTGACGGTTAACCCTGGAGGGATAGCCACTCTGTCGGTAAAAGTGCCTAAAAGAGAAAAACGTGATACAAAGGTGGGATCATAAACTCTAAAAACAATATTCCATAAGTTTACGGTGCATTACTAAGCAAGGAAGCCCTAGATAGAAAAGATCAGGATTTGCCGAACGTGGGTCAGACACGGTGGGGCGATAGCCAGCGGCCATCTTCCCATGCTAGTCAACCCCGGAGTATAGTATACGGCTGACCCAAATAGACCAACTGACCAGTGACCGCATAGGTCCCGTCAACACCAACTCAGCCCAGCGACAGCACCCATTCCCCGGCCGCGATAGGTCGGTAGTCAAATCAACCCAGGACAATGGAAATTCTAATGTGAGTGAACTTTTTAAAGTAAGAATAGGAAGGCAATAATAACACTTGACTTTGAAGGCCTATAAAGTGACTGAAAAACACAAAAACAAACAATTATTGGCCGAAACATAAGTTGTCAAAAGCCAAGTTACGTGAAACAGAAGACCATGACCTCCATCTTGGGTGGAAGTGAAAAAGGCGAAAGTGTAAGCTTAGAAGGCGAGAAGGGGCCCACAGTACCAGCTGCAAAGCCCACTCCCGCCAAGCAGTCCACCGAGCTTAGTATGGACGTTGATATTGAAAACTTAGCAATTCAGGGTATAGACTCGCCAGTCAACTTAAAGAAAAGACCCCCATCCTTCTCCCTGGAGGCGGATAATAGCAACCAGAACAAAAGTAAGGTTCAGAAGCACAAGGATATAAACCTCACAGTCAAGGAAAATATGAGTAACATAAAGAAAACGTTGCAAAGGTCTAAAACTTCTGAGCCAGACCTAGCAAAATTAGTCCAACAAATGGCTGGAGACGCAGCTAAATCGGCGCAGGCACAGAAAAAGGCGGCAGAAGAAGCTGCCCAGGCCGCTGAGGCAACCAAGCAAAATTTCGACAAACTTTTCAAGTCCATGAAAAAGTTAGATGAAGTTAAGGCCACGGCCAATGCTGCTGAAGCCACGGCCAAAGCAGCGGAAACAAAAGCAGACCTGAGTGTAAAAAAGGTAGAGGAATTAGTCCAGGATAACATTAAAAGGGACAAAGATTCTGACGAAGTTAAAAAAGAAATCCAAGAGATGAAAAAGAAGCTGAACAGCCAAGAAGATGAGATAAAGATTTTGCAACAAAAAGCCCCAGCAACCCGGGAAATGTCAGATCTAGAAAAGCAACAGATTAAAGATGCAAAAGAATACGACATAATTCAGGAAGAGGAGAGAAAGCTAGAGAAGAATCTCGTCTTCATGGGAGTAAAAAAAGAAGCTATAAATGAGACCCCGGAAATTGTGGAGGCAACAATCAGAAAAATGATAACAGTTCTGATGAATTTCCCAACGATAGACATAAAAAAGGCATACAGAGTGAACATGAAAACTAGGTGCCCTATCAAAGTCGAATTCAAATCAGCAGCCGATGCAACCCTGGTACTCCAGGAAAGAGACAGAATGAGAAGTTTCGACACAGATGAAGAGGTAGGGAAAATAGGAATTAAAAGGGATGTGCCATTCATTCTCAGGCAAAGGTATGCGAAAGCAAAAAGAATACAGCAAGCCAGTCTTAGAATGGACGGGTTCAAGGTGGAACTCATGAGGGGTAATATCAAAGTCAACGGGGATTACTTCAGACACGACCAGTTAGCTGCTATACCTTCAGAACTAGTATTGTCTAAGATTTCTAAAAGGGAAAACGACGAGGCATTTATCTTCTTTTCAGAAGATAATCCTCTATCGAATCACTATTCCGCCCCTTTTGTGATTGATAGCCACGAATACGATAACATTGAGCAATTCATATTGTATCAAAAGGCATATTACGGCAGAGATGTGGACAAAATGGAGTTCGCACTCCATACACAGGATCCCAAAAAGTGCAAGAGGCACTTCAAATCAGTCACGGAAAATCAGGAAGAGTGGGAGAAACACAGAGCTGAGCTAGTAACGAGAGCTCTGAAAGCCAAAGTCGACAGGAACGAGAAGGTCAGGAATTATCTCCTTATGACAGGAGATAAAAAAATCGGCGAAGCCTCATACAACAGAACATGGGGCATCGGGATGGATCTGGATAACATGGATGCCCTAATCACCAGCAAGTGGCCAAGAAATGGAAACTTGCTTGGGGAACTGTGGATGAAGGTAAGAAGAGCCTTACAAGAGAAGTCGGAGAAGAAGGAAACAGAACTGTCAGCCTAGAACTTTTCCTGTTAAAGAGAGCTGTCCAAGAAGGGACACCAACCTCCTCCAATGGATTATGAAGACCAAAAAAATATGCTGAGAATAACATCTCTCAATATAAACGAGTTAGCAAATGTTGTAAAAAGATCTGCAATATTCACAAAATTTAGGGAAAACAAAAATTGTATAATAGCCCTCCAAGAAACGCATTCGATAAAAGATAACGAGCAGATATGGTCGTCTCAATGGCCGGGCCACATATACTATTCACATGGCTCCTCGGCCTCTAAGGGTGTCCTAATGTTAGTGTCGAATGATATAGAGGAAAAAATTGTACAGTCAGGCCAAGACCAAGAAGGGAGATGGCAATACATTATAATTAAAAACAAAGAGACGAAACTGTGCATTTTTAACATATATGCCCCGACAGCAAATGAAATAAAAAATCAGAAAAAGGTATTAAACGAGGTAAAATCTGTACTAGAAAAATTACCCTTCGAAGAGTTAATTTTAGCTGGTGATTTTAATGCAGACCTGACATATAAGTCTGACGCGCCATCTAGCAAAGTGTTATTGGATTTTGTTCAAGAATATGATTTATGTGATGTACTTGCTGTTAAAAGTAATAACCAACCGATGTGTACATGGTCCAGAAGGAACACTCAATTACAGTCAAGATTAGATTATATCTTCGCTTCTAATAATATCGCAAACCTCTCCTCGAAAACAGAGGTATCGTCGTGTGCCCACACAGACCACAAAGAAATATCTATTTACCTAATACAAAGTGAGGCCAGGAGGGGGAGAGGATATTGGAAATTTAATTCCAATCTCCTGGGGAATGAAATATTCAAAGCAGGCATAGAAGAGTTAGCTAAGTCCTCGAAAAATAATAACTTATCCGAGAAGCTAAGGTGGGAGTTCTTTAAATTGCAAGTTAGGGAGCTAGCCACCAAGATAGGTAAAGACCAAGCTAAAGAAAGAAGAGAAAAAAATACTAAGTTTACTCAAAGAATTAGAGAACTAGACAAAATAAATGTATTAGACACGAATCAAAGAAGAGAAAAAGAAAACATACTGCTAGAAATTAAAGATCAGGAGCTAAAGAAAGCAGAAGGGGCCTTAGTTCGCCTTAGTTCTGCGGCCTAGAAAAATATATAGCGAATAAGAAAAGCATATCTCTTTTAAATATTAACAGAGTAATGACTACGAGCCAGAAAGATATATTGGCTGAAGGCGAAAGATTCTACTCTGCTCTATATGCAGAGGAAAAAACAGACCAAGAAATGGCCGAAGAATTTACCGAGCCAAACACGGCAGTACAGCTGGACAGGGCCGAAAATGAAATGTTAATAAGAACCATATCAAAGAAAGAGGTAGAAGAAGTGATGAAAACCTTTAAGAAAAACAAATCCCCGGGCAGTGATGGCTTCACTATTGAATTTTATTTAATATTCTGGCCTGTAATTGGAGATATGTTTGTGGAGATGTTGCATGCTTGTCTTGAAGAGGGTGAGATGACGTGTGAGCAGAGGAGGGGTCTCATCAATGTAATTCCCAAGAAAGATGCGGACAGTATCTTCTTGGCGAATTGGAGACCCATCACTCTGCTCAACGTCGACTATAAAATTATATCGAAGGTAATTGCAAATAGGTTGAACATCTTACTACCAAAGCTGATCGGAGAAGATCAATATGGCTTTGTTAAAGGCCGCTATATAGGCACCGCCATACGCAGAATCGATGATATAGTGTCCATGATAGAAAAAAGGGAAGAGCAGGCCCTGGTGGTGTCGTTAGACTTCACAAAAGCCTACGATTCTATTTGTTGGAATTTTCTAGAAAACACATTGTTAGCGCATGGAATGGATTATGTATATGTATCCTGGGTTAAGACCCTCATGGGAAAATCAGTCGCAACATTCTGTAATAACGGTTTTTCTTCTAGTTGGTTTGATATAAAAAGGGGGATGAAACAGGGAGATCCCATCTCCTCATCTCTCTTTGTTTTATGCGTCGAAAGATTAGCTGACCAAATCAGGATGAATGTCGACATTGAGGGAATCAATCTAGGGGGGGGGGAGAAGAGTCAAAACTAGTGCAGTTCGCCGATGATATGACCGTCATGGTCAAGAATGAGTTCTCCTTGCATAAGATTATCCAAATGCTAGATAGATATGCCTTATCCTCAGGCTTGAAATTAAATGCAAAAAAATCCAAGGGATTCAATATAGGAGAAATTAAGTTAACTAACAGAGAAATACTCAAAATAGATTGGACGAATAAAATGAATGTGCTGGGGGTGACTCTTCTCTCCCCAAGAAACGAGACAAAACTATCAGTCGTAAATAGTGAAAAATTATTGGATAGAACCAAGTTAATTGTGAATCAATGGAAAAGGAGTAACCTTACCATCAAGGGAAGGGTATTGGTGTGCAATGTATTCCTGCTCCCCATTTTCCAGCATGTGCTGGCATGTATTGCATTACCAAAGAAGATCCAAAGTAAAATTCATGAAATTATGTTGAACTTCGTTTGGTTAAATAAAGACCACAAAATCAGTACAGCGTTTTTAGCCCAAAAGGCAGAAGACGGTTGGCTGGTCTTAAGGACTATTAAGGAAGTAATTGACACTAACCGCCTTAAGTGGGTACAAAGAATACTTCAAGATAGTACAGGTAAGGCATTTAGAGAAATGGCCTCTTATTCCCCCACTGCGAAGAAAGCAGAAGATGTATTGTTGTGTAGAAGCATGCCACGTAAAGTGTTGAACAGTTTCTACCAAGAGGTATTCTCAATATGGAATAAATATTTCTACAACAAAGAACCAGTTTCGAAAAACGAAATACTGAGAGAAAGAATATGGTCAAATAGACTAATTAGAGAAAAAAAAAAATGTTTTACTATCACAGCTGGGAGAGAAATGGAATTAGGTGATTTGATCAATCAACAAGGTAAAATGATGTCAATTTTAGAGGTAAAAAGACAATATGGATTTATACCTGACTACCATATGATGAAGGATTTGAAAAAAGCCATACCTAAAGAATGGCTCACGATCATACAAAATTCCCCCCCCTGCGAGGATAAAGGGAACATAAATATAAACATCAATAGCCAATGTATAGATATATTGACATGCTCCAGTAAAAAGATTTACAACGCTCTAATAGAAAGTATGAAGGTAAAACGAGAGAAACTCAACTCGTGGCAGCAGCTGTTAGACATGGGAGACGAAGATTTCAGTCAAATAGACTGGAAAAAAGTCTTTTTAATCTCATACAAAGCCTCTTGCGAAACAAGACTTCAGGTGTTACAATACGGAATTATTCATAAAACTATCACTTGCAATTACTATCTAAAAAATGCTGGTATCAAACCACTACCTGTTTGCTCATTCTGTACTGAAACGATGTCGTCCATTTTTTGTCGTCCACATGTTGTGTGGAAGAACAAAAACTTTGTGGAGGAATATCTTTGAGTTTATAGACTCTATAGGGTACCTAAACGAGGACCCAAGTGGGAAAAAGGTGATAAAAAAAAATGCCAATGGAGAGTTTAATGTTGAAAGAATAAACATCATGTTCGGATTCGACAAGAAGGGTACAAATAGTAAGATAATAAATTGGATCATTCTTGTAGCAAAAGCTTTTATACATCGCCAGGGGACCGTTGCTCGTCGTATCCTTACGCTAACGAGGACTCGTAATCGTTTCCTTAGAGGCAAAGTGTTGCTCCTGGAAATATCGTATTCTGTGTCGTTATTATGTATCTAAAAAGTTTGTAAGGATAGGACATGCCCAAAGGCATGTCCTATCGTATTCGTTAAGCAGTTACCACAGAACTTTGATCCTGCTACGGCCGGGAAGAGCGCGGCAATGCGTGGTATGCGGTGCAAATTTAACTTTTTTAATGGAGAGTGGAGTACTGTGGTACTTCCGGTTATTTTGTCGTCTGCAACGACAATGGCTTTGGTTGAGCATCAAGTCGCTCAAAATGAAGCAGCAGGAAGGGGTGAAGAACAAGTAAATATACTTGAGAGGTGAGATGTGTTGGGCCGTCTCCCACGTGAATATTATCCAAGGATACACCCCTTTATCCGATATAGGGAGAACAAGTTCATCGCTAGATATCGCCTATCCAAGGAAGTCACTCAACAGTTGGTGAGAGAGTTTTCCACAAGCCCATACGCAAAGGAGGGGGGGCGTGGGTATGCAGCTCTCACCGATGAGGATACGGTAGGTGAAATTAATGTGACCGGAAAAATGGGTCTCAAGCATTTTCCTGTTACCAGTCCCTAAATTCTTCTAGATTTAGTAGAATGAAATGTAGGAGGTAGAGATAGATACTCTAAGTGTAAATTAGATCGTACACAGGGCCTACTACAGTGTTCCCGAAAGACAAAAGTTCCCAAGGCCAAGACCGTAATTAAAACTTAATTGGCCCATGCCGGCCTTTTTCACGCAGTGCAATTTGGCGCCCACCCACTGAATAGGGGAATTTGCATAGCCACTAAAGAAATAGATTTAAGTTCAGGGTGAAATATACACATTATTCCTTGAATGTAAATTGCCATTTAACAAAATGTCAATGTTAAATCATGCTGCTTTTTAAAGTCAGCTTTTTTACCATTAATTGATCAAGATTTTTAGTAACATTTTAGTTTTGCGGTAAATAGGCTACCTGCAAATGCAGATTCTAAAGTCTAAATTGTTCAAAGTTGAGGTGGGGATAACACATACTATTTATGTCGTAGGCCTATGTGTATATGAGATAACTGCAAATTATTTTATATTTGTGTTTATATTTCTGATCATGCATTCAGAATCCATAAAAGTTTCATAGAACAAAGAGTAGGCCTATTATAGGCGGCCTAGGCTATTGCTGAGAATATTCTGACTATTTTTTGGTAAAGAAAAGTGGCTAGATATTTGTATGTCAGATTCAAAGTGAATTATATATATCGAAACCAGTTCTCTTTGACATGCACAGTGGCACATGCAATTCCCCTATTCCTGGTAACTGCATGACGTCCCTCACCCCCTCCCGCCATACAATGCCTAGTTAACAATTTACGCTCATTGAATATGAGCTAGGTGGTGTTGGGGGGGGGGGGTATATTTATGATATATTTTTATAGGAAGTTAAATTTTAATCAAGTAACATGTTTGATGATCATGACTTAATGTAAATTTAATTTTCTATCAATAATGACATACAGCCTGTGTCTGGCTGGTATATGCAGGCCACGGGAACACTGCTATTAGTCAGGTATTCAGCCTTAAGGTCAAAAAAGCATGAAACGTTTATTTTTTGGATAAAAGCGCCAAATTTGCTGCATGTATAGACAAAAATGTGCTGATTAATTCTATCCCTTGCAACAAGTAATCATGTCACTCGAACACCCTAATTCGGCCATTTTCAATATTAGTCCAGGAGATTTGAGTGAAAAAGGGCTGAACCTAGAAATTTTTTTAAATCTAATTGCAACCGAAGGTTTCTCAATGGTTATAGGTAGTCTCAGTGCCCCTTATCAACATACTAAAATTCCTGGAAAATCTAGGTGGGGGAACATGCCCAAAATTGAGAAAAACAAAATGGCTGCCACTAAAGCGTTGAAATGCCATTACTTTGGGGAATATTAACATAATATTAAGTGTGAATACATTTTTCAATGTCTCTAAGCAGGGGGTATCTATTGTAATATGTATGAAGTCAATATAATCAATATTTAGCTAATTAAGACTACTAATACAGAGAAAAACATGAAAAGAAACCTCCCTTAAATGAACCTTGTGAAGCAAAAAAAACCTTAATTCAGGTTTTATAAAGGCCTTAACAACCAAAGATATCAGGAAAGATGTTTCTGTAGTAAAAAATTTAATGCAACATTTTTGTTTATTATAAATGTCACCAAATGCCTGAAATATAGACCATGCTATGGAAAAATATCAATATGTCTTTTGTGTAAGATAACGTCATGTCCTCCTTACTGTCATCATTGACATCTGAGCTCTTTGCATCATCATTATTGCAATGGCAAATTAAATGTTATGGAAGAAGTCCCAAAACTGCTGCATTCACTGACACTTGCAGTGAATAATTTTGTACTAGCTGTTTAGGGGAATGGCCCAATGTTTTTACTAATGGTAGATCTATATACAGGTTGGGATGATCCATCTGTGAACGTCCATCTCAACTTTTCTCACGAAAGGTGAACACCCTTCCATGCTTGAATTTGATGATATATTCTATGGCTATAGGTTTTTTCATTAGCAGCAGAAGTAAGGGGTAGTATCTGTAATCTGTGGTTTTGTAGCAGCAGCAGAAAAGAGCAGCCAGCTGATCAACTAGCAGAAAGCAACCAGCAAGACACAATCAAATTCCTGGCTTTCCAACTGTGGAAAAATATGCCTGTCCTGCATATTCAGCCATGACATACACTGCAACTAAGTGCATCCCATGGTCTGACAAAACCAAACGGTGCCAAATGATGTGGCAGACACTAAGTTTGTGCAAGGAGCAGGTTTTTGATAAATGATGTCTATATGAATGAAATGGATATAGGATTATATGTAAACCGGAACTACGTCATAGGTCGCGTGACCTCCTTCCCGCTTCTGCTTGACCACCGCCATATTCAAACACCAGCTTGTGCAGCCAGCACGTATATTTTTTGATTATGTGTTTAGGATATGCCTGCTAAGGGACGTTGCTCCAAATGTCAGCTAATTCACTCATCACCGTTTGGCTCTCGTTGCAAGAGTGCTAGTGTTAAATCGGAGAAAAAGAAGGACCAGAAAGTGAAAGTTGTTTTACCTGTCGGCGGTCAACGCTGGTCCTGGTTCCCGCTCGTGCACCATTCCCCTAACATGGCTGTTGCTGGTTACACTGACAGGTCGGATCCTGCTTACCTGGCTTTTCTAGAGGCACACTTCACGGATACGGAGGCAAAAGGTAAATCCAAGGATAGTGGTCAGTCGTCCTCTGGTACTTCCAATGATGTTCTTCAGGCCATTTTGTCAAGATTAGATCGCATTGAAGGCAAACCGCCCGGTTCCACTTCAACACCAGACGGCCCGCTCGTCGACTTGACTAGCAGCATACATCAACTTTCGTTGAACGTGAACGATGGGCTCCCTCCTAAAAAAGGTTTGGAATTTAGACCTGAGTTTTACATACAATCCAAGTCGTATCAGTGGCCTATGAAGCATGTCGATCACACAAAATTATCTGCCACTGAGCTAATGGTCGGTATGCTAGGAGTGTTTGAGCATATATTATTAACTAATGGCGACAGCATGGGATACCTTCGCCATATGCAATATGTGGACCGTCACGCTATCGAGTCGAGCAGCTTTTCTGTGTTAGGCTGTATCCTATACGACCACCATGTAGTCGACCAAGTGCTCGCTGGTAGTGTTAGTTTTGGTCCCCCTGACTCCTTTGCTGCTGGGGTTTATCTTAGTGGCCATTACACCCGCAAGAAGTTTGAAGAGAAACCTAGTCAGATCCCTTCCACCACTCCTCAGTCTCAGTCTCAATGGCGTCCAAGCGGCCGGAAGTCAGACAGGGGCTTCGGCCGAGCTCGTGATGACTCGGGATTTGGTTCGGTTCCCGATGACTGGCAGCAGGACATCTGCTACAATTACAACACAAAAGGATGTTCGCTAGGTAGATGTTCTAAACTGCATGTATGTGGATCTTGCCGTTATCGTCACCCAATGTCTTCATGTCGGGTAAAGGATCACAAGGATGATAAGCCCTCTTCATGAAGTCTTGTGCCACCCGAGACTTCCGCCATCAACATCCAAGATGGTGGTCTCGGGCCGGCTAGCCGCCTTACGCAAGGTGATCTTTTGCCTTTATCCTTTGAAAGCTTCGAGGATCTATCTGCTCCTACCTCAGATCGCACATCTGGTGAGAACTCTTGTAATAGTAACCCTGTTTCCTGGTCTGGAACAGTGAATAAGCCTGATTACTCCGTCTTTTCTTACCTCGACTCTCCCCCTATGCCTTGTTTTCACCACGAAGGCTGGTCTTTCGCCAAAAGATGTACCGATGTACATTATATCGGGGGCCTTCGTAGTCAGCTGAAGTGTAATGCCTGGTTGAATAATATGTTGTTAATAAATGTTTTTTTCCAGTCAATACAGATGGCACCAGTAAAATACACTCATGTGCTCATGTAGGACCCTTGTTTCTCCTCTGGTGGGTCATGTCCTTGGTGCTTGTATTGGAATAACCCTCACACAAAGTTAGCTTTGTTGTATTTGGCTTTCCATGAACACATGGTATTTAAAAAGATATCCCAATATGTGACTGATGATATCTACATTAAAGAACCTCTGGGAGCTAACAAACATTGTCTGTTGATCTTGTGCATAGACTAAGCTAAATTGATTAGCTTCCTGAAAATGGAAAATGGTGTTTCACACAAAGCCAAACGGTGGTAGTAACATTGGTCAAAATCCAATGTCGCCACAAAATCTGAAGTTTATCTGTGATCTTGATTGAAAAAGGTTGAGGGTCTATTGATGCTGAGTGAGTTCAAATTCATATTCTCTGCTATGTTTACCCCATCAACATTAAGAGGCAATGTGTGCTATTGCACTAGTAGCAAATTTCTCAAGGTCTGGTCATAGCTCTGAAGATATGAAGAGGAGCTATTATTTTCATCTCTGCATTCTTTAGTGTAATGTATTCTTACAATAGTCATCTGGATTAGAGTATCAAGTAGTAAGTTCTTGCATAGAATGGTTTCTTTCAACACATGTGTACATGCAGTCATACTCAAAGGTTGAGGGCTATGTAGCTATTTCAGTCATTCTTTTTCCTTCTCAATATTGTGTCTTCATAAGAGTTCAATGAGTAGATGAGTGCTTGCTCAACTCATGATACACAAGTATGTGCATTGATTTATTCTAATTCAATCATGTTCAGGAGATGTAACTAGATTTTGTCACATCATAGTCTTCAACTCTTGCTGCAAGGAAAGGAAGCATTCCTGATATTGATATAGATTGACAAGTCTGGCAGCAGAAGACACATACAACATCAAAATACATTGTTCTTCTGCTGAGGTAGGTGCCTCAATGAATTGGCTGTGAGGTTTATGTATAAAGCTCACATTGTTTTCACAAAATTACCATGAGTGACATTCAGGGACAGCTTCATCTGCTGGGAAGGGCACCTCATCATCTTGCTGCGCCTAGATCATTTGAGCCGGTCTTCTCATCTTCTGGTCTTTTCAGAGCATCACATCTAAACAATATATTGGGAGCTCAATCAGTGAGATGGTGGGCCCTAAACATTCTTGAATAGGTCTTTCCTTCAATCATCACCAGAGCATTTAGTGGCACATTTATATCTTTCCTAGCACCTTCTAGAACCAGTCATCTGGTTGTTGTATTAAGTACAGAAGGTTATATCAAAGTATATATAAATATATAACAATTGACTGTGCTCAGCCATTCATTTAAATATGGACCTCTCCTTCACCAAAGGACTTGGAAGTACATTGGGTGTGATCTCATTTGGGGTATCATGTTTTCCTTAGCAAGATTGCATACAAAAATATTGGAGCAAAGGTTTGGAATATGAAAATGATGGAAGAAAAATATTTGGATATCAGATTGAGCATTCTTTATCTATAGGATAATAGTGTGTGATATAATATGTGTTGATTGTATTATCATGTATTGATGTCACAATGTTCTCTGACATGTCACAGATTCTGTGGCATGGGGAATGACATTGCTTAGATGGTTCTCAATGACAGAGCTTCCCAAATCGATATAGAAAAAGCTGGAGATGATTCTACATGTACAATCAGCTGCTCATAAATACCACTGCCATAGAATAATTAGATAGAACTGTACGCATTACTGACCAATCAAAAACGTTTTTACATCGGCGGCCACACGCTCTTTATTCAACGCGTACAGAAATGAACAAACTATTAAATGGGCGTATTCTTCCCGCTCAAAGTGAATAACCCATTCAGTCGTAATATAAAATTAAAATATGGAAGGGGTGTTCCTTCCTAGAGAAAGCTGGAGATGGAAGTCCACAGACTGTATCCACCTACATTGACTCCTGCCTCTGAAGAGATAGTACAGAATTGTTCACTGCAACTGTCAGTTGAATGAATGCAGCAGTTTGAGGACTTCTTACCCCAAAATGAATTGGCCATTGCAATGATGATGATGTCAACAACTCAGGGGCTAATGATGAAAGTCAGGGCCCATTGCCTACCATCTGGCCTATGATGCACAGGGTTGTCACTATCACTGCAGAAGTGCAAAAGCTAAGCAAAGCAATCCATGAAGGACTCAACTCTCTTGAAATTGGGTGAGATGCTTTGAAAGACCAAAGACAATGCATTTAGCCAGTAAAGGTATGTCAAAACTGGAGTTTTGTCTTAGACTTATGCTGTCACTCACTACGATCATCAAAATGGTATGTAATCGTAGTTTTGGCGGCCATATTGGATAAATACTAACAAGATTAATCAACACTATTAATGTATTTAAGGAATAAAGTATGGTAGAAACATTTATAGAAGCTATGATGAGGGTTACTATCCATATATGTTCCAAATGGAAACGTATCATATTTTTTTGGTGGCCATTTTGAAAAAGTGTCGAAAATCGGTGTTCCAGTGATTTTATTTCTTGTTGCAAGGAAAAATATTTAAAGGTATACCCTTGCCTACATGTGTACCAACTTTGGTACTTTTATCCAAAAAATTAACGTTTTGACCTTAAGGCACCCGACTATATAGGCTACTATTTCATTGAATGTGAAAATGATTACACATCTAACTTACTCGTAGCAAGCCAGAAAACTGACTAAATATAATTTACGTTGATAGGCTTGTACTTTAACATATACAATCATTGTTTAGACTCTCTTTATATTCTAGCTAAATTTTTACCTGTCCCCTTCCTCCAAGTCAAGCTGTTGTTTTATATATGTTATTTAATTGTTTCAGATATGCTTGGCACTCCGTTATTTTGCCACAGGAGCCTTCTATAGTGCCATAGGAGATACACAGGGGGTTTCCAAATCAACGGTCTGTAGGGCAGTGCAGAAAGTTTCAGACTTTTTATTTTCAAAGCAAGACAAACACATCGTCTTTCCTAAACCAGGAGAATTCCCCCACTTTGCACAGGAGTTTGTCAGCCAACATGGGTTTCCATGCGTGATTGGATGTGTGGATGGCACACATGTTGCCATCCAAGCACCTAAGGAGAATGAGAAGTCCTATGTTAATCGAAAATGGTATCATTCAATAAATGTAATGGTGATTATGTTTTGTTTATAAACCTTCATTGACATTCTGAAATGGACATAAGCTGACACGGTCATAAACCATCAGGGAAATAAGCTGAGTGACATATTACATATATCGAAACCAGTTCTCTCAAGTTTCTAAAACTGTTTTTAAAACTGTAATAGTATCATTATTGGCTACATTATAGGCTATTGCGGTTGGTGGTACAAGAAAATTACTGTAAAACTTTGCCAAGTTAAGAAAATCTTTTATTTGTCAAAAAATGTTCGAGATTACATATATAAAGGAGACAAATGGGTTGACATGTCTTTATGAAATTAGCATTCCATTTCTACCGACAGTTACCTTAATTTTGAAAGTGTCTAGTTAAAATATAAGTTAGGGTTTTTCCAAATATTTTAGGAATTTTACCAAGTATTTTTGCTCAAAATTTAAGTATTTCGAGCAAGTCTGAGAAACGTTTTGTTTAACAAATAATGGTTCCTCATGGTAGAGAGGTGTGGAAGGGGTAGGAGGGAGGATGAAGAGGTGGCAGTAGAGGTGGTGATGAAGAGGTGGAGGGGGAATAAGGGGAAGAGGAGAACTTTGTTGGTTTTTGTCCTGTCGCCTTATCATTTATATAATGGTTATAGTTAAATTAAAGTCATGAGAGACTTGTATCTCAGCAATCTCAGGGTTGCCACTTTTAACCTGGAGATTCAAATGTACCATACTCTGACATGTCACATAGATATCATTTTACCCGGACAAATGACCTCCAACTAGCCATATTTTAAACCTCTCTGCCCCTTTTATTTTTATTTTAGGACAAGATTGTCCCATGCCTTAGTACCGCACCAAACATATACTAGACTGCATCAACATATGGCTTATTTTTAAGAGTGGAATCTAGTATATTTTCTTTTCAATAACATGCACATATTATAAGGCTGTTAGAGTTTGCCCATTTTGCGCACAATAATCTGGAAATTCCAGTTTTCATTGATTAATTCAAAATTTCCATGACAATTCGCCGTCTGTGAAAAAAAATATTTTTTCTTACATGTGGCAACCCTGATTACATTTAGGTACATAATTTCAATAATAAAATCAAAAGTTAAACTATATCGGTATTAAGGCTGTAATGAAATATCTATTTTTAAAAATGCTTCCTTGAATTATTGCAGGCTGTCTGTGATGCAACTCTCCGGTTTACACATATTGATGCCCGGTGGCCGGGATCACAGAACGATGCATATATCATGCGGAGGTCCAAGATTTACGAAGCTGGAAATGCAGGCCACTTTTTATCATACTACATTTTGGGTGATTCAGGGTAAGGAAGAATATTTTATAGTATAATTTATGCGTATTGAAATAGCCTTTTTATTACACCCCTGTGATGTAGTTGCCCATACCTTCAGCATTGTACCACCCACTTGGTCAAGGCGGGTGATAACATGTTAATTACATCGCCCTTAGCTAATAACAAAAATAGGTCGGGTACATAGTCATGGTGTTGGGCCGACGTGTCTATGAATCATGACCGTTGGGTGAATATTCATGACGCCGAGTTGTTCTGTGTTTATTTCACCCCTCTCACATAACTTATATGTTATAATATGATAGGATGTAATGAGAGCCGTGTCTAGGAGGCTGTATATGATGCCCACCACTTTTTACCAACCTGAGAATAGCGGCCGAGAGAGAGATTCTCAGGTCGGTAAAAACGAGTGGGCATTGTATACTAAGATATAACTCAACGACAGATGGATCTAACATGACGGATTCACAAAACACGAGTGCGTTGTTTTTCCGGAAAAATAATGCACAAGTGTTTTGTGAATCCGTCATGCTAGATCCATCTCGAGTTGGGTTCTATTTTTATGCCATGATATATATATTTTAGCCTTATTTAATCATTATTTACCTTCATTTCGTGTCTCCCAACCCTCTGACTCGGCAGAAACAAGCACTTACAACGTTGCGTCATGAAATGAGCGTCATGAAATGAGCGTCATTGATTGGCACAACTAAATTTACGCAACCAATCAAAATAACGTTGTAGATTGGTTGCATTCGAAAAGCGGATTCCACTAGTGTAATCCAGGCATGTTTATGCCATGGTCTAATCTGGCCATGTTTTTGTGGATACGCACAGCTATCATGGCATAAAACTTCCTAGACACTGCTCAAGTTACATTCTATTTTTATATCATGATCTAATATTTGGAGAAGTCAGAAACGAATTCTTTATTTACCTAGTTTGTACAATATCCGCCATATTGAGTGACAACTCTTGAAAAGTGTGACGTAAGAATGGACGTAACATCACTACAGCGCAACATCACGGTTCATTTATTACTATGGGGAGTCATGGAAAAACAATGCCCGCATGTTGAGGTGTAAATTACGCAATCCACCTTGTGTGAAGGAGGTGTTTAGAGATGAGATGTGTTTAATGAATACATATAAATTATTTAAGTACTAGCAAAGTACCCATCCCCTGGACGGTCACCCTCACTCCCCACACTTCCCCCTCTCCCTCTTTTCCTTCCCCCTCTCCCAACCCCATCTCCGATTTCCCCCCCTCTCCCCCTCCCTCCCCTCCCCGCTTTCTCTCCCTCCCCTCTCTCTCTTCCACTACATCCTCTCTTCCCCCCCTCTTCTTTCCCTCCCCCTCCCCCTCTCCTATTCCTATACACTCTTCTTCGCTCTCCCACTTTTCTGCATGTAGGACGGTCGCCCTCTCTCCCCATATATTTCCCCCTCTCCCTCTTTTCCCTCCCCTCTTCTCTGACTTTCATACCTGTTTCTTCTCCCATCCCAATCTCCAATCCCCCCTCTCTCTCTCCCCTCTTCCTTATGCTCCCCGCAATAATGGCGAAGATTCTGGCATAAGAACTTTGAAAGTGGGGTTCCCACAGCCTTATTTTTGTCAACGAACCCAAATGTAATGGTTATGCACTTGTCAATTGAAACTCCCACCCCCGGGGAAGTGGGGGAATGGTAGGGGAATGTCTAAGAAAATATGCCCCCAACCAGGCGGGGATTTCCTTTAGTTTACAGCAGTATGATCTGAATGGAGGTGGGGGAATGTCCGTCAACACCAACTCCAGTATAATGTATTGTGCCATTTCAAGATGGTGTATTACATAAATCCATGCCATTCTAGTTATCCTATAGAGTAAATTTAGCTACTTTAGTACTAATAACTCTCTACTCAAAATCTTTATAACCATTTATTGTCTAAATTTGACAATCTAACTTCCATCTTTGTCAGAAGATTTTGTACTTGCTCGACTTTACAACTGACTTTTTTACTTTTCCACTGACTTATGCAACTTTACAACCAACTTTTTTTTACTTTACAATACTTTTGACTGATATTAGTTGCCCTGACAACTGCCCTCCTGGTGAAGTTGATTGACTGATAGGCTGTAGCTGATGGAGTAGATCTGTCCCGATAGGTCATGAGATCCAGATAGGTCTGATGAAGTTATGGCTGACGACTAGTGTCATTTTCATGGATACAAATTGATGGTCCCTCCTTTACAAATCTATTTCAATTGGACATACTCCCAGCTATGTGTTCCTCTTTAACCACAGATACCAACTCAAGCAGTATCTAATGACACCCTTCCTGCAGCCAGAGTCACTAAGTGAGGAAGCTTACAATCGGTCCCACAAGGCAACACGGGCAACTGTGGAACGATCATTTGGCATACTAAAGCGCCGTTTCAGGTTTGTTGTGCTACAAACTTTATAAAGAAATAGACAATGTACTGTTTAAAGCAGAATTTTAACTCATTTATTAAATAATAACATGCAGACACCACCAACCAACTCTACATACTTTTCCAATTACTTGTATCTATCCCATAGGTGTCTTGATGAAAGCGGAGGTGTCATTTTAGCAGATCCATGTAGAGCCTCCAAGATTATTACATCCTGCTGCATACTCCATAACATGGCAATTGAGAGTAACCTCCCATTACTCAGGGACAGAGATTGGGATGGCGAACAGCGCCCAAGGCGAAGGAGGGCCAGAGAGGGTGGAGAGGTTTTTGCACCTCCTCTGGGGCGTCTTCAGAGAGATTTGAGTGGTGCTGAAGTAAGAGCAAGAGTGGTGGATTCCCGATTCAGACGTTGATGTATTATGGGATTGTAATAAGTGAATTTCCGATTCAGATGTTGATGTATTATAGGATTATAACAAGTAAATAAAGAATATGTACAAGAACCTGGGTATTTATAACCTGAGCATTTATTATTGTCTGTATATACATACTACATAAACAACAATCATGACTTACATATGTAAATGTTCTCAGTTTAAAATACACTTTAATATGTTATTTAATGAACGTGCAGAAAAACACAACCAAATTGCAACAAACTGCTCCAATCAAGACAGGGATGCAAGTTGTAAAAAAAACGTCTTTCACAACCTGGCCTTGAATATATATATTTATCTAGGAAACTGCCCCAGCATAGCCTCAAGCAGAGGTCTAGTGTTACAATATTTAATGACAAGTTTATAGTCTTTATAATAACATGCCCGTCTGTCTGTTGTAAAGTCGAAAAAAGACCACTGTAAAGTTGAGAAATTCTGTCAAAGAGTCAAAAAAGTCGAAAAAAGTAAGTAGATGAAGGGAAAAAGGTAAGTCATGAAAGTCTAATCAGTTGTAAAGTCATAAAAGTTATGGTAGTTGGAAAGTCATAATAGTCATTCCGCAAGTGGAAAAAGTTAAAAGAAAAGTTAAAAGTCAGTTGTAATGTCCAAGTTCCAAACCTTGATTCACACAGGGGTAGTGCTAAAATATAATTTGAAATACTTTGTGCTCTTAGTTCTGCAGCTGGGCAGGGAATATCTGTCACAGAACTGATCACAGTGGGTGGCTAGATGATCGTCCCTCCACTTTAATAGTGACTCCAAATGATGGATCGGATCCAGGTATATCACAATCATATACATTCAACAAACCCTCAAATCCTACCGACCCTCGTTATAACATAGTTCTCAGTAGTCTTTCATCCCTCATAAGGATAAGGAAGGTAAACGCAGAAATATTTGTTACTGCATTAAGTTTTTCAGTGTAACACAAACACATACACAGTGTGTTCGAAAAAGCAGTCAGTAGCATGGAATAATATCCATCAACAAGTTGCCAAGAAGTATCACAATCAACTGCTAGATTACGGAGAAACTCAGAGGAGAAGAGATGGATAACCACAGTACAAACAATGGTATGCAGGAGACTCAATATTTTGGATTGATAAATTATCTTCATTTTCAACCATTTCGTTCAATAAGTATTACAATCAAGAAATGAAATGTAGGGGAAGTACAAACACGTCTTACTTTGTATTAGGGGACCAGATTTATACAATTCTTGAGTCCCTCTAATTCCCTCTATCATACAAATATTTCAAATTGAATGTAATAATAAATTTAAAGGTTTTTAAAACAACCACAGATAATCCAAAGTGGAATAAATATTGAGCAGTTAGATCGTTTGAAGTCTACAGAAGCATTAACTCCAATCTCACTGGCTCTGATCACATTGGATTAAGTACCCAATATATAAAACACATGATTAAAAACTGCTTCACTGCCACCTGGAAATTGTTTCCTATCCCAATAGGACTATCTTTTAGATATTGTGGCAGGAATAAAGGGAACTGTTGGTTACAATGGAAATACGTTGGACGGAAAACTTGCATAATCACATTCATTGGCTAATTTTGTTTTTGACCAAACTTTAACGCTGCCTAGTTCCAAGGTGCTTGGGATGCTTTGATTTCTTTGCCTCTGGTTTGGATGCCACTTGGGGAGCCGGTGAAGCACTACTACCTAAAATGAAAAAGTATTACAAAAAGACAAAATAGAAGGACTGCATTCATTTCGTTAACTGATTTGCTTTTTTAAACACCTTTTGCAAGAGATATCAAATAATTTGTGCTAGACAGTTAAACAGTTATACATAAGAAATAATAACAAATTCCTTTGTCCCTTGATCAGGTTTGAGTGATATTTTACAAATATAGAGCTTAATTTTCATTTTGCATTAGTCGATCTGTAATAAAACCATACATTTTGTCAGTACTATGCTCTTTCATCTAGATCTGTATAATTATGCTTCTTAGTAATGAAAAAAAGATTAAAAAAGCATCACCTTTGTCTATTTTTGCGGTAGGAATGTCTGGCAAAGCGCTTTGAGCAGAAAACTTTGAGTCTACAAATAAATATGAAATGCAGCTAAAATAACAATAGCTAATATTCTGCGACAATAAGTTCCTTATAGGTAGAGTAAGTAGTCCACAGCATTGATCTAGTAGTTTATGAATTCGAACTCACAGAGATCCATCTTTTGAACCAAAACATTGCTATTATAGCCACCAGAATCGTTAAACATTTACAAGTACCGCACATATGAATAAGTTCACCATTTGGTCGTAATTTGACCCTAAAATCGTCTTTTGTTTATTTGGATGGAAAAGAATGATTGGAGATAGCTTCAATAGCTTAATTGTATCCGCCCACCTGAAATACTTCAGAAATACCCCCTTTTTACATAGATTTTCCTAAGAATGTAGGCATGTGGATAAAGAAACTCGGTTTAAGGGCCTTAAAAATGAAGAAAAAGTTAAGGGAGGCCCAATAAAATACTGTAAATAATCAGAATATTTATTTAAACATAGTTTCAACTTATTTTACTATTGCACCTTGACCTTGGCTACTCTTTGGTATAATGATAATGTACAAATATGTTGGGATGTCTAATTAACTGTCAGCATCACGTGTGGAATATAGAATAATATAAAATCCAAAATATTACTGAAGTCAAGGTGTACAAGAGACAACACATTAACAAAACATAAGTGCCTTTTGGTGCATCTCTTTCATGAGTGCTGTTGGCACTTGTGAAAATGATGCACCTAAAGAAACTTGTGTTTTGTGAATACATCATCGGATACATGCATATGCTGCTCAAGTTCAGTTTTATCTTATTTTCTGTGGAAATGATTGAGTTAGAGCTATATTTGAGAATTATTCAGCTTTGTCGGTAATTAAAACCTCATAATGAATTTTTCCACAATTTTTCTTAACAATGAAAACAAAATATGAGTTTCACCTTCGTCTATAACTTGGGGCCGGACTTCAACCGAAGTATGATCTACAAACGAAATAAGAAAATAAAATAAGAAATCAAACTGCTCACAATTTATAATTCGATATCGCTGAATAAAATCAAACTTCACACTGTAACTACAGGCCCTGAAAAAACATTGGGAATATGACATATATAACATCAACCTTTTTTAAGGTTTCCCCCGCCGAAGGCGGTACGAGCGCCGAAGGCGCTTGTACTGGGAAACCTTATATAGGTTCCAGTTCTTGCCGCCTGTTCTTTGGGCGTCCGCGTTGCCCCCTTATAAGGGAAACCCGACTCCGCCTGTTCCCACCTGAATTTCTGACGCACTTGCGTACACATCGCGGTGAATTTACGCTCCCGCAAATTGATAAAAATCTTTCTTTCTACTCGAAATAAATTGCCAAAAACATGAAATTCAGAAAGGGCATGCTTTTCTACCCCTATTTATGTGTTTATATCAAGGTCAGTTTTTAAAATAAAACATATATGAACGAAACCTTTCAGTAGGCCTAAGTAAACAAAAAGATAGCCAAAGTCTAGGCCTACATGAGTCAGGTTGCAAGAATTGTACAATTCGCCTGCACCATTCCTCTCAGAGTTGAGAAAGAAATCAGGCTCAAAATACAATTTAACATAACCAAGCAGATTCATTCAATAAATGTTACACCAAATATACTGTAGTATAGCTAGTATTTTTCGTTTTTCAGAGTAAATTAGCAAGATTTGTACAGATTTACCAAATGTGTAGAGCTGACGATTGTACATTTTCCGACGACCTGATCCCATTGGGTTGTGGCAGGCACATCGCGGGCAAATTATGCTCTGGCGA
The DNA here is from genome assembly GCA_942159475.1 of Sthenelais limicola. Lineage (NCBI taxonomy): Eukaryota > Metazoa > Annelida > Polychaeta > Phyllodocida > Sigalionidae > Sthenelais > Sthenelais limicola. The sequence goes on from OW804095.1 coordinate 84,358,641, forward strand.
AATTATAAAAAAACGCTATTTCTAATCGAAATGCATGGCCAAGATGTTAAAATTCGGAAAGGGCATGCTTTTCTACCCCTATATATTTAATTTTATCAACATTTGTATGTAAATAAGGTACATATGAAGGAAACTCTACTGGATGTTGATGCTAATGCCGGCGACGACGCAATAATGCAGGCCAACTTTGACCTGGCCGCGCTTCTAATTTGCACGTAGTAACGCGTCCTTGACAACGCTTTTTCCCGCGTGGAGTCGGGAGAGAAGAGGGGGGAGAAGTGAGGGTGTGTTTCTGTGGAGGTGGGGGCAGGGGGCGGGAGTAAAATCAACTTGAATATAGATTATAATGTATCGATTTTCCAGCTAAACATATCGCCAAATCCTGCCTGTTTATTGTTCGAAATTTGCACTGCTTTTGGATTGACTATGACTCCACTGACAAAAATCAGATCGTCGTGCAAAACTGGCTTGTGTATGTATTTAATATGTATGCCCATGTATTTAATACTATCAACATTAGTATTTAAATAAGGAAGATAATATTGGTGGAACTTAGGGAAGTTTATAAGGAAAGTATAGGCCTATCCATAAACCGTATAACGTCTATGGCCTATCGATGCCAATGCCGGCAACGACGCAATAATATACGTAGTGACGTCTTCTATTTTTCACAACGTTAGTAACGCACCATGACAACTAGAGTCCTGGACAACACATAATAGCCATTTTCCCGCGTGGAATTATTGTGGAATTAGTCGGGGAAACCGTTTTCTCCTTGGTCACAGCCAAATTCTTGTTTACTGTTGATTTGCCACCTGTGAGAAACATTACATAAGTAAGCGATAGTGTTATGAGTGAAGGCTAGTAGAGAACACTGGGAGACTGAATGAGAACATAGAGATGTGAGAACATATAATTTATTATTGCTAATTCCCTCATGTAACAAGGTTTACATGCAAAAACATTGTACCAATGTAACACTGAACAGAATAAACGTAAACAAACAGAACAAATTCTTTCAGATCTGCTCTTCCCAGACTCTATGCCTTGCCTCTATGTGGCTTCTCCAGAAATTCAGTGCTTTTCAGCAACTCCCTGAACACCTTCCTCCTTTCCGCATCATCTTCTTCAGGAGTATTATCAACTATAGCTATGCGTCCGAGATTCACTACATTAGAAATATAATTATACAACTAAGTACGAGCAATTCCACTAAAATTGCAACATTTTGTACATCCCAACCCTAAAATATCAACAAGACAAAAGTTACGATAATCCAATTGAACTATTCAGAATATCAATCTTATATTTCAGGTGTTAAAAATGTGCGACTATAAGATACATTTACTTAAATAAAATGCGTGTTACATTCTCTCTTATAATTCACAACATAGTGGCTAAATTAGATTATGTTAGGTTATTTTTTATCAAAATTATGATATACGATAGGAAGCTGCCTTAATTCCTAATCTTACAAAAGTCATCAAAATTAGTCAAGGACCTACCATTGATAATGAATGATTATGGAGAAATAAACCTCAGCTAAGTATTTTAGTCTCTGAATGCGCTGTTGTTTCTCAATCCAAATGATACATTTTAGTGGGAATTGTTCATAATAATACACATTTACATTTATACACATTCATCATCGTTTTTTGTACAAAGGTAAACTCTCAAGACAAAGGGAAAACCTACCAACTTTGGCGACAAGATAAGTCATCATACGGTAATGACCGATATTATTGAGCCCCATATTTTTTGTGTAAGATTGTGACAACAGTATGAGGTTATCTTCATCCCTCTCACTCATATTGTCAATAACTTTGTTTGCCATTCGTTCTGTGGTTGGAAATGTCCTGGCGCCTCGTCCACTCTCCCTCCTGGCTGCTGCCCAATCATTTTCCGTCAAAGATTCAGCATAAGCTGTCCACAGAAAAGAAATATATTCATAATTATTTAGTATATTTGAAAGGGAACAGCCTAGTTCAAGGTAAAGGAACAGTAGGTAAAGGCACATCGTTTGTAGCTTGCTTCTATATACTTGTATCATAAGTCACATAAATACAAGATTGTAGGTTTAGTCGATTCATTTATTCAGTTTGTTAAGTTAAGTGTTAGGTCTAGGTATATTTTCCATGAACGATGAGAGAAACAGAATGGGTCAATACAAGAAATCTTTCCAAAATTAATCAGAGATGCCATTTTCCTGATTGTGGACGGAAATCACTACAATAGAATTAGATTTAGATTTGTATGTGAACCATAGCCACATACAAAATATATGTGCATTAATACCTCAAGTACTTAATAATACAGCAGCCATCATCTGATAAATATTATGATTTTAGTATAGCCATTCAATAATTATTAAAACATAATTTGAACCAAATGGCAATTAAAGAAATATAATTTGAAACAAATGGTGATTAATATATTTAGGGTGGCACTGAAAATAAGGTTGGATCTCATATGAATTTCGAAGCAATGCTGTTGGCTCTCAGAATCAGAAGAACAGACTAAAACAACACTCATTTTGGATTTTAAAAAACAGTACTTATTTTGTTTAAAAAAATAACTGAAGGAGCATGACCCCTGAACCCACTAGTGGCTTGAACCCCCTACACTGTCAAATATTTCTGGCGAAAACCCTGAATGGCTAAATCATGTGGAAAAGCATAACATGGTGTCCTATGCCATTCACATTTAATAAAAGTCACCCAGTAATTGTTATCACTGTTATCGAAAGGTTTTAGTTATATTTTTCAGTCCAGGAATTCTTTATTATGTCAGTGTATTACAATCATAATTCTGGTTAGAATGTGGTACATATTAGATAAGATGTACTAGCCTTGGACCTCTTCCAAGACAAGCTGCCCCCAAGTCTTGTCCACTTCTACCACTTCAGGACATTCAACCGTCTGGGCTGTAAGGAGAGAGATGCAATATGAATACATCTTTCAATACTCAGAAATAATCATCACAAAAAAGATCTTCCATTACTTACTCAAGATAGTCTGTAACAATTTTTTCAAGCACTTTATATATGAATTTGCAAGTTTTATACATGCAAAATTAGGCATGTATAATAATCAACTTCTAGGTTTCATTTTCCACACAAACGTCTAAATAAAGAATTCGATCTCCAGCATATAATTCAGTACTCTAGCTATCGGGTGTGTCTTGTATACATACACCTCTGATCTCAATCTTTATCTATGTGCCATACTCAAACTCGTCCTATAAGCACAAAGTGTTTAAATTATTAGTTAGTGCTCTATGCTTTTGCTATAGTACATAAGATGTATATTGTTAGCTTTGTGTCCTTACTCATTAAAACACACCAGCTATACAATGGTTTGCAGAAGTTTTATAATACAATGAGAGGGGCTGGTAGACATATCAAGAAGTCATTTGAAAATTTACAAACCACTGGAGTTGGAGGTAAATGCCAACTTCTCTGTTATGAACCTGTCCAGTCGCCCAATTTTCTGTTCGATTCTGGCCAGGTTTGCCATCGTTGATTTCTGAAACTCTTCTAATTTTTTAATCACTTCTTCCCGGAAGCCTCTTGAAGCTGCAGCAGCAGCTGCTGTCATGCATCGTGGTCTCTCCTCCCACATTTTCATGCGACGAGTTGGTTGCCCCACATAGTCCTCATCATCGCTTTCCTTATCCTCGATCTCTGCATCTGGTATATTGAAAGATTCTTTTAACATATAAAGCAATCATCTTTCAGGGTAACACTATTGTGCTCAGACATATGAGGTAGCACGTGTCAAGGCAAAAGCCTGAATTGCCCTCTCAGTTGACATAATACATAAAAATAGGTTGTACAGGAATAAAGAGAAAGGTTATACACGATACACATTCTGCTGCAATTGAGTACATTATAAGAACCCTGTAAATGGGTGATAATAGTAAAACACAGTTGTCTTTCAACAAGTACAATTCCGAAAGCTCTATTCTGAGGCCCCTATTTCAAATTATCTGTAATCGTTGGTGAATCATTGATGAATGTATCTTCCGGTATGACCTGGATGGTGCCATTACTCGGCTTAAATTTCACAGTTCACTAATGACACAGCAGCAATTGATTAGATGTAAGTCTATGATATTTACCTTTAGGAACATTCCGTTTCCTACTGCGGTGGCCGTCTGCACTTGTGGAGGCAAGTGGTTCAGTGTTAAAGACCTGACTGGGTTCAACACCACTTATGCCTGAAAGGTGTATGGTATGGCATCACAAATATACCATCATAATGTATCAAGTCAGTTAGTTTTCAGTTAGTTTAAGGATACTTAAAGTATACATTTGATTTTATCCATGTACTCCGTACTCATCCATTACTCTCTTAACAGTCAGCTCTATTTCAAAGTAAATTAAATTGACAAAATAACTGAATGTATTTTTTTTTCTTGAAATATTTTTTTCTTGTCCTATATTGTTAATATCCTTTTGGTGAAGTTATTAGTTTAAATGAAAACATGAACATCAGGCATTGGAACTTTTTTTCCTCAGTGGCTAGATACAAGAAACTTAGCGGAAAATAACATTTCCCACTAGGCGTGATATACTTGGGCATATATTATCAACCTCTAGAAAGGTAATAGAGGGAATCCACCAGGGCCAGGAAGGATCATGAAGGCTCATAGCATAAGATGGTGGATTCTGGATTTATTCCACCCTTTCAAAAAATAAAAGTATGGAAATTATCATGAAAAAACATGAATATTCAAGAAATATGTTATCTAAGTGATTCTAAGTATTCTTTCAAAACTTAGTTGGAACGATTAACCCAAAATGGAAGTAGGACGAGGACTTGGGAGTTTGTTGTAGGTTAACTTGTTTATTGGGGGTCTGAAGTTTCGGGCGACATTTGCCCTTTATTAAGGAGGTTAAATTCTTTCAAAACCCCTCTTGCACAAAGAGTAGTCCCTTCCATTGACAGTTGGCTAGTTCTTGAGTCAGGTCAGAGTCAGATTTACTTACTTTTATTCTGAATGAATAAATAATGAGGTATTCAAAAGGATAATAAGCTTAATAACCTGCAGTGTACAATGTTGAAGGTATAAGGACAACACATCGAGGGTGGAATAAAATAAATTTATTAACATCATACTATGTACTTACCATCCACACTTGCAACCCCCAAGTAATCAAGGGCCAGCCATTCAATCTCTGAGAGCTCATCCCTGATCCGTTCCCTCCCCCCTCCTGCACCGGACACCCCATATACGTCTAGCAGATCTGAATACTGAGAGAGAAAATTATTATATCATTGTGTTGTAAACATGCTAGACGGATGAGCACAGTGTACGACATAACCCATGAACTGACAGACTGGGTCTATGAAAAATATTAGTCATTTATTTATTTCATTTCATTGGCTTTTGTCATGTCAAACTAACTGAACTCTCAAAATGTCATGGCCCAACTGTCTAGGCAACCAACCCACTATGTCGCACACTGTGAGCAAGGGGATTCCACTGACAGTATACTGTAGGACATCTAATAACTATTTGTATATATATGGACGAAGCAAGCTGTGTGAACCTTTCTCTTCCAAACTGCTACCATGTAATGAAGATTCGATTGTGATGGTCCTATTTCATCACGATCTACCTATTACGTCATAGGTGGTGCCAAGATACAACTGAGATGTCACAATTGTTTTGATTATTTATTCTTAAATCCATATTATTGATGGTTATGGTAAATAATATCCCTCAATGCCAATTTAATTAACCATTTGATCCTTTATACAAATAAATTATCTATAAGTACCATGATCCACTAGGGCCGGGGGGGGGGGGGGGGGGGGCTCTCCCTATAGGGAAGAGCCTGTGGGCACAACATGGTTTCGCTCTTGGGGGAGCTCATCAGGCAGTCCTCAGGTGTCAACTAGGTTGGCACAGGTGGAGTTTGTCACAAACCAGGTGTGTGTGTGTGTGTGGGGGGGGGGGGGGGGGGGTTGTGTGACAGTATTCTGTTTTGTACAGAAAGTAATGATAATCTTACTACTAATAATGATAATAATAGTTATTATTATTATAACTCTACATCAACTGAGGTTGATTATTGAGTTTATCCAGTATTGTGTATATATGATATCCATCCTATGGAGCTGGACGAATTATGTTGAATGAAGGGCATGTATTCGGTGGGGGTATGTGGGCACAATGCCAGGTAGACGACGATGAGGATAACATTTTTTTTGTTTTTTGTTTATATTTAGTTTCATATTTTAATTTTTTAATTATACCCTATATGATGACCTTAGAAATGCATGGCTATATTTATCACTGTCCTGAAATTTCAGTTGAGTTCGTTCACTTACTTTTGTCTTTGTTTCACTGGTGAAACATCTCACTTTGTCGTCGCACTGCTTAGCATCCCTATTGTTGGGATATGAGGCATTGATGACATCTGAAAGGTTAAATGCACAGATTATGCACAGATAGATAATAAAGATAGATAAAAAAATAAAAAAAAGATGTTTTATGTATAATGGGATTATGTATAAAAAAAACGATACAGTCATGCACTATGTTAATTACAAAATTGTTTGCCACATTATAACAAAATGTTAATTTAAATGCTAAAAGTATAGCATACCAGCGACCTCCTGCCATGCATTCCGGCGATCATTGACACCGTCGCTGTGGAACTTGTGTTTCCCATTCAATGCTTCTTTCCTTTCCATGACGGCATGCATTAACAAATTGATTTCCTCTTTCTCCCATTTCTTTGCACGCCTCTATTTAGAAGTGGGGAAATAGATAATACTTGCTCAGAATCATATCAGTTGCTTATAATATTGCACTCATCATAGACATGTTTTGTTGTTAATTCATGAGGAAAATATATATACTTTCCTTTCATTTATAACATGCAGTTTGCAAAATTAAAGGTGATGGAAAGTAAGAGAAACAGACAGAAAGAGACATGACAATAGTGCTTTTGTATTGTATTTTGTAATTTTAATGCATGTTTAAAGAATGATGGTTCCTTATTTGATTAACAGAGGATTGATTCAATAAGCAGTAGTTCAATCTATCTACATATAATATCATATGCATCCTGAGCTTTTAGTAAATGGTATTCACATATTGTCATTTTAGTAATGAATTTATGATTTCTTTGGGGGGAATGGGGGTGCGGGTTAACTTTTCTATATATTCTAAAAAATAACTAATTTTATTTTATAAGGGGATGGTGTACAGAATATTCTACTATTATAAAACATTCTACATGCATGGTACTTATGACTGCTAACCATTTGGTATGCATCAAAGTATGATTTTGGTTGTTTAACAAAAGCCAAAGAGCTTTGCGCTTATTTTAAAAGAAATATGCTTATGATTTTAAGATTTATATATAATAAATGATGTAGTCAAATACCAATATTTTGGATCAAAATTGACAAATTGATAATGTAATCAAACCCAAATATCTAAGATTTATAAATTCATGTTTGATTTCACTGTTTACTTATGTCGACTGCAATTATGGATTCAACAGGTAGGGCACACCCACAATACATATTTCCATAGGTGGAACCACTGATCAATCTGTTCCTTTTCACCAGAAGTGTGCATCATTATTGCGCCGATCAGGGAGGGAATTGAACCACTCATGCCTATGGATGTGGGGCCTACAATGTTGAATTAGAATTTCACAGTACTACAGGTGAAAATAATATGGTACCTACCCAACGGTGCAAGTACAGTAGGCCCCTATATAATGGCTCTGCATCAGACCGGCAACATTGAGTGTATCTATAGGTTATACCTACCAGCTGGGAATTTCACACATAGGAAGAAATGTGTCAGGGGAAGGCATATGCCACAGGAAAATTACTTTCCTTAGCTTAGACAACAGAAAACTCAGAAACGATAGTAAAAAGAAGTTATAACAGAGGTGACAGCTTAATTCTACAATCTCTGTTTTAATAGTTCTTCTAGCCACCCCAATAAATGGTCACAAAGTAGCCAGGCAATTGAGGAAAGCAGGTGAGTATTTTTCCTCGGGTCCCGACTACTAACATAAACCCTGACAAAATTGTTTATTTCTTCAGCAACCTTACAGTAACAGCCTGCAAATGGCCTCAGTTTTCACGACTAAACATTTAAAAGTACAACAAATTTCAGCGAGAAGGGTAATAGGGGTCTGACACAGAAATACATTGTATTACTCCCTTAAATTCTCGTAATAATAAACGCACATTGACAACCAATAATTCAACAGATAGAACAATAATTAAGGTTAGATTAAACTTCTAGTAGGCCTAGAAAGCTGGAAAAACTTTTATTTAATAGCAAAGTGCCTGTTCTTCGAGGGCACATTAAATGCATAGGCCTACAAGTGAGTGAAACTAGGACTAGTAGAGGCTGTGATCGAGCAGCAAATCGACCACAGCAATTCAATATCTTTATATGATTCAATTCCTCAAAATCTATGGGAGATGTAAAATAAAGTGTTCCTCTTACTAGGCTAGTGTTAGCTTAGATGACGGGGAAACACAAGCTTTGATATCTTACAGCCAAAACTGAACAGAGAAGGGCCCAAGTTGGTTCGTTTTGATTTTGCGAAGCCCCCATGTTATGTTAGCAGACTGACAAGTGGCGGACTGGCTACAGATCACTGCAGAAGTCCCGATTGTTTCTCCGAAATTTTGCTGATAATTAACGCAGAATCATGGTAACAAATTCATGGTAATATCAATTTGAATATAAACTATAATGTATTGATTTCCAGGCTAAATGTGTCGCCAAAGCCTGCTATTGAAAAGTCAAGAAATACAATGTTTATTGTTCGAAATTTGCGCTGACAGTATAGTGTCTAGTGTCACTACGTGACAGGGGCTCCAGACCTATAGACAGCTCTAGCTATGACAGCACCACGAGAGCAGACCAACGTTGTTTACATCGTTGAATTCATTGCTTTAAAACTATTTCCAAAGCATTAGTCTCCACAAATGACCTGAGTTTTGTCCCAATAAATCGCTTTACAGGTCACAAAATGTCCACCGGTACCATGATTTTGACTGCTGGCCTTGCCAAACCCCGACTTAAAAGCTTGGTACAAACAACAAACCTTACAAGTTACACTTCCAGAATCCAGTTATGAAGCAGAGGCAGACGACACACAATAGAAAGGAGAAACCAGGCTTTCCATCATTTCATAACAAATTCATGACAGTCCACAATACAGTAATGTTCTACAACGTCTATTGGCATACATGAATACAACTTACCCGAACAAGATGTTTATGACGATCCATGACCAGCTGAACTGCTTTGTTTTGATTTTAATCCTACGAATCCTTTGAATTACTCCTATGACGAGATTTGGCGTCTGCTAATTTGGTGCTCCAGATCCGGGTCAAAGGTGACCACATCCGGGTCAAAGGTGACGGTCCCCCCGCAAATATTCTCCTCTGCTATGTGTATTACCAGCTGTCGTAACGAATACGACTGGATAACGATACGAGGCAGAAGGCGAGCGAGTGGCATATGTGCAACACTTTGAACAATGGCAACGATAAAACTCTCCGTCGTAATTTTAATCGTTATTAACGAGTCAGATTACGATTATTTCCAGCAACGGTACCCAGAAACTCTTCCATAAAGGCATGTTAGAGTGGTTCGTTTTTTGTTATGAACTGAGATCTAAGATCTCAATCATCTTATATCAGAATAAACTCACGACAGTAGACAGGGAAGAGGATGGAAAGTGGAGAAAAATATTCTCGGATCTGACAGATCTAATAGATCAGAATAAATAACCTTTCGACACCCTACCCACCTCAAATCGGTAAACAAATGAGTAGGTAATACATAAGGATAGTTGTGTTGTGATATATATATGAGCAAATTGTGCAACTGTTGTACTCTAGTGTTGATGTCATAAGAATGAAAATAGAGAAAAATATAAAATTATTGAGCAAACATGATGCAGAAGAGGGACATATGTAGTTCTCGGTGTATAGCTGTCCCGGAAGAAGATGACATTGTTGACAGATTGAATAAAAGAAGTTGTCGTAAAAACAAAAAAAAAACAATAATCCGTTGATTAGTGTGTAATCGTCCACCTCCTCTAGGCCCAACTGATACTCAGCCATCTGTTGCTGCTCTGTTCTGACTTGTTCTCGCTCAAGCTGATCAAACTCCCAGGGGATTTCCTCTGTTTCCTCGAGGGCACCTACTTCAAAATTACTGAGAGCGTTCCCCTCCCCCTGGTCATAAGTTTCATGAGTCTTTATGCGAGATAACATATCAGCCCGTACATTGTTCTTACCTTGTCTATATTCGATAGGGGCACCATATTCTGCTATTAAAACAGCCCAACGCTGAATTTTTGTATTTTTAACCTCACCAAGAAAGAGCGATTTGAGGGGTTTATGGTCAGTATAGATGGTAAAATCACTGCCATATAGATAGGGTCTAAGTTTAGTTAGAGCATAAATAATGGCAAAAGCCTCCTTTTCTATAGTCGCCCATTTGAGTTGGGGACCTGAGAGTTGTTTTGAAATATACTGAACTGGTCTTTCCACTCCATTCTCATCAGACTGGACGAGTATGGATCCCACTGCGTATTGACAGGCATCTGTATAGAGCTTATAAGCTTTTCCAGGTTGTGAATGAGCCATGATTTGGTCTGAAGTAAGAACGTCTTTTAATGTTTCGAACGCTTCTTGTTGTTCAGGACCCCATTTAAATCTAGCATGTTTCTTTGTTAACGCCACCAAAGGTGTTACAATTCTTGCATAGTCAGGAATACACTGACGATAATATCCACAACAGCCTAGAAAAGATCTAATGGCGGACACACTGTCAGGCAGGAGCATTTCTCGAATGGCTTTGACTTTGTCCGGATGTGAATTTATCCCAGGGAGAAGCGAACGTTCACGCACAGCGGATAAACGTTTGTTGATCAGTTGTTTGGCGTTCTGTGCGTTTGCAACTGTTCATGTAACGTTTCCATCGTTCATCTACCGTTTGCATTGTTAAAGCGAGAAGTGAACGTTCACGCACAATTAATAAACGTTCATTGAACAGTTGTTTGGCGTTTTGATTATTTGTAAATGAAACATGAGTCTAAGTGGGGAATCCACCATGACATAGCCGTTGGAGTACCATGCAGACTCAGCTAGACGCATTTATATTTTAGGTAAGATCTTGGCATTGCATTGATTTCATATTCATCCAACTGTGCAGCAAGGAGTATAAATAGTTTGTGTATAACTGGGATCAACTTCAGTATATGTGTTATGTGTGAATGGAACAGAATTCTCCATCGTAGCATTCAAACTGCAAGGACACATGCAACTGAATGCAAAATGGCGGCAGATTCAAAATCTGCAGTGGAAGAGGGTAGCGTCGCCGCCGTCGCCGCAACGTTGCCGAATTTTCCAAAGCTTCCAGAAGACGAACCGCTAATGTCAGAAACGTCTATTATATATCAAACGAACCGGAAATATGTCAGCATTGTGGAGGAGTAAGATCATCAAAATCTGTTAAGATCCCGCAATGCAGCAATCAATAATATAAGACTATGTTTATCCACAGCCAGTCAGTGAGTAAATTAATGATTCGCCCAGCCTGCCGTCCTCCCGTTTGCCTTATAGATATATATATGAAAGATATATTATATATATATTATAGATATATATGATATATAAATATATCACAATGGGGTATAACAACATTTAAAAAGAACTGTTTGTATAACGTTTATTGCTCGTTTGCACACCTCCTGATCGTTTGCAAACGTTTGTACAATGTTTGCATACAAACGATGATTGTCCTCACTCAATGTTCATGCACTGTGTGTTCACTGTTTGGGTACCGTTTGCAAACAGTTATATCCAAACGTTACACAAACGTTCAAAGAACGTTACATTTCTCCCTGGGATCCCTTGTTTAGACACCTGAAAGCCCAGAAGATCAACCTTGTCTTGAAAAAATTTACATTTACTCTTTATGATGGTAATACCATGTTCGGATAAAGTGTCAAAAATGATTTTGAGATGTTTTCGGTCTGAAAGAGCCTCCTTTCTTGGGTACAGCACCCACAGCATGAATGCAGGTAGGGAATTCGTTCGCTGAAATAAATTTCCCTTCCCTGATTTCTTGGGACATAAGACTATCAACAAAATTAAAGGCGTCGGCCTCCATAACGCTGTTGTAGTTATGCATGTTATAAGAAGCTATATGTTATATGTCAGCATCACGATCAACGATTGGGAATCCGTGCATAATGCCATGATGAAGATAATTTCGAAAGGAAAAGTTGGGTTCCAGGCATAGTTCATTCTCCCAACCACGAAGCTTCATCTGAGAAGGGCAACCTCCGATGAAATGACGATCCGCGATGCGATCAGCTAAACCCCACCGCTGGTGGGAAACACAGTCTAGCCGACCGACCTCAGGGTTGCAAAAAACAGGAAAATCAGGTAATGGAAACAGATACGGCTTCAATTTTTCCACAGAAGATGTGTCGATTGGGTAGGGATCATCTCTGATAAATGCCGGCATAACTGAATCCACAAGATCCAAGCAGTGGGACGAGAAGTCATTGTCACAAACAGGAGAAGAGATGTTTACAGTCAACTGGTGGCCATCTTGGTTTGACATCTCGTCTGAAGTCTCGTTTCACGAGGCGTCGGTTTTTCCATCTTTGTGATCCTTGAAGCGGCAATTCTTGACCGAATGACGATATTTGCAATTACTGCAAATATGTAACCTAGTGCACTTGCCAAAACAACCAGATGAATTGAATTTATAACATATATCTGATGGCCAGTCGTTGGGCATAGGAGCGGAAGTGGCCGAAGACTCATCCCGAGCAGGCCGGAAGCGGCCGGAAGAACCACGTCGGTTTGTTGACCTGCCGCTGTCAGATTTATCAGAATTCTTGTTCTCATCTTGCTCCTTGCGGTTATAAAACCCACTGAGGTATATACCTGCGCCAAACTGATCTGGGGGACCGAAGGTGTCAGTGCCAGCGATAAAATTATCAACCACATGTCTATCGTACAATATACAACCGGCAGTGGAAAAATTCGAATCGACAACATGGCGACCCACATATAGCATATGTTTCAAATAGCCCTCGGCGATATCAACATCTTCAGAAAGAAAATTATTATACACCTTCAACATTCCAAACTGAAGCTCAGTACCAGACATTTTATTGTGATCCATTTGCTTAATGGTCTGGTGATATGACATGACTTGACACTGATATTCAGGCCTATACTCGATACCTTTTTTGGATGGAGCTCCCTGATTAACTGATAGAGAAAGCTGCTCGATGCACCCCGACAAGCCAACGATGTCCCCGGCAGACGGTGGTTGTACTGGGCCGCCATTAGAGCCAGAAGAGCCCGATGATCCTGAGTCATTCTTCGGAGGATCTTTCGGGGGAGATTTACCACCTTCCAAGGCATTAAGACGATCCATAATAGCAGATAACACGGTTTCTGTTGCAGGAGGTTTCTCCTTCTTTAAAGCCTCACCACCGATTTTCTCAAGATATTCCAGATACTTTGGGTCGGACTTATCCGTGCACCCAGCCGCAGCAAGGAGAGACATGGTAGAAGAATCAGAGGTAAGTTTAGATACAATAATATCACAATCACCCGTATACTTGCATCTCGAACCGTGAGGACCGTAGTGAAGAAAAGTGCAACTAGAACATTTACCTAGTTTAGGCATTGAAAAAGCGAAAATTTGCTATCATATTGTCCGGAGACGTTATGCACGTCTGCAGCGCCAGAGCAATATGAAGGAACTGTTGTTTGCCGTCGCCTGGGTGATTACCCAAGGTCAGGTGTTTCCCCTTCCGGTGATCGATATATCCCTATAGGCCTTCGTCATATAGGTAGACGTATATTTGGAAGGGGGTGGGCATCTTTCTTGGTCACAGAATTTAATTTTCTAAAATCTGAACAGAACCTGGTTTCCCCATCTTTCTTAGGTACTAAAGTTATGGGACTAGCCCATGGTGACGAGCTTGGTTCAATCACACCTAACTCAAGCATTTCGTCAATCTCCTTATCTACTATCAGCTTTTTGTTTAAGGGAAGGCGATAAGGTCTCTGATTAATAGGGCGGGCATTCCCCGTGTCAATCTCCATGTATACATCTTTTACTATGCCTAATTTACCATTTTTGCCAAAAACTTCTGGGTATCTTTCCTCCCAGATTTCTTCCTCTGTTTTGAGGGAAGCAAATTCAGAATCCATTTCTTCTTCTACCGCTTGACTTTTATATTCTCTACCTCCTAGACGTATGATTCTTTTTCTGTGCCAGATTACTGAATCCAAAATGTCCAGAGCATCGTCCCCTAGTAGGAGATCGTGTTGGAGGTTTTTAACAACGTATACAGGAAGATGACTACCCCCAGCCTTAATTATCGCCCTGCCTTCTGACTGCAAAGCGTGACCACTCAGTGACCGTAATTGTTCACCTTGTTCCAAAATCATCGAACGTTTGCATAATCACGGTGACAGGCATAGGCCACTTTAATTTTCATTTAAGCAGCACAGGCTAAGTTTTTGAGATTAGTGTTCCCAACTTTCAGTAATAATGGGTCAAGGTGTTTAGTTTAATATATCAACAGGATTAGAATATAAATCTGTTCTGAAATTTGACCTCCAGAAACCCCAAAAGCGAACAGTTCATTAGAATCAACCATATATAACATGCAACGATTCTATTATCTCCCTTAGGAAACAATAAGAAAAAAGTATGGCGATCGTATAGAGAGAGGTATTCAGCCTTGGCCGCGGCCTTGGCTGCTTCCTCGTCGCCAAGAGTCATCGTCTGACTCTTAACATCGGGGATCCTTTTGGGAACCTCCCTACTCGGCCCTAGGCTCACGGCACCAATGTAGTGAACCGCAGATTCGTGGGCACGAGTTTACGAAATTCCGGAAAGAATCACGAATACGAGGAGATTCGTTTGAACCTGGTTTATTTCCCAAAGGTATACAGTTACAAAGGTATTGTCACTGAAGCAAGGGTGCTTAATTTGAACAACAGAAGTATCTCGGTCCGCGGCGCGGCTCGAGTCCATAGTGTTAAGCGAAGCCTGGACCCCCTTGCGGAGGTAGTAGTATCCTCCGCCTACCGTCCGTCAGAGGGTGTCTGCAGTGTCGTCTGCACGGTGGTGAATGTCGCCCCCTGACGGAACTGGCCGGAACTGGTGGTAGTCGTCTCCGGCACTGGTAGAAGTGCCCCCGCTGTCGTAGCCTGGTTGGTGCTCGGCGATAGTCGACAGCCTCGCTGTATTCCGTGTGGCAGACCCACTACACATACATAACAATAAACATGTACATTGATTTCAAAAAAGCATTTGATACGGTGAATCACCAGATACTACTAACAAAAATCCAAAAGAATTTTAATAGCCCAGACCTATACAAATTACTTAACAATTACCTAGAAAATCGCTACCAAAAAACCACCAGCAATAATGCCATATCAGAAGCAAAGAAAATCACCTGTGGCATACCCCAAGAGACAACAATAGGCCCAATAGCTCGGTGCAAATGTATGCTGATGACACCATAATATTCACAGAAACACTGAGTAATATGAAATCAGAAACTCTCCAAGAAGATCTAAAACACCTGGAGAACTGGTGCAAGATAAATAAAATAACAATCAATACAAAGAAATCAATTAGTATGATTATATAATGCAAAAGAGGCAAAAACTCCAATAATAGAATAAGCAAATAAACCATACAAAATGAGGAGCTAGAATCAGTTACAACATAAATATCTAGGGATCCATATATATCCAAAAACAAATTCAGCAAGCAGCACTATCAGCAAATCTAAGAACCAATCAACTTAGAAAAATTTGAAATTCACTAACAACTAAAATATCCGCATTAGCACGGACTTGTAACGAGACCTCAGAAATAGAAATATTAGTCCTGGACATACAACTCTGATACAGTCAGATTACTCTTACAGTGTGCTTTGTGATGGCATGTAAATCATTTCTCTGGGTTCTTTCATTCTCAAGTTATGCTCCCACCAGTGTCTCTGATCATGGTCTTTTTCACCGGAACGCCCACTCCTTTTCGGCAGACTCACATAAATACCTTAATTAATTTCAATCACTTACAATAAGAGTAGAAACAAGTTTTAAAAAGCTACTTGTACTGCTTTTTAAGATCTGTTCGAACAACATGGAGCTAAAAGACATTATTGAAAGCTATCTGGAAACAAATAGAGGCCAAGACTCCTGCCTAGACAATTACTATTTTTAATCATTTAAAACCAAACCATATGTCACCAGGTTGCTAGTAGTATGCATTAAGTAGTTGAGCGCTCATACATATAGTGAGTTTGGAGGTGAGCAGAGTTCATCAATTATATAATAATTTATTACAATATTCATATCTTATCATCCACATATGGATTATACTCGTTTGATTGGTTAGAGTCATAACAATAGAAGGGAGGAGGGAGTGTGAAAGGCTATAGAGTGGGAGGGGAGTTGGTATTGAGCAGATAGGAGTGATAATGTTTCAATGAGAAAGAATGATGTTTCTTCTTCAAGTGCTAATGAAGGAATGATTTGATTGGGTTAGACAAGGAAGGGAGGAGGGAGGGGGCGGTGCAATGTGGTTGGGTGTAAAGAAAGTGGGGAGGGGGAGGGAGGGAGGGAGGGGGTTGGGGGGTGGGGGTGATCAGGATGAGAAGGAATGATACTCCTCTCCCTTCGAGTGCTTATGAATAAATGATTAACCTCATCCAGAAACTCAATAACCACGTGATAGATCTTTATCTAAAGGGTCATGTGATTATTGACAGCTGCTTATGATAAGATTTTATATAAGTAATGACACATGACATGACCTCATGTACTCTTAACAATGAAAGGTCATCTAGGGTTATCTGTATTATGAAACATTTAGGTATAAAAGGATGATGTTTTGTTTAGAGGATATCACAACATCATAATGTCTTCGAGACTGACGGATGAGCAAATTATACTCTACATTGATTTTTTCAATGATGCTGAATCATTATTTTCATGGGCTCAACAGAATTGTATTTTAGACAATTCTTTTATCACTGAGAGGATTCAACATCTTAAGAAGAAGGTGAGGAACTCATTTATTGCTATATTTTTGTAGTTTTTGAGAATTCCATTGGAAGGAATTTTTTGAAATGATTTGTTTATATTGATTAACATGTTTTATAGAAAACGGCAGAGACACTAGCCCATCATCATCAGATGATACAGCAAATGTTGTATGTTTCGGATGTGGAAAAGTATATGTCTGAGAATAATATTCAAGAAGATGATGTAATTTCTGTAAAAAAGGCAGAACTTGAGGTACAGTAGTCTTTATTTATATTCAGGTTTTCCGCAGTTATATTTTTCAGAAAACTATTCATTACAATAACACAATTCTCATGCAAACTTTCTTTTCTACAGTTCTTCTCTAATTTAATAATATACTAATTACATACAAACACATAGCTATATTTCATATTCACTCTCTAATTTAGATTAGCATTTTGGAGGAATTCTTCGGGAACTCTCATCAGGAAATGGATTCATCATCCCAATCTCATCAAGATATATCAAATCCGGATAATTATCCCGATCCATCTCTTCCAAGCACATCCTTTGCAGAGAATGATATTCCTCCCTCAGACTTTAATCTGGTACCTGAAAATAATCAGCAATCTTCTATTTCACCTATGTATTATCAATTTGGTGAAGGTGTTGGACAATTTTCAGGAGGTGGAAAAACTGTTAAAAGAAAGATTAAGGGACGACAGGGAAAGAAGTCATCAGATCCACATCCCTTTTCATGCCCGCATTGTTTAAAAGGTTTTACGTATGAACGAAATTTTGCTAAACATGTTGATATGTGCTTACAAAGGGTGAGTTGTGAACATTGCCAAAAAACATTTAAATCATTGCATGAGAAAAACAAGCATCAAATCAATTGTCCAACAGTTACATGTAAGGTTTGTGGGCATGTTAGCGATTCAAAAACAGATCATGAACAACATATCACGCTTCACAATCATAAAACATATTTATGTAGAAAATGTGATGAAAGGTTTACTTCAAAAAAGAGTCTTTCTATTCACCAAGGTATAATGCACGGGACAGGTGATATGACATCAAATTTCCCCTGGGGGGAAAATGATCCTTGGGATAATGACGATGGTACTCAGGATAAGGAACTCAAACTATCGATAATTTCAAACAAAGCTCACATTCTTGCAAGTCATAAGGTAGGGGACATTGTTTCTGTTTTTAATTTTCCTACAAACAATTTAGAAAATGGAATGAGCGAAGTTAACGATCATTTAAAACAAGTATTTGCAGTTCAGGATAATGCATTTAGAGTGAATATTGCTTTTGGTCTGATCGTTCAAAATGTTGAGTCCTCTGAATATAGATATTTTATTCCATATAAAAACAGCACAATCTTTGATCTTCCGATAAGAATAAATGGACATAAAGATTTGGAAAGGATGAAAGAAAGAATGGGGGGGATAAATGTGGATGAATACTTTATTGTTAATAGACCTAACACAAAGTGGGTTGGAGTGATGATTACAAATGTCACATACTTTGTAACAAAGTCAAATTATATCCTAGGTAAGGGATTTCTACCTGATTTTATTAAGGCTAAAAAGTCAATAACAGGAATGGATAGTGATAGAAGCATGAGAGCTCCTATTACAGATAATTTATGTGCATTTAGATGTTTAGCAGCATTTAATAAGTGCGAAAAGATGTACTCATCCGCAACACTTTTTTATCATAAGTATAGAGAGCATATTCAAAATGTTTTAGGAATAAGAATAACAACTAATCCTAAACTTTTTCAAGGACTTTCAATGGAGGACATGGGTGAATTTGAACGTTGTTTTGAAATTTCTATATATATTTACGAGCTTAAATCTGATGACACAGTCACGCTACGATATAAACCCTCAACAAATTATCCGAAAACAATGTATCTTAACATGTATGAAAATCATCTATCTTTTATTAATAATTTTCAAGCATATGCTAAAAAGTTTTCATGCCCCTCCTGTGTTCGAATATTTGATAGGATTTCAAATTATAAATCGCATCTTTTAAGATGCGGAAGGCGAACAGTATATTCATTTAAGGGAGGGTATTATTCATCTGCACGTTCAATATTTGATGACCTTGAAAATAACGGGATTAATGTTCCGAAAGAGATGAGATATTTTCAATACTTTGCAGTTTTTGATATTGAGTCACTTTTGGAAAAAGTGGAACCAGGAAATGCTGAAAAGTTGAAATGGACACAAAAGCATTCTGCAATATCTGTCTCAGTATGTTCCAATGTCCCGGAATTTACAAAGCCAATGTGTTTCATTGATCCGGATTTAAAATCATTAACAGCAAAAATGCTTAAATATTTGCATCAAATTCAGGAGGCTTCAAAGAGAATACAGCTAGAAAAGTTTGAGCAGTATATACAAGAATTAGAGAAAGTTCAGGATGAGTCTTTAGAGGAACAAATGAATAAACAATGGTTTCCCTCATCTAATGATGATATGAGTAATTCTACCAATTGGTCGACATATGACTATAAAATAGATCTTTGCGTTTTAAACGAGAAATCTTGGTCTGGAGGTATTTTAATCAATTCTATCAGTTTCCCAGATGGAAAATACATCAGGAATACCCCACTTTTACATATCTCGCTTTAATATTTTAAATTCTAGAGGTAAAAAACACTGTTTCATTGCCTAAATATTTAAGAAAATCTTACTAATTATGAGAAAAAGTGCATAAAGATAAAAAAATGATCTCAAATGAGTGTTACATATTTATTTAAATTTCACATCATAACCCTGGCTACCGAATAATTTGAAAAAAATATATTTCAAATAATCCATTGGTTGATTTTCAATGCAAAAATGTCTGGGGAAGTCTGTATATGTCACCATAACGTGCCTATTTAAACCTAGAATAAAAATTAATATAAACACCAAGATGGGTCAAGTGAATATTTTTTAGATAGTTTTCAATGTATTCTCTCGTGTAAAAATGAATGTATCTGAATATTTTAGTTTTCTTCGCAATTAGAGCATATAATATATATTTGGGAAGTGTATATGTCACCATAACGTGTCGGACATTTTATTTGATAAAAAATAAAATATTTAGAGTTGAAAAAATTAAAGTATTGCTGAAGGTAAGTCATCATATAGCTCAAACATAAACAGTCCCATTAGCCCCCTGCTTTGCATTATTGCACCTCTAGAGTGCTAAAACATGATGTCACCGTAACGTGCCGGCACGTTACGGTGACATAAAGTATGTGACATTAAAATGATGTGACATTATTCATGTACATGTATTGTGTAGACATACCGAGAATATTTTCCCTGATAATTGTGCCTCTAAATACTTAAACAGAATGTATATTTACCTTCATAAACAAACAATACAAGTATTCAAGTCATCTCAACAGGAAAACGAGGGGAAGAATGTTCTATACTTTTGTTAATTCTAAATATAATGGATTATATATGTGTATATGAACAGAGGATCAACCATTGCGGCTGCCATTACCATGCATGCCCATTACCATTATTATTTCGTTATTTGGCTATAACTTTTCTTCTAATTGGAGTATTTTCACAAACTAAAAAGCATTATGATTCTTATGTCGAGACCTATGAAGTACACAATAATTAAAACAATTTTGTGCATATTTCTTTTTATTTATTTCTAATTTATGTATAAATATGTACACTTCTTCTGTGCCCTTATCAGCTAGTTCCCGTCACAGATTCCATGAAGCTGCCCTGACTACAATATTCATTATTAACTTTCCCAATTTCGCTTATATTATCAGCATTATGTGTAGTTTATGTACGAAAAATAATAAATCAATAGAAGCAATTTAAAAAAATTAAGAATTTTCAGCCAAATGTCGACCAATTGGTGGAATTGCTCATATGCTTAATGGAGAGGAACATGAAGAAGAAGAGGGATGGGAGGAAGAGGAAACAGAAGAAGAAGATAATGTGGATGATAACAGAAGTAATAGCATTTCTGGGAGTAATGGTGAAAATAATAATAAGAAAATGAAAAAAGGAGGGGGAGGTCCTCATTATAGAATGAGAAAATATTTGGAATTAATTCATTCAAAGTTTATGCAGTATATTGAGGAAATTCCTGTTTTAGGTTTTAACTCTGCAAGGTATGATATAAATGTTCTTAAAACAGAATTGCTAAGACACATGTTTAAGAATGTTTCATTGTCAGGTGAAGGAGGATTTGTTATCAAAAAAGCTAATTCGTATATGGTTATTTCTAATGGAAATATGAGATTTTTAGACATTTGTCAATATCTCGCCCCTGGAGTTTCATATGCGAAGTTCCTATCTGCATATAACGTCTCACAGTCAAAAAGTTTTTTCTGTTACGATTATTTAGATTCACCTGATCGATTGAAAGAAACATCCCTCCCTTCTCACGAATCATTTTATTCATCTTTAAAACAGAAAAACATATCATTTGCAGAGTATGAATCCCTCAAGCAGATATGGAAAGACGAAAAAATGGAAACTTTATCGGACCTGTTAGAATATTATAATAATCTTGATGTGGCTCCATTTGTGGAAGGTGTTATCAATCTTCAAAAGTTTTATTTTGAAAGAGGTATTGATTTATTTAAGGAGTCTTTTTCTGCCCCAGGAGTGGCTCGTAAGATGCTATTTAAAATGGCTGAAAATGATTCAACCTTTTTTCCCTTACTAGGAAATGATAATGAAGATTTATATCTCACATACAAAAAGAACTTAGTTGGGGGTCCTTCTATTGTTTTTTGCCGACATCAAAAGGTTGATGAAACTCCGGTTCGAGAGGGGGATAGTAAAATGTGTAAAAATGTAATAGGGTATGATGCAAATGCTTTATATCTATATTGTATAAGTCAAGAAATGCCGACTGGAATGTTTGTTCGAAGAGAATCACAAAAAAGCTTTCAGCCTGAAAGACATTCCCAGTACTTCATTGCCACAATATGGCTAGA
Source organism: Sthenelais limicola (assembly GCA_942159475.1). Classification (NCBI taxonomy): domain Eukaryota; kingdom Metazoa; phylum Annelida; class Polychaeta; order Phyllodocida; family Sigalionidae; genus Sthenelais; species Sthenelais limicola. The sequence continues at coordinate 84,380,721 of OW804095.1, forward strand.
ATGGATTGCATCATCTGAAAATCGTGATATATTTCATTTCGCGAAGAATGGAAAAGAAAAACGAATTGGACCTTACTTTTGTGACGGTTTTGACTCAAAAGAAAAACAGGTATTTGAGTTCTATGGATGTGCATTTCATGCATGTGCATGCACAGCTGGGAGAATTGATGAATCAGTAAGGAGTAATGTAATTAAGCGGAACAGATTTCGCGAAAAGTACATTGAAAGTAGAGGATATAAAGTTAGAATAGAGTGGGAATGTAAGTTTCGAGAGGAAATGTCAGAAAATGAGCATTTAAAGGAATTTTCAAAAAAGTTCTTTCCTGCATTTTATAGAAAACATAAGAATCGTGTTTCGTCGGAACAAATATTAGACGGGGTAAAAACTGGAGAGTTATTTGGCGCGGTTGAGGTTGATATAGAGGTTCCTGAAAAATGGAGAAAAGGATACGAGCAATCGTGTTCTCCGTATGACTTCTTCTCAGAAATGTGTCCGTTATTTTCGACTATTAATGTTGATATGGATGACATTGGGGATCATATGAAAGATCATATTATTAAATATAATCTTTCGACAAAGTCAAGAAAACTTCTTGTTAGCGGAATGAAGGCGACGAAGGTTTTGCTAGCAACACCATTATTAATGTGGTATTTAAAGCATGGAATGATAGTCACGAAAATATATCAAGTTGTTGAGTTCATTCCAAAACGTTGTTTTAAAAAGTTCGAAGAAGATGTAACAAACGCCCGTCGATGTGGGGATTTAGATGCTTCAAAGAAGGTTATAGCAGACACTATGAAACTCATTGGAAATTCCGCGTATGGCGGAGTTATAATGCAAAAGGAGAAACATCACTCTGTTTCATACTGCTCTAATAAAAGAAAGGCGTTGTTAAAGGTTAACTCACCTCAGTTTAAAAAGATGACTGAGTTAGGTGATGATTTTTATGAAATTGAATCAGTAAAAAAACGAATTGTGATGGATATGCCTCTCTATATTGGATTTACAATATTACAGTATGCGAAACTTAGAATGCTTGAATTCTATTATGATTGCATTGACACGTATATTGATCGTAATAACTTTTGCTATGTTACGATGGATACAGACAGCGCGTATCTTTCATTAGCATATCCTTCGCTCATTGAATGTATAAAGTCAGAAAAACGAGACGATTTTATATCTCAGATATATAACAGATGTAATGACGATCAAAAACCGAAGTGGTTTGTTCGCGAATGTTGTCCAAAACATAATGTTTTTGATAAAAGATTACCCGGAATAATGAAGGAGGAAGCAAGCGGAAAAGAAATTATTGCTTTAAGCAGTAAAACGTATTTTCTTAAGAATGATGAATGTCCAAAGTTCAGTTGTAAAGGTGTAAACAAATTTCGAGTACAAAATCCGGAAGAAATATATCAGAATGTGTTGACATCAGGGGACTCTGTTCAATGTAAAAATATAGGAATTCGTGTTCATGCTAATACTATGTTTACATACACATTATCAAAAATAGGATTTAACTATTTTTATTGTAAACGAGAAGTTTTGTCTGACGGAATTCGAACAAAGCCATTGGACATTACATTATCCCCCTGGAATTTAGTTGAAAGGGAAATATTTTCAACTGAGTGGGAACCACTATCTCCCATGTATAAGTCACGATTATTTTATGATGGAAAAGAATTTAATTCTTCTCATCAAATGTACAATTACAGATGTGCATTATTTCACAATCACCTAAAAGCTTGTGAAGAAATTGAATGTTGTACAAATTCGTATGAGATAAGAAATGCGATGAAAAATGTCAAGATATCAACAGAATGGTATGAAATAAGAGATCAAATAATGCATGAGATTATTGTTCTTAAAATGAGACATGTAAATGAAGCTAGAAGAATTTTATTTAGATCGAAAACAAGACCACTTGTGTATGCCAATAGAAATGACTATTATTGGGGAATAGGAGTTTCGAAAAAGGTTGCAAATATTTTATGTGAAGATGAATATCAGGGAAGAAATAGATTAGGTGAACTTTGGGGGGAAGTTCGAAATGAATATTGGTCTGAAATTGTTTTGCAGGGACTTAACACCCCTCAATGTGAATATTGTATGTTACGAAAGACTAATATTGTTTCCGGAGTTTGTGATGAATGTATTGAATTTATATAAACTGATTTAGTTGACATTTGAGTTTTGTTTTTATTTCATGCGAAATGCGAATTCATTATTTACGTTTATAAGAAATACTACGTGTATATATATATAGCAGCAAAGATCATTTAGCTCATAGGCTTTTTTTATGCGTCTAATCAAAAATGGAAATTGATATTGTTGATTACCATTTCTTTTCTCCGTGCACGATATCCATATCAGGCTCAACATCGTCTGGTAAGACGTCATTCGTAAAGAAACTAATAACGCATAAAAATGTAATGTTCAAAGAGCCTCCGGTAAAGGTGATATATTGTTATGGAGTATGGCAAGAAGGATTTACTAATGTTCAAGATGTTGAATTTATACGAGGACTTCCAGATATCGATGAAATTGAACTTGGAGATGGACATACACTTATGGTGATCGATGATTTGATGGATCAAGTTGTTCGGGAAGAAAAAATGGCTCACTTATTTACAAGAGAATCTCATCATAAAAACATAACAGTTATATATATTAATCAAAATATGTTCTGTCAAGGAAAATACAGTCGCTGTATTAACCTAAACAGTATGTATTTGATTCTTTTTCAAAATCCACGTGATGTTCAACAGATAACGACATTAGGTCGACAGCTTGGAATGGGTAAAAAGCTAATCACAGCATTTACTGACGCAACAATGGAACCCTACAACTATCTAATAATCGATTTATCTCCTCACAATCACACAAACATAAAACTTAAAACTCATATTTTCCCTTTTGAGGATTTAGTGACCTACTTTTAGTCTATATAAAAACACATGATCACTGCATATCATGAATCATTATGGAGCGGATTGAAAGATACGCAGACATTCTCGCACGAGGGGAATCATTCCAAGCTTGGAACAGGGACGAAATAAACTGTTCAGAACTAGTTGAAAATGGCTTCTTCTACACCGGAGTGGCTGATAAAGTGCAATGCTACAACTGTGGAATAATCATCGATAAATGGGATCCGCATATCATCATTCCTTTGGAACACATTATTCACTCTCCATCATGTGATCTCGCCCTTTTCCAGCTTTCAAGGAACAAGGACATTTCATCATTTATGATATTAGTATTCCACAAATTCAAGCAAATTGCAAAGGACGTGCAGAAGTTGAAAGACTCACAGGAAGTCATCAAAGCAGTCATTGAAGACATTCAACCGACCAATCTGAGAGAAGATAACATATAACGTTTCTTCCATTCTAACCTGCGGCCAGAATTGGATGAGGTGTTCTGTAAACTATTGTTTTTACAACAAAAGGTAGGAGCATCAGATGTAAATGAGTGAAATGCAGAAACATGTCCAAACTGATTAATGACAATAGATACTATATTATTCTATTATTGAAAACAAGCAAAACACAAGCTACTGCATTATTGGATACAGCAACTAAAGAACAAATACATGCAATAAGTGAAATAATAGAAAATGTGTTGTCATTAAGTGCATTATTTCAACATTCAAAACAACTTATTTTCTCAAAGAGAAAAACATTATCAAAAATTGCAGATAGTAAACAAAGCTTAACATATCGTGGAAAACTTATTAGTAAGCACTATAAAATTGTTTACGAGGTTTTGATTTCACTAAAACGTGAAATATTTGACCTAATATTTACCTTTGAAAATGAAAAAAATGGTGATTCTTCCATATGACCAATATACTCGTCTTATGCAGGAAGAAAAGAAAGATATAAATGAAAAGGAAGAAAATAAAAAAGTTGAAAATATCAGAGAAGATGCAATAAAGATTCCTTCTTTAGATAAAAATAATACTCCAAAAGTTGAAGTAAAACATGAGCCATCAGAATCATTCTCAAATGCTGAAGAAAGTGATGAAGATATCCCTCTTAAACGGAAGAACTCGTCAATTGATCAAACTGCAATATCTGCGAATGATTCAGTCTCAGATGAAAATAGTGAAAAAGAACCAATATCACTTAAAAGATCGCTTAGACCAAGAAGGCAAAAGGGTCAGGGAAAAAATCTATCACGAAAACAATTCACCCCATACTCGTCCGCCCCTCCGCCAGGACTTCCTGAGTCAAAAACAACGGAAAAATTAGACTTTGAAAATAAAGTCATAAAAGGAGATGGACTAACAAGTAAAAATAATCCATACACGGGAAAGGAAGTAAATTCAAAAGTTTATATTTGGAAGCAGCTTTGGAATAAGGATGGATAAATACCTTCAATCAATATACTATGATCCTCGAAATAGTGCATCGTATGGAGGTGTAGAAAAATTATACAGACAGTCAGTTTTAGATGGGCACAATTTTAAAAGACATGCTATTAAGACGTGGTTACGTTCGCAAGATACATATTCAATTTTTAAACCAGCAAAGCTCAATTTTAAAAGAAGGAGGGTTATTGTCCCTTATAGGAATTATCAGTTCGATATTGATACTATAAACATGGTGAAATATAAAAAAGATAACGATGATTTTTCGTATATACTTATTTCAATTGATATTCTTTCAAGATTTGTTTGGACATTTCCATTAAAGACCTTACAAGGAAAAGAAGTAGCGAATATGTTAAATGAATTATTCTCCATTCAAATATGCGACGTTGCCAGAACAGACGCGGGTTCTGAATTTGTTAACAAAGATTCTAATAAAGTATTTCAGAAATGGGGAATTAAACACGTAATTACAAGAAATGAAACCAAAGCAAACTATGCAGAACGTTCTATACAAACAATAAAAGATAAAATGGAAAAGAATTCGTATTCAATTAGTTCGCATTCATGGTCTGATGCTTTAGACGATGTTACACATTCATACAACTCTTCATTTCATTCTTCAATTGGAATGTCCCCCTTTGAAGCGCTTGAATATGATGAAATAGAATTATGGAAGAAGCAGTTTATAGATAAAGATGTTTCCACTAAAAATGAAATTCCAATTGAAGCAAAGAAAAGTATGTTACAAGTTGATAATATTGTACGAATAGCGAGATTTCGTAAGCAATTCCACCGTGCGTATGATGAGAATTGGACTCATGAACTGTTTATTATTGTTCAGAAGTACTACGCACAAGAACATGCGCAATTTAAAATTAAATCATGGAACAATTCATTAATTGAAGGAACGTTTTATGAAAATGAATTACAGAGGGTTGAGATTAGCGATGACACTATATATAAAATAGATAGAGTCGTTAAGAAGGAGACAAGGAACGGGATAAGGGGGAGCATCGTTCATTGGCTTGGGTGGCCCGACGAGTATAATACGTGGCTACCGAATAAGGAACTGCAAGAACTGTAATATTCAAAATGTATATTTTCTTAGATTCAGAATCATCTAAGGAAACATTTCCAAATAATTCAGCATTTAGCTTTATCGTGAATCTATCAAAAGACATTTACATTAATGAATATGAAATGGCATTAACAGAAATTAAATGGAGTTCAGACTTTAAAGTTAAAACTGATATGTATGTTTTCTGTAATGTTCTTGATCATTCTTCATTTGTATGTAAATCGTTTCAACCTATTTTAAGAATTGTTGATAAATGTGAAGTGTTTGAAGAACGATATTATATGAAAATGAAAAACGATAATATGAACTCAATTGGAGTGTATATAAGGATGAAAGATGGGTGTAAATTTAGTACAGAGCCTGATACGTTACGATGCACTTTGCATATTCGAAAAAAGACGAAAAACTTCTAAGATGACGTCATTTGTTCGGTATATTCCAAATCCGGGGGTTTATAAGAACATTGATCCACAAAAACATTCAGGGAAACGATTTTACACAAACCAAAAAGGACAAGGAAGTGAAGGTATAAAAATGGTATCGTCTAATCAAGAGGCCATTGAAAGAGCAAAGCTTGATTTACAAAGACAGGCATTAGGATCTGGGGATTTTAGTAAACCAGTTAGGAAACGTGTTTCAACCCCCAAGAAATCAGCAAAGAAGAGAAAATACGCTAAATAGGGATGGCTTGCATCCCTCAACGATTTGGAGAACAGTATAAGAATAATCACCCTACTAAATCCGCACCGAAGGAAGCATCACCCATTTTGGAATCAGAATTTAGACAAGGGTACTTAATGTTTATTTTTAACATAGAAAAACGTAAAGGAAAAGGTTCTGCAAATCCTATAAGGCACGGGAGCACGCAAGAAGCACGCAAAAAAGAAAGTACTGAAAATAAAGATGGCTTTCATTCCTGAAGGAGCTGGAGAAGGATATGAGGATAAGTTGGCATTATTTACAGTACCTCCCGTTGAAACTGGAATTCAAGATGTTTATTTTAAAACATTTAGACCTGTTGGCTCAATGTCTTCAAATAGTGTAATAGAATTCGACATACCGAACAACTCAGCCGATTATGTGATGTTAGATAAAGCAAGAATACACTTAGCATTGGAAATATTAACTGATGAAGGAAAACCAGTTGGAAATATTGAAGAAGATCCTGTAGGTTTGATTAATGCCCCTGCATCAACCATTTTTGAGCAGGTTCACGTCTCTCTCCAAAATAAGCTTTTAACGTCGGGAGTGGGAACGAACTATCCATACAAGGCGATACTCGATACATTACTTGGATATGGAATAAATGACTTCTCAAGCTGGCTTACATTAACAGCTTTTAAGAAAGATATTGCCGGAATAATGGACGATTATGAACTTAAAGAAAACCACGGATTATTGCAAAGGGCAGATTTAACTTCAAATGGAAAGGTGTTAACTGTTTGCACTAGAATATTTGCAGATATCTGTGAGCAGGATCGTCTTATTTTAAACGGAGTTCCAATAAATATTAGGTTTTACCCAGCGACAGATCAATTTAGACTAATGTACAAGAAAATAGAAGATGATGATGGCGAGTTTTTTTTCCCTAAGTTTCCGAATATTAAAAAATCTGTAAGAACAGGCGAAAGTACGCCACCAACATCTCCAATAACTCCAGCAAGTCCTGTTATACCGCCTGCTAGTAAAAGATCGAAAACATACAAATTAAATGTGAAATCGGCCTTTTTTTCTGTTCCTTTTGCCAAGGTTCATCCTGGTTTAATTATTTCGCATGGTGAAGTAATTAAGAAATCTCCAGCTATTTATCCATACACTCGTAGTGATATTAAATCATTCAATGTACCGATTAATAGTTACGACTTTGTTGTTGAGAATCTTTTTCAAGATAATATTCCCAAAAGGCTTGTCATTGCCTTTGTTGCATCTGAGGCAGCAATTGGTAGTTCTCAAAGAAATCCATTTAACTTCGCAAACTCTGACGTTATCTACCTCAATTTTGAAATTGACGGTCAAACTCCGATTCCTGCACTTACTCCGGACTATAAGAATAATCACTATACTAGATCATATGCTTCAATATTTGAATGTGTTCCACCCTGGCAAAAGGAGGCACCATCGATTTCTTATACAGAATTTGGGAATGGTTATGCAATATACATATTTGACATAGAAAAAAGTAAAGGGAAAACTTTCACAAATCCTATAAGGCACGGAAGTACAAGACTGACAGTAAGATTTGCAAAGGCTCTATCTGAACCACTCGCAATTATAGCCTACGGATCATTTGACGGATTATTGAATATTGACGCTGCACGAAATGTAATTATTCACAATTAATCAAAATGGATTCAAAAACAATATACGAATATTTAAAGGGAAATCCATATTTTGGAGGTGTTATGTCATATGAGAACCTAATATATTTTCAGAACATTTCTAACGCTCCCCGTATCTTTATTGTAAATACGGATAAAGCAAGTGGAAAAGGTAAACACTGGGTTGCAATTAGAATTCAGAAAGGAAATGCAAGTGAATTCTTTGATTCATTAGGTTCACATCCGTTAACATATAGTATTCTAATGCATTCTTTCTTAATAGCGAATGGTGGTGGAAAATATGTATACTCACAGCAAAGAATCCAAGGTGATCAACCTGTGTGCGGAAATTATTGCATATTATACACTTATTTTCGAACAAGGAATGTTAAAATGAAAGATTTCATTGGAATGTTTACAGAAAATACACAACAAAATGATGCAATTGTAAATTAATATGAGAATGGGAATGAATAAAAAATGATATATGAAAGATGTGTTTTTCTTCTATTTACCTCATATTTCGCATTCATCGTCATTTCCATGTCCAATGTTGACGGATCCCATTTCAAGCGATTGCTGAGGGTTGTAGATAGCATTATTAAATGAAAAGTTAAGTAATCTCCTTTCTCGACGTCTTCTCATCACCCTAGTAATAATGACAATACATACTACTGTCAGTGTAAACAGTCCAAACAGAGTACACACAACCGCAAGTGATATGATAACAGCATTATTTCTATGCTCAGTTGAAGCCGGAGATGATGACGGTGTCAATGTCGAAAAGTTGGATGCCTGCATTGGACTTGTTTTCTCATTTTCACGAGTTGAGGTATATCCCTGTGTTGATGATAACAGAGTAATAGTGAATAATGAACTGGTTTCACTTTGCTCAGTCTGAAATAAAAAATAAATAAATAAGAACTCGAATACATAACAAATGGCGATGAATATAGACATAGCTGGACATGTAAATTAGTTAATATTTTTTTCCCTACCTTTGAGAATTGATATGTAGAGGAAGATGATGATGAACTTTCAATTGTGGGTCGGGATAAAGGCAGAGTGGATATTTCAATTATGGACTGAGTTGTGGCGCTTCTGCTTTGAGTTGTAGATTTTGTCTGAAAAAGAAAGAATAATTATATTGCATAGAGAAATAATGAGAGTGTTTATATGAATAATGTTTGAAATACATTTTTGTTGCTATGCATAAGTCGAAATGTCTGTATTCTCTTTTTTTCTTTAAAAAAAAAATGAAATAATTCATTGATGTGTGTTCATTTCGGTAAATCCCTTATTCCCTTCTGTTTAGTAACTACTAATTAGCGAAGGATATGTTAGTATCTACTAATTAGCGATGGATAACTTGTAAACAAATGATTGTATGCATTCATTATCGTGTAATCATTTCGGTAAATCCCTTATTCCGTTTTGTCCAGTAACTGCTTATTAGCTATGCATAAGTCCTGACAGTAATGATCGTAAGAGGTGAAAGGGACATATGAAACGGATAGATGTATAATTTGCAGGCTTACGCTTAGCCATAGACGACTTAGTCACTAAAAATGTGTTTTGTACGAAAGGTAGATGTGTATACTATGTGATGAGAAAGAATAAATAATATCATGTATCGATCTAACGGGTGAAATGACTGTATGTCGACGTCCTAGAGTATCCTTCTACTGAATCTAGTGGTGGCATCTTGTGGAAACTGCGATAACTAATGTGATGTGCACAATCTGCCTTAACCGAAAGGTTCTTTTAGAGGCATTTCCGGTGACATTCTTCGGTCCAGGGGCATGCGCATCTCAACTTCTGTTAGTAATGGTGTGCATATAGGGCATAGTGAAAGGAGCTTCTGTTTACGCGCGGTAAACAGGTGATCAATCAATACGTTAGCAGTTTGAAACAAACAATGCTTATAAGAACAGGCTAGGCTTAAAGTTATGAATAAACAAATATATTTATAAAATTCCTTACCGGTATTTTGTTCGTTGATAGGGGATTCTGCGTTGGACTGGAGACTATTATTGATTCCATAGTATTAGAGAATGTCTTTGAGGATGTTTGAGTCATCGATACACCTGGTGGTAGTGGAGATATTCCCTTTTTACAATCCGAGAATATCTTGTAAGATGAAAAGTCAGGCACTGTTTTACAATTAATTGAAGAAAACTGATTTCTCACATCCACCCATTCAAGAGCAAGAAACTTGTCTGCCAAATATTCAGCATCGAATATCTCAATCTGGCATGATCTCCAATCTAATTCCTTATAGAGATAGCTTTTCTCTATAAATCGATCAAAGGGAGATTGGAATCCTCTGCATGTGATTCTTCGTCGAACGACATCACATTCACAGAAAACACAGATATCAACCTGTGCATCGATAAAAACAAGATGCATAATGCTTAAAATAAGAATGAGCTTGAACATTATGACGTCCTTCTTCTTGAATGCAGGATAGGAGAATGATGGTTCCTTCAAATCTGATCGATAATTCAGTATAAATAATCCCTGGAAGTGGGGTATCTGATGCGTTCGTTAGCCGGTTTATGAAGTCGGTTAAGTAGACCTTTATGATATGGAAACAAGCGCCGCTCCCGGAAATGGTCACCCGGGACCCATCCTCAAGGCGGCTAGCGTCGATTCGTTTATAACATTGACACATGTCATTCATTGGGGTTACACTCAGTTGCACTAAGTTACACTCAGTTCACTCGCTTCCATTCTTTGAACTAGATCACACCAGTTCAAGCACAAGGTCAAACGTATTGTTGGAGTATTTATAATTGGAAGAAATATCGATCAAGTGGAATTTACTAATCAAATCAAAATGGATATTTTCAAGATAAGAACATTGTTCCTACTGTTTGTCTGCATTTACGTGATTAAGACAGATATTTGCCAGATTTGCCACTGCTCATCTTTGCGAAAGTTAACATGCAGACATGTGCGTCTTTCTGCATTCATTAGAGAGGACCCCCACTACCGGATTAGGTACGTTGACTTCAGGCTATCGGTCGTTGATATCTACCCAAAGTTTCTGGAAAAGATTTTCCCAAACCTTAGGGAACTAGACCTTAGAAATGTAAGGGGAATGAACATTTGTCAGCAAGAAAAGGTATCTTTCAATGATCACGAAATAACAGTTCGAACATCCTGCAATAGAAAGTCGAATATTTCACCCACTACCTCTGCCATTCCCTTAAAATTAACACAAACAAGGTCAAGCGATACAGTTACTGAAATGGCTAAACAGGGTTACACAAGTTCAAATGGGGACAACTCTGATCAGAAGGGTAAAGAAGTATCTATCAATGAAACTCAGTCAAGTGTTGAAATAAATGAGAATACCGCTCCGACCAATGTTAGTGGTATCACTGAGGTCTCAAGTGACGTATACAAAAACTCCTCAGAATTACATGAAGAAAATGTTTTCAAACACACATCTACAGAATTGAGTGATGTCTCAACCTATCCTTCTTTGAATTATAGGAGTACATCCCCGTCTAAAGAAACTTCAGAAAAATCTGAAACAACTGAGCCTATGAATGATTATTCTAATCTTGCTGTCACGTCTACTCACCCAAGCGAAATGTACTTTAGTTCCTTAGAAGATGGAAACATAATGCATGGCGAACATGTATCTTCAGCATCTGAAACTGTAGGACAAATTGAGACAACTGAGGGCATGAATGAATATTCTAATCTCGCTGTTTCGTCTACTACCCTAAGAGAAATGGACAGTACCTACTCAGAAAATGAAAAGATAACGCATGGCGAACTTCTATCTTCAATATCATCTGAAACAAATGACATTATGAGTGAGAAAACTGACATTCCAGGTTTAGGAGTTATTGAAAGCCCTATCAAAACCGAAGAAAAACTGAAAGAAACTCAAACAAGGAACGCGATAATTAATTATCTTAATCCTACTGGGATTAGCGCAAGCACTACGGTCTCTTCCAAAAGTGAAATATACACAATCTTTAGGGAAAACCTTAAAATATCGCTTTATGAACATGAATCTTCAACATTATCTGAAACAAATGACGTGAAATATGAGGAAAACTACATAAACGAGAAGATAAATGAAGGGAAAGCAACGCTTCCATTTTTCACTCATTTAAATAAAGTCACTCAAGTCGAAGGTCCATCACGTGTGACTGATTCATTTAATGAAATAAGAAACTCAAATCTCCCTGATCAATTCAGCACAACAGCATCTAATGATAGAAAAGTGTCTGAAAATTCTCATCGATCGGAGAATAATGCCTCAGTAAATATAGGCATAAGTGATTTTTATATCACTATAACAGGAGTATCGTCTGCAGCTTGTGTAATAATAATTGCTATGTTATTGGTATTTGTTATCATCATTGTGCGCTCAAGACGAGCAAGGAATGACGAAATTGACGAAAAACTTGTCAATATTCCGTCCCCTGTGAGACACTCAAGCCCTCGCAAAAGAAGTCAGGAAACATCTTTCACATCAGCATCTGAATCGTTCATGACATCCTCCAGCCAAACATTAACTGATGGTGAGATGACAAGCACGACACTGACAGATCAATCCTGTATCGTGAAGCAGGAAAGATTAAGTGTTATTGACGAAGAGAGAGAGTCAATCATTGACCCTATATACCCTGTCGACCACACTGCAAAAAGAAGCGCCAGCATTGAACCATCTTTTGAGAGGTAATAAAATAAGCTAATTCTCTTTTGTTTTCTAATAAGATAGATATAAATAGATAGATATAAATGAATTGTAATCATGCTTATATAATGGAGAAAATATTAACTCAGAAATAAAAAAAAACATTACTTAATATTATTTATTTTCAGAGATGACAATGATCCTGTAAATCCACTGCCTGTAAATCCTGCAATCGCTGCAACAGACCTTGCCAGAAATCAGAATGAACCTGAAAAGCCCCCACCCGCATGTCCTGCAAACGTCGCACCTAAGAAGGGAACTAAAACCAAGAAATCATCATCTTCACGAGAGAAAGGGGGGACTTCTCCTCCATGCCCTCCTCCTGTCCCTCCACCTGTCCCTCCTCCTGTTCCTCCAAGAAACAGAGATAGATCTATCCAAGAAGAAGACGCGCTTCCCAAAAGAATCAGTAAACAAACTGATTTCTATCAAGCCGGGGTAAGAATATTTTAATTTTGTTCTTTTGTTTAATGAATATTATGTATATTTATGTTGTCTTCATGTTACACCTCCATCCCCTACAGATTCATTACTTAAACATTTATTTCAGTTTCCCTAGCTTGGAGAAACATTCACCGATGGAAATACTGTATGTTGAAATAGATTAAGAAGGCATGCTGATTTATCTCTATCCATCGGATACCAAACAAAGGATAAACAAAAACAATACTTTTAGGAGTGTATTTACATTTCCTAAGGAACACAAACATCTGGACATTATTCCAGGCATGATGCATTAGATATGATCTAATGCAATGTTTATCATTCACCTTTTTTAACCTCAAAACAATATCTCAGGTGAACTCAAATATAATGTCATGAGATATCCGTTATCTGACTCAATACGAAACATATCAACTTCAGGTGAACTCGAATATAATGTCCTGACATATCCGTTATCTGTCCCAATACGAAACATATCAACTTAATTTATAAGAAACAACATTATTGATGGATATACGACCCCCCAAAAAAGGGGTTCATGATGAAATTAGTTTAGATGTATACATAGTTTAGATAGAAATGTTTTGCATTGTTTATGAATTGTCTGTGTTTATCGTTGGCATGATGATGAATATCATTTATGATATTGGATGTATGTAACTAGAACATTTTTATACTGACATTTTAATTGTTAGTTTAGATGGAGATGTTTAGCATTGTTTATGGATTGTGTGTCTTCATCCCTTGCATGAAGTCAAATTATGATATTAGAACTATATACGTAGTTTATCTTTGTTTATGGATTGTCTGTCTTCATCCCTTGCATGAAGTCAAATATAATATTATGATTTATGCTCAAATTGACTAGTTGCATGCGTGGATCATATCGCAGCTGGTGATTGCACTGCGTGGTTATGTAAAAGAACACCTCATTCATGACCACATCTAACCTTAGATAGTTCACATTTATCTTTATCCTTAGATGCTCTATGAAATAAATGATATGAACATTTATCCGGATTGATTGTCTCTGCGTCTGTATAAATCTCTGTATGTATAAATATAATTGGGATTTGGGAACTTGCCTACATACGAAAAACATCGCACTTTGTGAATAACCCTATTATATTTGAGACATAAAGATGACGCAGTAAGTATCTATATGTTCAATAATCATTTATAAGATGATTATTTTAAGTGTATTTCGTATTTGGTATTGAATATTCTGGATATTTATTTCTAATTCGTCTTTATTTCCTTTACTAATATAAGGCAGCAATATGAGGGAGAATTAGCGTTCTCAAAGATTGTGAATAAACTGCAGGAGCTGGACGGTGAACTGTATACCCTAGCTCAGCTGCACGGATACAATCCCACATCTTTAAAAAGAAAGGTATGTAAAATAAGTCTTTATTTTCTCGGGGGTTTATTCTCTATCAATCAAAACATAACCTTCACGTGCTGAATTGTCTAGTCCTCTAGGATTAGAATGTGCTGCCATCTATGTGTAATCGTGAACTGACTAGTGGGCGTTTATCCGGTATCAGTCGACGCTTAAACTTGAGTACGCTAGAAGGTGCTGCCACCTATGAATAAAGATAAACATGAACTATCTCATCCATAGGTCTAAGTATACATTATGTTAGACAGAGTGATGTATTCTTTCATATTGACAGACATGCATCGCTAATTTCTAATCATTATTTTTAGATGAATCTTTTACAATATCGCCGATGTAAGAGAAGGTGGACTGATACAGAGCGAGAGCTCAAGAGATGTGTGACCTGCGGATTTGTGAAGGCGGACGAAACGTCTTTTAAAGTCGAACCTCTCCCCCCAGGTTCACCAAATATTGACATATTTAATATGTCTTCACCTGAACCTGACGGTCCATGGCTTTCGTAAGTAATAAAGACGATTATACTAATTAAATCATAATTGATAAATGAATTAGTCTTAAAATAATATGAATTGTCACCCACATACAAAACTCACGCCGAAATATTTATTAAATGTTTTAAAATAGAAATCTATCTATAATGCTTTTATTTATGTATTTTACTTCAGTTCCCGCCCAAAGACGAGCACAGAGTATGTGGAGAAATTTCCAAGGGTGACCTTCCTTTCCGAAGAAGACGAAGAAGGAAAGGAGAAACAAACTGCTGGGCGGAGTGAAGAGAATCCCATAACTGTGTGGGATTTAGACCTAGATCTCGAAGATCATGATGACCTAGATCTCGAAGATCATGAATAATTCTATAAAGTAAAAAAGGTGCAGTGATATATCCTGATAAAAAAAAATCCGAAATTTGTAAGGAAAACTAATTAGTAAAATAAAAACGATACAAATAAAGTTTGATGTTTTTTATTATTCTTAAATGAATAGCTCAGTTCAACGTCTCATAGCCTCACATGCAATCTAGAATATCAAACTCTCTCTGAAAATGCATTTCCGCCAGATTCACCATTGGATCTGCTTTTTTTAATGTATCAGCTGAAACGATTCTTGTTAACGGATCAGGGATCTTATAAACTTCCATCATGGCCAGCGTTGCTTCAAAAAGCCTTTGAATCGAAATGCGAAGATGGGCCTTTCTTCTCATTTCGGTAGATATTGTATTTGAGCTTTCAGACGTTTCTCCCTCCAAAGGTTCGCTTTCAGACGTTGTTTCTCCCTCCAAAGGGTGTGTCCTTTTAATCATATCATAGCATTCCATCTTAAGAATGTAATAGTATGTCTTCTTCGAAAGATCAGGAATCGATGTTAATTCCGTAGTGTCGCAATCAATATCAATCCATATTGAGCGATCATTAAGAGGTTCCTTAACTTCCATAGCAGCTTTTTTGCAGGCCTTAAAAGATAAAAAGCTAAAACAGGAGAAATCAATTATTTCCCCATCCTTCAAAAGCCTCCATGTAAAGCATTCATTCGAATAGACCTTATTTCTCTTAGCTTCCGAATCTGATCCCGGGCCTCCTTTCCTCTTGATGCCGCCTAAACTCCTATTTTTCAAAAGAATCTCAATTGCATCCAACTCCGGCCATGTGACGTTGAAGCAGTCTTTCCTAAAAGAAATAAACTATTAGTAAAAATATATGAATATTAAGCACTGTTCATTTCATTGAATGTATATCTCCTTAATTATAAACATAATCAAAGTTATTGAATGTAATATCACCTTAATTATAAAATTAAAAGTTATTAGAAGTGTTTATTTTAATACACATAATGTAAATATGAATATAAACTTACGGAATCCTTTCTGAGAACAAATTGAGATGAATGAAAGCAATGTAGTCAACGTCATAAAAATCTGTTGTGCTGATTTTCCATCCTTCATCCAATGAAATAACCTGGTCAGCCTTTAAGGTCTCACGTCCGTCACATGCTGCCTGTAAATGGGCTACACATGTATATATGTATCTCTCCTTCTCGTCCTTTTGCCTGGTTAGTGACACCCTTCCCTTCGTCTTAAACTCTAATGAAAGATTTTCTGATACGGTGTAGGAAGGCATTACTAGGCTGTGATGAGAAAGGATCCTGATGAAATGCGAGTTGTCTATGATTCTAATAAAAACCTTCTCTCATTCTTATAGTGTCTGACTATGCTCAATTATGAAACAAAGGTTAAACTACCCAATCAAAGTGTGTGTTTCATATCCTTATTCTATTTCACCACACAATGAAATGATATATTGACCTTAAACAAGTAAACAATGTTTATCTTCTGATAAGGAAGATGACATAATAAATGCGATGTCACGTGAATCGATAACAGTTTATATTGTATTAATATCATTTTCATTGTGACTGCTAATGAGTGAGGACGTCTATTCTTTCGCTCCGTCATCACCTCACCCTCCCTCCCCCCTCCCTCCCACCCTCCCTCCCTCACCTATACCCAATTGAAACTGTTTCTTCCAATACCCCCTCCCCTCTTCTAATCTAGCACCCTCCCATCCATCTTCATACGCAGTCTCTATTCCCTATCAGCTCATGTGTTCTATGATGTCATCGAAATTTCGTAGAAATGATAAGACATTGTTATACAATAAAAAAGATATTAATATATAAGTAATGACCTTCCTTAACCCTCAAACTCACTCTCTAAAAGCGCGATCAACTACTGAATGCATACTACTGTTGCTGGCTAAAATTTCTTCCAAATGACTCAACCCTTAGAAATATAAACATTGACCATACATTTACAAGTGTTATACTGCTAGAGTATGCTTTGTAATGGTTTCTGACACCTTATCACTCACTTGGACATAACCACTGTTGAACTGTCTGTGCAAGAGGAAGATCTCCTGGCACCAAGATGAAACCATTCAAAAGGCCATCACTTATTAGTCAAGAAGAGGAAACATAATTATCACTCTTATAAAGCCTTACTGAATACTGATCATGAGAAATCTCTTAAGACCTTTGTGTATGCTGAAAGGTAAGTTGATGCATAAAGAATGCAAGCTGAGGAGTATCTTTTTTTTTCTTTTTACCTTTATTTGGATATAAAATATACAAAATAATACAGGAAGCGGTGTAAATGAATTTGATTTAACTGTTTATTACACACATGAGCAGTTAGAAAGGTGCAGTTTGGGGGTGCAGTTCGGTCAATCCGAATCATTCACGTGTACAGTTCGGCCAAAGACGCAATTTCATAGGTGCAGCGTAGGCCAGATGACGTCGTCCCGACCGCGTAACTTAGGCCTACAAATTGCGGTGAATCAAGCTTCCTCGAGCTAAACTATAGGCTAAACAAGTTAAATTTACTTTTTAACATCCAAATAGAGTGTGTAATAAATAGCAAATGGCACTCTGTTCGGGTTCAAACTGATCTTGACCCCTCAGAAAACGGGAACTCACCCCTTCGGGGTTCGTCCCGTTTTCTGAGGGGTCTCGATCAGTTTGAACCCTCCATCGTGCCATTTGAACTCACCCTAAACAAACCCTTTACGTATAAAAGTACAACTCAGTCAAAGGTATTACAGCTAGATCGGACAGGAAAATATATAAATTGCCATATCACTTTAAGGATAGTCAAGAGTCTTACTTGAGTGCTGTACATTGTACTACCAATGTTTTGATAACATGCAGCTTCTACATAGATCAAATATAACCATGAGTTCAATTAATAAAAAAAATCCGATGAATACCAATATCATATATAATAGTCAATACTGGCTCTCCACTATAGTGGCTCTAAACTGATGTTTATGCTGAAATGTACAACCGAGTCCACCTTTATATTGGTGTGTCATTACATATTTTGGGTAAACTGGGTCTCCAGTTGATCCATTTATTAAGTTATTGATGTTAATCTGAAAGGTCTTTATTTTTTTTCAGGGGTTTCAGGGATTTGTAAATCAGAAATAAGTATTGTTCAATTTTAGTAATTTGTCTAATGTATTGAAGTATGAAATGATTAATACATTATGATTACATCTATTCACACATGAAATGTTTACATGTTTATTTCTATAGTTCAAGATGAGGAAGAAAAAAATCAAAGTTTTTGCTTGTATTAATGGGTAATAACTATTTCTGCAATAGCATGTTGATAGCATGAATGTGTATGATCATTGAATGGAAATAATCCTATTTAGTGAATAGTATGCCAATGTATATTAAAAAGTAAATTTGTGATAAGATATGCACATCCAACGAAGTGCATCATTTTTCAGATCATGAAGTTATTCCTTATATTCCCCAATGTAGCATGATTATTACCCAAAATGTTTTGGGTCTGATCGCATGATATGTGGCAACATTTGTTTTATGACAAATAAAAACCTCACTAATTAGATCAATTTTATTCATTTCATTTAATCCATCCAGCTGCCCTGGTCCAAACTAAGCTAAAGAAATAAAATAAAGGGTGTTTGAATGCAACGCACATATTCACAAAAATCAAAAGTGGAATTAAAAGAAATAAAAAATATTTCAAGGAACTATATTTTTCTATGGGTACATAACCAATAGACAGGGGTATAATTACAAACACAAAATGTAATTATTGTAAAAGAAAACGCCACAACCTAAAACTTCGGTGTTTGCTGCTATATTGAACAAAATATAACTATTTGAGGTGTTATGACCTGACCATGACTGTTTTCAAGAAGTATTTTGTTTAAAAAACGTGTGTTTTCAGCATGTTAAGTGTCCTTAGAATATTAATTATATATTCTAGATTCACAAAGCCTTAAAATACAGTAATTTTTGATTTGGTACACCACTACATATCATTACTGTGTAGTATGGTACCATGGTCAAACTGATGTCTTGTCCCCCGACTTCAAATTAACTTTCAATGCTCCTGCGTAACCCATTCAAAATTTAGACGGGTAAAATTCTGCAAGTATTCATATTAAGAGCAAACTTCACACCATATGAATTAAGTGTTTCCCCCTTATTGTGAACGAACACCTCACAGCAGCTTTTATAGTTGGTGAGCCTAGGAAAACCATGATTAAGAGGTTTCTGACACTGTCGCCACCTGGTGGCATGACTCAAAACTCACGCATAAGTGGCGCCCCCTGGTGTTTTTTTCCGGAACTACGGGCGCCTGGCGGCCAAGCTAATCCTTGCTAATCCCTGATACGGGAACAATAGTGAAACACACATGTATAGGCTATGGGGGTGTTGTTTCCTATCCATTCTCATTACAAGTCTGTGACATTAGTATATAAAACAACTATTCTTCCACTCATGGACTATGGGGACATATTATATGACTCATGTATTAAGAAACTAACTGGAAAACTCCAAACTATTCAGAATAGGGCTATAAGAATAATCAAGAAATTGCCCAAAAGAACAAATACAAGAGAATATGAAAATGAACTGAAATTACTTCCTCTAACAGATAGACAATATGCCTATGACTTTGCACAAAACAAAAACAACTTAGTCAAGAGAAATAAAGAGACTAGACACTCCCAAAACCGGAAGGACATACAACAGATTACTTGTAGAACTGAGAAGTTACACCAAAGTTGATATAAAAAAAATAAAAAAAAAGTGTTCACAATAGAGCTACAAGAGCATGGAATAAGCTCCCAACTAATATCCAAAAAATAGGAGACAAATATATTGATAGAGAAATTAAATAAAGATTGCCTAAGTGGTAAACATACCCTATTCACCAAAAATATCCTCTAGGTTTCGTAGGAAACCAAGAGCTCTAAATAAAACAAAATTAATAATGGATAAGTAATATGGTTTTAAAGGAAACTGTATTTGGTAACATAATAAATTTAGAGACCCACGGTTTTGTATGAAACAGCGGAATAAAATAATAAATGTTTCATTGGGGAACTACATTGGGGTAATGGGTGGGTTATGTACTAACACCATGAAAAATGTACAATTATGTTCAAATTTAATTTCAAGAAATATATAAAGAATCAAACGAAGACTGTATAATAATTAATACCTCAGATAATATATATCACATTATATAATATATTGGTTTTAGATTCTCCAGCGTGGATGAACATACAGCAGGGCTGTAATCCATACATTGATTAGGCACAAAGGAAGCACAACTAGAAACACTATCCATCGCTAGTTCAGTGATGCCCTTGACTATTTTGAGGTAAGTTGAGCCATAAGGGATCGGAAAATACCTTAATTATAATGTAAATATTTAGTTGCCGAAACAGCAGGGATCACCACCTGGTAGACCAATTGCTCGTCAGAGTCAGATATAATTTGGACTTATACACTTCTATAGTACCAAAGAGTATCGGCTATGGGTTGGTGTCCCCTCTCACTCAATTGGTGAAGAATTTCATTTAAATGTACTTCAGGTAATATTTCTTCAGTCAAGTACCCGTGTTCTAGGTGGGTTCTCTGGCAGTTAAAAAAAAAATCAATTTGAGATATATCCAGACAATATCCAATGACTATCTCCAGCTCCGGATACTTCCATAGAAAAATGGAGACAAAGATCCAATGAGATCCGGAGGATCCTGGAGGTCTGGATGGGTCTGGATAGTGAGAAAAATAAGCAGACTGTTTATATTCCCTTGAAACTTCAATGTCCAGCAGACAATCCAATGTTCTAGGAAGAAATACAAATGTATTTTTCCTCACACTCACGGCACCAGTGTTGCGATTCTTGCCTATGTTCTTTCCAATGTCTTTGTGGCCATCGTTGCACATCTGTGTTTCAGCTCCGGCTTAATATTAATCGATATTAAATAATGATATTTCGTGATCGTATAAGTTTACTTCTGCGAGAATAAATATATTATGAATATCGAAACAGGAGATGGGGGGAAAAGGAACTATAGTGGCCGGATTATATTAAAGTTCCAAAGGACCAAGGGTTGAAATATTTTATGTTCCAAGCGTGGATCCGAGATAAAACATCAAGAGCGAAATACTTCTTTCATATGTTCCCTTTATTCCTCCTTGTGTGTTGGGTTGAAGACCTTGCTCCTCAACCTGATTTTTTTTTTTTAAACATATTTTATTTCTATAAACAATTCTACATAATGCAGTACGTTTCAAGTTATCGAAATTGGAACATGTGAAACAAATTATACAATAATTAATTAACCATCATGAGAAAGATTTTACGATTCCACACTACGAAAATTTTTGTGAATTGAGAGGCCTGATGGGCATACTGTATACCAATAGAATTTACATGATATTACATTTTTTTGTGTTTTCTTTTGCCGACATTTAAAACAGGTACTAGTATTATCCGCAGGATAAAAACGACTCGGTAGCAGACATTTCGACCAGTTGGTCGTGCTAATTCGGGATTATAGACAAAATTTGTATAACTAAACTGACACAAGAAGACTACAATAACATCACGAGAGGGTCGTAAGGGACATCACAGCGTATTTTTCAAGTATAACTTTATGTCAGGCCAGGTTCTTAATTTTATATGTGCGGGAAGCTTGTTCCACATAATTGGACCTTGCACCAGGGGAGAGTTACACAACTTTACAGAATTTGCATTTATACAAATTAAATTCGGACCCGAGGCCAGGCGTGTTTGGCATGGCATAACCTGTAGATACTCTGTATGGCATGCTCTTTTAGTCATGAGACCTAGGATCGAAATCTTACCTCTCACGTTCAGGTCTTTGATGCCTAAGTGCTGTTTCATTTCTAGTGTAGACATAGTATGTATTATGTTATTATTGTATATTAGTCTAATAGCCCGGTTTCTAGAGGACTGCACCTTTCTTATGACATCGGCGTTGGCCATATTGTATAAGAAGACACCATACTCGACCAAGGATAATATGTGTGATTTGACAATGATTTTGGCGATATTCTCGTTAATATAGTATCTAATTCTGACCATTTGATTGACTTTGGCTTGAACGAGGCCTCTCACTTTCGAGAAGTGTTCGTTAAAACACGGGGAGGGGTCTATCGTAAATCCTAAGTATCTACATAGTTTCGATTTAGTAATGGGGACACCATTTATATACAACTTTGCCATGTTGGAAAAATTAACTTTCTTCAGCCGATGAACAGATACATCGAAATAATGAATGATTTTCAAACCAAGGAGACATTATGTTTGCAACATAAATCAGGAATAATGGAATAAATATAATAATCACATGAATACAAAGTTGAACATAAATATAGAAATATGTAATAAACATCATGGTCAAAGTCCGGATGAAATCAAATGAAACATTAATTAATAATAAATTAGAGATGAAGGATGGAATCAACTCAATTAAAAAACACCTCACAGAAAATTCATTTGTAGCATTTCAAGTCTATTGTTCATAAGGGTCGTTTAGTATAAAATTTCAAAATTCTCCAAAATTCGTCAAATTTCTCTTAGTTAAAGAGTAAAAAATTTAGTATGCATATTGTTATATGATATTCATTGCGTTTGTTTACGGCGGGAGGTGGCGAAGCCTCGCTGTATCATGGCCTGATACATAGCTGCCCCTACATATTGGTCCATTTTGTCAATAATTCTGTATAAGTCCATCATGACTTCTGATGTTCGTACTTCCCGGAGACGGGGCCCTTCCCATGGTTGGGACTGTTCTCGTTCCTTGGGTCTCGAGTTGGATGTGCGTCCATCCTTCTCTGGTATCTGTTTTAAAAGGTGTTCCTTTGGGGTGGGCTTGTATACTGGCTTTGTGGTCGTATTCATCAGTGTGGCCCTTGGTTCGTACTCTTCAATCTTTACTTTGTCTGCGATGTTGGAGGCGGAATTTATTATGTCAGGAAGGCGTGGGGTTTTTTGTGTTTTTATGCTGGTGCAGGAGCTGCTCCCTGAGGAAGCGGAGGAGCTGCTGTGGTTGCTACTGCTATCACTAGCCGGTGAGCTTGCTCTTGTGCTCGGCGATGTCACGACTTTCCTCTTCTTTATGTCTGGGGATTTGCTACGGTTCATAGCTTCTCGTATCGGATCTTCATTGCTGGTTGAGTCGTCACTCATATTTAGGTCTATGTCTAGTAAGTCATTAATACTGGCGGGTGTGGGTGATTTAGGGGTGGCTGATGGTGTTGGTGGTTTAGCATTGGTCGTCTTAGATTTATTCATTCGGTTTTTAATAATGCGGTTTAGAGGATGTTCACTGATAGTCTTTTTCCTGATGGTGGGATCTAGAGCTGGGTCAGGAATGGTTATTGCCTTACGTTTTGTGACTTGAGGTTTGGACGTCAGTTTGGCGGTGAGTATTGTAAGTCGGTCCGGCGACTTGATAGGGGAGATCGGGCTTGGTGGAGATTCCATCAAGCTGAGGACCCTTTTCTCGAGGTTGGTGATGACCTGAGGTGTTGATGGGGGTTGTATTGGCGGTGCCAATTTGGGATGGTCGCTCACTTCCTGATGCGCGCTTTTTGGTGCTGCAAAAAGGAGGGCTCTTGTAAACAATGCGGAATTTGACACCGTGTGGGCCGAATTTTTCCCATTTTTCTAAGTCATAAAAGTCACTGCTGAATTTAGAGGGTTTCTTAGTGGGTTTCATTACGGCTATTTTAGCCGGAGTTGGAGTTATTTGTTCATGAGCTGAATTCTGATGTCTCTTTAGGTTATAATTGCTAGCAAAGGTTCGGTCACAGATTACACATGGGAACCTACCTTGCTTAGTATCATCGTAGTCGAGATGTTTCTTGTTGAGGTGAACAAGTAGAGATTTTTGGTTGTTGAACCATCCTCGGCAAATGTTGCAGCGTATTAGGTCGCTCATGGTTGCGGGAGTCAAATGTGTGAAGTCCCGTGGTTTGTGAGGCGGTGGGCCTCGTGGCTTTGTTGTTGTTTACGTTTTGAACTGCGCTGGTTGGCGGTTGGCGGTTGGCGGTGGAATGGGCGGGGTCAGTGGGTCGCGCTCTATTTATACAGCGCGTTGTTATTGGTTGCTAGGTTGACCCGGGCTGACCCGGGTCTTGCGTGCTACGTCACCACTTTTGGTTGAGGCCTTGTGGTGTGATGGTGGCGGCTACTCTGATCCACGCTTCCTCAAGTCGGAGGTGTGTGTTCTTATTATTGGAAGAGGAATCTAATATCGTGACAAGAATGTCTTTCTCCTGGACATCATGGTCCAAGAAGTGATGGGGAACTGGTAGTTCTCTTTTCCTAGAGCGAATATCGTACTTATGATCCCGTATTCGCTCGTGGAGGGTTCGGCCGGTCTCCCCAATGTACTGCATGTTGCACACGGGACAAGATATGGCGTACACGACCGACTTTGTTTCGCAAGTATTGTTGCCAGTAATCTTGAATCTCTCTTTGGTTGAATTGGAGATAAAATACTTGGAAGTGATTATGTTTGGGCACGTGGTGCATGTGAAACGCATGCATGGCTTGCTGCCATTGTTGGCTTTTGGACGAGGGAACGTCGAGCATGTTAAGATGTCCCTGAGATTCGGGGATCTCTTGTATGCTACCATCATTCTGTTTTCATTAAACCTCTCTAGTTTAATTTTGTTTCGTACTATAGGTGTACCGTGATGTAGAATCCTGTTGATCCGTATATTGGCTGGATTGTACTGTACTATCAGTGGGATGATTGGATCAGATTTTGTTTTTTTGTTTTTCAGGAGTTCAATGCGATCGAGTGACCTAGCTCGTGCTATTGATGTTTTGACCATGTTGTGTGAGTGACCCCTGAGCGTCAGGAATCGTAGGAGTTTCTTCGATGCTTCGTCGAATTCTCTCAAGTCAGAGCAGATGGTCCTAATTCGTACAGCTTGTGAGTACCCAATACTGTTCTTTTGATGGGCTGGGTGGTATGATGTATCGTGTAGGTAAAGGTGGGCATCTGTGGGCTTGTTGTACAGACGTGATTGTAGCTTTCTGTTGTTGTCTACATATATTTGGGTGTCCAGGAAATTTATGGATTCCCTGCTATATTCCCAAGTGAATTTTATCTGGTTGTGTTGTGAATTCAGGTATTCAAGGTGAGTTGTTAATTCATCCTCTGAACAACGGTATATGGCGAATATGTCGTCTATAAATCTTAGCCATATGCTAGGTTGTAGTTCTGAATTCTCCAACAGTCGGTGTTCTAATCTTTGCATAAAAATGTTGGCGTATGTGGGGGCCATTTTGGTCCCCATTGCTGTGCCCTGGACTTGGTGGTAGAAAGTGTCATTGAATTTGAACGTGTTATTCTCGAGTACTAGTCTGGTCAGTATTTCCGCCACTCTCGGGGCTATATATGGGGAAGGATGGGCAGTGAGAGCCTGTCCTACGGCTTCTATGCCCTCCTCATGTGGGATGGAGGTGTAGAGTGCACTGACATCGATTGTGACTAGAAACTCGTCTTCATGTAGGTATTCAACTTTTCCTAGTTTGGTTAGAAAGTCTCGGGTGTCCTTTATATAGCTTGGTATTTTGCGCATGATTGGTTTCAGGACTGAATCCATGGTTTTGGAGATTAGGTCTGTTGGAGAGTCAATCCCAGAGACGATAGGTCTCCCTGGATTGTTGGCTTTATGTATCTTTGGCAAGAAGTATATTGGTGAGGTTCTGATGTTTCGTGGGAGTAATCTACTGGAAGTCTTTTCCGGTAGGCCCCCTTCAGTTTCTATTTTTTCTAGTATCTTCTTTATTCTTCGTGCATTGGTTTTTGTGCTGTCGTAGTGAAGTTTGGTGTAATGTGCTTGATTGTCTAGTTGGCGTAATGCCTCCTTGACATAATCTTCCTTATTTAGAATTACGATTGCTCCACCTTTGTCTGCTGGTTTTATGATGATGGATTGGTCGCTGGATAGGTCTTTGAGAGCTTCCAGTTCCTGTGGTGTGAGATTCCGTTTGTGGTCTGTGTGCTTCGGTTTCTTGATAGTCTGGTTCAGGATGAAATTGGTTAGTTGGTCTATGTCTGGATCTATTCCACTAGGTGGTAACCATCCAGAGGGGTCTTTGGGGAATGGGTCGATATTCTGGTTCATATTATTGGGTGAATGCTGAAAAAAGTGTTTCAGTCTTATCCTTCTGTTAAACAGAAGGATATCTCTTATGACGTGTGTGTGGTTGGGACGTCCAGGTGTTGGGACGAAGCTGAGTCCCTTGGCAAGGATTGAGTTGTGGTGCTCGTCGAGGGTACGGCTAGAGAGGTTTTTGATGTAGTTGGGTTCTTCTTCGGCTTTGTATTTTTTGAATCGTCTGTTTTTCTTTGGCGTCTTTTGTCCAGTGACGAGGCCTGTTCCTCGATCAACTTGTCCACTAGTGCTCGTATGTAATCCATGGTTTCCACGGAACATAGTTTGGCCAGTGATTCTGTGGTTCGTTGCTTTTCCTCCACGTTTTCGGAGTACAACCTTTTGTAGTAGTCAAGTAACTGTGTGGTTAGGTTTTGACTGAACTCCCAGTGGGTCTGTTCCCACTTAAGCATGAAGTTCAGATCTTTCTCAGGGATTTGTGGTATTACTCGTACCTGTAACCCCTTTGGAGTGGCCCTGTTTTCTATGCAGGCGTTAAGATGGTCAACGTGGTGTTTGTACCTATGTGCATTAAGTGTTACTCTTCTATATACCTTGTAGTAAGGTACGGCGTCATCAGGTATTCTTGGTTTCTTTTGTTCTGGTTTGTCGGTTTTGTTTGACGAATCAGAGTCATTGTTGGCCATGCTACAGATGGGCAATGTTGGGTTCAAGTGGTGTGTTTTGGCTCTAATCGGGTCGTGGTTGACCTCAGTGTGATCGGATCACTTTTCGGATGCTCAGGTCTTGATCCTGTGGGTAGGTTGGTTGGAGGGGGTGGTTAACCTCACGATCACTGTGGCCTATGGAGGTGAGTTCTAAGTTCCCATGTAGGATACAGAGTTGTGTTGAAAAATTAATCGCATAATATAAACTGCAAATATCGTCAATGGTTGCAATGAATATCCTAGTGGGATCCGGAGGAACTACCCGGAGGCGGAGGTCCAGATCCGGGGCAATACGGACCTAACCGGAGCTCAATGGAAATCTTCATATTGGAATCGTTACACATCCATGGCCACCTGCCAATAACCACTTTCAAGGTCCAATGTACAAAACCAGGCGTTACCACCCAATGCTTCCAGACAATCGTCTATTCATGGTAGTGGATAAGAATCCTTCTTTGTAACAGAATTCAATCTTCTGTAATCGACACAAAAACGAATGGTATTATCTTTTTTGTTCACCATGACAATAGGAGAAGCCCAAGGACTTTCACTTTCTTCCACAACCCCTAGTTCCATCATTTTTTTAACTTGCTCCTCAGCGACTTGTCTCTTTCTTGGAGCCTGTCAGCGATAAGCTTGTTTTATAGGCCTTGAATCTCCAGTATCGACAAAATGTTTAGTTCTGGAGGTATAACCCAATGTTTCCCCAGGGAGGCGAAAAACATCCTTATTTCTTAAAATCATCTCCTTGCTTTTCACGATCACTTTTTACATGTGTATCATGTATTAATTTATCCAGCCCGGTGGTATCGACTGGACTAACTTCTGTGATATTAGATGAAACAAAGCAATTGGTTATATTGTTAGGAGAAACCTCCTGTAAACTACTTTCATCTGCATCAAACACATAGCCAACAGGTGTGTTTTTACGTAAACAGATGGGCAAGGCAGTTCAAATTCAAATTCAAATTCAAACATTCTTTATTGTCTTTTCTCTTACAAAACAATTTTTGGTGATCCAATTCTGGCGTGCCAGATCTTCCTATGGGTGCCAGTTACATTACTTTGTTTATGGGACAATATACAAGAAAAACCACAGTAAACCCGCGGCAAAAATAAAAACAAGAAGGTAACATGAATAGTAACAACAAAAGACTTGTCTTTTGACTAAGAACAATAATAGACAGCTTCATGAGTTTGGCAACATGTCTTACACATACAGAGTGAAGCAGCCGGTCAGATTGCAACAAAGCTGGTTTTAGAGGAGGTATATATACAAAAATTTACGGGTGCGGACGGCAGCACAATCACGCGGATTAAGTAAGATGCAAGGATATGAATATGCTTATATAAAATAGAAGCAGGACATGTGAGAGAATAGTTACATGGCATCAAGCACTTTGGATTTGAGAGCTGTCAAGTAGTCTTTGTAGATATTTTGTAGATAGTTTGTAGATATTTAACAGATTTGAGTCTTATACTCATGAGTATACATTTTAGTTGACAACTGTGATACAAGAAGTAGACTTAACATAGCGTGATAGGCTTTAACTATCAATATTTGTAGCTGCTCATAGAGACATAATAAGACTTGAATTACGACGAGGAAATAATCATTTTAGGTAATTAGGTTTAAGCATAATCAAGAAGAATCCATGGTTGTGTTCAATAATACATAATTCAGTAATAGTACAGCACAGTTCGTTCCTAGGTCACAAATTAGTATGCTTGACATGGAGATTAGGCACTAAAGCAAGTTGCCTTTGGCGATGTGGAGCAGCCCAATACAGATGTTTAGGACGAACCTGTCACTGTAAAAGCTTAAACTAAGATAGCTGACAAAGCGACTGACTGACCAGAGTGAGGTTTATAGAACATATAACAAAGTACATCAAAGAGGACAGCAGTGTCCAGCAGTATTTTGAGTATTCATTTAGGGGCTAGGAGGCATTGCGTGTATTTTCTGAAAGTTATTTTATTATCGATCTTGTGGGCTATTGGTGTTAGATTATTCCATCTCGTCTGACACTTAACTATGACAGAGTTGAGGATTTTATTTGATTTGGAGGAGAGAACTAAGAGGTTTCTTTTTCCCTCTGCATGACTGCGCGTTGGCAGCTTCCTCTGATCGAGAGAGGCCTGATCTTGCGCCATTTAAAACACCATGTCTAATATATGTTTGTCTCTCCTCAACTGTAAAGGCCATATGTTAAGCGTTTTATGTTCTTGATCCACATTGTCATACCTCGATTTATTGAATATTATACGGAGTGTTAAATTTTGTTGTGATTGCAGTCGTTGTAAAAGAGTTTGGGGAGCCGAGTCTTATATAAAATTGCAGAAATCTAGGTTTGGTAATATGGCCATTTTATATAAGTTATGTTTCGCTTTTTGAGTTAATTAAGAGTTTAAGAGTTTAATTTTCGAGGTGACAGTGGCTAAAGTGACATTTACATGGGGTTTGAAAGTTGGGTTGGGTTGCATATAGGGATCTTTGCATTATTAGAATTGTATAGATATGTATTCAATCCTCCAAAGGTTTCCCCATTTTCCCCTTCCACTTCTGGTTCTACCAAATAGGCTCTATTGGTGGGCAGATTACCTAAGGAAACATCAACAACCTGAATTGCATAGGCTCCTAAATGGACATCTTTTCTAACAATAGCTGTACCCAACGACCCTTTACGCAAGCAATTATATTGCCATTGTTCAGGGACAACCGACCAGGCCAGGCAATACCGGATCTTTGCATTATTAGAATTGTATACATATCTATATGTATTCAATCCTCCAAAGGTTTCCCCATTTTCCCCTTCCACTTCTGGTTCTACCAAATAGGCTCTATAGGTGGGCAGATTACCTAAGGAAACATCAACAACCTGAATTTCATAGGCTCCTAAATGGACATCTTTTCTAACAATAGCTGTACCCAACAACCCTTTACGCAAGCAATTATATTGCCATTGTTCAGGGACAACCGACCAGGCCAGGCAATACTGCATTTGTATCGCCAGGTAAAATCCATGCCTAGAATAGCTTGATCACCATCTAGGTGTGGAACCACCAGGCAAGCATTTTTGTATATTATGCCGCCAATGTTCATTTCAAATGTTGCATAACCCAGTGTCTCAATAGGTCCACTTTCTATAGGTTTAATCCTCATTTGTGAAGCGTACAAACGAGGTTTGCAAGCAAGCGATTCATAGAACGCTTTAGAAACCAGGCTGGTTTGTGCCCCGGTATCATAAAGAAATTCTCCATGCTTTTCCCCAATAGTGACAGGTATATACCATCTCATTCTTACCAATAAAGGTGTAATTTCAATCAAGGTTTCAGATTCATCATATGGGTCCGTCAGCATTGAGACCTTTACCTCCCCGTCTCTTTTTATGGCGCTAATAAGAGCAAGGTCACCAGTATTGTCTTCCCTCCCACATATACTATCCATATCCAGGGTAGATCGAGGAGAAATTGACGCACTGTCCACTGTCGGCTGAGTTTTAGTAATAACATTCGGTGCAATCGACTGGCCCATCGACATTACTTCCTCATGCAAAACATTCTCATTCCCATTAGAATCACCACCAAGAAGATGACATATATTTTCTGAGTAATTGTCCAAATTGTTTTCACAATTTGATATGGTATTAGGGCCCAGGGCCTCAGTTCCGCTTCTCACTGAGACCCGACAGCTTTTCCCTGTTCCTTATCCTTAGCCCTTTTTTGTTTGTTGCTCTCCTGCAAGGCAATAACATCAGGACATTTACATTTAGCATGGTCCCTAGATAGACAGAATTTACATCTCCAACGACTTTTCTGTTGAGAAGAAGTATTCGTACTTTCAGCCTTTCCTGCAGAATTGCTAGGTTTCTGAGAATCTGCAGCATTGTTGTTATTTGTTGTTTTAGAATAATACCTGGGATTATCATAATTCCTATATCCCTTCTGTTGCATTCTAAATGACTTAAATGCTGCAATTTCAGCTTCCAATTCAGAATCTTCTTCTACTGAATTGGGCAAATTAGTATGGTTGTGACTGCCGCCAAACTAACTGCTTTTGCTTCCTTTCCTTGGAAGGAAACTAAGTTGGCTGGTAGCTCATTTAGCAAGGAGGATCTCATCTCCGATGCACCACCAGCACTTCGCAATTTCTGAGCAATATCTACGGCCGCCAGTAATGTTGTTGGCTTAGTAAATTTCACCCAAAATGCAGTGAATTTGTCTAGTATACCATCACAGAATAGCATAATGGTTTTCAACTTCAGATTATCAGGGTATTCGTGATAAGCTTTCCTACATAGATCAACCAAACTCTCAGCAAAATGCTGGAAAGTTTCGTCTTTCTGTTCGACGCGGGTCTCATATTCTTTAATTCTATCTTCTCCCCATGTAGTCTGACCAATATGACCAGATGTAGCAATAATCAATTCCCTTACTAGGGTATCATCATCCCAACCATATAGATTGGCCCAGTTTAAAGCACCAGCTATATACTCTCCCCAGTCTGTACCTTTATATTTCTCCAAAGGTTTGGGTCTAGGCACTTCTCTAGGACGAGAGAGGGAAAGTCGAGGAGCTGGTATAGGAGTACCAATATCAGTACGATTAATCTCCTGATCCATTTCTACCATAGTAGATTTTCGTCAAGAACGATCAATCTTTCCCTCAGCTTTCATACCAGTTCCTAGTAAGGATGCAGTCTTGACTGGGACTGTAGGCTCACTCTTCATTTCAATCTGCGTCAAAAGAGTAGAATCATCCACTGATTGTCCAAGAATGAAATGTAAATCGGGCTGTTTATTAACTACAGGTACCCTTGTCTTTATTATAGGCTTGGGCGCCCCTGGGACCTTCATTGGTTGACGGTTACCTTGCTTTACGGGTGTTTTCCAAGGCAAACTGATATTATCGACATTCAAAGAATAATGGTCTAAATCATGACCACCCTCAGAAGCAGGCTTAGTATAGAAATTAACAAGCCTTTGTAAAGATCTTCTGCGGTTAGTAGTTATGTCCGGAACTGATCCCCAGAACCTATAATCCACATTCACCTTCTTCTGAGCCAAATTAACCACAGGGTCAGGCTTAGGTACGTTAACAACCGGATCTATAGATTCCTCGTCTTCCTCCGTAGGAATACGGTAACCACCAATACCCTTTGGTTGAAGCCCTAATTTACCACAATGAATCATCAAGTAATCAACGCGACCTGCAGGCAACTGATATACATTATTAAACACAGACTGAGCAAGTGTTTTGATATATATGCTATCTGCTTTTGTATAGGACTCAATAGTTTGTTTCTTTTGGATTCCTGCGTCTACAATTTCCTCCAAAGAAATAAGGTCAATATAAGCAGGATTATTCTCATTTTTTCTATCGCCGAACACAGACCCAGCAATAGATCTGACCTTGGCTCTAGGTCTATCCCGCCTGGTATTGACACCAATAGCGCGCTCCTCGGTAGTAGCGGCGATGATATTGGGCGTCTGGGCAGGCAGTCTTCCAAATAACCCACCACCGGCGGCAAGGTCAATATGTTCCTGCCAGAAAGCAGGTTCCGGCCTATATGTTCCTCTATCCATACTACCTAGAGAGTTAATCCCTAGCGCCACGATCAATTGAAGAGGGTAGCCTATAATGACTACCCGAACCAGACTCAAAATCAATACTAGAGTCAGATCTATCAATGATTGGAATATGACCTTCATAGTTGTGATGTAAATGAGCAAACTCCGTACTGAGTATGGGACTAGACGTAAAAATGATCTTCTTCTTAAATTAATCAAGAAGGAATATATAGTCTTTAACTCCCCAACAGGTCACAGCACCAAAATGTAGTGACCCGGTTTCGTTTGAGGAGGAGAATAGATAATACAAGACACAAGCCTCTATATTATTACTCTGATTTATTGAAGTTCCAAGCACAGTGTAGGTGAATACATCCAGTCATATATGAAGGTGTTATAATTAAGTTGACACTTTCTAAGGAGAAAAGGAGATTCTTTGTAGAACTGCTTTGAGCTAAAGAACCCTTCAAGTCAGGAAGAACCCTAAAATCGGGCAAAAGCCCCTATGGTTCTAGATGGAACCCCTAAGGAGAAAAAGTTCTTTCGAGAACCCAGAAGCATGGGTCTTCGATGACTGGTCAACTAATGTCTAAAATTATGTCTGAATACTTATGCTCATTACTCAAAAACTATTTAAGCCTTTTACACAATTTAAATTGTATTAAATACCCCAACATATCTATTTGACTTTCCTAATTTTATATGATTATTGCACAATTATTTGTACCTCTATTTCCAATCGTTGGTAAAGTAGCTATAAAATATACTCTATATAGCTATTTGCCAAAATAATGTCTAAAATTATGTCCGAATACTTATGCTCATTTCTCAAAAACTATTTAAGCTGTTTACACAATTTAAATTGTATTAAATACCCCAACATATCTATTCGACTTTCCTAATTTTATATGAGTATTGCACAATTATTTGTACCTCTATTTCCAATCGTTGGTAAAGTAGCTATAAAATATACTCTATATAGCTATTCGCCAAAATAATGTCTAAAATTATGTCCGAATACTTATGCTCATTACTCAAAAACTATTTAAGCTGTTTACACAATTTAAATTGTATTAAATACCCCAACATTTTTATTTGACTGTCCTAATACCATATGATTATTGATCCATTCATTGTACCTCTATTGCCAATCGTTGGTAAAGTAGCTAAAATACTCTATAGGATTAGCTTTGAAGTAGATAGATATTTTTAATACATGATCTTGAGATTTGGTAAAGTTATGATACAACTTAGTAACATCTAGTAACCGTCAACGAAATTTTTATTTAATTTGATATTTTATTTTCTAGGAACGGTTGATATTACGGTATTCTAGTATGATAGAGGAGATTATACATGAGTTTTAAATGTCAGCATTTTGATCGACGGCGACCTCCAACTTTTGTCTCCATGTCTCTCAAATTACATTCCATTGATCTCATTGATTTCATTGATCCGATATAGCCTAGACACAAATAAATAAATGAATAAATGTTTTAATATAAATCGTCATATTCTTGAAATTGACTAGTGCATAAAGATGATAAGCCCTACAACTGGGTTAGGCCTACTTCAAATAGAAGAAAGCAAATGATATGAATTGTTAATAGATCTAGTCCCTAACCCATTGAATATACCAGGTAATGCCAAAAACAGGAAATTTAAATGGAACTTTCTAATATTAGTTCTCCCTATAGTTAAGCTGCCTGCCACAACCTAGGCTGGGGACAGGGAGGCGGATTAACTGTAGGATTAACCATGCTTTCTAGCATACTCCAGGCATATTTCTGTTCCTTGATTTTTTCCTCTTTTTTCGGGTCCGGACCGGACCGGACTGGACCGGTATCAGAAGCCCGAGTTCGGTACTACCAGAGACAGTATAATACTAGTATACATAATGTAGTCCTACTGTCTCTGGTACTACCCATTCTGGTCTTCCATAGTATACAGTAGAGGGCGTCACCGGCATCTCTGTTTACATCCGGGTCCCATCAACCATTAAACGGCGGAAGGTTTGAAGCTGGATTTGGAAATTATGGACGGAAATCATCATAAAAACAACTGGAAATTAGTTGCTACTTGCGTGTATAGCTGCAGCAAACAGGTAAGGAAAGTTTGTATCTAAAATTATAAACAATGCCGTATATGTGAAGAGTTAGAACCATCTTTGAGATGGACAGGTCCCGTCTACTCCCGGCGTCTACTACAGATTATGCTGAGATAGATAGGGAGGCCGTCAGCCGCTTCTACCGTGACTTTTCGTGACCCACTACAGAGGGACTACATAATTCTTGATGAACAATTTGTCCGCAATGGAATGACAAAATTCACAGTTGTATGTTGGGCATAAGGTTTTCACTGTACAGCAACATGAATGGGGCTTGGGGACAGCATTGAAAAGTGAGTTTCTCTGCGTTGACAGTTGGTCCCAGGACGATGCGGTAGACGCAACTCTCTGCCCGTAGGCCTAGCAGAAGGACGGAAGGATGTATTGACTGGAATATACCCACTGAAGAATAAGGGAACATTCTATCCATGCCATGAAATGGAATATGTTGAATAATTTGATGAAAAGTGATGTTACTTCAGCAATAAAAACAATAATAAAATCAACTAGGTTCTATCAAGAACCCCAGACATTTTCAGGGTTCTTCAAATCATGGGTTCTATGTAGAACCCTACCTATTTTGGCCAGAGGGTTCTTCAAGGGGTTCTTCAAATCCAGGGTTCTATGTAGAACCCTGCCTATTCCTGAAACGGGGGTTCTATTTAGAACCCTCAAAAAAGGGTTCTAACAAGAACCATTAGGGGTTCTGCCATGTCGACAAGCCGAAGAACCCTTAAGGGTTCTTGTTAGAACCCTTTCTTCTTAGAGTGTAGGCCTGAGACTTTACCGAAATCGTTTATAATATATAACATTCTGGCAAGCGCTTTTTCGCTTTTGGCTACAATAGTCATATCGTCGGCGAATTGGATAATTCTATTTTCAACGACGCCAAATATAATACCTTTACATTCCCGACGGGCAAATGAGCGCGATTCTATGCGATTTTTAATGCGCAATCATCTCGTCATAGTTCCGTGATGAGAGTGGACGCTTTTCACGCAATAATTATTGCGCAATGATTGGGTGATGGTTGCGCTAAGGATATAACGCAATATTGGTGCAAAAATAAGCAAGTTCTTCCAGCATTTTGAGCGGGATATTTCATGCACAATTTTCACCCTATTGTATTGCTTTTATTGGCAGAATTACATCATTAGGATTTATCATAATTAATGCTTCATGGTATTACATCAATTATTTAATCATTATTTCCATCCTGTTAGACAGCCGCATTGCTGGGAAGGGTTATTCCAGTTCTACTTGAAATCAGGGTGGCCCAGTACTTCAGCTAATGAAGTATGCAATGATGGGGGGTATTTTAATCAAAACATTTTTCCAAATCAAACAACTAAATTACGCAAATAAACTATAGAGGTATATCACTTAATTATACCATCCCCGTGTACATGATGTGGAATATCTATAGCAGTATAAATGCCACTTAAGTGTATTAGCAGCACTTATATTGTAAAAGAAATTGTAAATGCACCCCAGTTACTAGTTGCGCCACCTACTGACAATGAAATTTATATAATGAGTATTTAGACGCGATTTTGAATGCGCATTATATGCGCAATTAAGATCACACCCATAATCATAATGTAATCATAATTTTATTCAAACTAAGGTAGGTGTAGACATTTTTTTGGAACTATTTTGGAATATGTGTGTCATCGTTATGACATTTATTAGCTTAAAAACAAAGAAATACAAAGACTATTAAATTGCATTAGTTTTTATTTAGGGAAGATGGATATGTATGTATATTTGGATATGTATGTATATTTAGCTTTTATTCCCTCACATATATAATATTACTTGAACTGGTGTGTGCATATTTTACACGGCCGGGCAGCACCCCAAGTTTAGCTTTGTGTATTCATGGGGTTTCCTTGACTTGGTGTCAGAGAATGAGTATGTGTGTCAGAGAATGGAGATGTGCGACAGTAAGTGTGAATGCTAGGTGAGTGAGCAGTGCCAGGTATTGCGTCCAGTTGTGGCTGCATTATTTTAAATTAACTATATTAGGGGGGGGGGGGGGCGGGGGTGTGGGTAAAAATATATGTACGGATGTGACCCCCTGAATGTATAGTATCATTAAATTATAACATTTGTATAATAGAATTCTGTCATACATAGGGTACACATATATGGTATCATATATTATGTATACCATCGGAAATTGACCCACCTCGCAATGGTATTCTTTCTTTGCTGAGGTATACATATGGTTTCAAATTTTCAAAGTTTCCTGATATTTAATTTTGATTGCTGAAAAGTGACCCATGAGGAATCAACTCAGGCACTTTCTGTGTTGGGAAAAGTCTAGACCTTAATCTTAATACCCTTTAGCACAGAGCCTCCAGAATCGGTAAACAAGTTATTTTATAAGAAATATGAACAGGAAAATATAGCATAACCCAGTTATATTACCAGAAATGTCCCTAATATATTTAATTAAATGGCCGTTCAATATACAACATATCACATAATAATTATATAAGTTATCAATTATGCTGAGTATTTAGACGTGATTTTGAATGCGCATTATATGCGCAATAGAGATAACACTCATAGTATTGACCTTTGAAGAAAACATGTATTCATAGATAAAGTTGGTTGAGTAACACATGTTTAATACAGACATAAATGAATTTGAATGAGAACTTGATCCAACACAAGTGTCAGACCACTAACAACATTGGAGGAAATAGACGCAATGGTTTTCACATAATGGTAGCTAATGGCATGTCCATTTCACTGTGATTCAAATCCATAAGTATCACATATGTATCACACCTCACTCATTTGCGGCCAATCACAAAATGATCACAGTGCCATCACACTCAATTGCACTCAGTGCCCGTCGGGTTCAGGGTTGTCTCTGATTTTTCCGGCCAGTTTTTCAACAACAATAATAAATAAAAGTGAGGAAATGGGCTCGCCCTGCTTGTTTTCTTACTTCAAACCAATCAGACAAAAAACCATTGTTGGTAATACATGATCTAGATTCAGACATCAATCTTTTAATCCAGCTTAGAAAGTAATCACCCACATTAACATCATGCAAACATTGATAAAGGAAGTCCCACGACACCGTCTCGTAAGCCTTTTTAAAATCAAGTGATACAAATAGGCCTTTTAAGTTTTTTTTATCGAGATGCTGCGTTATATCTTCTTACAGCGCACCCTATGTAGCGCCCTTTGATAAACCCGTATTGATCTTCGTCGATCACTTTACCGACACAGTTCTTCAATCTTATGCTTAGCATTTTTTAGATAATTTTGTAATCAGTTTTCAATAAGGTGATGGGCCTCCTGCTACCAATATGCTTTAGATTGCAATCTTTCTTCGGAATTAATGAAACAATTCCTCTATGCATTTCATTAGGGAGGGAGTCATCTCTGATACATTCGACAATAACTTCTTCAAAAATGGGGCCTAGGATAGACCAAAAGCATTTAAAGAACTCAGCGGGGAGCTCGTCAGGGCCTGGAGCTCCTGGGGCTTTGTTGCCCGGACAAGCATCTAGAGTTTTCTTGATTTCTTCCCTGGTGATATTTCTATTAAACGTGAAATTATCTAGTGAGTCAAAAGTTGGACCACTATATTGGGATAAGAATTCATTATTGTCTGGAGCAGTGGGAGGCTTTTCACTGTAGAGATTTTGATGAAACTCTTTTTTAACTCTTAAAATCTCGTCAGGTTTGCCAATAGTAACACTGTCTACCTCTAATTGAGATATTATTTTTCTCTTGTAGTTCCTTTTTTCCAAATTGAGAAAGTAAGCCGTTGGTTTCTCGCCCTCGGCTAACCACTGTGCCCTACTACGGGCCATGGCACCTTGGGCTTTTATGAGTTGTTCATACCTTAGGTCGCTCTGTATGTTTTCTAACTCGCAGCTTTCATCTAGATTTAGGACACCTTTCTAAAACAGAGATTTCATTCGATTTCTGCATTCCATCTCAATCTTCCTTTTATCCTTACATTTTTGTTTTGTGTAGCTCATTGTTTCTTTTCTTGCCACGTATTTTATGTAGTCCCATCTGACTTTGACACTATTTATTCCGACTGAATTGTAAGCTTCATTAATCTCATAATTTCAATGTAGGTTTCATCATTCAGCAAATCTTTATTAAACTTCCACGTCCCAGGGCCTCTCACCTCTTCCTTAGATTTTAATGCGAAACTAATTATATTATGATCAGAATGTTCAAACACTTCATTATCTACAGATATTACATCATTTCTTAACGCAGCATCAACAATACAGTAATCAAGTCTAGATTGTTTAGCCTT